>CM031239.1:547354871-548004871 GCA_018340775.1 Taxus wallichiana var. yunnanensis
ACTTAGGCAAAAATTAATTGGAGGGTAACCTTGTTTTTACTGTGCATAGTAGTTACCATGGTAAAGTCATTTTTACCGTGAATAGTAGTTACCATGTTAAAGTCATTTTTGCCATGAATAGTAGTTACCCTGGTAAAGTCCTTTTTGCTGGGAATAGTAATTACAGAGTAAAGTCACTTTTTACCGTGAATAGTATTTACCGCAGTAACTTCACTTTTTACCGTGAATAGTGTTTACCACAGTAAAGTCAGTTTTTACCGTAGTAAGTCAAGTTTTACCATAGTTTACCGTGGTCATTTCTATTTTACTGTAGAAAGGTGTAAAGTCACTTTCTAGTATAGTGATTCCAATTATTTGTGCACATAAGTCTTGTTAATTGTACTTGTGGGTTGGTATTTCACGGTGGTTACTTTTGAAAATGGGAAAGATTCCTGTTTTTCAGCTCAATCTAATGAAGATGCTTCTTCTTTCATTCAAGAGTTTAAACGATCTTGTATTTGTAATGGCCTTATAAGAAGAGGAACAATGGACTGAATTTTTCCTACCTTTTTGGATGGTTCAGCACTTAGGTGGTTTGAAACACTAGGTGATAATGTGAAAAATTCATGGGATTTATTAACCGAAAGTTTTCTTGAAGAATTTGGTGAACAACAGAAATATGCAGATCTCATGATCGAGATCACAAAGCTATCCCAAGGAGAGAAGGAGAAGATAAGGGATTATCATGCTCGTGTTCTAGAGCTAAGGAGGAAGCTCGATGCCCAGATCCGGAAGGAAGGACTAGCGGATGGGTTGATGAATGGCGTGGATAATCTCCTCTGTAAGCACTTCATTCTTGGGATGAAGCCGGAGATCAGACAACGAGTGAAGTATGACCGCCCAACTACCATTGAACAAGCAAAGGAGATTGCAAGAAGGCAAGAAGAAAGCATGGAAGAGGAGCCCAAAGAAATTGTTGCTAAAGTAGAGCCTACACCAGCACCTTTGGTCCTGAATCCACAACCACTCCCGGTGAGCACAAATATTTCTCCTAATACATCTACTGAGTATGAAGATCTGCTCAAAAAGATGGGTCAGTTAACTATTAATCTTCTTCAAGGAAAGGAATTTAGTTCTCAGGGAGGAGATAGAGGTCCAAAAAGAAATATTTCTGAAGTTGTTTGTTATGGTTGTTATAAAAGGGTCATTATAAGTATAATTGTCAGATAGAGCTTCTACATCGGTAAGGAGATAATGATAAAGGAAAAGCACTTGTGAATTCTTTTGATGTAGTAGATAAGAGTAGAAATAATGAAGTAGATGTGTTTGTAACAAAAAGAAAGAAAGAAAAAGATAATCAAGATGGAAATGATCCTAAGAAGATGAAAGAAGAAACTAGTAAGAAACATAGGAGAAGAAAGTTGGGTGTGCGGGATTTTTCGATTTCACGGGGCAAGGACCATACTCCATCTTGGAAGATCTATCCAAAAGGCTGCAAATATTACATATGGTCAACTCTTGGCTATGTCTTCGAGAAGGCGGGAGTTGCGAGGTGGACTCAATGCTCGAAGAAGGAAGGAGGTTGAGGTCACTGTTTTGGAGGCGAGAGGCGGATCCCTATGCTCCACAAGTGAGGTATTATGTAATGGTATTTCAATTCATGATGTCTTAGTTGATGGAGGTGCTGCGATTAATGTAATGACCGAGTACGTAATGAATATGTTGGGTTTAAAAATTGATCGCCCTTGACACTTATGTTAAGGTCATTAAATAAGGAAAAACTAAACCGAGAAGGTGTAGTTTCAAATGTGGCAATATCTGTTATGGGTGTTGTATGTGTGGTAGACTTTCGGGTGATGAAAAATGAGTGCTAGCATTGCGTACCCAATCTCTTTGGGAAGACCATGGCTAAGGAGAGTTCATGCGAGAAACTCTTTGGAATGAAGGTTTCATGACACTTGGACGTGGTAGAGAGAGGGTGAAGATAAACGTGATCCTCGACATCATAAAAAGTAGAACACTGTGGATTCAAGTGATGAAGCTGATGATTGGACATCCTCGATTACTCTAGTACCGGTGAAGTGGACACTTTGAAGATGAAGAAAGTGAGGTTGATGTTTCGAGTCATGGATATTCTTCCAGTCACATCAACTCAGGACCCCATAAAATTATACGAAGAAGAAGTTGATGATCGTCTCCAACAAATAAAGATTGGTGATCTTTGTGATGGAGAGTGAGAAGGAATCCTACCTCCGGCTCTTTGAAGGTACATACACCTATTCACTTTTGATTACAAGGAGGAACTCCATGAGTAAGTTGGGTAGAACATTGTATTGAGGTGGTAGATGGTCTAAGCCCATAAAGCAAATGCCATATAGAATGAATCCTAATTTTTCCAAGGCGTAAAAGAAGAAATAGATAAGTTGCTTGATGCGGGATTCATATTTCTTTGTGGAGAATTGAGAATGGGTTTCTCCCATTGTGATCTCAATAAAAAAGAATGGGAAGCTACGCATTTGTGTTGATTATAGGAAGCTCAATAAGGCAACAAAGAAGGATCATTACCCTCTTCCATTTTCAGATCAGATCTTGGCCGAAGTAGGCTGGCCGGGAGTGCTTATAGTTTCTTTGATGGATATAGCGGCTCTGACCAAGTTCGTATAGAGAGAAAGATCGGTGAAGACCACGTTCACCACTCCTTGGGAGCGTTTGCTTATAGAGTTATGCCTTTTGGGTTGTGTAATGCTCAACAACATTCCAGCGTTTGATGAATAGGGTGTTCGAACCCTACATTGGGACCTTCATCGAGTATTTACGGATGATTTTGCATCTATGGGAGCAAGTTGGACCACTGCACGAGATGGAGACAACATTTCAAAGGTTAGATGAAGCACAAGCCTCACTAAACCCTACAAAGTGTGTCTTTGGATGTTCTAAAGGCGTTTTGTTAGGGCATGTTGTATCAGAGATGGTATTAGTGCGATCACGATAAAGTTTCAAAAATCAAAGATTTACCATTTCTATGAATAGAAGTAAGTTGAGATCATTTTTAGGCCATGTGGATTACTATAGAAGGTTCATCAAGAATTTCTCAAAGATTACCTGACCACTAACCCTTGATTCTTGAAGAAGGATGTTGCTTATGAACCGGAAACAAGGCGCATGAAGCTTTTGGACAACTGAAGGAAGCCTGGTGTCTTCACTGTTTTGAAGAATCCAGTTGGAGCAAGCCATTCATTGTGTACACTTGATGCCTCGAGATGCAGCACTAGGTAGTACTTTGAGCCAAAAGGATGAAAATGGGAATGAACATCAATTTACTTTGGGAGAGAGACAAATGAGCGAGTCTTGAGGTAAACTATACTGTAACTGAAAAAGAGGCTCTGGCTATCATTTTTCTGTAAAGAAGTTTAGAAATTACTTGCTAGGGCAGAAATTTATAGTTGTAACGGATCATCGAGGCTACGAAATATATTGTCAATAAGCCTAACCCATCGGGGAGGATAGCAAGATGGATAATTTTTTGCTACAAGAATTTGAATTTGATATTATAGATAGGCCAGGAAAGAAGCATGTCAATGCAGATGCACTCTCTCGAGCCTATGATGGTTTAGGATCATCTTGTGATGATGATGATTTTCCGATGCAGCATTATTCTCCCTTGACACAATCCCTAGTGAATACATAGATATTTGGAATTATCTTAATGAATTCAAGTTTCCTGATGGTGCCAATGCAAAGACTAAGAGAAAGATTACTCAAGCCAGTCGTCCATATTCTATTCTGCATGGAGCATTATTTCGAATAGGACACGATGGGCCGATCTGAGAGGCGAGTTGGACGTGATCAAGGAAAGGAGCTGCTAGAAGAATTCCACAATGGTACATGTGGAGGGCACTTCTCTGGACAACTTACAGCAAGAAGGATCTTGGATGCAGGTTATCACTGGCCCACTCTTTTTAAAGATTGTTATAATTATTGTAAGACATGTGATATTTGTCAAACACATGGTAACCGTAAGACTTCATCAGCTCCATTATGTCCTATTCTTCCCCTTGGTCCCTTTGAAAAATGGGGAATAGACATTGTAGGTCCACTTCCAACTACATCACGTCAAAATAAGTATATTGTAGTTGCCACAGATTATTTAACCAAGTGGGTTGAAGCTAGGCCATTGAAAACAGCTTCCATGGATGAAGTGGCAAGGTTCATATATGAACGCATTGTCACCAGATTTGGTTGTCCATTAGAAATTGTAATAGATCAAGGAAGCCACTTCATTAATGAGGTGGTAGAAGCCCTAGTCAATAAGTTTTCTATCAAGCACGGGAAGGCAACAACATACAAGCCAAGCACAAATGGGACGAGTGGAGCGAACAAATTTTGTCTTTGTGTCAAATTCTAGCAAAGATGCAGCCTTTGCGGTACATAAATGGGATAAAAGGATTCATGCGGCATTGTGGGCATATAGGGCAACATCAAAGTCAGCAACGAGGATACTCCCCATTTCGGTTGGCCTATGGCATTGATCCGATTCTTCTATTGAGTTTGATATTCCCCTTTGTGAGAGTTATGAAAAATGAAAGGATGGATGAAAGTGATTGATAAAAGAAAGGTTGGTACATCTTCATTTGCTAGAGGAAATGAGGGAAATAGCAAAGGATACAAGCCATAAGAAGAAAATGAAGCGAGAAGAATACTTTGATCAAAAGATCCGGTGGTCTCCATTTCAAGTAAATGACTTGGTTCTAGTATATGATTCGGATACGGATAAAAAAAGAAGACAGAGAAAATTTCTTCCAAAATGGATGGGGCCCTACAAAATAGCAGTTGTGCATGAAAATGGTACGTACCGACTGGAGGAATTGGATGGCACTCCCATTACGAAATGGGTCAACCACGACAAGTTGAAGATTTTCCAAGCAGCACAGAATAGTCTACTCAGGGACGGAGTAGAAGCTAGGAAGGGGGAAGATGTCGACACTAAAATTTTCCTCCAAAATTTCTATTTCATTAATGTATGTATTAGGAATAGGATGTTGTTAAGTGTAATTAGTAGTAGCGTCTGATAGAAGATAACGGCGCCGTCAGTACGGTGCCGCCAATAATGTGGAGTACGGTAACAGTCAAAGTACAATAGGAATGTTGTAAAAGTAAATATTTGTAAGTAAGTGGTCAGTAATGTTAAAATGTCAAAGTTTGGGTAATTAGAGAAGTAGGGTCTACATGATTAGGAATTAGAAATATTATATTGGTAATAAGGACAAGGAGTGAGGTCATAAATATTTTGTGTATTTTATTTGTAAAAAGTCTAAAAATGTGGAACCCATGTAAAATGATAAGGTTTATCTTATCTTATGAGATAAGCTTACATGTACGAGATAAGAGTTAAGGTATGGAATATGATTCGTCGAGTGGATTTCTTATCCTATCTTAGAGATAGGATGGATAAACTGGAAGTTCTATAAATAGAGGCCACCCCCTCATTTAGCATAGAAAGAAGTAGTGAGAAATATTGTAGGAAGTGTGCGAAGGAAGCCATCAGTTAAAGGTGTGTTGAAGAAGCCATCAAGAGGTGTAATTGTAAAGTTTCTCCCATAGTCTTGTTGAAGTATCTCATGGGTGAGATTGTAACAGTTTCATGTTAATATTATAATTTATTTTGATATTTCAGATTTTTCGTCATTCTGTCTTATCATAGTCAATGGTATTCTTGTGTTCGGTTGTTGTTTTGTTTCCAGATTACATCCACCAAACTAAAGGCTGTGCATTAGTAAATAATCATAGCACGAGGAGTTCCGGTGAAGTAGATATGATTATATTAGTTTACATTTAATAATGAGAACTACACAATTCAATGCAGAGGGGCATAGCCTCATGAATATTAGTGGAGACATGTAATTTTCCATATAGACAAATTTTCACACCAACATGTCTCGTTGGAGCTCAAAATTACATCCTTCCTAGATCAAGAATAACTAGGGCTTTGAGGCAACATGGGACTATCTCCAAGTTGTGGGACTTGCATTTGACATAGACCTCCAAAGAAGGCCATATTCCTCTACCTTTCAAGGCCTTTAATAATGTTTATAATTGTGTACAAAAACTTGAGTTCACTCTGCTTACTAAGGACTCATCATATGAAGAGATCATCATTTCATTACAAGAGTTGGTCAATAAGGAGGTAGGTGGATCTCTTTCCTTCAATGAAGACAATTTAGAGTCCCTAACATATACCAAAGGTTGCATTATTACAATTTTAATGGATTATGAAGTATGGATCTATCAATGCAAGAAGATAAGAGATTTCCCCAGAACATGGATCAAGATGTTGGGTTACATTTGCATTCCAAAGGAAGATAAGTTGGTGGTTGTGATAACTTAGTTCAACAAAGAATTCAAGGAACAAGAATGGGAAGCATGAATCAACAAGTTCTTCATCAAGAAATCTTCTTCATCAAAAATGTCAAATTCTCCCTTCTTCTCTACTTCTCCCTCTTTCTTCTACCCCTCTTCTAATTCTTCATTGGGCATAATCATTGTATTTTGTCCTATTCACTTAAGTGACATATTTTCAAAATTGTAAAATTATTTTCTCAAAATTATAAGAGAAATAATTAATTTTTCTTTTCTAATGGAAAATGAAAGGTCACAAGTGGAATAAGAACATGAAGAGTCATGTGGGGGAAGATGAGAGGTCAATTCACATTTTTATAAATTGGGATGGCTTCTCCATTCCAAAGGATCTTGAAAATGCTATATTTTGATAACATCTATGTTGTAGCAATTGTGGATTTTTTTGTTGGACTTTGTGTCATCAATGCACATGAAATAAAATCTACATTTCTTCCATTCTCCTTTTCCTATGTTTCTTTTATTTCTCTCTTATGCACTTTACAAGCATAGTGATCCAGAAAGAGATTTGTATCTTTGATAAATGAATTTAAGAATTTTTTTTCTGGGTTTGTTCTTCTCACTAAATGGAATCATTGTTACTTTCTTATATATTGAATGTTGAACTACTCTAGTTATTTAGTGTGAACTATGCAATTTTCCTACTCATAGTAATAAAATTTCTTTTATAATTTCTCTCCTTCACTACTCATTACTCAACACAACCATGGATGTTGCAAGATCCATCAAAGAATAACATCCATAAGGGGGTTGTTTCTATTGCTTATTTTGTATCTTTTTGTTATTTGCATGTGTTTTGTTTTTCTCTTGGTTTATTTAAGTCATGGGGCATTTTCCTTTTTGTTATGTATTCATGTTTTCTTGCATTTTATTTGCATTTGTCTTTTCAATTCCTTCCAAAAATCACATAATTCAAAAAATCAAATATTTCAAAAATCCAAAAAAATCAAATATTTCAAAAATCCAAAAAAATTATATATTTCAAAATCCAAAACAAACAAAAAAATCAAAAAAATTACAAAACTTCGAACAAACATTCACTTATCACAAAAATCCTACAATTGGAAAAACCTTAAAGTGAATCATTCAACATCTCAATACAATCTTGATAAATGTCATACTTTTATCTATTACCCTAGTGATCATGTCAATCTTACAACTATCACTTTCTTTCATTTACATGATATGCTAACTTTGCTTGGGCAAAGTTACAAAATTGTTTTTCCTTCACGATATAACTTCATCTGGGGAAATTTCCACTTTGATCATTCACACAACAGATTAAAAAAGAGTGTCATGAGGATTCTCTTTGACTCCAATCTTCTAGTTAGATCCTATTCCCACTTGGGAGCATTTGTATCTACTTAATCATCATTGTGGCATGCATTTGGGGCATAGTTGATTGTTTTATTTTTCAAATTTGTGTTTCATTTTTGATGTTTACTTTTTGGACCACTTGTAAGGAGTGTGATTACATCTTGGTTTCTCTATAGCCTTGATGTCTACATCTACTTTGTATATTGGTTTTGTTTTCCTTTTTATATTTCCTTTCTCAGTGTGTGTTTGTTTACACGCATCTTGGTTAACCATATTTATTCTTTCATAATAATGGTGAAAAATCTATTGTGAAACAACAAAAATAAGGTTTCTCTAAAATTATTCTCCAAATGAAGTTCATGCTATGAGCACAATCCTTTTCCCATCCTTATTCCAATCCCTTGTTTTCCTTCCTATCAAGCGGTTGTCCACCGCCTTGCTGCGTCATCCACCCGCTTGAGGGGAATTCCTCTACCATTCTTCTTTTTGTGGAATCCCAATGCTTCACTTCATTCTACTTGCTAGGGCATCCTAATGCTTCACAATTTTCCACTCGCCGATTTACATGTGTCTACTATATTTTAAAGCATTATTACTTCACAATAGCACTTTAAAGAGGGGTAAAATGTAGACACCCAAAAATTACACACATGTTCCATCTTATCCTAGTTCACTTCCTAATACACCTGTTATTCATCCATTCATTGTTAATTGATTAAATTGATTAATTCATACACATTGCACCCTTTGGATTAATTAAATTAATCTCATGTACCCTTTGTACCCCTTTAGCTAAGTTAATTATCATTTATTAATTAAATGATTAATTAATTAAGTGTGTGCACATCCTAGTCAACTACCACTTGGTCAACATCCACTTAGACTCCACTTAGACTCCATATCCTCATCCTAGTTAACTACACTTCTAGAATCCTAGAAAGGTGGGGGTAATTGAATTGCATGTACAACCACCTTTCCAGATGCAACTTCTGCAATTAATTCATTTATTGCCCCTAAATGCCCCGACACTACTATAACTTCCTCCAATGTTATTTTTAGCATGAGAATTCAACCGTGTTTAACTAATTTCTAACTACTTTTGCCTCTATAAATTGCAGGCTTACTCTCTTACAAATCCTCTTGGATTTAAGTACAATAACTCTGCTAAATTTCCAAGACAAAGTATCTCGTGTTTTTAGAATTTTCACTCACATTTGGAGAACATTCAAGAGCACCCACATCCATTTACAAGGTTCACAAACAAAGTTTCTACAACCTTTACTGAGGTTTTGCACTGAAGGATTATAGGGAGGTTTGCATTGTATTTTGTTTGTCTTCCATTCTCAGGTGATTTTTCATTGCATACATTTTGGCATGCTCGATGGGACTCGCACCCCTCCTCTTTCATATATTTTTATTTTTTTGTCTAATTTTGTTTTGGGAGTGATTCTGTTGTTTTTTGTGTTGTTGTGTAGGTTTGGAAGCGAAAAAAACAATTTTCCATATCAACACCAAAAAGAAAATAATATATTTATTGTGTTATTTTGGAAATTTTGAAGGTAACAAAAAAATTTATTTGTGGGGTTTTTCTTCTTGCAGTGTAGTGTAGCTTTCATTGACTACTACTACACACATAACACAAAAAAATACGAGTTAGATTTTAAAAAGATTTTTTGTTAGATTTTAGATTTTTTCTAACTTAGATTTTAGTTTAAAAAATTAAAAAATAATTGATTTTTTTTAATAAATCCTAGAGTAACCCCTACCTCGGCTCGACTAGCTTGCCCAAGCCTTATCCTAACCCCCACAACTAACCCCCTAGCTCGACCCATCCCCTCACTCTACCTACCTTGGCTCGGCCAAGCCACATCCTCACACCCTCACCTTGTCGACCTACCCATCCCTCCCCATTGAGTGCGCCACACTCCCCATCCTAGAAACCTCGTCCCCTGAATCTCCCTACCATGTCCTAACTCGCCCAACCCCATATCATGACCCATGCCTACCCCAACTCACTCCTCACCCGACCGTGCAACACATGACCACCCCAAGACCCACAAATCAACTTCCCGTGAGCTAAATCCGACTCACCACACCTGTGAAACTTTACTTTACCCTACGAGTTCCCAGATCTACTCTCCCCACCCGCAGATCTTGGCCTTCCTCCATCTCTCTCACCCTTCAAACTTTCACAACACACCAAACCAATACACACTACAAATGGGAGGAATATTATTAGGGTTGGCTCTATGTTTATTGTATATCTTTTAGGTTTCCTTATTGCTTCTAACTTCGAGCTTATGCATTTTATTAGGTTTATATTTTTACTTTTTTAGGTTTGTAATAATTTTCCTCTATGTGCTTTATTTTATAGATTTTACATTATAGATTACTTTAGTTCATTTAATTACTTAATTTCATTAGTTTTATTTAGCATTTACTTAGGTTCTTAACTTAGTCATTGTCTAAAGTGATTAATTACTTTAAGATTAGGTAGTTGTAGAAGGTTGGTTTTCCGTGGAAACCCACATCTTCCTTTGACATTTCATCATTTTTCTACATAGACTAATGTTTTCTCACATGTTTTGCATGTTTCTCGTTTGTTGTCTTATTTTGATTTTGTGAAACTAACCACGAAACAATCATGCGTATGCTCTTCCCTCACACTTTCTAAGAAATCTTGGGAATTAGAAACATGGTCTTTTATTTTTTTATTTTTTGGGAATTAACATTTCATTTAATCAAATCTTGTTCACATGTATGTTCTTTCCTTGCACTTTTGAAGTGATATGGGAAATCAAAAATGTGAACTTGCTTATGTTGTTTTTTCTTTTACCTCCTTTAAAGCAAACTACTAACCCTTGTTTGTAGTACCACATTACGAAGACCATTATAACCACTAACTCTTGGCTGCCAAATGATGTACAACCAAACCACATTAAGCTCAAAAGATAAGAAAATACACCACATTCAAAACATTGTATTTACAAGTTCGGTTAATAGCTACGGCTCGACCGCTTAACTAGAACATAACCCCCTTAGCATAAGCCTTAAGCTATAAAAAAGGGGGTGGTTCTAGGAACCCCAAAGTAGTCCACACCTTGAGAGGCTGGTGGATGAAACGGGAACCTTTTTATCCTACCTGACTAGTAAATCCTTGTGAGTTAGAGTCATAAATATCCTTAGTGGTGACCCAGTGTGATTAATTCTGAGAAAGATCTTTGCTCAGGGTTTCAAAGGGGGTAAATTAAAGTCATCATCTAGAAATAGCGTCACACTCGCTCAGATATACTGCTGACACCTAGTTGAGAGAGCCACCTAGGAAGCCAAACATTGTCCAAGCCAATTTAAGGTAGAGGCCACAAACAAACAGTTAAACAAAAAAAAACTCTTATCTTCATTTTCTTCTTTTGTTTTATTTCTTTTGTAGTAGTGTTCCACACTCACTTTTTCCCAAACACTCCTTGTTTGGGATCCATATTTCATGTTCGTATATTTTCATCATTTTCCAAACACTCCTTGTTTGGATTCTACTTTCATCCTCGTTTCATCTTTCCAAGTACACTTTACTTGGATTATTTTTCACTTCCTTTTGCAATCCCAAATACTCCTTATTTGGGTTCATCTTCTATTGTGTTTGTTGTCTCCAAATTTATCCTTATTTGGACTTGACATTTACTTCTTTTTCTCGTCATATTTTCTCTCCATTGTCAGTCATTCACTATCTTTCATTTTACTCTTGAAGTTCCCCTTTTCAAAAATTTCATCTCTTTTCCATTTTTTCAATCTTTTCATCCTCATTGTATTCTCCATTTAACTTCTTTCATTCATATGGAGTTTTCATTCACTTATTTGAGTCTTCCTCTTTCATGGTCATCAAATTATTCTATCTTTTGTACTCACCTCATTTTGAGTTTATCTCTCATTTCATTTGACACTTAAACATTTGGATTACATTCCCCAAATTTTAAGTTTCCATCTTCTTTTCGACATCAAGTCTTGAGTTGTGGATATCCATGTCCTTGCTCAAGAAATTTCATCTTACAACTCACATTTTGATAGTGTTGTGTTCCACTTTTCACAACTCAATTTCATCACATCTTATTTTCATTCTCTTCTTACATCCTTTAGTTTGACATCATCATCGTTAAAATATGTACATTTTTTTCCTTACGTCTCTAACTTGAAAAAATATTTGTTGTGTTTTAGAAACTTCATCATATCTTCTTTTCCCAATGTTTATGTTGTTAATATTTGAGTCTTATCCTTTCATTAGCCTCTTCCTTCTTAACTAATTCTTGTTAAGGGTTGAGCACATCACATACAATTTGAATCCTTTTCATACCCTCTTCCCATATAGCATTCACTTTGCTAAGTGGTAGAGTGCATTTGCAATCAATCTATCCTCACTCCTCCACTCTAGCATTCACTTTGTTAGAGGATGAGAACCTTCACCACATTGAACCACTCTTCCATCTTGACATTCACTTTGTCAAGGGTCAAGTTTATCAAACACTTTTGCACACTTCCATCTTGACATTCACTTTGTTAAGGGTTGCGTCATTCATATCTTCCAAACTTCTTTCCCATCTTAGCATTCACTTTGTTAAGGGACAAGTTATTACCAAACTTAATCACACACCTCTCTTCCATCGTTGCATTCACTTTGCTATGGGTTGAGTTATCTTTCACATCTCTCTTTTTTCTCCCTCCCTCTTTTAAAAATGGTGGGAACATGACAAAAAGATTATAGTCCTTTTGGAAGGAATGAATGACATCGAAATCCTTTTGGAAATTTTGATAGTGACAATGACCAAAACTATGAGGATGATCAGAATGAAATCTCACTCGAAGAACAATCCCATGTCAAAAATATCTTACGTATGAATAAGGACCAATTTTTTCTTCGTCTCCTTGAGATGGGAGAAAAATTACCCTCTGATTTTGATGAGGATAGTCTACAAACATTACTTGGAAAACCACCACCTAAAAAGGGTGAACCTTTCATTTTGACAAATAATGACGATGAGGCAGGCCCTAGTCACATGAACAATGATGATCGAAACAAGTCCACCTCAAACAACACCAAAGGTGATGAACCAAACAAAGAAAAATCTAATGAAGGGAACAAAGGAAAATCAACTGATTCAACCACCGATCCCACTCAAGCCCTCATGAATCAAATTAATGACATGGCTAAGCAACTTGCTATCTTAAATTCCAAAGTCACCAATGAATCCCATAGCAATGAGGCACCAAAGAAAACTAGTGATGCTTCATTTAAAAGTCATACCACACACACCAAAGATAACAACTCTATGAGTGATGGTTCCTTATCTTTCTTGTAGAACAACTCCCCATTTTCCCAAGAATGGAAAATGATGAAGGACACCATCTCAGGTATGCAACATCAATGCAAACAATTCAAATTTGAATAATTGTGTCCTTACCCCTTCGATAAGGAAATTTTGCGCTTCCCTTTCCCAAATCTTTCAAGATGCCCAAATTTGAAAAATACAAGGGAAAGAATGATCCTAGAGAGCATATGGCTTGCCAAGAGGTATCCTATAGTGATGTCTTCTTAATGCGTCTCTTTCCATGAAGTCTAGGTGGATAAGCCTTGGACTGGTTTCTACACCTCCCTAAGGGATCTATACAAACTTTCACGGACCTCTCAGAGAAGTTCGTTAAAAATTTATCATTTAACCTAGACTCTGAAATTACAATGATGGATTTGTGTAATGCCAAACAATGAACAAATGAAACCTTTGCACAATTCCTACAAAGATGGCATGGGATTGCTAGTCGTTTCCCATGCTCCATGCTTGAGAAACAACTTGTGAGAATCTTTTTACCTAACCTCAATAGTGAGTTATCCTTTCACATGCAAATGCATTGCCTTAATAATTTTGAAGAAGTTATTGAGAAAGGATCACAAATTGAAAAAGCCCTTGTTGCAAAAGGTTTGATTAAACCTCATTCAAAAGATAATGGGCAACATAGTAACCATCCTAATAGCTCTCACCAAGAAAAATCTAAACATGTTAACCACAATCATAATATGGTCAATGATGGTGTTACATACAATCATAATGTCCACAACATCCAAAACACTCAGACTAGACCAAACAAAGGTAAACAACCTCTTGTTGTTTCTAGTAAAGATGTTTCCTCCTCTCCTGATTCTAAGTAACGTTGTTTCACTCCTTTTGGAGAACCTTTATCAAGTGTCCTCCAACAACTTGTTAATGCAAACATGGTTACCTATCCCATCACTAGACCTTGGGTTGAGGGAGAACCCAATCCTACTTGGTATAAAGTTGATACTTATTGTGATTTTCATCACATTGATGGTCACCCAACCGATCGATGCTTTTTCTTACGTCACTTTTTCCAAGACCTCATTGATAAGGAGATATCACCATTGAAGAACTGTCACTAAGTAAAACACCCAATGAAAATATTAATGTGTTCTCCAACAACTCGTTAATGCAAACATGGTTACCTATCCCATCACTAGACCTTGGGTTGAGGGAGAACCCAATCCTACTTGGTATAAATTTGATACTTATTGTGATTTTCATCACATTGATGGTCACCCAACTGATTGATGCTTTTTCTTACGTCACTTTGTCCAAGACCTCATTGATAGTGGAGATATCACTATTGAAGAATCGTCACCAAGTAAAACACCCAACGAAAATATTAATGTGTTCTCAAACTTGTTTCCCAAACATGACGGTGACAATAAATATGCAGTGGTTCATTTTAAGAGACCTCTTGGAAATCGGAGGTGGAGAATACCTGGTGAATATCCTCGGAACCGGTTTCGTGGGAAGGTGAATTTTTTGGGGGTCATATGAAAAAATTTCACCTGATTGTCAAGTCTTGATGACAGGAAAGGTGTAGAGACGCGCGACGGGAGATTTTGTTGTCGCGCATAAAAAAGCATTATTGCGCGTCGAAAAAGAACTCAGTGACGCGCGTCAACAACCGTAATGATGCACGTCACTGAGGTCTATTGACACGCGTCACCGAGGATGCTATCTCGTAGCCTTCGACCTCTACTTTCTCATCAAAAAATCTCCGTGTCGCGCATCAACAAACTCTTTGTCATGCGTCTGCTATGCGTCAATATCTATTGTACCTCCTTGTCACGCGTCAACTATCCGTCAAGGTCATGCGTCAACAAATAACCCTCATTGGCCAGCGCGTCAGCGACACTCACCGGTGGCACGCGTCATTACGGTTGTTGACGTGCGTCATCGAGGAAGTGTGGCGCATGTCACTGCGAGACCTTAGTGACGACTTGGCGTCATTACGGTTATTAACGCGTGTCACTGAGGTCTGTTGACGCGTGTCAATGCATTTTTTGACGCGTGACAACAAATATCCTATCGCGCGTCTGCAGCCTCTGCCCTCTTCTTGCTCATCGAAAAAATCTCCATGTCACTCGTCAACAAAACTCTTTGTCATGCGTCTACTATGCGTCAATATCTCGCAGATCTCCTTGTCTGCAAACCCTCCTTGTCACGCGTCAATAACTTACCCCCTTGTCACGTGTCTATAATACGAGATATATCATATTGTTGAAAAATGTGAAGTAGAAGTGTTCTACCTGGCGAATAATCTAGGTTTATATAGGGGATATTTTTCAAGGGTAGGTGAAGCCGACCCCTAAAAAAAATTAAAGTGTAATTTTTAGGCGAACAGGTCACTAACCCGTGCCAAAAAATTTGCCTTTTCAAAATTTTCAAAAATGGAATATTCGCCACTAAAATTTTCCCTGTAAATATGCTGACAAAGGTCCCTCTACCAATAACACTAATTTCTATTCAATTATCTCATTTATTGAGGAAGTACCATCTACAATGGAAACCATTAAATTTAAACCTTTGAATAATGTTGTGACCACAAGCCAAAGGAAGATGGGTTCTCGTGGAAAAACAACCTTCTACGTTTTCTACAGAACCTCAAACATCCAAACCAACAACTCCTTCAAATCAAAATTCAAACTCTAACGCCAAATCTCCCATCGGGCATGCGAGAATGTATGCAATGTAAAATAACTCCGAGAATGGAATAACAAAATACAATGTAAACATCCCTATAATCCTTGATCTGCAAACCTCGGTTTAGGTTGTAGAAACTTCATTTTGAACCTTGTAAATGGATGTGGGTGCTCTTGAATGTTCTCCAAATGTGATTGCAAATGCTACAAACATAGATACTTTGGCTTGGAAATTTAGCAGAGTTATTGTACTTAAATCCAAGAGGATTTGTAAGAGAGTAAGCCTACAATTTATAGAGGTAGAAGTAGTTAGAAATTAGTTAAACACGGTTGAATGCTCATGCTAAAAATAACATTGGAGGAAGTTACAATAGTGTTGGGGCATTTAGGGGAAATAAATGAATTAATTGTAGAAGTTGCATCTGGGAAGGTGGTTGTACGTGCAATTCAATTTCCCCCACCTTTCTAGGATTCTAGAAGTGTAGTTAACTAGGATGAGGATATGGAGTCCAAGTGGATTCTAAGTAGATGTTGACCAAGTGGAAGTTGACTAGGATGTGCACACACTTAATTAATAAATGATAATTAACTTAGCTAAAGGGGTACATGATATTAATTTAATTAATCCAAAGGAAACAATGTGTATGAATTAATCAATTTAATCAATTAACCATGAATGGATGAATTACAAGGTGTATTAGGAAGTGAACTAGGATAAGATGGAAACATGTGTGTAATTTTGGGGTGTCTAACGGTGTCTTGGTTTGTTCTTCTCACTAAATGGATTCATTGTTAATTTCTTATATATTGAATGTTGAACTAATCTAGTTATTTAGTGTGAAATATGCAATTGGCTTACTCATAGCAATAAATTTTCTTTCATAATTTATCTCCTTCACTACTCATCACTATAATTTCCTCCCTTGTACCTTTGACAAGCACTTTGCCACATGTTCAAGTGGAGTGTTATGTGATCCCTTACCTATTTGGCCAATCCACAACATTTAGATGGGATTAGATTAGTTTACATTCAATAATGAGAGTTACACCATTCAATGCAGAGGGGCACAACCCCATGAATATTAGTACAAACACCTAATTTTTCATATCGACAAAGTTTCTCACCAACGTGTCTATTGGAGATAAAAATTACACCTATCCTAGATAAAGAATAATAGAGGATTTGAGGTAACATGGGACTGTCTGTAAGTTGTGGGACTTGCGTTCGAGACAAACCTCTAGAGAAGGCCAAGTTCCTCTACCTATTTCTATTGCTACAACTACTCTTAAGAAGGGAAATACATCTACTTAACACTAATATAAGAATCAAGGGACCAAGATGAGAAGGGGATGTATGCAAGGGAAACCTAAGCTAAGGGGAGGTGATAAAACTAGAAAGAGAGGGATGGGCACTCTCAATTGAGTGAAAACAAGGGAAAATTCACACAAGGAGGGAAGGAAAACATGCCATAGTCGAAACAACACTCACTCTCATTCACAAAGCACAACAATTGAAATCCATGTAAGAGATATCAAATATACACAACGAGATAAAAAATGCAAAATAAGGAAAGAAGATTCAATAAAATGTGAACAAGGGAAGAGAATAACCACAAAAAAAGAGTTTTATTACTTCCAAGTGATGGAAAATTGATTAGAGAGATGAAAGAGGAAAGGATCTACATGAAATGACTCAGATTTGAGGTATGCAACTCAAATGCTAATAACAATGTTCGAACAATGCCTTTAGCAAACCAAGAGGGTCCAACCTTTATAAATGAGCATGTTCATCAATATATAGAAGAAAGGGGAAGAGAAGAGGAGAGAAAGAGAGGGAAAATCAGATTTTCAAATCCAACCACCAACAAACAACAATAAATTCCTAAAAGTGTGCCTATAAAATTGTTAAATCCACATTTCCATGTACACTTAGCTTATAAAAGAAGGAAGGAGACCAAATCTAGTCAAATATGGGTGGTTGGGTCGACTCGTTGTGTGCATTAATGGATACTCGATGAATAACACAAAAGAATTACATTTGGCATGTGTGCAATAATAAGAGGCACAAGAAGGAAGAATGTAGAGGTATGAAAGCATGTGGAAGGGGTTTGCGGTGAGTGGGAAGAAAAGGTGCATATCTGTAAGGGTACATAAGTATGCGAGGATGAAGGGGAGTGTAAGATAAGGATGCACAAAAGTAATTACGCAAGGAAGGTGAAAAAGGTGGAAAGAGAAGGGAAATGAGTGCATGCGACGGGATGCATGAGACCCAAAAAGGAAGGGCATGTGTGGGGAAAACATGTCAAGGAATTAGAAAAAAATACAAAGCAAGTACAAGGGAACATGTAAGGAGTGCACATAGACCGGGTATGGAAAATGAGCTACAAGGAGTGTGTGTAGAGGGGAAATAGAATGGGATAGAAGAATAAAGGAGAAGGTAAAAATGATGTGGAAGGAAAAAAGGGAAGAGAAAGATAAGGAATAAGTAATAAGGGTATGTAAGGGTGCACACGAAGAACTCCGGACATAAAAATGTGCCAAGGTAGAAACCAACAAATGCATGCAACCCGAAAACTTGAGCTCGAGATCAGAATGGAATTGTAAGTTGTCAAAATAACTAGGGGAGTTATTTTGGACAACATTTTGGTGAATTTTGGGGCCATATACCTGCTAGATGAAAGAGACCAATGGCCTTAGAAATATCCATTAGATATGGAGTCTTCCTAAAAACATATTTTGATCTATAGCTTGAGGAACACCCTTGAAGTCATTTGGAGAGTTGTCTAGACTCTACGAATATAACCATTGAAAAGATATTGGAAATTGTTAGCAAGGTGAAACAACCTCTTTGAACTTGTGAGCACATGGACCAACATCTAGAAGTAACAAAAGAGCACATGCGGGAGTGTGTGGAAGGAAAGAACTATGTACAAATAAGACAATGTACCCAGAGTGCACTTGGAAGAATTGAGACTACTCTAGTATGTGTGATGATCTTTGAATAACTTAATGAAAGTGTTTGAGATAAATCCCATTGATTGGGATTGGTAGTGCATCTCCATCAAGTTGAGACAAATCAAAAGAGTTGGCCTCCTTATAAGAACTAATGATGTATGGGCCACTCCAAAGTGCATCAAAATTTGAATGATATCCAAGTTTAGCTCTATTAACATCCCATTTCAAGACTATATCACCCACTTTGAAATCCTGAGCTCTATCCTTTTTGTCAAACCACTATTTGGTTGATCGTTGATGCTACTCTAAATTGATCATGACAAAGTTCATTTGTTCTTCAAGTTTAACCATCTCTTCCATTCTTATTTCCATTTGGTCTACGCCCTCAAACTCTAGTTGTTGGGAGGGCTCTAATGAAGGAAATTCAAGTGATAAAGGAAGCCTAGTTTCTTTACCATAAACAATTTTGTAAGGTGAAATACATATTTCCTTATTCACTGTGATTATGTCTTCCCAGAGTGCACACGAGACCTTTGTGTGCCACTTCCTCTGGTCGATGTTCATTGATTGTTTCATGATTCTAATCAGGTTCTTGTTAGTTGAATTTGTCAAGCCATTATATTGGGGGTAGTAGTTGGAATAATTCTTCAAATAAATACCAAAACTAAGATCCCAATCATAAATTATTTTACCAAGGAAGGATTTTGAATTATCAAAGATAATGGTCTAAGGAACACAAAATTTTGTTACAATATCTTCAAGAAAGTTAAGGATGACTTACTTGGTTGATTCCTTGAGCATGATAGCTTTTGTCCATCTGGTTAAGTAATATGTAATTTTTATCAAGACCCATTTTTGACCAACTCTCAATGGAGGGTTGATCATGTCAATGAATTCTAGATCCCATTACATAAAAGGTTGATTCACTTGGATTGGGAGGAGGGGAAGCACTTTGCCAGTTTATTATGTGTTAGGAAAATAGTGCTCCATGGTTTATTGCAAAATTATCATGAGGTAATTACGCCAATAATTATTATTTTATCATATGACTTTACCGTGTGGTTAAAGGGTTATTATTTTGTTAGTCTAATACATTGCAAATATAGTTTATAATATATTGTTTTGTATTACGGGTCTAACACCCACTTGATTCTAGGAGAGAATCATGGGTTGTTGACTCTATATCTATAGGTTTTTCTTTCCTATATATTTGGATGTGTAGCCAAATGTAATTGATAAGGAGTATTGCATTTTGGAAAGCTATGTCTGTTGGTTGGATATTTTTTAGGCCAAAATATGAGGTTCAACCATAGTACATGGGATCAAATCCCTCCTCAAAGACAGGTGAGGCAACCTGTTTATTACTGATCTAAAACACAACATAAATAATATGTACAATATTCACACCATTCTAACCATTGGGGTTGGGATACAATCCTGAAATCCATATCAATACGAGATGGAGATGTTACGTTTTTTAGAAATAGAATGGATTAGAAAGGAAACTATTATAGACGAAACAAATCGGAAAGGGAATGAGAGGAACAAATTTTCTTTCAAGCAAACACAGATCAAGAAATACTTATACGAGTTTTAGATAATGGGTGTAATATTTGAAACAATTAAAATCATCAAGAACACTAAACAAAGAATAGATTAAGATCTTGTACGTAAGAACAATATCTCAAGATAGATGAATCCCACAACACAAAGTTTGCAAAATAACACTTGTTTCTATTCCTCAATGATTAAAAGAAAATACAAAGTTTTTCTTCTTCTTCACAATAGCTCTCAATATTCTAAAAATCTCTCCCTTTTGGAATGCACAAGCATCCCTTATTTATAATAGAAAGAGCAGAGAGAAAATAGGATAAATCCTAGAAAATAGTCATTTAACAAGAATCCTATTTTGCTTGACTCTCACGCAAGAGAACAAGTCAAAATTTGCTTCCTATGTGACGAAACGAAAATGAAAAAGACATGTCAATCTCTGGATGGAAATGACATGAAACATTATGCTTATTCTGTTTCAACGTCCTTTTCTTCCTCCAATGAATCTTGCTTGTCTCAAAATTCTTGGAACTTCCGGATTATGTCCTACATCTCAGCTTCATCTAGCGCACTGGAATGGTCACTCAGAACCTCGTAAGTTTCTTGAGTGTCGCTTGCATTTCCAGGAAGTTTATTTAATCTCTTATTGAGTTTCCTTAGTGATTCCAAAACATTCTCAATCCTTATGAACTTATCAATGGTTTTCAGATTGAAGATGGAAGCTGGTTCATGCTAGATTGATTCTTGAATTTTTTTATAGAAGTCATCAGTAGGTAGAATATTCAAGCTTTCATCCAACACCTTGGCGAAGATCTTGGACAAATCCTCTTCTATGTCATTTGTGGCATCAACCAACTAATCTCTAGATTCCCTCAACTTGCTACAAGCTTCACTGAGAATCTTTATCCTGAATCTGATGGCTTTGGTTAGCTAGAAATGCTTATCCCCATGCGGAATGATTCCTTCTTCCATCAAGATATGGGATGGAACCTATTTCAGTGCATTGAGAGCCTCAAAAGTTAACTCAAGGTTCCGACTTCCTATGAAAATTCATCATCCATTTTGTCACCATCCTTCTTTATCTCCTCCAAGGATTTATAAACCTCCACTATGTCATCAATGACCTTTCTTCCTTATAGGAGTAGCCTCTGAATCCATTCATCAACCGTTCTCCCCTTCTTGTTGATCTTTTCAATCATAGGTACTAATGAGAAATCGAACCTGATAGGAGTAGGGGTAGGAGATGATGGTGTTGACTGAGAAGGCTTTGAGAGCTTGAGTAATACCTCCGTCAATTATTCAACTTTCTCCTTTAGCTCATCTCTACTCACCTTCATTTCCTTCACATGGCACAACACGTTCATGGCATCCTGTTGTGCTCCTTCTATTGTTACCTTTCCTAGATCAACCCTTGTGATTTGATAATCAGTGACCATTATATCCTCCTTAGTTTTGTTGGCCGTGGGAGTGGAAATCTCTGCAAACTTATGCCCTGAGGCATCCACTGAAACCCTTGAAACCGTTTTGGGTTTCTTGGAAAATTTGGCAAGAGAGACCTTGAGGGAACTGAAGTCAAAGGCTGGTAGAGGAACTACCACCTTCCTCTTCCTTGGGGTCTGATCAACTAACCATTGAGGTACAAAGTGGAAGAATTTTCCCCTATTGGAGGTGTTATGGTTACATCTGTAGGTGGAGGAAGGTTTACTTGTGGAGTAGTGATGACTGCAAGTGTGGTGTCTGTGGGGATAGACTCAGTGAATGAAGGTGCAGAAGGAGGAGGCATATCTATGGCCATCTTAGGTCTAGTAGAGAGAGGTGAGAGGTTGGAGAAGATGCTAGCCATGGCTGATGAAAGTGGCGAAGAAATATGAGGTGAGGAAGATTGGGAGGGAGGAGGTAAAGATTCTGAAGTCAAAGCTTGAGAAGCAAGAGAGAGACTTACCTCTAATGAGCAATCAACAAAAGGAGAAATGAGAGGTTGACCAACCTCATCTTCTAAAGGAATTTTTCCTTGTTCTAGTGGAGGAGGTGAATCCAATATCTCAATTGTTTGTGAAGGAGTGATAGATGATGTGGCCCCTTGATTTTTTCCTTTTCTGACAAACTTAAATTTTATCTGCCTCTTGGTAGAGATTTTATCCTCTTCCCTCTCTCCCTTGGAGGGTCCCACCTCTAAAGTGGATATTTTCAAAAATCTCTTTTCCTTATAACTCATTCCCTAAGAAATGAGCCATGCCTTGGTACAGACAAGAGTATGAGCAGCTCTTTCAACAATAGAAGCTTTTTCAACAACAAACCAATCAATGGCTGGGAATCGTGTTGGTCTCCATTCGACTATTCATACATAGTGTCCAGGACACTTTCATTATCCATGGTGCCTTCGGGGATATCAGCTAGATCTAACATCTAAATTTCTTCAAGCATCAGTCTGTTGTTGTCCTTTCTTCGGATGACAACTTCATCCCGAAGATCAACCTATATGTCTTCCACATTGGGCACATGTAGATACAAGGTTCCATATGACTTGAGGACTCCTCGAAAGTCAAATCCCTCCCTAAGCTTCATATGTTTCTTCAATTTTTCCTAAAGCTCATGCACCACGTTCTTGGCCTTAACCACTATAGAGCATGTATACCTTCCAATGGAAATAGGGAAGGAGATGGCGGCTTTGTGCTGCTTTGTTGGAATTTATCCAACAATTTTCTAACTCCATAAGGATCAGTTTGTCACTTGGGAACCTTGGGAAAATGGAAAGGGTTACCATGGAACCTTACCACCCGAAGATAGGTAAACTTCTTGAATTGTAAGAAGATGCAACCCCATTTTGACACTTCGGCCCATGCTTCATCAGAAACCCTTCTTTTCCTCAGATCAAGATTCAACCTACAAATGTTTTCATAGAAGAAGGCATCGTTCACTCTTCTATATTGATCTTCAGACCCTTTTATTATTAGCTGAGGGAAGTACCGATATATGTGTTCCATTTCCTAGTTTCCCTTTGCATCTAGCCCTGGGTAGTTTCTCATGCCTGTTGCTGCATAGGTGACGTATGAAATCATATAGAACTTGTCGGTAGACAAGACTATTTTCATTTGGGAGTCTATCTTGTCACTTATTAGGCTACCCTAATCAATCCCTTGGTCATTCTTCTTTATGACGACCATGAACTGGTACATCCACCCTTGGAAATCTCTTGACTCTGGGAGTCCAAATAATCGACTCAGCAGGGTGATGATATCATTGATTTCGAGAATGAAATCACTTCTAGGGACCATCTTGGGAAACCTAGAAACAGTTGGCTTAGCCTTGATCAAGAAATTCTTGTTTACATGCTTAATGCAGTCTTCCTGATCTTTGTCCCAAGCCTTTTGTGTTGATTGAAGGTTTAAATCAACATATTCCTCAAAGTCAGGAAACCTTAGGAGTTGATCAAAGTAACCTCCGTCCAATTTCACTATAGACTCTCCTGCTTGATTTCTTACTAAGCGGGAGGCTGAGTCATAGTTGGAAGCATAGGCCAAGATGAATTCAGGGCATTGAGCTGATATTGGAAATCCTACTGCAAGAGGGAGACCACTGCCGACTATTGACTTCATCCAGAATTCTGAGAAGAATCCTCAATTCTGTTCCAGAAGTCCTCCATATCTATATTGCTAAGCTCTATGTCCCAAATGTCATAATTGCAGCTTATGTAAGAAGGATACTCCATCTTCTGATACTTATACTTCATCTTTCCTATCCTATTTGACTTATCCTTAGATTGTCTGGGGTTTGACATGAGGATTCTTGAAGAAGAAATGCCTTGATGATTTCTAGAAGAGAAATCGGGCTTGAAAGTTTATTAGACAATTGCATAAACCCGCCACACTATTCAACTTTTGAGACTTGTAAAACACCTTAGGAAACTTGACACAATGGAGTGTATGTTGGAAGTTAGGACATGTTGAGCATCGATGAAAAACTCGACACACTGTAGAAGTGAGGAAGTGTTGGACAAGTGGGAAAACCTCGACACACACGGCGGAACCTAGAGGATGTCGAGTAGGTAGAAAATCCCGACACACTACAGATCTTGATGGATGTCGAGCACCTGGCAAAACCCAAAACAAGGTGAAGAAGTGAGATGTTAAACACCCTGTAAAACCCAAAACAAATATATCAGGTTTCTGACATGTCAGGATATGAGAAATTCCCGCCTCATGATCACTTAGGAATTTTAGACTTTTTTGAAAACTACAGGGTACAACCTATGAAAAATAAGTAAATAACCTAGGGGTGAATTTCAAACAAGAACCCACATGGGAATAAGACAAGAATCAAGGAAAATGACCCAAAAACCCTAAACCAAAATGGGGGAGGAAATGAAATGGAAACCCCAAACAAACACCTCATAAATAACCCAAAAAGCTTCAAAATAAAAAAGAAGACAAGAGTACCTTCAATCGCTCAAAAGCAATCAAAGACGGATGGCGAAATCAATCGGGAAGCTCGATTGGGTTTGGAGGTAGAAAAAGCATAAACGGAAATCCAATGCAACAAAAACGATAAGGTATCAAATGATGTGGAAAACACACTATTTATAACAACCTAACATTAATTACACCTCACTTGACGCGTGTGCCAACTACCAAAAAACTGGATATTAATGACATGTCATCATGCTTAGAGTGTCCGAGAGCCAATACAAAGGATTTGATTCAATTCGGGTTTCGGGTTTCGGGAAACAAACAACACAA
The DNA here is from genome assembly GCA_018340775.1 of Taxus wallichiana var. yunnanensis. Taxonomy (NCBI): domain Eukaryota; kingdom Viridiplantae; phylum Streptophyta; class Pinopsida; order Cupressales; family Taxaceae; genus Taxus; species Taxus wallichiana. The sequence goes on from CM031239.1 coordinate 547,379,835, forward strand.
AACATGCATTTGGCAAAGCATGTTCCAATGCTTGGAAGTTCTGAAAACCCGACAAAATGGACTTAGGAAATTGGGTTTGAGTTTGGGGAATATGAGACATGTTGTATATAAGGAACATGTTTTCATGCAATGAAAACCTGACAACCCGAAAATCTATTTCAAAGGTAATTTTAAAAGATTTTACCAAAATTTTCCTATGGTTTCTCAATTTTAGTGAAATCACTAAAACGAGGCAACAATGTAAAATCTGGTTTTCTCTAACATTTGGTACCATAACATGTTAAGATTCTACATGTGATGGAATTATAATGACCTCTAAAGGAGAAACTTCATTCTCATAGGAGTTAATATGATTAATGTATTCCTTTTTACATCCTTCTTTATTTATAACTACCGATAGTTAAAATAGTTTTATGAGTTTTCTATGTAGTATTCATTCAGATATAATGTGTTGGAGTTTGAGATTTTGTAAATCTATAAACCTGTGTAGATCAACACGATCATATTATCCTATGCATTGAAAAATATCATGAACGTGGAACTTGGTCTTGGAATTTGTGTAAGGCATGATTGGAAAGTTGGAACACTTATTTTTATAGAAAAGGGAAGGCACAATTGTAGAGGGAAAATGTGCAGTCCAGCCTGAGCATATATTATGATCTATGCATTGGATCTGGATTGAGTGACCTTTTAATGCAAGAACATCGAGATTTGCATTAAAATCTATCTTGGACTCGTTTTGGCCGTATTTTCCTGATTGTCATCATTAGTTGTGCACAGATCTTGCAAATGTCAACCTACTCCTAGCTTAAAATTCATGAATCCCCTATTTTACTATCTCCTTCATGACAAAAATCCTAAAGACCCCCCTGCAATGGACATGGGAAATTTGATCTCATTTCCTATTTTGCATCTCGGCCTCGACCTCATTATCTTGAACAACACTCCTCAACTTAGCCATAGATGTGCACTCGTCATTTTCTTCCTCATCAACTCATAGCTGATCTCAATGTTTGATTTTCTCAATCCAATGTCTTGACATTGAATCTACAGAGAAAAGGATTTTATTAGCTTGTGCACTCATCTTTTCACACGACACTTATGATTACACAGAGTTCAATATAGAGCGGATTCTAAAGGTTTGACTTCTTTCCAACCAGAGGTCACATAGATTGATACAAAAACATTCCATCCATCATTACGCCGTAAGGCGTTCCTGTAGTGGGATGAGACCTCCTTTCTCTGACAGTTTTTGCTGATCCGATGGCTATCTTTGGCTGCTGCATTTTCGTTGAAATCGAACGGCGGAGGATACTGTGGAGAAAATCACGGATCTCGGAGGAACCAACCAATTGATGCGCAGCACAGGGATTGTGCTTTCTTGGAAGCAAATCTGGCGGTCGATGTGTGAGGAATGACAGTGGCCGTTGATTTGTTAGATCCGGTTGTTGTATTTTCCCTAGGCTTCATTTGCATGGCCGATCGAGAGAAAATCGAGAACTAGTGTTCATACCCGCTTTAAAAAGATGTGTTTGCTTTCTGAGGAGTGGATTTAAGATTGCAAGGGTTGTTAGAAGATTGCATGGTGCGTTGATGGTGGTTTGGATTCCTGTTGCTATCTGTTCATGGTGTTTTTGATTCACGTGGTTATCTGTTCATGGTGTTTTGGATTCATGTGGTTATCTGTTCATGGTGGTTTCCGATAAAGAGAAAAAGAACCTGGTAGTGGTCGAAACCATTTTGCTCATACGGTTTCGGATCCATTAATGCTTGAACTGTGAAGGGGTCGTTGAATTTGTTTTGTGAAATATTTTTTGCTTTTAAGGGTTGTGCTGAGACATGTTTTTGTTTCTTCAGGTATTCCTTACTGGAAATTCGTAAGGCACAAGGTCCAAGGTTCTTTTAAACGTGCGCCAAAAATCCTATTACATGATATTGCTACGGTTAGGGTTTATGATAATTTCAATGCACTTGGATTTTAATTTTTACTTTTAATAGAATTTTGGGGCTAAAGAATCACCTGTTGAATTCCGGAATAGACCAGGTCTATAATTTAAGTATATTCGTTTTCTTTCACATTTCTTTTTATAACATGTTTAGAATTTTCCCTTCCTGCTCAAAGGCAACAGGATTTTCAATTAGGGCATTATTAGTTACAAATCTCTGGATGATTCTTTCTTTCTCGTCCATAATCTGAGATGGCATTTTAAGGTGTGGTCATTGATAACCACCAGAGGGCTCTGCCATAAGTTTTTGCATCTGTTCTGGATCTGTGCCAAAATACGAGCTCTGGAATATTTATGGACATCCATTAAAGAAAAAAAGATAGAGGAATTTTTATACATGGTGGTTATCCTATATCCTTCATATGCATTCTGTGGCATCAGATTGCTCCACACGGTATACTTTTTCTACTATGGTGAGCTTAATCTTGACCTCTATTTTTTGGCTACATTGATCTTAATTTCATCTGTGTTTTGAGCTAATCTTGCATGTTTCTTTCATTATGACTGGTTTTACACCTGCAATTTACATTTTGTCAAACAATTGACATGAATGATGTTATGAGGGCATTTGTAGCTCACAAAAAAAACTCACATTTTCCAAAATACGCTTAGAATGTACAGTTATCAAACCTTGCTTCCTATTACAAAATTGAATGCATTTCTAGAAAACTGCAGGTCATGAGTTTATGTTTTTTTTGCAAAACACAATTTTATGGAATGTATCACAAGATTACAAAACCCCAGAATAGAATTCACAAACAAAGCCATATTTTACAGAATTTGGACTCATTTTTTCTAATGATCGTATGTACAATTTCTATTTCTGGAAGTAACCAAAATCTGATATAGACACAGAAACACAATGATAACTGATAGAATTTTTAATAAAATGGCATAAGCATTCAACGAAGAAGTATGTTGTGACTGGAATATATTCACACTATTGTATGAATTTCTCATTCTATTACATCTTTGTTGGAAAGGTTGTCCTTCCCCAGTAACAATTGGTTTCATGATTCATGTAGTATAAAAGATTTTCTTTTCAGTGGGTATGAGCCAGAGTCCATAGATTTTCTTTAAGGCTGTGCAGTGTCATTCTGGTAGGAGAAACTTGTCTGGGTGTTCAATGGCTCATGTTTTTCCATAGAGACTCTTGGGAGGGAAATGCTTAAAGAGCAAAGCAACCAAAAAAACTTATAGTGTCCAAAATATGGAGAGAAATTACTGATGTCTACAAATGTTGTAACTAAAATTTTGTTTTCAACTTTCTTTCTACAGATACCTTTGTGCCCAGCCTTATCCTGAAGACAGTTCAGAATTTCTGCATAAGCGTGGAACCCAGATTTTTCAATTTGATATAGAAGGGGCTCAAGGTAAATTACATTTGATGTTTTCACCTAGAGCTTATGGACCGGGATATTGGTGTCGTTTTACGTATTTGCACTCTTTTTTGAAGAAATTCACTCGACTTGTGGAGACACTAAAGGCTATAGAGAAGTCAATTGCAAAACCTAAGAACAAAGACATTTGTCTACTGTTTTTGAATTTTCATTTTTGTAAACTAACTTTCATATGCAAGTAGGAGCAAGTTTGAATGAATATAGGATCAACTATGTAAAAACCATGTTACTTTGATTAACAAAGAAAATAGACCTGGTGTAAATTGAAAAAAAGGCAATGTATCTTTTACTTGTCGATTTCATAACTACATGCTTTTAAATGTGGTGCTTTTCATTTAGATATTTGGAACCATCACTTAATAGATATTCATTTTCGTTCATTCATATACTCATATATTCATCATGCTCATCCATTTACATATAGTTACTACTACATTTCCTACTTATGTTATGTTCCACTCCCAATGCAAATATAGCCCACATTATGGGAAAACCTCCGATCCCTTACGGTGTCCACATTGCATGCTCCATCGTGCGATTGCTAGTTTTATATTGCCATCATCGAAGGGGATATTGTTTATGCACATATGTTCCATATTCATCCTCAAACATATTTTATCTGGTTCATCTTTAATGTTGAGTATGTCTTATTAGTACTGCCGAAGGCAACAACTCTATAGGCTTCATCTTTCATTAAATAGTTATTATTCTCCACACCTTTTAACCAATAAGACATACTTATTATTTTTTATAAACAAATCTATACTTTTTATAATAATAAAATTGCACACTTTTTAACTAAATAATAATAAAAATTCATTTATCTGTAATTTGATTGGTCCGTAACTTTACATGTTATTGTAAACTCCAGCAGAATTGAGGAAACAAATGTCAAAACATTTATTGTACTCATAATTTCATTCATTTATATTGTCATGCACGAGACTCGATGCCCTCCTCCGTATCTTTCACATGGAAATTATGTACGTGGAAGCTCTCCATAAACATTTTCAACGCAGCTTTAATGGTGGACAAAATAATTTAATTTTGGGGAGAAAAATAGCAAAAATCGACAATGCTGGGATGAATGATATGGACGGGGTTTCAATTTTTAGATCCGGCTTCCTTCAAATTTCAGCATAACCTCCCAGCTTGACAATTGCCAGACCCAATTTCATAATTCCGCACAAAAGAAAAATTCTTAAAAATTAGCTTTCTGCAAAACTGATGGCGAGAAGGCAACTCAATATTTTGTCTTCACGGTCGACGGATTAATTTTTTGGGGCAGTGATTATGTGAATCATATCTAAACTGAGACAAGCCACCTTGACATGAAGATCTGGTGTCTTTCCTTTGCATCAGAAACAGTTGAAAAGAAATCATTCTGCAAATAATATAATAAGGCAGGTTCTAATTCTTTAGCATTACAGTATAGTTTTCCAAAGTGCTCTTCCTATCAGTCCGATTGACAATTTGTCAGATTGAGAAGCCTGTGGTGAAATAAGGTGGTTTAAATAATCTAAACAACACAATATACATGTATTAATTGAATATTCAGAGCCATGTTGCTTCCAAAAACAGATTTGGAAAAAAAAACTTGTCAAAGATAGAATTGTTAAGAGAACTTACAAATTCAAAACGGTAAACAATATTTCTCTTTGGTAATTTGGAAACATTCACATGATATACAACATCCAAAAAATATGACGGTGATCTCCATCTCTTATACAAGCGTATCTTAACTAGTAACTCTTTTTCCATCTCACTAAACGCAATAGTTCGAAGCTGCAGTAAACAAACTCAATATTAAGGGTAAACAATATTAACAATTACACTAAACAAGGACGACCCAAAGCAAACCTGCTCCGCGAGTTTGATGGTCAGTTTCTCCAATTTAAGAGATAATCTATCTTTCACATTTTCTCATAAAGCCAACGCTAAACTCTGCTCCAAATGCGGCCATCTTTTGTTGCTCTCACGAGCCGATGCCTAATGCCCCTTTTAAACTAAATTGCCCATGAAACGCCTAAATTTTTGTAGTAGTATTATGTCACTTCTCACTCTCTCTTAAATAGAGCAATTGGACTAGAATAGAAGACACTGCAAATAGATATCAAGTAATGGACATGACAAAAAAACGTGTTATATCGGTGAAAACAGATATCAAGCAATGGACGTAACAAAAATTGTGCTATATCGGCTAAAACATTTGAGTTGCTAACACCAATGCGAGAAAGGATACATTTAATATAACAGAATTTTTGTCCATCTGTAAATGGGTATGAACCATGGAGAGCAAAATTTAAAAATCAGAGCAAATGGTTCAACTATGATTAAATTGCGAGCTGTGTATTGACTGATAATTCTTGGCTAAGTTCATGGAAATGCTGAAATCTCATACTTGAATGCTCTAGCCGATGAGTCATTTCCATACCATGGTCTATGATGTTATAGGGCATATGGATGCAAGGAAACATGGTTAATATAGGGATTCTTTCCTAGGGCATAGCTCGTGCATGCGCACCACGTGCTCTCAATATTTGACTAGTGTAAACTGATTGAGATTTGAGGGAGCAAATTTGAGCATAAATGATAGTTTCTTTTTGTTGACTGTTACACGCATCACCATGACACTCTTTTGCTAGTTTCTCCCAACTTTTTGTTGCATGGCTAACCAGCCCATTAGTTGTCATCCTACCATGTATATCTCAACTGATGAATCTTCTAGTTGTGCTCTCATAGACTATTTGGTGTCGTGGACATCATTAAAAACTTTCATTCATACAGTGACAAGATAGGGATGAATGAGGTGGCCCCGACAATATGCAAGTTTTGGGAAATTTTTAAGATTTCCTGAGCACTTTTAATTATTTTAATATACTAACAAATATTTATTTATAAAACAATGTTTTGATTGATCTAAATATATGCGGAAGACGTGAAGATGAACAAGGTTTAATGTGGATTGCTTTTGTCTATATACCTATACTTATACGTGTTTATTTAACTAAATTTTATTCTTTGATATTTGTAAAATGCTTTTCTTATGTGAGGCATGTTTTTATTTTATGTTAGTTAATTAAGAAAATGTATTTTAATGTTTAAAATTCAAAATGTATCGATTTTTTAGAATCAATCTTTATGGGTGGGATCTCATCATGTCAAACCTTGGTGGCATTTGTTTTGAATTCAAAAGATCACAAACATTTCAAAAATTAGGCTAGTAGTTAGTAGCCGAGTAGTGGGAGTGGCGGTGGCAATGGCGGGTGACATGACCAAACAATTTCCCAAGGAGACCAAACATGAATATAAAACATGTGTTTTATTACTCTTATACACATGTATGGCAAGTGTAAAAATTTTGTCAAGATTGTATGCTCTTATATGCATGTATACAAAGATGCACGTGAAGTGTTTAATGAAATGATTGAACAAGATATCATCTTATGCAATGTAACCATGAGCCAAGACATGGGTTTCTTCCTAGGACACGACATTCACCAAATGCAAGCAAAATGTGTTCATTCCAATTGTTCACCTTTTTTAACATTCTACTAGCCTATACATTACATTTTTTTACTTAAAAGTATTTTGTAGCATCACTATTCTTGTTAATTTTTGTGTCCAAAATTTTGTGTAGTCTTTTTTACCCGTATATTACTTTCTTTGTTCCATTGTCCATGGGTATGTTTTTCACCAATTCTTGCTATTAATGTCTTGCTTGAATTTTTGGTAGATGCCTATAAATCCTCTAGTTATACTATGAGTCTTAAAAAAAACTTGTGGTTTTATTATATATTGTTTTTTACCTTTATATAAGTGTTTTATTAAGTCTAATAGTGGTGTTGTAAAAATTTACTAATATTGAGTCTATAGATGTTAAACTTAAAGCATTTTAGTCATGTGTCATTTGTTTGTAATTACTCTATATTATTTAGTATAGTAATTATTAATTGTGGTCATATAATTATCTACTCAAAAGTGTCTCTTAAGAATCAAGTATTATCCTTTCATAGTCAAGAAATGAATTATCCATGTCATTGAAAGTATCATTTTAGTCATTTTACATGTCGTAGTAAAATTTGTGAGTTATCATCAAAAGTTGTGTCATTGTAAAAATTCCATATAAATAAAAACAAATTCTTTATGGACACATTTTCGCATACCCAATGTTCGGAAAATAAACTATTTCACATTTTGAGGGGGAGGTTATACAAATAAAGCCAATGCAAAATGATTGAGCTTCATATCCAAATCTATATGAGCTAGCAACATGAGACTAGAGGTTGGAAGTAACGAATGAAGGAGGGCAATCAACGCACCTCATCGGTCACCAACAAAAACACCGTACTTCTAGTATGGTGACTTGTATTTTTAGTTGCGTGGTGTGGATTTTAATTTTTAGATTTTCACTATTGTGTGAGAAATAAGAACAATGTTTAATTCATGTTCATTGGTATATGTGGCTATTCCTACATAATTCCCTGATGTAATAACATAGTGAAGAACATATAACACAATGAAATGCAACATCATGATTCTTGAAGAGGTTGAATAGTCAGATGTGTTCTTGTTCATACCTAGGTTTGTGGTAAACCTTTGTAAAACCATTGAAGGTTGTACAGATGGTTCCTTCTTGACTTCCCACATTAATTAAGTTAAATATGTTCCCTATAATGACTAGTTGATAAATATATGGTTCATATATGTGTTCCCACACTAGTTTGATTATATGTGTTCTTAGCAGTGCTTGGTCAATTAAAATTTGATGGGTTCCTTCTTCTACCTTCAATTCAAGTTTTGTACCAAGATCATGAGCACACATTGATGGCAAGCTATAAAAATAAGTTTGATATTTTTTTATACCATGTAAACACTATGGGGGGAATATTAGGAAAATAGTGTTCCATGGTTTATTGTAAAATTACCATGAGATAATTATGCTAGTAATTAATATTTTAATGTATGATTTTCTTGTGTGGTTAAATGATTATTATTTAGGTAATTACGGTGTTTATGATTCTACACATCCTCAAAAAGTTGTTTACAAAATGTATTGCCTCTAAAAGTTTTTAGGATTTGATAGTCACATCATACTCTATTATTTTGGTTACCCATCTAGCTCATTTTTTTGTTGATTTTTGCTCCCATGATGAAGTCTCTCAAACCCGAGTGTGAAACTAACACCTTGACATGATTTGTAGTGAGTATACTTTTTAATGTATTTAGAGCATACATGATGGTGAAGACATGTTTCTCCATGTGCATGTATTTTAATTCATATTCCTTTAATGTTTGAATGAAGAAAGCCACTGTCTGCTCTAGTATTTGTTTATTTTCTTATGTCAAGACAACAACAATACTAGCATCATCTCCATAAACATAAAGGATGAAATCCTTGGAGTAATCCGGATTGATGAGTGTTGGGGGCACAAGAAATTTCTTGCTTGATTTTGTTAAAGCTTTATTTTCCTTCTATTTTCCACTTGAAGATTGTGTCTTTCTTGAGCATGAGGGTGATAGGCCTAACCAATCCTAAAAATTTAGGAATAAATATCCTAACAAAATTGATTTTTCCTAGGAGTAATTGTGATGCCTTATTGTGTGTAGGTAGAGAGAGCAAAAGGATGGAAGAAACTCATTCGGGATCAATAGCAATGCCATCCTTTGAGACCACACGACCCAAAATATTTCCTTGTGCGATAATAAAGTTGCACTTCTCGAGTTGAGGATACCCCAAATTCTCTACATCTCTCTCGGGATTTATTCAGATGCATCATGTGATCTCGTGCTCGCTTTGAGAATAAAATTATGTCATCCAAGCAAACTACGATGAAATCATTGATGTATCGTTTGAAGGAAATGTCCATGGATATATGGAATGTTGCAACTACATTTGACAAACCAAAAGGAATTTTCGATAAGAATATGTACCCCATTTAGTTGTAAATGATGTTTTGAACTGATCCTCTTCCTTGACCATGATCTGATTGAAACTAGAATACCCATCCAACATGGAGAATCTCTACATGCCACTTACAGTCTGTAGAATCTACTCCATAGAAGGAAAAGGATAATGATCCTTCAATGATGCCTTATTCAAATATCTGAAATCAACACAAAGTCTGATTTCTCCATTCTTCTTGTGCACTTGAATAAGATTCGCTACCAAAGTAGAGTACTTGATGGGAAAATTTATTTTTTCCTCAATGAGTTAGATAATTCTTTCCTCTTGAGGGGTTCTATTTTAGGATTGACTGAATTTTATTTTTCTCTAATGGGCCTGATACTAGGATCAAGATCAATGGAGTGCTAAGAAACACTTGGATAAAATCCTTTTAGGTATTCATATTCCCATGAGAAAATATCAACATACTTCTAGCATAGAGATATGAAGGCCTATTTTTTCATCTTGCGTGCATTCCTTACCAAGCAATAATTCTTTATTGTGCGTAATAGTGACTAGGGTGTAGTCTTCTTGCACTATGTGCATGTTATTTTCTTCACCCTTGAACTCATCATCAAGGCCGAATATATGCTCTAAGGTAGCCAAACCCTTAGGCAAATTGTTTTTCTTGAATTGAATCACTTAGTCACTATATTTCATTATACAAATTAGCTTGTATTTTTGATGATAATTAAATTTCATTATAAATGAACTGGACAATCTATGCATCATTGTCAAATAATTTCTATCTGGTTTCATTTTTGGAATGGATGTCTTGACCACCATCTTGATGTTGTGAGCATTGCATTAGATAAAATCCTTAGCGGTGAGAATTTGGAACTAAGTTTTGTCATCTAATCCACTTCTTTATTCAATTTTCATCCAATACTTATAGATTCGAGGTTCAAATATCTCTAAGAGGTCCCAAACTCTATGTTTATAAGATTTGAGAAGATTATTATTTGTTGTACACTTGTTTATGACTTGGTGGATAACCAACTCAGTGTCCCCAAATATACGTAATGCTTTAATCTATTTCTTCAAGCAATAAGAATACCATGCACTAATGCTTCATATTTTTCTATGTTGTTGGAGGACGCAAATTACAACTCGTGTGAAAATAATAACTTCTCACTCTTGGGATAAATGAGAACAACTCCTGCTCCTGTGTCATTTTACTTCTAGATCCATTAAAGTACATCTTCTAGAGTCCATAACTTTATTCATTTTACTTAAGCAGGGTAGGAAACATGAATTCTTCTTCAAGGATATAATAAGTACCAAGACCAATTTCAATAGTTATGTCATAGGGATCAAATTCATAATTCTCCTTTTCCCATTCATCTAATAATAGATTAGCTATGGGAGGGGAAATAGGTTGCTCTTCCAAAACAAAGTCTTATTCTTGGATAAGGCAATTAGCTTGGAGAGGGGAGGGTTCATATGACTCAACAGGATATGAAAATATAGGCTCATCTTGTATGGTGAAAAAAGTACCATACCTTGTTCTTAGTAACATATGAGACCAATATGAAGACAAGTAACCACCCACCTTGGCAATGAAATCTCTTGATAAACAAATGGAAAAAATGGAGGTAAATCAATGATTGATACATCTTGAGTTATAGTTAGACTTGGACATGCATGAAGGGTTAAATAAATATACTTGATGACTCCTAGAGTGGTGAAAATTGAGCCATCAAGTTGCAAGACTTATTTAGAGATAGGGTTGTACTTAAGACCTAGGACATTGACAATTTTCTTAGGCACGATGAATACTAGCCCCTATGGGTCCGCTTCAATCATACAATTGTGAATAAGATGTTTTCCTACTATCAAGGACATATAGAAAGGGGGTTTAACAACCTTGCTTACTTGTTTATCCTTTGTCGATAAGGATTTCCAGCAACTTGAGGTTTTTGATAGCTAGTTCAACATTTGGAAGTTATACCAGAGCTTCATGCAACAGTCGTGACTTGAGATGGAATGGCCAAAGCATCCTACATTGTGACATTCACTTTTTTCCTCATTTGGTCCAAAATTTTGAATAAAAGGTCCATGGATTTTTGTATTTGAGGCACAAAAACATATTTTCTTGATTTTTCAAGTGCATAGATAGAGCCCTAACTTGTGCAAAGGATTTACCTACCAAAAGAGGGTGTGTGTCACCTCTATAGGAATTTTACGTGGAACCTTGGGCATGGGGATATGTGTGCTAGAAATTTTGGGATGTTGAATTGTATCTCTTTGTTTGTGAGGATTATTATGGATGGAAGAAGTAGAAGGTTGTGTACTGAATCTAGAATTCTCCTCTTGGACCTTGTGTTATCGAAACCTATGCGTGAGGCCTACTTGACCTATCCATAGCTTGGTTTATTGAATAGAAGTCTTCGATGCCAAATAACATTAGGTTGGTATCGGGAATAAATTTTCGCACTTCTTCATTTTTCAGTTCGTGCATGCTAGTGGAAGGCTCATTACTTGAAATATTTGAAATCATGAAGGCCTATACATGTAATGCATTTACATAGTTCTATTGGCTGTGAGGAAAGTTGTAATGAAATCTCCATTTTCTATCTCTTGAACCATTTTTTTTACTAGAACTATTTCTTTGCTTGCATTGGGCACATGAAAGGTTATGCGGGAGAAATTATATAAAGAGGAAGGTGGACATTAGCATGCCATCTATCATTTGACCGATGCTGCCCCTATCTTTGATTTGGATATTTATTCCTAAAGGGTTGATGGATTTGGTTCAATAATTGATTAAAATTACTTATAAAGGCCTATACCTACTGATTTTCTAAAGATATAACTTTATTGGACAAATTTCTAATCAACTCTTTCATCTATTCATTCTCCTTTTGCTACTAGGGAGAGTATGATATGGAGGCAATGGGCTGGGAACTCTACTCAATAATGAGAGCAAAAAAAGGATGAGGTGCTTGAGGAATTTCAGGAAACAAGGACATATGCAATCTAAGACCTATTTTTCTAGATTGGGTAAGGTAATCTTCTTCCCTAATGGCTATAGGTAATGCATCAGGAAGCTACACACCACCCATAGACTATATCATAAATACAATGTCAAAATTTAGAGCTCTTAAGAAGTAAATAAAAGAACCTTGTGGAGTTGGTCTTAAGAGGGCTGGAATTCTATCCCATGTCTTCTAAAATATAAATTTAAAATCAGCCATGAGCTCATTGGGAGATCTTTTGATCATTGTGAGTTGTTATAACAAGGAGATGTTGTTATCTTTCTCCTCAAACTAATTACAAAGTGTAGTTCCAATTCCATTCTAGTTGGTGATATAGGCAAGTCTTAAGCTCCTATACTAGTAAAGTAATTTTCCTTTGAGTGAAAAAGAAATCAGTCTTATAGCTACATCATCTTCAGTAACTAGAAAAATAAAGCATACATTTGCAATGTCTTAAATGTGCTCAACAGGGGTACCTTAATTCTCATTAGTGAAAAATGGTATACTTTTGAGTGTGGCCACTAGTATATCATGTTACATGGGAGGAGCCAAAGGACTACCACCATTGAAACTGACAAAGGGAATATTTCTCTATGTCATGGGTAGAGAGGGTCTAAATACCATAGTATAGTGCAAGAAACGTTTTCGGGAGGAGTAGATTGTGCCCTACGCACCGAAGATGGAGATGCACACATGATGGTCCTAATAATTTCTCTTTTTAGAGGCAAATTTAGATGATAAAAAGATTCTTGGTATGTATTCTTCTCATGAAATGGGCATACGGATTGCTAAAATCAATAGATCTAGATGTTGAGAGTCATAAGATGTGTTAAAATAAGCCTCCAAACTTTAAATGCTAGATCTCAACAAGATCACATCAAACTTGTTGGAACAAATATGTGAAGCTCTTAAAACATGTCCCACTGGCATTCCAAAAACTATTTGATCTCAAAATTTCACCCTTCCCAAATCGGGAAGAATTGGGGATTTGAGGTAACATGGGATAGTCTCTAAGTTATGGGACTTGCGCTTGAGAAAGACCTCCTAAGAAGGCCAACTTCCTCTACCTTTTTATACTACTACGTTACTCGTAGGAAGGGAAATGCAACTACTTAACACTACTCTAAGAATCTAAGGGACAGGGGTGATAAGGAGATGCATGAAAGGGAAACCTAAGCTAAGGGTAGGTGATAACACCAGAAAGAGGGGGATGAAGAATTTCAACTGGCTAAAAAAAGGGAAAACACACACAGGGATGGAAGAAAAATGTTCCACAATATGAAACAACACTCACTCACTCAAGCTTTCATGGAACATGATAAAAAAATCCTTGCAAGAGATATAAAATATGTAAATCATATCAACAATGCAAAAGAAGGAAATATGTTGTAATAAAATGTGAAGTAGGGCAAAAAATAGCCACAAAATAAGACTTTTATTTCTTCCAAGTGATGCACAATCAATTACAGAGATGAAAGAGGAAAGGATCTACATGTAATGGCTCATATATGAGTCTTGTAACTCAAAATTCCAAGTAAAATCCTCTTAACAATGCCCTTAGGAAACCAAGAGGGTCACATCATTACAAAATATTATAGTCATCAATATATAGAAGAAATGGGAAGAAAAGAGGAGGGAAAGAGAGGTAATCTCATACTTTCAAATCCAACCACTAAAAACAACAATAAATGCCTGTAAATATGTCAATAACATTGTCATATCTTCCTCCCCATCTCAAACTTAGCTCGTGGAAGAATGAAGGAGACAAAATCTTATCAAGTATGGGTGGTTGGGTCAATTGGATGTGTGCATTAATGGCTGAAGTTGTGTTTACCCATTTCACCTAAAAATACCTCCTAGAGTCTGATTTTGAAAACCCCAATGTTTATCCACAGCAGATTTCTAACAAGACCAAGAGAACATGAATCGAGCACCGTAGTAGAAGTTATGATGATTTGAAGATTGCAAGATACAAGATGAACATGTATGAAACATATCACTATCTATTTGTTTTGTCTTTTCTGCCATGTGTCATGCATTCATTTGATGTTAGGATTCAGGTGTGCGGTGGCATGTTCTAATAGGTTTCGTTTTGTGCACTAAATTGTCAATTTGACACATGACAGATTATGGAATGACACTTGCAGGGAACTCGAGAGAAGCCAAAACATCAAATGAATAATTGAAGACCAAGATGGAAGAAGAAAAGAAAGCAAGAAAAGAGTGGGAAGAAAAATTTTGTAAGGAAGAAGGAAACAAATATAAATGTCTTGTAAAAATTCATATGGTTTGCATTATGAGTGAAAAATTGCTTGCCTGCTAGGAGGCCCTCTCCTGCATATAATGTGTTTTTAGAAGAGTAGTTCATTCACTGACAACTGTCAAGGATTGCATGTGGACTTCCACATGAACTAAAAGATGAATTTGAATTCATGGCAGCTTACTCTCTATCCAATCCTGAGCAAAAAAATCTTCTATGTGAATTTTATCTTTGTAATTTTATGCTAGAGAAAAACACAAGATTTATGATCAATTTGTATGTGGGGAGAGCCACTCAATGCATTTGTCTCTGCTATGCAAAACCAAATTACATGGAAGGAAAGGGAATATGAGTTTTTATTGAAAGCTAGCTCAATTGATCTCTGCATGAGAGCTCACTATGGTAAGCCTTCTACTTTCCTTGTACATTTTAGAACTCATGCCTTGGATGAGAGGTTCAAAACACATTATCTTTCCATTCTACAAAAGAGTATTGATGCCTTTACCTCTTATGAGGAAGAAAAATTTGAAGATATTTATGAAGGATGCTCAAAGAGGTGGGAACTCCTTATTGTTTCCTTGAGAAGAAGGGAAGTAATATCCCCTACAAATCTGATCTGGAGTTTAGAAAGGGCAAAAGCATTATGCACAATAATTCCTTAGATCAATGAGACCTATGGGAAAATATGGATGGGAATGCAAACAAGGCCCCCTCTACTTCTCACCCCCATGTCTCCTTGGAAAAATAGAGAACCTCAAGATCCTACTAAATTTGAAGAGTGGGAGAGGAAAATAGAAGTAGGAGCTGGGTACAATACATCTAAGTTTAAGCATTGGAAAATCCAGTTTCAGCCATTTGATCTGAGCAATCAAATGGAATGCAGAACATATAACCCCACTTTTTAAGAATGAAGTTTGTAAAGGGACTTACAAACAAGTAAGTTTGGGGGAAATGGTGAGGCCAGAATATGCCCGATTAATTTATAATATATGATCTCATCTTACTCTCCTTTTTATTAAGTTTGATTACATTTTGTGACTTTTAGTTGATCTGATATGAGTTAGGATGTAATTTTCTGTCTTTTGATTTATTGTGATTCTAATGTTTAAAAGATTTGAAATTCCTGACGAAGTGTGTGTTTGAAATTAAGTTTTGTAATAAAGCATGTGTAATCAGTCGAGGAAATGAAGCGGTAGTGTTCATTATGTTTTCGGTAGCATGTCTGTTCCCACCCTGACTTAGTTCCAAAACTTCAAGCCAGTTTCAGAACTCCATCACATAGTCATCATCTAGTTTTGGAAATTTCAAACTTAGTTCCAAAACTCCAGTATTTAGTTCCGAAACTCCTGGGTATAGCTCCGGAACTCTCACAGTTTTGATCCTTAACAATTTCCTATAGTTCTGGAACTTCTCTAAAGTTTTGGAACCGATGTAAGTTATCTATTCTAACCACATCCAGAGATTTTTCATCAACGACGCTTTTAATCAAGAAAGGATGAGAAGATTTCTGAACACAGATCCAGGGATATTTGTCTTACAGTTGTTTGATCGAAAAATCTGGCTCAAGATCATTCTGGGCACGATTTGATTTCATCAAAATTGTAGAGACAACTATGATTGTAAATGTATATAAAAGCAGACCTGCAGTAGATAGAAATAACAATAGAATATGATAGAGAAATAGATATAGAATAGAAAAGAGACTAAGTACATAGATCCAGTATGTTTTGTAATACCGAATGTTTTATCAATAAAATAGCCATTCCTGTTTGAGATAATTCTAAGTTGTTAAATCTTGATTCGAGGAGTAAGGGCCCCAAGGACTAGGATATTCATTTATTTGGTATTTATATTTCTTCAACAAATAGCTTAGATTTGTTAATTCTATATTATTTTAATTCTTCCAGTTAAATTCTGTTGTATACTTGTTCCTGCAGGTGTTTAGATAGATTCTTATATTTCTTGCAATTGTTTTCAAGCATTCTAAATTAAGTGTGTTTATTTCCAAAAGCAAGTGTGTTTACTTTCAAAAGCAAGTGTGTTTATTTCCATTTTGCAAAGTGTGTTTTCTTTCAGAAAGCTTTCAGTGTGTTTACTTTCAGAAATTTTTCATAGTATGATTTAAATAAGGTTTTACCAAGAAGTCCTTAAGACATTGAAAAGATCCCCATAAAATACAAAAATAACTATAGTCAACTACTAGATCGATAAGATTACTCTTGTTGCATATAGCTTTAGACACACCCCTGGTTTGATATGACATCAACAAGAAGTTGATTAAATGAAGGGAATAATGACACCCATCATTGGCCTTGGTGATGGCCATAACATATGAATAGTATATATAGGGGATTGTAGGTAGTAGTTCATCGGAGTTGGAGCATTTGAGTCTTATTTTATGGTTTGGAGGTTTCCCCCTTGAAGTGGTGAAGCTATTTTAATTGCATATTGAGATCATTATTATGAAATATTATGTTATTTGGTGTTTTATTTCTTTTCATAATCTGAATTATACAAGTAATTTCATTACAGATATCTTGTATAAGGTTTAGCAAATGAGCTTAAGGAATCACCTAGGTGACATCTCAACATCAACCTCGCAGCATGTAAGGAGGTGGAAATGAAATTATCTATGTTGTGTAACCTCCTCAATGGATTTAAGGTAGGTAGGTGGAATGGAACTTGTCACCCCTATGATATTCATTAAGGGTTTCAAATTATAGGTAGAAATCATGAAGAATAGTTCTCCCAGGTGACACATCTTGGATTTTATTCCATGACTCTAAAATTATTCATTCAATCAAAAATCAATCACATATTATTTCACTACTTTCATAAACCCTAATATATCATGATCCTTATGTGAATAGAGATGACACCACAATAGAAGTGACCCTCCTACTAACATGGTTGATTGGTTTTGAGATTAGTATAGTTTTCTTTCTCGAGTCTTCCCCTCTCATATTTGTGGCTTCATAATAAAAAAATAAACACCTTTTAATTGCCTTTATACACACCTTACTATCTCAAGTTAGATATGTCTTTTCATTACATCTTAAAATTATTTAACTACCATTCTAAAATTCCTCGTTAATAAGAAAATCAATACTGCATTGGTCGGTTGAATTTTTCCTCCGTAACATGTAAACCCCAATATATCATGATCCTTATGTTGATTGAGGTGGTGTAATAATAGAATTTATCCTCTACTAACATTCATTCGTCATCGAAAATAATTTATTTTTGATAATTTGGAATAAGTATTTCACTAATATCTTCAAAAAAAAAAAAACTTTACATTCCTTCATGGATTTTTAATTTTCCTTGTAGACACCCATATTGGATCAAACAATTTTAATAGCTAGATTGCACTAACTATCCCCTTTCCCACAAATTAACGATATTTCATCAATAACACACCATTTCATTTCTATCTCCGTTGATTAATTACATTACACTAATTAATTATCCCTCCATCGCTCAGGATGCTGATTAATGACCTTTCGTTAATTAATGGCCACTTCTACCTAGGTCAATTAATTATTCTTAATTAATTACGACCGCTAATGTAAATCAATAAATCTCCATTTATTGGATTAAATTCCTCTCATAACCCAGATCATACTAAATTTCCCCCAAAAAGCTTCTATAAGCTTGCACCTACCTATTAATTAATCACCCTTGATTAATTAAGACACCCTCAACTCCCATGAGTCACTAATGATAAATTAAACTCTCCTAAAGCAAACTTAACTATTCTAAAGTGTGCTTATCCATTACTAACCTTTCTTTTCTATTATCCCACATACAATAGGATGCAAATCTCTCTCAAACCAAAGGGTTATATAAATAACCCCTCTTCCTACCTTTCTTCTTACACCTTACATGCATATAACATAAACTATAAGCATTTTGATCTTGAGCATTCTCCATTAGTATTGAGCTAGCATCTTCATCTTACATCTAATCACTCAAAGCTTGAGTAATATGGGAAGAATCAAAATGGCCTTGTAGCCATTCTTGATGAGATTCCATTCTCAAACCTTGAGATCAAACAATCAACTTTGATTGTTATGGATCTATCTAGGTTCATTTGTAGTTTAGCAATCTAAAGAGTAGAGATTATCTTAGTATGTTAGTTTGATTTTGTTCAAATTTGCATGCATTTGAAGAAGTTTAGTCTCCATAAGATCTTATCTTGATGGTTTGTGTTTAGTTAGATTTTTATTTGGAACTATTAGGTGTTAGTTTCAATTCATCTAGCATAGTTAATTATACATGAGCACATATGGCACACCCAGTGGGACCTTATTCCATGGTCCATAGAAGTTGATTTTGAAATTTGTTGATCTTATCTCATTTTTGCTAACCCTTGATTGTGCACATGTGAAATATTTTGAATTCCTTATAGTATTTTAATAACTTTGCATGTGTTGATTTTGGCTTAGGGGTTTAATTTAGATGGGTTGTTGCTAAATATGGGCTAAGGGATCAAATTTTTTACCTTTTTGAGATTGTTGAGGTCAGATTTCTATATTTTGACATCATCTCCAGTGCACAAGTTCGGGTGTTTTGAAGGGGCACGTATACGCTGTAACTTAAGAGAAGGTGTTGTGAAGGGCACACATACACCCTCGGGTTTGCACATTTGTTTTGTTTTCTGTGTCATATTTAGTCAGTCATGTGCATACGCTTGAAAGGGAACACATATGCTTCTATTTCCACACACTTGTTATAATATGTTTTCACCCTCTGTGTTGTATTTTACCAGTGCACACATATGATGTTAGGGGTACGCAGTGCTTCTCGGGCATGCATACTCTTGTTATACCTCTGTTTTACTCTATTTTATAGGCGTGCACACTTGATGCCAAATCCACGCATATGCTTGAAAGTACACGCATGTGTTTCTCTGTCTGTGCATACGCTGAGTTAACTATGTTTTTTTACAAATCCACACACTTTTGTTTGAGGCGCACATACGCTGCTAGGGGTGCGCAGAGGCTGCAGATGTAAATTTGAATCTTGTTTAAAAATTTCAAAGGCTCATTTCCATGATTTTCTAACACCTTGCATGATTTTCTTAAGGCTAACTATTGATTAGCAGGGTATATTTGATCATGCTTTGTGGTTATTTATCTGGTTAAGTTAATGAATGTTGCATTTTTATTTATGAGGCTAAGATTATGTATGCTCTTCCCTCGCACCTTCTAGGTGATCTTAGGAATCAGAAATGATTCTACACCTTTTTCATGCTTTCAAAACATTTCATTAAACTTTTTTCTAAGGTAACAAACTTCTATTCAAACTAAAATGAATGATTTGTGCATTTGAGTTAATTTTTTCCATTATTTGCTAACTAATTGGATTTCTTGTTGCGTATGCTCTTCTCTTGCATCTTAGGATGATCTTGAGAATCAAAAACAACGTTTTATCCTCTTTTTTGATGATTTGATCATTTGGAAAACTACTAAACTTTGCATGCAGGACCTAAATATGCTTGTCAAAGAAAGGAGAATCTAAACAAAAACTACTAATACAATTTGATGCAGGTTGCCAAATGGTGTACGACAAAACCACATTAAGTTCAAAGATAAGAAAATACACCACATTCAAAACATTATATATACGCAGTTTCGGTTAAGAGCTATGGCTCATCCGATTTGAACTAGGAGAAACTCCCTTTGGCATAAGCCTTAAGATAACAAGAGGGATGCTCCTAGGAACCTAAAGTAGTCGACATAAGAGGGAACTTTGTGGAATAAACAAGAAGCACTCCACTTACCTACTTGTCTAATATACACTTGTGATATTTAGAGTCAGAATTATCTGTAAGGCGACCCGGTGAAAATACAACTAAACACATTTATTTCTCATTGTATCGAAGGGGGTAAATTATAGTCGAGATACTCAAAGCTTTAGTTAGTGTGAATTTCTTAGAAAACTACACTCGTGGGGATAATTTGTGACACCTAGTTGAAAGAAACAAATAGGAAGCCATGTCGTCTTGGAGCTAGCTTGACCGTCTCAAAACCAATCATGTTTCATAGAGATTTTGTGAAGTAAGAAATTTTTCAGAGTCAAAATCTTGTTTGTCAAACAAGGGGAGATTCCATTAAATTTTTAACTAAGTTTCATTCATCACAAAAAAGTTGAAGCATTGCTTTTCCTTATTTTTTCACTTTCCCTAAGACAAGGGAAACTCTCTCTTTGAAGTGAGGCCAAGTATTTTTCAACCCCACTTGATCTACTCTTTTTCTCTCTTGTTGATATTTTGGATCAAAAGAGGAGAAAAATACATGTGCTATTGATCGATTGTGTCCACCACTTTTGGACCTATTTACATTCACCCTTTCCTGATATTGGATTGTAAATGTTGAAAGTGTGTTGGTGCATTAGCCATTTGATCTTTATACCCACATCAAGATCTTTATCATAGTTAGGCTTGATTATTCATTGATTTTCCCTTGAAGTGTTACATTGCTTGTATCGCATTGAAAAAATTTCAATACTTATGTTTTGTTTCTTGTAAACTCGACCTAAGTGTTTATATTGTAACGTTACACTATGCACATCTTAACAATTCCTTAGTATACTTTGGCCTTGTTTATTTTCAAACGTTACCTCAAACTTGAAAAGTGTTGTTACTTTTTTTTCATCGTGTCAATATTATTTTGATACTAATACCTTTATTTTTCATAAATCTTGGTTAACGTATCTTAGTGGTCTTGTTACATTGCTCACATTCGTAACTCCCACTTTTTGGGATTTAGGTCTTTCTTTGATCTAAACTCGCTATAGTGTACTTTGATTAGAAGTCACATCAACCCCTTGTTAATACTTGCACCTTTTTATATTAAAACTGAAATCAGTGTTGAAATTGTGTTGATCATTTTATGTCAAACTATCATTGAAACACATAGTGAGTAGTTCTCTATTGATTGATCGGTTTACCAAAACTTGCGTTATTTTTCTTTGTGATTACGTATCTTGAAAAATTGTTTTCTAGGACAACCCTTTGATCCATCTATTCAAAATTTTGTAATCTTGAGCCATACTACCTCTATCTTATTGATTATGAAAGTTTAGAGCTCCTTCTCTTGCTTTCTTAGCTTAAGATCCTCATGAATTCTTTTTCTCAATACCCAATCTCAACTTTATTCTATAACAGTCACCAAGTATGAAGTAAAGCAATTAAAGAGCAAGGAAAAATCTAAGTAATGAATCAATTACCCCTATCATACTAATCATACAAATCTCCAACTCATTATCAAGATATTTACACAAGCTCCCCCTGTCATCTATAGTACAAGCTCACTTTGAGCAATTTTTCTCAGTCTCAAAGTACTACAATTTTATCTCAGTTCTTTACTTTGAGGTCAAGAACCCACTAGCAAGTCTCAATATGATCACATCACATATGAGATACACAACTCCATATAGATGCATCAGAATAATTTTAAGAAAGGACTGAGAAACACATTTGTGCCTTACTTCCACCATACTTATGAGATCCATCTAATCTTCCATATAAGCCTTTCAAGCACCTTACCTATTTGAGTCAAGAGACATACAACTTTCCCTTGTTCCAATAGGTTTCGTTTTCTTGCATTCTCGATCACTTGTACCTATAGATGCATGATTCTAGCTTAAGAAACAAATTATAACCACACATCCTTATTCACACCTAAGATGAGTTACTTAGCATACTTTAGACCATATAGACTTCATCATTTTTGTATTTACTTGCTTCATAGGACTCTTATCTATCTAGGATGATATATACCCGGTGGTCACTTTTGAAGGTGTGCATTACTTATTCAACACAAATTAGTAGTTCCAAGAGTCACAAAAGACACAAGGTCACTTCATCATGCCAAAGATTAACATCAAAATACCATAGGAAGACTAACACTCCCTTTCTTGTCAAAAACTTTGAGGGTCAACAAAAATCTCTATGTACCTTCTATTTGTCATCATTAAGCTAACTCAAAGTCTTCTAGATAAATTGTGCCCTATCACAAAGACTATATAGTATTCTTAAGTGAAAACATTTTCTCTTATACTGATGCATATTTCATATAGTATCATCTCAATAGTATTTCAACCTGAAAACCCTTCTATTTGAGATACCCTTACTATATGCACTGCATTCAAGATTCAAGATCTTGATAACTCTACATAATTATTGACTCTTCACACCACATACTTCTTTGACACCATTGAATAGCTTGTATTAGGAAACTTCTCAGACCATTGTCAACATCTAAGCCTTCATTAAACTCTGTAACTTTCCACTGATTTTCAATGTTGGAAGGAGACCTTCATGCTCATGAACACACTATAAATGATCTTCATGATCATATTGTTATAGCAAAAAAAAACCCGTAGCATTACCTTGCAGCTTGTAGGTATAATTTTGTGCCCAAATTTATTTGCATATTCTTACCTTTGCTCTTTATTGGTCATACTCATATTTTGATACTGTAGAAGTTTATGTCCTTTTAGCTTAATTTTCAAGCTTGATCATAGAGTTTGGAAACATCTCAAGGGTCCACTAACTTCATAGGATTCTCTAGATAGGATTATGACCTTCTAGAAGCCTCAAAAGGCATGTAGATATCAATCACAGAGGTAGGGTTTTAGTTTCTAACCCTAATTATAGTCACAATCATTTTTGAAATATCTCAAGTGCTATCAAGAGCACCAAGAAAATTTGTGAACCTTAAGCATTCACATTTGATGACCCTTTTCTTCTTGATTAACCTATAGCATATCGTGTTTTTTAATCTAAATGTTTTGAGGCTTCTTCAAAGACCATTTTAGTGACATATTTGCACAATCCTTCTCATAGATTCTCAAACACGATTTTAGACAAGACATCTAAACTTTAACTAATTATTTGGTATGTTGATGACCCTTTTATGCTCTTTATACAATAAGACACTAGATGTTTTACACACACTTATGAACATGGAGATATTGTGATAGAAACCTTGGAGAGCAACATCCCTTTAATCTTCCATAATACCTCAATATCATGCTTCGAGATCCTTTAAGAGACACATAGACTTCCAATGCCACCTTACACAACTCAAGTCATCATACAAACTTAGAACACCTTTGTAGAGACTTTTGATATGATTCGAGATGATCCATAACCACGGTGATATACCTTTTATACATGGAAGACACTCATATTAACTTAAAAAGATCCCCCTCACTCCAAGGCTCCATTTGCACCTATATACCATGGAGGAGATTGATGAGAGACCTAACAAGATCTCGAGCTCTCTTTTTTATTCTTGATTGATTTTTATTTTTCTGATTCTTCGTTCGTCACAATAGAATTCTTCTTTTGATCAGTCACACTCTTGGAATCCTCTTTATCACCTTGAATAGCTTCTCCCTTCTTCTTGTACATCGATTTTTTGTCTTAGGTATTTGAGGCTCTTTCTTGAATCGGCACGAATTACGAACCTCGTAATGTGCCTTGTTTTGTGGCACTTAAGGAACTCCAGATTCCTTCCTTTGTATTAAAATGCCATGTGTCCAAACTCATTACAAGCATAACAATATCCATTAAATTTTCTTTCATACCTTCTTGTGTTTGATGGCTCATTTTTGCAATACTTTTCCAGATGTCCTTTCTCATGACAATGATAACACTTAGCTCCATATCTTTGTCCAAATTTTTTCTCTTCCTTCTTTCCTTGTTCTTGAGTTTCTTCTTTAGAATCTTCATTCTTTTCCACATTAGGATTACATGCACTAGCCATGTGGCCATAAGCACCACACTTGTAGCAATTACCATGAAAAATACCATGCTTAAATGCATTTGGTTGCCTAACAGGTGATCTTTTATGAGATGAATGCTTTGTACTACTTCCCTTGCTTGACTACATTTCTCCATTTGACCCTTGACTTGATTCACCTTCTATACTGCATGAGTTTTCTATGAAGCCTAGACATATTCTATCACCATATACCTTTTGTTTTCCTAACATCCTATCCAATTTTTCTGAGCTCTCTTGAAAGGATGATAACTTACTTGTCATGATGCTTAACTCTTTCTTCATTTATTATTTCTCAGATAAAACTTCCTTGAATTGAGTCTACACACATTTGATAACTTCCTCCAGCAGCTCTTCACAGTTCTCTACACTTCTCCTTATCTAATAGATATCTCCCATCCTTGTCAATATAGATCTCCGTTTATCATGTTAAGACTGATTTCAAGGGCATGCTATGATACCAATTGTTAGAATTGACAAGGACTAAGAGGGGGAGAATTAGTCCTATGATAAAATATTTTCGTTTCTACTTTAAACAAAGAATATACAATCTATGAATCACCTAACCATTGCTTTATCACAATTTGATATGCATTCATGACAAGAACATAGAACAAACTCAAAGTTTTTATTTATTCATATTCAAAATATACTACAATGAATTGATCCTTATCGTAGTTTACAAAATAAAAAAAGAGCTCATCAATATGGCATTGACTACAAAATAGTAAGATTGTTCTTCTTCAAAAAAATTTCACTACAAAAACTTCACCTACTATAATCCACTACAACCACTACATGACACTAGAGGTGATATCCATGGGTTTTGGGATAAGCCCAAGAGTTTTTCTTTCTTACGTAAAAGAGTTCTTCAACAAAATAAAAATTGGGGGGCATTTCATCAACATCTTCAAGCATGCTCACAACTTCCACTATAAAACATCCTAACACTCGAATTTTCATCTTCCCAAGGGAATCAAAAGTGTAGACTTTGTTGTATTCCCACCTGTTGACTTCTCCTTCTCAAGATTTGATTCATACCCTTATTCCAATGTGGTTGTAATGTGTAACTCTTCAGCTTCCACTTTTTGATATTGCAATAATTAGTTTATATTCACCAATGCCTTCTAAGTTTTTGTGTAATGTTAGCTCCAACCATGCATCATGACCTTTCAACTTCTCCTCAAGCTCAAAGAGATACTTTTTACCTTTCTTGAGAGTTCAACAAACTTTTAAAAAGGACAACAATTCAACATTTCTTCCTTCCTTTTAATATGAATAGATATTGTTGTATCTAAATCACTACACCCCCTTAATGGCCACGAGAATGAATCGCGACATTCGGAGTGATTGGGACACATGGGATCACCTCTCAAGTTGTGGGACTTGGGCTTGAGGTGAACCTCTGGAGAAGGCCAGCTTCCTCTTCCTAAAATAAGTGTTGTACTACTCCTAGTGTAATAAAATGACCGTCTGATCCTAGGCTAACATTTCATGAGTTTTAGGGAAAGAGATTTGTAGAAAAGAAACTACACTAGTCACGGTGATGCACCAAATAGAGGGGTGTTTACACTCCAGAAGGGTTAATGTGGGTAGGATGCTTGAATCATTGACCGCCCTCACCTATTGCAACTTGAAAGGGTTCCAAATACCACAAACCAGAGCATATGTTCCTTTGTTAAACTATGAGATTACAACAGATAGATTACACTTAGTCAAAACATAGTCACTTTATCATGAGGATATAAGACATGCACTTATAAGGAATTGATTCATCTGATAGATAATGATATCATAGCTTTAAATAACAGAAGGAAAACTAAACTTTTCACAACTGATATCAATACTATTCGTACCATTTACTCACAACAAGAAATAAAATAATCTAAAATAAAGGTAGATCAATCATTCACATTAAGGAATTGTGCATTCACACAATAAATCAGAACTCTCAAGGTAACATGTTACTCTTGAAATATAATTGAAAGGTTTAAAATATTTGGAGTACTCTTCAAAGGTTGAAGATTAACCTCCCAAAAATAATATATATCCTCTATTCTCTCTTTATTCTCCCCTAAATACTCCTTATACTCAACTATTTATAAGCCTTTTAGGTGAGCCATAATGATTGGGCCCTTAACTAACACATAACTAAAAATAGAAATCTCATTAATATTAAGGGAACATGCTCCCATGAAAATAACAAATTTTTACAAAAGGTTTGACCAAGTCAACCCTACAACTTTGACTGATTTGAAGCTTGAATCTATCCTCTCATGGCTGCTCAACTTGATCTGGGTTCAAATTCAGGTTATTACTATCTTCAGAAAATGCCTCATCCACTTTAGAAATGGTGGTTCTCACACCCTGTAACTCACTATATATCTCAACAGCCTACTTCATCTTCTCTTTTCCCCTTGATGTGGAAGTAGACATTAAGCTTTGTGTTTCGGAAGCTGAAGTTGGAGAAATTCTGAAAATAAAGTCTTCAAAAACCTAAAAGAAAAATCTCCAAAATTCTACAGAGGAAAGTTATGAAAGAAATATCTGAGGTCAAAAGTTCCAAATTCCGAACAGGAAAGATCCAATTTTTTTTTGAAATTTTCTCTGAAATTTTTTTCCGAAAATTTCTCAAAAAAAGTTTCTAAAATTTTCTCCGAATTGTTTTTTCAAAATTTTACATTTCAGAGTTTCACGGTTCTCGCTTTGGAATTTTCAACTCACTCGAGATTTTTAATCCCAAAAATCTCTCGAAATTGAAATGGAATTGTCTAAAAAGAATCCCCAAAATTAAACTCTTAAAGATTGATTCAACTCGGCTGCCTTGTTCTTGAGCTTCTGGTCCTGTGATGAATCCAAGACCTTCATTGCTCACTGTCCCGATTTCCTAATTTTTGAATGTAGATTCAACCACCGAAATGAGCTCGGTGTAGAGCTCGCTCTACATAAATCACACTAACACATGCCAACTAACTCAACGAGCAACTCAACCACTTTTAGCTCGTGCCCATTTGTGATTGGCGTTGACAAATTTTCAAGCCTTACGTTGTCCTTTCTTAAACTTCTAAACTTTTCTGTGAACAAATGGGACATGAGGGTATGAAAAGACACCTAAAAAAACATATGCCAATTTTAACTGTGTCTTTCTTGAGTTGAGCAAGTATGGGCCCTTCCAAAGGCAATTTTCTCATTCCGAGACCAATTTGAACCTCCAAGATATGAAAAAGAAGGAACAATCCCAGAGGATCCCGAAACCTTCCGGAATAACATACAAGGCTTTCAAAGCTTGAAGTTATCTTGATAACCCCAAAATCTTTGTTCTCGGGGTATTATCATGTTGTCCATTTTTGCCGGGGTAAAAATTGACAACATTTTTGGTGACCTCTCAGGGATGCTTTCCTGCTAAGCATAATTCCATTAGCCTTGAGTCATCCATTAGGCATGGAGTGAATATTATAATCCTAAAAGAAATTTTATCCTCTATGATATATCCTGGAGTCTCCTTGGTATAGGAAATCCTGGACCTCCCGGAATGTTAAACATGAAGTATGCGTAATCGATTAAGACTTGGCATCTATGAAACAAAGTAGATCATGAACTCTTATGAAATCTTAGAACCCTTTTTCTTCTTGACACCTTCCAATGATGCTAAAATGTGCAAGAGTAAGCTGTTATCCCAATTTTTCCCTGGGTAAAATTGGATCAACCATGACCCCACACATAAGAAACAAGAGAAATCACGTTCAAATCCTATAATCAAGAAACAAAGGGACTCTACAATGGAGTGGTAGGGCCTGCAAATTATCGAACGACCCCGTGTAAGAAGAAACTCAAGAAAACAATATCGTCATTCGATCTCGTGCTTCAAATCCAATAGACAAGTTATATGCAAGCTCTATAATGGAGTAATAGGGTCAAGGAAAGAGCAAACAAAAGGAAGAAACCAAAAGTTCAAAGGAAAAAATGGCAAAGATTAGAAGTTTTCGGGCTCTGTAAATGATTCAGAACAAGCCCTAAAATTGGCTAAGTATGGAGGAGACAATGGAAGCTACCAAGTGTCCAAACAAAGTGCACCTCCAAAGGTTAAGCCCAAAAGGGTAGACTCAAATGAGTGCCAAGCCTCCACGCATCCAGAGCCCCAAAAGTTGCACCAACCGTTGAAAATTATTCAACTCGAGAAGAAGGTGCCAGTGTCAAAATGATGAAATTCCAATATGGGAGTCCGGGAGGAGACTCAAACTTGCATCAACCCTCCACATAGCCAATGGTCAATAGAGGTCAAAAAGGAGAGCGGGCCTAAAATGACTAAGTATAGAGTGTAGGCGGAAGGTGCCACATGTCTTAACGACGCTCCTTCAAAGGTAAAATCCTAATAATGTTTTCAAATGATCACGATCCTTCCATGTGTCCCTGATTCCAAAAAGGGATAGAGTCGAGGTTGAATAGTCAAAGAAAAAGTAGGCCAGTGGAAGGAGCCAAGTGTTAACACAACGCTCTTTCAAAAAGTAAAATTTGGGATGGGTTTCCAAATGAGCGCCAACCCACCACGTGTCCCAGAGTCCGAAGAGGTGCAGTCACCATTGAAAAGTCCAAAAGCAAGCGGAGGCCTCCACATGTTTCAACCTGCACAACTTCAAAGGTAAAATCTAGGGGTTGTTTTCAAACGAGCGCCAAGCCGCCACGTGTCCAGGGTTAGAATTTTGGCTCTGCCAAGCAAAGGACTCAGGAAAAATACAAAGGGACACCGTGGAGCCTACGGAAGCCACCACGTGTCAATCTGGCACAATTTCAAGAGTGCAAGGCAGGGGCTGAATCTCTAAGAAGCACGAGGCTGCCACGTGGACCTGGTATAGATAGACTTTTTAAATATTGTGCGTTCGCAACCAAAATATTCAAATGGCCATATATTTTGACTAGAAACTTAGATTTGGGCGAGAGAAGACTTTCTAGAAACATCTCAACACCCTCTACTCCATGGAAACATAAAATATTATCTTTAGCTAGGCTTTGGTGGGTGAAAAATAAGAAAATGTCCCCTAGTCCATTAATACAAAATCCATTGCTCCAACAACCAGATCAAATTTGATCTGATCCGTCGTTCTTCCTCCTTTAACACACCGAAAAAGTAATCAAGGTAGACTTGAAATATTGTGGGAAGATCTAGAGTGGGAATTAAGGGGTGGTGGTTGAGCTTTCAGAGCAGGATTTAATGCGTTATGAAGGTGGTTGAGTAGGATTCAAATTTTCCCTCCTCTCTCTCTTATTCTTCCTATATATTGTAAAGGAGGGGCATATTCAAAGGGTTGGTCATTTTTTCTCTCCTACCTCCCTCTCTCTTTCTTCCTTAGGGTAGAATGTGAGTCTAAGCCTCCTCTCATGGCTCTATAATGGTGTTTCTTGCCTCTTGCCTACTGACGATGTACTATGTAACATTTTGGAGCTATAGAATTTGTTTTGTGATGCATCTAACCATCCTTTCGCACTAGAGTAGCTTGTGGCAAGTAGATTAGGAAGCAAGAACCAACTTTCTCCAGAGGTCCATCTCAAGTTTTACAATGTCCCACAGCTTGAGAGATGGTCCCATGTTGTGCAATCACACCGGATGCCCCACTTCACACCCGGGCCATTCAGGGGTGTTGTGATTCTACACTAATAGTTCCGGTGGGGACAGTCCAAGCACCTTACCACTTCATCTTAGCAGGTTGGTGTGTTCTGTTGAGATTTAACCTTTTGAGGTGCATGTAATCACATATGGTGACTCTATCTGGTCAACAACCCTATCTTTGAAGTTGTAAACCTTTTCCATCCATTTCCACCCATTTTCATCCATTTTCTTCTTCCATATCTTTCATTTTCTCCCATTCCATGAATTTGTGCAATCATGGCTTCATTTCCTTCTTAGAACTCACACTTATAGTAGCAATATAGTTTACCTCCAATGCATTTCCCAACTCCTCCAAATCAACATTATAATAAGATCCAGGACCATTATGCTTACCCATATGAGTAGGGTCAAAGTAAGTTTGACCATAGAGCTTATCAAGAATAAGGGGTGCATACAAATATTGATAGCTATGTGGAGAATGTTGGTTTGCTGGAGAAGATTCAAAAAATGGAGGTTGGCATGGTTCAGTCAAGGGCCGTATCACAAATGAAGGCATTCAAGATTGGTTATAGAACACCTTTTCCATGGGGAGGCCCTTTTTTGAGACATTATAACCCTTAGGAGAAGTTTGACTTCATGGTTGAAGTGTTTCCCACTTACATAGTAGATTGAGGACATTGAGGCTTATGAGAAAAGTACAAGACAACCTTGTCAATGGGTAAGTCAATCACAGCTCCTTGTCCTTCATTTTCTCTTTCTCAAACTTTACCATTTCAGCATGATCAAGAGTCAAGCCCCTAACTTTCTGCCCCAAGTGTTGATTTCATTCCTCCATCTCATGATCTTCCACCCCATTTCAATTCTTCTCCCCTTTTCTTTCCCAAGTAGTCATTCCCTCCAAATAAACAAGAAGTTCCACCTCCCTCCCAACCAAAAACAATTGCAAAGTTGGTTCAACCCCAACCTATCACTCCTCTTGATTTCCCAAGTCCATGTCAGGAAGAGACTCAAGAATCCAGTGAAGGAAAACAACAAGAAGTGGAGCCCAACAGAGAAGAAATGATAGAAAATCTAAAGAGTTGGGCAACTAAATTTGGGTTTACAAAGATCCCCTTGATGGTCAAGCCAATAGAGGAGGTCAGGGTTGAAGAACCAATGGTGGATGAGGCTGATTTTGCAGTAGAAGAACAAAAACAAAAATAATAATATCAACAGTCTATTTGATCTGAATGTAGTGTCTATGATGGCACTTTGTCTAAAGAGGATGATGATCTGATCCAAGATGCACAACTAGTTAAAGAGGAGAAACAATCAGCTCGAGTCCCATTGAAGAGGAGCAATCGGTAGATATCAAATCGAGTTGAAGCCACTCAATAAAAAAGACATCATTGAAGATTTTTTTCTTTCATTTCAAGGGCCTGATTTGATTGATGAACCCATGATAGAGGAGGATCATATAGTTTTAGAGGCCCCAAGTGTGGAGCAGGCCACAAAGAACCTTCAGTTCTTCCTCCCACTTCCTCCCCTTCAAGCCTTGATGTTGAAGCAAAGTTTAAACTTTCAAACTTCATGTTTAAGGAAGAGGGAAACCATGGTGAGCTAGTTACTGGATCAGGAGGACACCATGGAGGAGGCCGAGCACATGCAACAGGACAACACAGAGACATATTATCTATCTGACTTGGATGAATGCTTTTATGGAGAAGATCCCATGGAGATTACATCATTTTCTCCTCCTCCATCCATATTCCAGGCATATGAGATGCTGCCATGAAGGAGAGAATTCAAGGACAATAACTTGCACTTCATAACAGTCCTCTGGAACCAAGGTGGGAAGATATGAGTCTTCCATGTTCTTCACAAGAGAAGGAAGCGAAAAGGCAATAAGATGTCATTGTCTCTCTCACACCATCCATCCAAGAAGGTCCACAAAAAGATGAAAGGAACGATAGCGGATCGTGCCAAGCCAAGAACAGATGCTAATCAAATATCACGATCAATAAGATGAAAGTAATTCACCATAATAACTTTACATAAACCTTTACAAACAAATGAGCAGCAATATCATATATATTATTATGGAACTCAATGCAATACATTGGGAATGAGCCTTGCTTAAATAGGCAAGGAATACCAATCTAAGAACCAATCAAAGTTGTAGATTAAGCCATAAATCAAGGAAATAACTAGTCATCAAAGAACTAGTCAAGACCATAGATTTATGAGAGAACTAGACATGAAGGATCTAGTCAATACCATAAATATAGGGAAGAACTAGTCAATACTATAGATTAAGGAAAGAACTATACCTAACAACTAGATAATATCTCCTAATATCTAAATAAGATAAAAGAAATATCCACACACATAAGTGGGTGAAGATAAATATAATAAAGGTAAATAATGTACCTAGGTGAACATGAGCTAAGGTAAATACCTACTTTAACAAAAGACTCCATTTTTGGAGTTAAATTTCAGAGCAAAGGGTGCATTTAAAGGATCAGACCATGCCCGATCAGGTACTTGGCTTCATTAGAGCCAGGAGAGAAGCCAAAACCAGTCATGCCTAATTTAAGGCACGAGGACGAGCATCAAAATACCAAGGGTTATCATCAACACCTCTTAGAGTCTAATGCCAATCAGCTTGAGGAGGTATTTTTGGTTGATGTAGATACCTTGATGATTTGGGTGGAGGACCGACTTATAGTTAGTTTTTCACTCATACAAGCAACCATATTCAGTGTCAAATCATTTTCATGGCTGCCCCTTTTGAGAAAGGGAAGCTACTTCTCCCTTCTTGTAGAAGACTTTGTTTAGCCCCCTTTTCTTTCTGATTAGTTTAGGAGTAGGAGTAGACTTTGGTTCCAGTAGAAGAAGTGTCTATTAACACTCTGCATGTCTCATTTGAGGCATGTATGATTTTGTTTTTGTACATAAGTTTTGTTCATATTGCTCCAGAGCTACTGAGGACAGGCCCTTTACTATTCATGGCAAAAGACTCATAATTTCCTATAACAATTGTAAATTTCAAAATAAAACAAATGCAGAGCAACTAAAGCTATCTTCAAAATAATCCATTTAGGGACAGATGAAAGCCCTGGGTCAAAACAATTTTCTACTCTTAGAAGCCTTGTTTCAATATTTCTTATCAAAATTGAGAGTACAGGCATGCAGGTAGGTTCAAGGTCACTAAGATCAAGCATTCGGGATTGTAGCGGCTCAGGATCATATTTTCAAAGCAAAAGAATTAGTATCATGATATTATTCTTGAATCCATGCCTAATGGATGCTTCAAGGCTACTGGTCCCTCCATCTAGTAGGTAGATGCCCCTGTGAGTTACCAAATTGTTATCCCAATATTTCCCCCAAGTAAACTTGGATCAACCACGACCCCACACAGAAGAAACCAGAGAAATCACGTTCAAATTATATAATCGTAGTAATGAGGGACTCTATAATGGAGTGACAGGGCTGTGAAATATCAAATGACCTCGTGCAAGAAGAAATTCAAGAAAATAACTTTACATAACTTTACAAAAACCGTTGCAAATAAATGAGAAACATTATCATATATTATTATGAAACTCAATGAAATACATTGAGAATGGTCCTTGCTTATATAGGTAAGGAATAACAATGAAAGAACCAATCAAGGTCGTAGATCAAGCCATAAATCAAGGAAATAACTAGCCATCAAAGAACTAGACATCAAGGATCTAATCAATACCATAGATCAAGGAAAGAACTATGCCTAACAACTAGATAATATCTCATAATATCTAAATAAGATAAAATAAATATCGACACACATAAGTGGGTGAGGATAAATACAATAAAGGTAAATAAAATACCTAGGTGAACATGAGCTAAGGTAAATACCTACTCTAACACCCCCTCAAGTGAAACTAGGGGCCAAAATAGAAGTGGCATGTCCACAGTATGAGTCTCGACAACTAGGCCTGATGAGGTACTCATGTACAATATATGGGAAAAAAGGGACACCGCAAGGTACCCAAAACCAGTAACAACAAAGTAAAGAGAAAAAACCCGCTCCAAGGCATATCAAGAATCTCAGCTCAAAAACTCGTATAATTGAAGAAGTTTGGTGCACAATGTGGTCTAAATCCATTGCTCGATCACAAAACTCAAAAATAACTCGACACTAGGCTCCACGAATAGCTCCATACAAGGAGACTGTCAACAAAGTGATGTCAAAAGTGTAAAAAAACACCAAACATAATTCAATCAATGTTGTAAATAGGTGTGCCACAATCCAAGAATAATAACCAAAGAAACAAGGCAAGGACACAAAATCCAGAGTGTCATGATCCAAGAAAATCTAAGGTAATAAGGCAAGGACACAAAACCCGAAGAAGCAGGATCAGCACCACACCCTCCCATACTGCTAAATGGGTAGAGTGGCGCTAAAAATCTATATGAGTTGTCAAAACAACTACTTGAACACTGAAAAACTAACACTGGGGTCCACCAGAATATCTCCCCCACAAGAGAGACTGTCATGCCGAAAGTGTCGAAAAAATAGATACAAAATCTCTCAACAAACAAGAGATACACTACACATGCTAAAGAAAAATGCTCAAAACAAGAAGCATCATAATGTAGAAGGTATAGAAAGTGGAGCAAGAGGCCGAATGGTGGAGGAGCCACACCTATAGATTCCTCTCAACGAATGCCTATGTCACCTCCACAAGTGATCAGATATCCACCCCAAATCAACACGGATGGATGAAGAAGATGCCTGCATATGACTTGGTGTAAAATGCACAATGGGTGCATGCAAAAGAACATCAGAATGTGTGTTAGGTTGATCATGTTTAACAGCTGAAATCTCAGGTTTCTCAAGCCTGAGTGAAGGTGCATAACTCATGTGTTTCTCATGATCCTCAAAAAGAGTCAAGTGAAACAAAAAAGGAGCTCTGTCAATGTGTGATCCTAATGAAGTATCTTCTCGAAAACCAATGTCATGACGAGAATTCCACTTAACATGTGGAATAGAGGAAACAATACCCTGTGAATGTCTGCTAATGACTCCGCTAGTGAGACCCATAGAACAGAGCATGTGAGAACTGAATGCAGTGGTATGCTTCTTAAAAAATCCATGCAATCGAAAGCGTATAGGATACACAACGGTGAAATGGTACTGTAATAGGCGAGATGTGGAAGAGCATGTAGTAACAAGCCTCACAGGTTTAGAAGCATCAAAATTAGGTTCAAGCTCAAAGACTGGCAGATCAATGTCAGTGGGTACAAGAGCAACAACTGCAGTGGACTAGGAGCATGGATATGGTGGTGTTGTAGGCTAGCAAGTTTGTTCTGCAGGGAGTGTATTATTGTATCCTTATCATGAATGAGTGATTGTAGAAGATAATTTCACTTCTTGAGTGATCTATTTTCTTCCACAAATTTTACAATATCCTCTTGAAGTCCACATACTTCAGAGAAAAGCATATCATTCTCAGAATCCATGATAGGTACAAACTGCAACTCCCAAAAATTTAGGACATCGAGCTCAGCTGAAATTGCATCCACAATTGATTACAAAACTCCTCCATATTTGGCACTTTATAATTATAGTGTAATTTTTAAAATAAATAACTCCAATGGAAAGATCACGGAAAAACAAACACTTTTACAAAAACGGCACTCAAAACCGAGTTACCGATCAAAAGATACAAGCTTTTTAATATTTTGCTCTATTATTTATTTTAGTTGCCACTAAAACAAAATAAATTTTTGTTGCCTTCACCACACAAATAAAATTAAAGGGGTTGAATTTAAGCACCTACTAGTAGGAATCACAAGCTTTAAGCCCTCATATGACCATACCATATAACCAAGGCTAAGGATTTTAATGGGACAACAACAAAATATGACCAAATCCCAAATATATGAATACACAAATAATTTATTTGTAAAATAAAACTTACAGACGGATGTCAACAACAATCTCTAGCTCTGATACCATGAAAGGAATGATAACGAAATCGTGCAAGCTAAGAACACAGATGCTAATCAAACATTATGATCAATAAGATGAAAGTAATTGGCCATAATAACTTTACATTAACCTTTGCAAACAAATGAGCAGCAATATCACATATTATTATGGAACTCAATGCAATACATTGAGAATGGGCCTTGCTTAAATAGGCAAGGAATAACAATCTAAGAACCAATCAAGGTTGTAGATCAAGCCATAAATCAAGGAAATAACTAGTCATCAAAGAACTAGTCAAGACCATGATTTATGAGAGAACTAGACATGAAGGATCTAGTCAATACCATAAATCTAGGAAAGAACTAGTCAATACCATAGATCAAGGAAAGAACTATACCTAACAACTAGATAATATCTCCTAATATCTAAATAAGATAAAAGAAATATCCACACATATAAGTGGGTGAGGATAAATACATTAAAGGTAAATAAAGTACCTAGGTGAACATGAGCTAAGGTAAATACCTACTCTAACAAAAGACTCCATTTTTGGAGTTAAATTTAAGAGCAAAGGGCACATTCAAAGGATCGACCGTGCCCGATCAGTGTACTTGGCTTCATTAGAGCTAGGAGAGAAGCAAAACAGTCATGCCTAATCTAAGGCATGAGGACGAGCCTCAAAGTACCAAGGGTCATCATCAACACCTCTTAGAGTCCAATGCCAATCAGCATGAGGAGGTATTTTTGGTTGATGTAGATACCTTGATGATTTGGGTGGAGGACCAGCTTATAGTTAGTTTTTCACTCATACAAGAATCCATATTCAGTGTCAAATAATTTTCGTGGCTGCCTCTATTGAGAAAGGGAAGCTACTTCTCCCTTCTGTAGCAGGCTTTGTTTAGCCCCCTTTTCTCTCTGGTTAGTTTAGGAGTAGGAGTAGACTTTGTTTCCAGTAGAAGAAGTGTCTGTGCACACTCTGCATGTCTCATTTGAGGCATGTATGATTTTTTTTTTGTACATAAGTTTTGTTCGTATTGCTCCAGAGCTACTGAGGCTAGGCCCTTCACTATTCATGGCAGAAGACTCATAGTTTCCTATAATAGTTGTAAATTTCAAAATAAAACAAATGCTAGAGAAACTAAAGTTTTCTTGAAATAATCCATTCAGGGATAGATGAAAGCCCAGGTCAAAACAATTTTCTACTCTCAGAAGCCTTGTTTCAATATTTCTTATGAAAATTGAGAGTGCGGACGCGCGGGCAGGTTCAAGGTCACTAAGAGCAAGAATTCGGGATTGTAGCGGCTCAGAGATCATATTTTCAAATTAAAAGAATTATTATCATGATATTATTCTTGAATCCATGCCTAATGGATGCTTTAAGGCTACTGGTCCCTCCATTTAGCAGGTAGATGCCCTTGTGAGTCGCCAAATTGTTATCCCAATTTTTCCCCCAAGTAAAATTGGATCAACCACGACCCCACACAGAAGAAACCAGAGAAATCATGTTCAAATCCTATAATTAGGAAATAGAGGGACTCTACAATGGAGTGGTAGGGCTGTGAAAGATCAAATGACCCTGTGCAAGAAGAAATTCAAGAAAACGATTCCATCGTTCGAGCCCATGCTTCAAATCCAACAGACAAGTTACAGGCAGGCTCTACAATGGAGTAACAAGGTCGGGGAAAGAGTAAATAGAAGGAAGAAACCAGAAGCTCAAAGGAAAAGAAATGGCGGGCTTGAATTTTCAAGCTCTGAAAATGATTCAGAACGAGCCCTAAAATTGGCTAAGTATGGAGGAGAC
Organism: Taxus wallichiana var. yunnanensis; assembly: GCA_018340775.1. Lineage (NCBI taxonomy): Eukaryota > Viridiplantae > Streptophyta > Pinopsida > Cupressales > Taxaceae > Taxus > Taxus wallichiana. The sequence goes on from CM031239.1 coordinate 547,417,585, forward strand.
AGCGGAAGCTGCCAAGTGTCCAAACGACGCACCTCCAAAGGTTAAGCCCAAAAGGGCAGACTCAAATGAGCGCCAAGCCTCCACGCATCTAGAGCCCCAAAATTTGCACCGGCCATTGAAAAGTATTTGACTCAGTGGAAGGTGCCAAGTGTCCAAATGGTGCAATTCCAAGATGGGAGTCCGGGCGGAGACTCAAACTTGCGCCAACCCTCCATGTAGCCAATGGTCAACAGAGGTCAAAAAGGAGAGCGGGCCCAAAATGACTAAGTTTAGAGTGAAAATAGAAGCATCCACGTGTCTTAACGATGCTCCTTCAAATGAGTGCAAAAATTCCACATGTCCCAGAGTCCAAAAAGGGACAAAGTCGGGGTTGAATAGTCAAATCAAAAGCAGGCTAGCGGAAGGAGCCATGTGTCAACACGATGCTCTATCAAAAATTATTATTTGGTACGGGTTTCCAAATGAGTGCCAACTTGTCACATGTCCCAGAGTCTAAAGAGGTGCAATCAGCCATTGAAAATTCCAAAAGCAAGCAGAGGCCTCCACGTGTTTCAATGCGTGCAACTTCAAATGTAAAATCTAGGGGCTTTTTTCAAACGAGCGCCAAGCCACCATGTGTCCAAGGTCATAATTTTTGCTCCGCCAAGCGAAGGACTCAGGAAAAATACAAAGGGATACCATGGAGCCTATGGAATCCATTATGTGTCAATCTGGTGCAATTTCAGGAGTACAAGGTAGGGGCTAAATCTCCAAGAAGTGCGAGGCTACCACGTGGACCCGGTATGGATAGACTTTTTAAATATTACGCGCCCGTGACCCAAATATTCAAATGGCCATATATTTTGACTGGAAACTCATATTTGGGTGGAGAAGACTTTTTGGAAATATCTCGACACCCTCTACGCCATGAAAACATAAAATATTATCTTTAGCTAGGCTTTGGTGGGTGAAAAATAAGAAAACATCTCCTAGGCCATTAATACAGAATTTGTTGCTCCAACAACTAGATCGGATTTGATCTGATCCGCCGTTCTTCCTCCTTCAACGTATGCAGAATAAGTAATCAAGGAAGACTTGATGATTGTGGGAAGATCCAGAGTGGGCATTAAGGGGTGGTGGTTGAGCTTTCAGAGTAGGATTTAATGTGTTGCGAAGGTGGTTGAGTAGGATTCATATTTTCCCTCCTCTCTCTCTTATTCTTCCTATATATTGTAAAGGAGGGGCATATTTGAGGGTTGGTAATTATTTTCTCTCCTGCTCCCCTCTCTCTTTATTTCTTAGGGTAGAATGTGAATTCTAAGCCTCCTCCCATGGTTTTGTAATGGCATTTCTATCCTCTTACCCACTGATGATGTACCATGTAACATTTTGGAGCAATAGAATTTGTTTCGTGATGCATCTATCCATCCTTGGCTTATTTTGTTATCTCTTCTTACCTCTCATCATTGTAGGGTATACTGTGCATATTCTGATGTTTGTTGTAGGTCCTAGGAGTTGTGTTTAATGGGTTTTGAAGTGGTTTTCTGTGTGAAATATATCTTTGGACCATGGTGCATTCTATCCACCCTCTCCTCTGCTCACCTCTCTCCACTTCAGGTAGTCGGGTATGTGATCATCCACTTCCTTTTCTGGTGTATCACCGCTTAGTGTAGGCTCTTTCACCCTCTCTCTCTCTTTCCCTATCCCCTTGGAACGGTTAGATTAGGTTAGTTAGATTCTTCCTGCACTAGAGTAGCTTGTGGTAGGTAGATTAGGAAGCAAGAACCGAATTTCTCTAGAGGTCCATCGAAGTTTTGCGGTGTCCACAACTTGAGAGATGGTCCCATGTTGTGTAATCACACCGGATGCCCCACTTCACACTCGGGCCATTCAGGAGTGTTGTGATTATGCACTAATAATAACAACAACACAAAATGAAAAACAAAAACACATGAAACAATGAAAACCATACAAGCCCCAAGTGGAACTTGCAGGGTGTGCATTGCACTTATTCTGCTGAAAGCAAACCTATATTATCTTATACCAACCTGGGAGCAGGTGAGTTAAACAAACCCTGCATATGGTTGTGCAAAATATCTCCCTTTCATCGTAATGGATTGTCATGCAAATGATGTGACAATGGACAAGCGAGAATGTGAGTTAAAATCTCAAACAAACCTAATTCTCCACTTGGTCTATTGAGACATCAACTGGAAAGAGAAAGAATTCCTCTTTTAGTTGCTCCGCATTTATCCTATAGAAGCATTACAACTGATCCTCATAATTTTTAAACTCATCCTCACACTCTGAAGTTAATGTGACTAGTTTTGGCTTCTCTTCTGGCTTTAATGAAGCAGTGCACGATAGGACATGGTCTAACCCATTGAATATTCTTGCTTGTCTATACTTCAATTTTAACAAGAAAGTCTTGCTGAAGACATTCTTGAAAAAGATGGTTATCCATGACCTGATTTCCCTCTTGTTTCTCATTTACAAATAGCTTATCTTTCACTTGTGTGAATGGTATGAAGATGATGTCCTCTCTATTTCTTTTTCCTTCTTTGACAACAAGGAGTTCCTCCATGACATGCAACCGCTTTGGACCACTTACAACCTCAAATGAAGTTATTGGAAAGTCATTGCAAGTGTTTGAAGCATATTGATCATATAGGAGTTCCACTTTCATCATCCTGTAGGAAAAGTTGTTTAGAAACTCTAACCTCTTCATCCCACATGAAACCTGCAAGATCACATCCTTTCACCTTTTGTTTTTAGGACAATTAAGGGAAGCACAACTTCCTTGGTTTTCTTCCACCATCACTTGTTCATCAAACAAATATGGCCCCATAATTGAGAGTAAGAAACTCTCAATAATATCATCTTCGCCCAAAACCTTCAAAGTTGACTTATTTCCTCCCGCATGCCCCTCTCTTTCTTCATTCAATGAATATTGTAGATGATCCAAGTCTTCCCATTCAAGGAGATAACTTGAAACTACAAGTGTTCCAGAAGTGGGTATTTCTATAGGCTCTTCTGCATCCAAATACTCCCGAATCTGACAAAAAATCTACTTCTTTGTTCTCCGAATGTGCAAAGGGTTCAACCTCCCTTATGGTGTTTCCTGAATTAGTAGCTGATTCCCCATGACCTTCCTCATCTTCAAACATAAAATTTGTAAGATCAAATTCATCTAAGAAAATAGAGTTTTGAAAAGATGAAGAGGGGGAAGAATCTAAAACTTCCTGCATGGTATAATCTATACTTGAAACTTCTGATTCCATCATGGAAAGAATCCTGCTATGATCGGTTTTGTATTCAATGATGATGTTGGAAAGTCGCTACAATGCTCCAAAAGTGATGTAATTTCTTGACGTGCTTGATAGGTAGGATCATTACACTCATAAGAATCAACTTGTACACTTGAGATTCTTTCTTCTTCATCTTCCACATTCTCTTCTCCAACAAGACTCTGCCACCTTTGGTGATTCAAACTCCTTTGATGGGATTGAGCCAATATGAATACTGCATTCTGAATAAGTAGACTACTGGTCCTCTTCGTTCAACTCTAGATTTGTTTCTGGTACAAAACTAGTTTGTTCCACTTGTTCTTGAGCCTCAACTTCTGTAGAAGGTTTAGTTAGGAATGAAGTTTTCTTGATGTTAAGTTTTACAGCCCATTTCCTCAGATTATCTGCATGCTCTCTTTTTCTATTCTCTTCAACCACATACTCCTCCCTTTTTCTCATTTCTTGACAATGCTCCTCCCAAAATGGATTTGGGACCACAAGAGGAGGGTTGGGTTGGGATTTAACTGATTCCCTCACTATTTGAGGAAAATATTCATTATATTGTCTTGATGGACCTTGTAGAAAAGAGGGAAATTTAGAAGGATGAGGCATGGAAGATTCATGATGAAATGGAGGAATAGGAAGTGAAGGAAAGGAATTCTCGCAAGAGTAGAAACTGGAAGATTAGGACTATGGGGTTCAAGTTGAAACTACATAGATGGAAACATGGGAAGAGGGTTGTAAGGTGGTAATGCAGGGGCCTCCCATTGACAGGATTGACTAACACTACATTCATAAATGTACCTTTTCTTGATCCATTCTCCAACTTGATTCATCATCTTGATTATGAATTAAAGCTTTTATTGAGGGCTAAGCTCACATGGTATATGGATAGTCCATGGGTATGGAATTCTGAAGCCAATCTGGGTTCCTTCATCATTTCATTGATCCTTATTCATATCATGTTATGCTCCAACTCTCGAACCTTCTTCTGCAAGTGATCATCTTCAGGTGTGGAATAAATTCCAAAATATGCATGTCATTGTTCTTGATAACCCTCACATTTGGTGGATAACCAAATTGACCTAGATATTTCTTATGTGAACATGCATGCTCAAACTAATATTCATCATGAAATTGGTTTGGAGGTGAATTGTAATAGCCTGAAGATGAAAAGAACCACCGTTGATGTAAGTGGGAGTCTCACTGTGGAAATGAAGCCATGATTGCACCTTCATGAATGAGATAAAATGGAAAGATATGGAAGAAAACTAGATGGAAAATGGATAAAATGAAAGTATGCAACACAGAGAGTAGGGTACTTAGACCAATGGAGTCACTAGTTGTGCTTGGGTATACCTCCTAAGGCTGAAATTTCACTAAGAGCACAACAACTTAATGAAATGAAATGAACACAATACACACACCTATGAAAGATGTGCCTCTTGTCCCACTGGGCATGCCAAAAATTGTTGTCTCCAAATCACTACACCCCCAAATGGCCTGAGAATGAATCACGAAATTCGGTGTGATTGGGACACATGGGATCACCTCTCAAGCTGTGGGACTTGGGCTCGGGGTGAACCTCCAGAGAAGGTCGGCTTCCTCTTCCTAAAATAAGTGTTGTACTACTCCTAGTGTAATAAAATGGCTATCTAATCCTAAGCTAACATTTCATGAATTATAGGGAAAGAGATTTGTGGAAAAGAAACTACACTAGTCGGGTTATGCACTAAATAGAGGGGTGTTTACACTCTAGAAGGGTTAATGCGGTTAGGATGCTTGCATCGTTGACCGCCGTCACCTATTGCAACTTGAAAGGGTACCAAATACCACAAAACAGAGCATACGATCCTTTGGTAACTACAAGATTACAAAAGATAGATTACACTTAGTCAAAACATAGTCACTTTATCATGAGGATATAACACATGCACTTATAAGGAATTCATTCATCTAATAGATAATGATATCAAAGCTTTAAATAATAGAAGGAAAACTGAAATTTTCACAACTGATATCAATACTATTCATACCATTTACTCACAACACGAAATAAAATAATCTGAAATAAAGGTAGATCAATCATTCACATTAAGGAATTATGCATTCACAAAACATACATGATTAACCATTCACACAATAAATCAGAACTCTCAAGGCAACATGTTACTCTTGAAATATAATTGAAAGGTTTAAAATATTTGGAGTACTCTTCCAAGCTTGAAGAGTAACCTCCCAAAAATAATATGTATCCTCTGTTCTCTCTATTATCCCCCTAAATACTCCTTATACTCAACTATTTATAAGCCTTTTAGGTTGAGCCATGATAGTTGGGCCCTTAACTAACACTTAACTAAAAATAGAAATGTCATTAATATTAAGGGAACATGCTCCCATGAAAATAGCAAATTTTTTGCAAAAGGTTTGACCAAGTCAACCCTACAACTTTGACTGATTCAAGCTTGAATCTGTCCTCTCATGGTTGCTCAACTTGATCTAGGTTCAAATTCAAGTTGTTACTATCTTTATAAAATGCCTCATCCACTTTAGAAATGGTGGTTCTCACACCCTATAACTCATTGTATATCTCAACAGCTTACTTCATCTTCTCTTTTCCCCTTGATGTGGAAGTAGACATTAAGCTTTGTGTTTGAAGCTGAAGTTGGAGAAATTCTGAAAATAAAGTCTTCGAAAACCCGAAAGAAAAATCTCTGAAATTCTGCAAAGGAAAGTTCCAAAGAAATCTCCAAAGTCAAAAGTTCCAAAATTCCAAACCAAAAAGATCTGAAAATTTTTCTGAAATTTTCTCCAAATTTCTCGAAAACCTTTTCCAAAATGTTTTTGAAATTTTGAATTTAAGAGTTTCGGGGTTCCGGGCTTCAAAATTTTCAACTCACTCGACATTTTTAATCCCAAAAATATCTAAAATGGAATTGTCTGAAAATAATCCCGAAATTAAACTCTAAAATCTTGATTCAACTCGGCCTACCTCATTCCCAAGCTTCTGGTCCTACGATGACTCCACGACCTTCATTGCTCACTGTCCCAATTTCCTAATTTCTTAATGTAGATTCAACCACCAAAATGATCTCGGTGCAGAGCTCGATCTACGCAAATCATACTAGCACATTCTAACTAACTCAACGAGCATCTCAGCCACTTCTAGATCGTGCCCATTTGTGATTGGTGTTGACAAATTTTCAAGCCTTACGTTGTCCTTTCTTAAACTTATGAAATTTTCTGTGAACAAATGGGACATGAGGGTATGACAAGACACGTAAAAAAACATATGCCAATTTTAACTGTGTCGTGCTTGAGTTGAGCAAGTATGGGCCCTTCCAAAGGTAATTTTCTCATTCTGAGACCAATTTAAACCTCTAAGATATGAAAAATAAGGAACAATTCCAGAGGATCCTGAAAGCTTCCAGAATAACATACAAGGCTTTGAAAGCTTGAAGTTATCTTGATAACCCCAAAATCTTTATGGAAGAATCTTCGGTCTCAGGGTATTATCATATTGTCCATTTTTTTGTCCGGGGCAAAAATTGACAACAAATATTTCATAAATTGACTTAAGCTTGTGGTCATCTTTAATGGCTTCTCATTGTTTATTCACCCTTGACACTTCATACACATTGTTAGGATCTCAACATATTGAACTAAGATACCCTTCAATACCTTGACTTGACTTCCAACTATGCATGTTTTCCATAGTCTAGCAATTTTTCACTATGCCAAGATTTTCTTGACCCTTACTGAGTTTGAAAGCATTAATGTGAGATGAGAGAATGTACTCATAGTATTGGAGTGGAGATATGATGATGCAAACTCAATAATTTTCTAGAAAACATAAAATTATGTGAGACAATCACATTCATTTTCACCATTTTACACGAGGAACCATTGATACAATTAGTTGGTTGAAGAGATCCTTACATTTGAAGAGATAGACTACATTCAAGCATCAAATAAGATTCTTAATCGTTATACTGATCCTTTAGATGGTGATTCAATTGAGAAATTGTTTTAACTCCAAGAAATTTGTGAAACAATTGTAGAAACACTGATCTTATCAGTCTAAGCATGACTTTAGAGAGTTCTTCTAGAAACTACTCTTCGTACACTCCACCATTTGGAATTATTCCTTTTGAAAATTGTTCTTAGACCCTTCACAGAGATATTTCTAAAATTTTAAGTGTTTTGGTTAGATGTCGAAGGATATTTGAGAAAAACTCTTCTCCCAAAACCCTAGTTCATGGTATAAGGTTGACAGGCCCGAGAGCAACAAAAATTTGATTTCTTTCTCATTGCTCGATGAAATTAGAAATTTAAAACTTTTGAGGATTTGTGAACACATTTTCCACCTTCATAAACAAGATTCAATCTTGAAAAAAACTTCCAAAACTCCCAAAAATGAAAGATGTAGTTCACAGTGCTCTTGGACTAATCTTCACTATTATGACAATTTCCTCAAAAAAAAACTTAGGCATTGATTCAATTTTTTAGTTACATTCCATATGATGCAAGGATCTTCATCAAGATAGTTTCAATTGAAAACTTTGCAATAACCCTAGATTACTTTGAAGAGATAACAATGTAGTTTATACTTGAGAAGAGAGACTGAGAAGTCTTGTTAGAGCATGAAACAATTAAGGCAGACCTTAGAATTGATTTCCAAACTATATTAACAATAATAGTAGGGTGTCTCAAATATAGTTATGGCTAGAAGTAGAATTTTTCTCCAGAACCTATTTCTTCACTTTTTGAGCCTTAGAATGAGTTCGTTCACTTGTTATACATATGCTCCAAGCATTTCACTGCTTCAATTTGCACCAAAGAGACTTACATGACTCACATACACCTAGAAGGCATCAATTGACTCAACATGGTATGAATTAACTTTGGAGACTCCTAGATCACCTAGCCAACATGCCTAGATCACCTAGCCAACACACCTAGATCACCTAGCCAACACACCTAATTAACCTAGACATGACATCAATGGACTTGACATCAATGACAACACAACTGACACACTCTTCCAACATAACTCGGTTGCAAATCGGTTATAGATCAGGATGTGTCAATTTGCAGTGGCACTTATCATTTGAGAAGTGTCATGGAAGGAAAAAAATAGACCTCTCTCCCTAACACTCTTCTTTTGGTGTGATATCACCAAAAAAACTCATCCTTGGCATGAGATCACCCAAAACCTCATCCTTGGCGTGAGATCACCCAAAAACCTCATCCTTTGTGGCATGATGTTCAAATACATGGCTCAATGCTTTCTTGGTTGGGAATTGATCACTCCCAACCCCATCCAAAGTGACATCTCTAAAGAAAACATGACAATGTTTTCTCCTATACTCTCTCATACATCGGAAAGAGTCTTATCTTAGTTATTACTTTCTACACACTTTTACTTACTTATATATACATTACTATGGTTTTCACATACGGAAATTTGACTACTCTCTTTCTCTTCTTTTTTAGGTCCATCCTTACAAGCAACAAGAAGCATCTCACATTAACAAGAAAAATATCATCTAGCACACTACTAGGCATACTCCTAGGGTCTACCTCCCTATCCTAGTTAACACACTTCAGATTACAAGCACTTCACACTTCACATGACTAGTTATTCACTCAACATGCTATCGGATACACTCCTCTCCAATTTATAAGGTACGCATATTTTATCTACTTTATGATATCAAGTATTCACTAAACAACATAAATTGGGGAAAATTTAGACACAAAATATATGCACTTGGTTACATTTCTAGGTCCTAAATCATACTAATGTATACATGATTCCTAAGCAAGAAAAACTAGTGGTTAATAACCCCTTTTGGCCTTTTTGGTTACTTTTATATCTTGCACTTTACCGTTTCTAGGCTTGACTAAGCATCCTTTTGGATTTGCACATCTTACATTCCTTTTGGAACTTGAGTGATTTACCTTTTGATGGCCTCAGACACTAGTGCCCAACTAGGACGAAGTGTCCAGGCACTCATGTCCCTCCTAGATGCTCATGTCCTTCTCTATCTTCTTCTTACTCTTTTGGGTACCTTTTTCTTCGTGGTCATATTTTAATACTTTGGCTCATCCTTTGATGGTTGTCAACTACGAAATTGAAAGAAGGGAATCATATATATATGTTTAGTTACTTCTTTCAAATAAATGGCCAAGCATTATAAGAATTATCTATCAGCACCTAATATTTCACAAAGACACAAGAGCACTACAAAGTACATATCTAGCACATCCATATAAGGGTCAAGGGTTGCATTGGTCTGCATACACTACATAGGAGGAGAATTTATTTTATTCCATTGAACATGTTTTTGCATATTTAGGACAATCTAGATCTAGCACGCTATCATCGTGTAAATTACACAAGGAAACCTAGGGCATGGGACACATGCTTGTACACACACACGCTCACACACACACACACGCACACACACACACACACACACACACACACACACACACACACACACACACACACACACAACTACATAGAGTCTGAGATGTAGTGCAACACTCGGTCATAAGTTCACTCTTTGGGTGACCATTGGGGTCATTCCGACTCCCCATTTTGCATATTTTTATTAGATTTGATGTGGTTTGTGGGCATGTGCAGAATTCATTTTTTTGTAGGTTCCAAGTGTGTCATAAATCTAATTGTGAAACAAGAGTGAAAAATAATGACTAAAGATGAAGGTTTTCTAACCCAAAAATATCATAACCTAAGCATTTTAAAGACACGTGCACCTAGATTAGTTATTAATGCATGGGGCACTCTTGCCCTCCTACAGAAATTATGATATGTACATTCTTGGGGTTTTGAATCCTCATCAAGCCTTTTCTACATTATTTCTAGCTTGTTCCAGCAGATACATAGTCACGATCACTCTCAGGTTGCACAGAATCAACGAAGTCATCATCCCTCTCTCATTTGCTTAGGGTTTTACATCCTTGAATGCTTATTTCTTACATATTACTATACTTAATCATCTGAATATAATTTATTACACTAAGTTACTATGAATTAATATTTAATTCAAATTAGATTAAATCAATAGACACATTTGTATATATAAATAATTTGAGTTATGCTTGATCTTTTCTAGGATCAAACACCACCAAACGAGCATAAAATGATATGGAATGAGTAGAAAAAGTGTTATTATATTTTGTTTATGATTTTTAAATGATTTTTAATGGGAGCTTAGAACTCGGGATTGACGGGTTCCCATCCTACAAGCACGAGAATATTTTCAAAATTCGACCCAAAATAAACAAAACCACCAAAGCTGCAAAATGTGTTAGATGCACTACTAATACAAAATAACGGAGTAACCAATCCAAATGTAAAAATTCCAAAGATAAGCCATAAATTATTCCAATTCGGTGGAGTTACTCCACACCAAAAACTTCCACCCACCTAAGGAAACACCCGCTCTAACTAACCTCACCAAGAAGGTAAAGGTTGAACCCATCTACCGATAAAGACCCACCACTCCAACAAAATTAGGGACCATGGGGCTGAAAAACTAGGTAAGTCTAGCTTCTTTAAATGATGGCCTTCTCCAAGCCCCTCCACGCATGCCGAATGAGCATCGATGAAAAATGCATCAACATAGAATGATGCGCTAACAACTCCACAATGACCTACTTTGCCTCCACAAGAGCCAACCCCTCACACACTACCACCGGAAATGGAGGCCCTCTTCCATACTCCTCCAAAGCTTCCACAAGATTTACCCTATGCTATGACTTGATATAAAACAACACAATATCCTTCACCTCCTCCACACTTTGGTGAACCGGGAAGAGTCTTGAGAAAAACCACGAGGTCACTTCATAATTTACCCAGGCCCTCTTCAAATCTCCCAAATATTCTTCTCCGACACCCGGAAATAGTGTCACAAACCACATCAGCCTCGACCACAGAAGATAATATGAATGCAAGCCTTGGAGATGATACCCACGAATTTCATCTCCCTCTTAGCACCCTATAGGAAGAGAAACGAAAGCGGCAGATTCTCCATGCTCAAATCCAGGAAGCTCCACCTCAAAAACACCCCAAATAAAAAGGATGAAAAGACCCTCAGCATCACTGCTAATTACGACCACTTTAATCACTTCATGATAAATGATTTTTGGGAGATCTTCCCATGCGTGAGCTACCCCAAATGAAATCAACCCTTACCTTCTAATAATAACTTGATTAGGTAAATAATTCACTACCCCATTAGCCTCTCTAAACACATGTTTAATATTCCAATTAGGGATTTTACTTAGCCAATAAAGAATATTGCATAGGAAATTATCCAGCTTCTAGGACATAGATTTTCCTTTACGAACATCATTAATAATAACCTGGGAGTCTCCCTCAATTTCGAGTGCTTCACAACCTAGATTAACCGCCATTTTCAGGCCTTCAAGAAGCGCTTGAGCTTCTTCTTCATTACACAATCCTGGAACCAAAGTAAAATATCCCACCTTCACTAAATTTCATCTCATCTCTAATTAAGCACCCCACTCCCGATATGCCCGGATTACCTTTAGAGGCTTCGTCAAAGTTCGATTTTTTGGAAAGTAGGGAAAAACATGTTATTATTGTATCCCAAACTCCAATGCAATTTTCGAGTTGGATTACTATGCAAGCATTCAAATGGCATCGGAAATGGAGTTAAAGATGTTGATGGTCAATGCTAACCACAATTCAATGCAAAAACTCAAAAAATGAAAGCGATTTGTAAACGGTTAGGTAGTATTTACGAAATTCATGCATGGAATAGTCGATGTAGATATGAGGTGGATAAACATGAATATATGATCTCACTAATACAAATTAAATGATAGGTCTATAACATATCTTTCATATTTATTCATTTTAAAATAGGAAGAGGATATATATTTAACAACTAGTGCTAAAACAAGTTTTCCACTAAAACATGATGCATTTATTCTCTAAAGTGAAACAACACGTTTTCTTTGAGGAATGTACTTGACACCTAAAATTTGGCCTCTCATTTTGTTTTACTTTGGAATTCCCATGATACAAGATAAGGATACGTGCATGGAAAATATAGATGTATTGATCAACACTTGGTTTGAAATTTCCATCCTCATCTAAATCCAAACATTTACTCCTCTGTAAAAATAGACATGGACTTATGATAAAATACTCAAACTAGTTCTAAGGACTCTCATCACTCTAATACCAAATGTAATTGGAGGTGGAATTTCACACCAAAAAATCATTGATTCTTCGTTAATTTAAACATTAGACAAAATTACATATATATAAGAAGTCATGTGCTAGAAACGCAACCCTTCAGGATCACATATCATCCTAAATTTTACAATTATACTTTGATTAGATGATACGGTGCTATGTGCACTAGGATTCATTTCTTATCATTTTCGGTCCATCATTTCAATGTTATGCTTAATGTAAGTTACCCTTTGGATTTTGTACAACTATTCATCTAACATGTCATCCTTGATAGTATGCACAACATCTCCATAATTGATTCTTGACATATGATATGTTCCATAATTCATCCTTCATGGTTTCACCATAATGGATAATATAAATTCTTTGAATAAGATGATACATCAATAGATGTGCTCATGTAATACTAGCTTATTGAATAAATATTTAAATAACTCATTATCTATGAAAAACACAAACTCGATCGATAATATTTTTTCTAGAATTTATGGAGAACATACACCATGGTTAAGGCCTTGCACTCATTAGTGGTATAATTGTGCATTGAAGATAGATTCCCACTCATAATGTAAATATGATTATCTATTCTACCCTCCCTGGATGAAAAAGAATGGATTCAATATTTGTTCCTAATGCATATAAATATATATGGAAGGGTTTCTTCCTATTTATAAATTATAGAATAGACAATCTTTCCAACTTTTCATTCAATTTGTTGAATGCCTCTTACTAACATGTCATCCATAGAAAAGGTCCATCCCTATTAAATAGTTCTTCCAAGATACCTATTATCTTAGTATAGCCCTTAATAAATTTTTAGTAGCATCTTGTATGTCCCAATAATGTGTGCACGTCGTGCTCAGTAGAGGGTTCTTCTGAGTCTATAATGATTGCACTCTTGGCCGGATCTACCAGCATCCCTTCCTTATAAATATCATGTGTTGACAGGACCCTAAATAGTGTCACAAATATAAAATTATTAAGGTTTAATGAGATTTGTAGTTTATTACATCTCTTAAACATGAGCTTCAAGTTTTCATGGTCGTCTCTCACTAAACCATATACAGTCTAGACATCCAAATTTATCTGCAAGAACTTGTGAATAAAATATTTAAAGGTTTGAATCACTATGTGTGAGAAGACTATGAGAGCATTCTTAAAACTTAATGAAATCACATTGTACATGAAGGATCCCCATTCTATTTTAAAGGTGGTATTGTATTTGTTTTTATCTATAATATGAAATTGGTGGTATGTTAAAAACCATCTATGAAGTTATAGATCTCATAACTTACAATGCATTCAAGAATTTATTTAGTGAATGGTGTTGGGAAGGGACCAATGATGCAATCCTTTTTCAACATGAAAAATTCCACACAAATCCTTATGTTTTCCTTTTTGATGATGATTACCATGGTATTTACTAGTTTAGATTTCTCCATAGGATATATGATGCATGTTTCAAGCATATTATCAATTTATTCCTTCACCTTTTTAATGTAAATTTGGACTCATTTGATGTGACCTTTCTTGATTAAATGTGCATTATCATTTAGCTTGATAGTCTTCTTTACAATAAACGCATGTAATACCTTAATCTCGTGGTAACCCTTGTGGAATAAGTCCTTAAATTCCTCTAGCGGTTCCACTATGTGCATTAGCTCTGCATAGAACCAATAGTTGCCAATAATAGACAACAATGGTTGTGCTTTGGACCCAATATTCACCTCTAATATGTAGATAAGTTCAGTGCAATATTTACTCTATGAACAATGCACATCTTGTACAATGCATTAGCTAAAGCCAATCGAATGTTCAAGTGTTCCTTGCAGTATTCACGATCATCAACCTTCATAAGGGATTTCCTTTCCTCTATTGGACCCCTTTTATTGGTGTATTTGATATCCTTTTGGAATCAAGCTAGTATTTTTCTAAAAAGTCCTTTAAGTGAATAGTATTTCTTTTCAAAAATTTGTTCTATTCTTTCTTCCATTATCGCATCATCCTAGAAGATGGTATTTTACATTTATTTCAACATCCTATCTCACTCCTTAGTGGTAGACATGAACTGAAAAGTATGTGTTAGTGTAATGCCCTGCCTTGAGACATAGAAAACCACACCAAATGGTAGTTAAAAATTTGGGTAATTTTTTTTAAAGTAAATACTAATACTATACTTATCTCGATTCCCATTATTAATTATTTTATACCAATTTGATTTACCCAATTAATTAACTACTTGTCTAATTCCAACTTAATTATTTATTTCTTATCATGGTTACCCTACTAAACATTTGCTAGGGTCACATTAGAAATTCTACACACCCTTTTTAATTAATTTGTCCCCACATGGCCTTCTTTTATTTTATTTTCTAATCCCACAAAATCCCATGACTTAAAAGTAGTGTAGGATTTAATGTGAACCCTAGGATCAAACTAATCTTGGCCCTTGATTTAAAATTTTCCCTAGATTTGCCCTAATCCATCCTTATGGTTTATTTTCCTTTATTTTTTTCCATGTGATTCATTTTGTTTCTTGTTTGTGCAAGTTGAGGAGGAGCCATGAAGTTTTGGATTCATGGAGTTGTAAGGGATAATATCATTTTTTTTTGTATGTTTCCTTTACCAAAGATCTTCTTTGGTTGGGTATATAGTATACCTATTTTCTTAATGCAAATATATATATAGTAAAAAATTAAAATGTAACCCGGATTAAAGAACTCGGGAATGAGAAATTCACGGGGGTTGTGGAGTGGGTTATGGTGGAAGGGAGGGAAGAGGGTCCGCGTGGAGGAGTGGGGTGAGGGACTTTGGAGGGGCCGAGGGAATGGTGTTAGGGCCCGAGGGAAGGGAAATGACGATGGGAGTGGGTGGTGTTGGGAGTTGGGGAAAAAAGGTAGCGGTGTGGTGTACGGCCACACCACTATAAGTTTGAAGTTGCATGTTTGGGGGAGGGGGTTGCCCCCTCCAAACATTCATTTTTTTGTTTAATAAAACATATAATTCATTATAGTGCCGCATAATATATTTATTTTTATTATTATTAAAAATTTAATTATATATATATATATATATATAATATTATATCGTATAATATAAACTATATTAAATATACTTTAATATATTTATATTATAGACTATATTAAAATGATTACAAGTTGTAAAAGGATATGTTCTATTTTGTCTTTTTTTACAAAGTTTGCAATTTTTTAATGTCAAGATGACTATATTAAAAATGATATACTCCTTTGTGTAATAAAAAGGAAGTGTAACAATGCATTTCAATTTCTAAAAGAGGGATTGGAAAAATATTTAAAATTTAGTAAGGAAGGAGATATATTCACGTTTGCTTTCCTAATAAAATAAGTTTGTCAAGTTTCACATGGAAAGGAAATTAAAATTGATTTCATTCCATTCAATAAGTTTACAAGAAAATACAAGAAGGAGATATAATATAGGAATGATAATATTCCATTCGATAGTAAACCTCAAGCTCCATGTGACAACTAGATTTCTTTTCAAATGTAATAGCAAGCTAAATACTGCATATTTCTAACAAGAAGGAGATCCCACTAAAATATCACATTTTCTCCTTAATCATTTACCATACTAACAAGAAATATAAGAGTAGCATTACTTTTTTTAACTTCATATAGCAATCAATTCTTTTATTTTCAAAGGAAGGTTTCAACCAAAAAAATAAGATCTTTAACAAGGAAGGACTCTTATCAAAATACTTGCATTGCTTTCCAAGATACAAGGTTCTTACAACTTTCTTCATGCAAGAATGGTTTACATTACAATGAATCTTAATCTCTCCAATACAACATATTTCCAAAATACTTAAGATACATAAGGAATAACATTACAAGACTTCTTTCCAAGATTGAAGGAAGATTACACATACTAATGTAACACTAGTTTACAAAGCAATCCCAATCACAAAATGGGAACTTTACAAGAACATAGAACATCCAACAAAGCCATATTCACATGATTACAATAAGTATAAATTTTCCAAAAATTTGGGAACAACATGATGCCAAGATATCAAGGAAAACTCCAACCATCTTCAAAACTTGAGCTCCAACTTTTGTGCTCTTCAAAGAAACCAACACATAGATAAAGGTTTGTTTTACCGCCCAACCTATAGGAATCATTACATGTCTTTCCAAATGTTTTAAGACATGCTAGCATCCCCAAATCCCATGGGAGGTAGAGATAGCTTCCACAAACGTGCACAATAATAAAGTAGATATACACATAAGCATATCACATACAATACTAACTCATACACTAAAAAAAACAATATTTACCAACCAAAATAAAAAAGGAGGAGAAACCATATTCATCCTCAAAAATGGGGAAGATTAGATGAGACATCCAAAAGTTCCAACAAGTGTGGTCCATCCATAGTATATGCACACTGACAAATTCTTCAAAAACCTCCTTATCCCTCTCAAAACAATCATCCCTCCTTATTGCTCCTCCCATTTGCCTAAAATCCTCCTTGGGAGGATTTTCAAACCCATTGGGTTTTCTCTTCAAGGATGGGGAATGGGGTTCAAACAATATGAACCACCTTCCCCACCTCAAACCATATGAGGGGAATAAAAGAACCAACATGACTTGCCCATCAAGCCATGAGGTTTAAGAGGGAAAATCCCTCCCTCTTCCCCAATAAAACTCAAAATCCATCAAGTCATATGATGGATGGAGAAAATAACAAATAACATACCCAAGCAATATACAACACATGCAACAAGACACAAATTTCAAACATAAGCAAATATAAGATCTAACATGTCAATAAACACAAAATAAGATCAAAGAGCCTACCTCCACAAGCTCTCCAAATATCTAAGCTTTTCCCAATTCCTTGTCCAAACAAAACTCCAACTTCAAAAGCCTCCAAGCCCAAAGAAAACCCCCTCCCCCAAAAAAAGTTCTTTTTCTCCCACATGAGGGAGTATTTAAAGAAAAATAAATAAGTTTCCTCACAAATGAGGGGGTGACATGTGTCACCCCTCTCTTCCCTCCAAGTCAATATTCCCAAAACAAAATAAAGAAAAGATAAACCCACATTTAAACACCCTTCTCCCAAATTACCCAAAAAGAAAATGAGACAAGCTTATGCAACTTTTCACAACACACATATTCCAACCCATCTTACATGGATGGTGACAAAAGAGAGGCTAAATGGGAGGGAAAATCCCTCCATGCCTTGGAATTAAGCCCCTACCTAATAGGTAGGGTCCAAGGGATTATTTTCATGCTAAGTGAACTCCCAAAACTAAAGGGGTCACTTAAAATGCCAAAAATATCTCAATTTCGGGTTTGACACATTTAGGCACATATGTAGAGGATGTGGGGCCCACTCAAGGGTTCTCATGTGACCATAATCCTATTTAATTGACACATGCTTACACAAATACATACTTAATGCAAGTGGGGACCATTAAGTCCCCCAACCTAGTTTACTTAACAAAAATAAAAGACCTAAACACAATTAATTTTACATGACATACACCATTACAAATAAGGGTCACTCATGGTGCCCAACAATACAAGCAAACAATAAGGCCTCATATAACTAACATGGTTATGACTTAGCCCCATGGGCCACTTGTGCATAATTTATGTAGCCTCCCTAAAACCCATGTTCTCATGTGTCCTATAACCTGCACACTCAATGCACACATTAAACACATCTTCCGAACATAAGTGTAAATCAAGTACTCATGTAAACAATAAATTATAAACATGAAATCTATGATATCACAACATCAACATGGAATCGTAAATGAGAAACATGCACAATTCCACACAAATTCACCATGTGTTAGCCATTGCAATACATATAAATGACATATATCCATGTTATCATGTGTTCTCATTAATAATCGAATAATCTATATCATCAAGACATGTGACTAAACTATGTATCCATCATATATCAATTAGGCCCAAATAACATAACAATATGTTAGTATCCACAACATATAATAAAATGTGCCAACATACTAATCAATATAAATTGGCACTACGTGCCCAAATCACCATACATGTCCATGAAGATCAAATAACATAACATAATGTCCAAAATATGTCAAAATCCTTGTCAAATCATAACTATGAATAAAGAAGTTAGCAGATAACTGAGGCTATAAAATGTGGGCACTACATCCCCCTCTCCTAAAATTAGACTTCCTCCTGGAAGTCAATGAAAGAAGTAGGGATATATATCCCTCAATGGTGTAGCATCCTCCCATGTAGCTGTTGTCTCATCATATCTATCCCACGACACTATAACTTGGTCCAAGTCTCAACCATGAAAGGCCAACCTCCAATGCTCTAGTATATGTATGGGCTCTAACCTCCACTATCCTTTGTCCTCTACCTATAAGGCCAACCAATCCATAACATGAGAGATATCAGGTACATATCTATGTAGTATAGAAACATGAAACACATCATGTTCTGTGTAAGGCGTGGTGGCAAAGCTAGGTAATAGGAAACTGGACCGATGACCTCTAAAATATCAAATGGTCCCACAAAATGAGGTGATAGCTTAGAACCCTTTCTATAGCGGATTGGAATCTTATGTGGATGAACTCTCAAGAAGAATTTGTCACCCACTGCGAAGTGACAATCATTCCTCTTGGTGTCTGCATACACCTTTTGGCATGCTCTAGCCTACTCAAGACACTACCTAATCTGAGCAACCTTTTACTCTAAGTGGTGTAGGTAAGATGGTCCCAGAATAATTTTGTCATCTATCATGTCCCAACTCAAAGGTGTCCTACAAGGTTGACCATACAAATCCTGGTAGGGATCCATACCAATGGAACTGTGATAGTTGTTGTATGCAAACTCAACTAAATGTAGATAATATTCCCACTTCTTCTATTGGTCCATCACATACATCCTCAACATGTCCTCTAGTACCTGATTAACCCTCTCTATTTTTCCATCTGTCTCTAGATGATATGTTAAGCTGAAATTAATTTGTGTACCCAAAGCAGCCTAAAAGGAAGTCCAGAAAACTGATGTGTAAATGGTATCCCTGTCATTGATGATGGTCTTTAGAATCCCGTGCAATCTAACAATGTCCTCCATAAATACTTTGGTGATGGCTTGTGCATTATAGGTGACCTTGGTTGGCAAGAAATGCACAACCTTGGTCAACTTATCCACATAGTGACCATAATGGCATCATGATGATAATAATACATAGGGATTCCTACTATGAAATCCATGGAGATCACATCCCATTTCCACTTGAGGATGTCATGAGGATGTAAGAGTCCTACGGGATGAGAATTCTCTGCCTTGACCCTCTAGCACTCAAGGTAACGTGCTACAAAATCTACTATGTCTTGTTAAAGACCAATCCAATAGTATAACTCCCTTAGATCGGCATGTATTTTCTTCACTCCTGGATGTGCTGCATATGGGGCTTGATGAGTCTTTGTAAGGATAAAGTTGTGCGAGATCACTGACTTAGGCACATAGATGTGCCTATGGAACCAAAGTAAACCATAAGCCTCTAAAATGTACCTTGAAAATATACCCTCTAATGAACCATGTGACTCAAAAAAATTTCTAGCACCCTCATAAAACCTATCCTTTGGAAGGTTCTGAAGAATCCTGACTCTCAATTCTGACTACAGTGTCAAGGATGCAAGCACATATCATCTTCTACTAAGTGTATCTGCAACAATGTTTTCCTTTCTTTTAATATACTACACCTCCATATCATACTCACATAAGAACTCCATCCAATGCCATTAGTAAGCATTAAGGTTCAACTATGAGAAGATATGCTACGAGCTACAATGATCTGTCCTCAAAATTAATGGCCTACCCAAAAGGAAATGATACCAACACACAAGAGCATGAAAAGATGTTACAAGCTCCAAGTCATGAGTAGGATAGTTAAGCTCATAATATAAAGTCAATAACCTAACACTCCGCATAAGAACTACTCCCACCCTCTAGTGATGCATCAATACAAAAAAATCCTTTATTGGGTCTAAAATTGCTAGGATAGGCACCATGGTTAACCTTTCCTTAAGAAACTATAATGCCTACTCACACTTTTTGACCAATCAAACTTTTCCCTTTCTCTCGAAGGGAAGTAATAGGGTGAACAATCCTAGAAAATACCTATACAAATCTGCAGTAATAACCTACTAACCCCATGAAACTCTTCACCTCATTAAGCGATGTGGGTATCGACAAATCAATAATCACATGTATCTTTGAGAGATCTACTTGAGATACCCTTTCCTTATATGATGGGTCCCAATCTTGAATCTATGTCTGGAAGAAGATACATTTTTCAAATTCTCAAACAACTTCTACTCTCTCAAAACCTATAGTGCATGTCTCAAATGCTCCTCGTGTTCCTTCTCGAAACAAGAATAAATCAATATATCATCTAGGAACACTAAGACAAAGTGGTCTAGAAAGGTCTTGAATACTCCATTCATGAGGCTCATGAAGACTACATTTGGGGCATTGGTCAAACCAAAAGGTACAACCGTGAACTCATAATGCCCATAACGTGTGCGGAAAGTTTTCTTATGGATGTTTGCATCTTATATGTGTAATTAATTATACCATAACTTGAGATAAATTTTGGAGAACACCCTCATTCCCTGCATCTGATCAAACAAGTCATCAATCCTATGGAGTAGATAATAGTTCTTTATTGTGACTTTGTTGAGTTGTCTCAAGTATACACAAATCCGATAGAATCGTCCTTATTCTTCACAAATATGGTGGCTCCCTAAGGAGATATACTAAGTTAAATGATATCCTTATCCAAAACTCCTCTAAATGTGTCTTGATCTCATGAAGCTCTAAAGTCATCATCTAGTAGGGTACCCTAGAAACTAGTTTTGATCCCGGTACTAAATCAATGGTGAAAGCCACCTCTCGTGTGGGTTGGCAATCTTGGAATCTCACATAGAAACACATCTGCATACTCCCTCAAAATTACATGCTCATCTAAGGGTGAATGCTTTGAAGGGCTCTCCGATCGATCACTGATGGTAATAGAAAATAATTGAAAACCTTTAAGCATGCTCCACTTGAGTTTCTTAGTCGATATCATGCACAAAGATATATGCTTCTACATCCCTAAAATCACAACTGCACTCCCAATATCATCTTGACACTCAATGATCTTATTCCTACAATCTACCTTGGCTTGATGAGCCTTGAGCCAATCCATACCTAAAACAACCTAATAAGATCCTAGAGGTATAACTCGGAGGTCAAGTATAGTGGATAAGACTCTCAAATCAAGTATGCAACTCTCCACATATGAGTCCATGGTGAGTTTAGCCCCAAAGGCCAAATCAACTTTGTTAACTATCCGGCTAACTAGCCACCACTAGCCCACATTGGTCCAATACATAAGGAGATATAAAATAATCAAGCACCTAAATCAAAGAGTACTGAGATAGAAATACCCCTGATAGTACATGTCATCTCAATAATTTTTGCCTAATGCTCATCTTGGTGGTTATCAACCACTACATATACATGATGAGCACGTCCTACATCGCCCATCGTCTACTCGGATCTAGGAGCTCTCTGCATATCCATGGTAGTGGGTTTGTGTGGACACATACACACATAGTGATCAGGGGACCCACAAATAAAACATCCTCATGTACCCCTTTGAGATGGGGTCCCTCCTATACTCTAGTGAACTAATCTGTTGGCTGCCCAACCCTAGAAGATTTATGCATGCGAGATGGTTTTTCCTCTTGAGTAACTTGTCTCTTAGCCTGGCTCCACCAAAATCTCCTCTATATCCACCTCTCTATAAGATCTGATTTTGTCTAGCCCTCTGCTACTGGTGGCCTTGATGTTGTGTCTACTACTATGGATGTTGTGGAGACCTCGACTGCTAGGGGAGGCCAGAATCATCCTCTAGGGGGTGGTGTTGTGCTCCATGACCTCTAGATCTGAAAGGCCTCCATCTTCTCCTAATTTTTTTCTCTTGTTCCTATCTCGGTGTTCTTGTTCCCTTGTCCTATTCTCCTCAGCTAAGTAGGCCTTCTCAATGGCATTCTTAAGCATGGGAATATATAGCATCCAAATTTCTCCTAATATGTCCGCATTTAGGCCCCGAATAAACTTGCTAACTTTGTAATTTTTTGTCTTATAGGTAGTCCACATACTACAAAAGATATAAGAACTTGCTCTCATATTGTGCCATTGTGTCAGAGCCCTATCGTAAGTCATGAAACTCATCAATTTTCTTCTACAAAAATTCTCTTACATATAATGAGCCTTGAAACACTCCTCGAACAACTCCCAAGTCACTATATCCTAATTCAAATGGAGCTTCAACTTGTCATTCCTCCACCAAACGCGTCTGTTCATTGTGTCTCGAGAGGAGGTGAATGACGAACCTAGCTTTGACATTGATCTCATAAGAGTGCAAGGCAAAGCAGCTATCAAGGCTGAGGATCCATGACTCGGCCCCAAATTCATTCATAGTTTCGGTGTACGTAGGTGGTTGCAATCGAAGAAAGTCTCTAATCACAATGCATGTATCACGATCCTGGTGCTATGGTCCAACATGTGAATAGGGTCGTCTATCCCCAAAGGGTCCCTCAAATATGTGGGAACAAATACGATGGTGTGAGGATACCCTCTCACGTTGAATGGAAGGGATACATGACCTCTCCCGCCTTGAGGTATCATGCTCTAGTGGCTCTAAGTGTCTGTCCTCACCTATCAGTTCCTCATCTATTGATTGGACATCCCGATCTCTCACCTCATATGGTGGTGGAAGGAATTGTTTCACAACACCTATCAGCTGGTGAAGAGCCTCTAAAATATGAGGTCCAAACTCATGTGCTGCGGTTCGGTGTACGTGATCTATGTCCAAAGTCCCCAATGGATCGATGTCTAATAGGTGTCATCCTATTTATGAAGTAACAAATTGAATTATTAATTTATAGAAGGTTGCGGAAACATTTTAATTGTTTTTCATTTACTATTATTAAAACATTAATAACTATTAAATATTTCACCCAGAGCATCCGCGTATGTGAACCATTGCTCTGATACCAAAAGTAATGCCACACCTTAGGACATAGAAAACCACACCAACTGGTAGTTAAGAATTTGGGTATTTAAAAAAAAAAATTAAATACTAATACTATATTTATCTGATTCCAATTATTAATTATTTTATACCCATTTGATTTACCCAATTAATTAACTACTTGTCTAATTCTAACTTAATTATTTATTTATTATCATGGTTACCCTACTAAACATTTGCTAGGGTCACATTAGAAAGTCTACACACCCTTTTAATTAATTTACCCCCACACACCCTTCTTTTATTTTATTTCCTAATCCCACAAAATCCCATGACTTAAAAGTAGTGTAGGATTTAATGTGAACCCTAGGATCAAACTAATCTTGGCCCTTGGTTTGAAATTTTCCTAGAGTTGCCCTAATCCATCCTTATGGTTTCTTTTTCATGTGATTCATTTTTTTTCTTGTTTGTGTAGGTTGAGGAGGAGCCATGGAGTTTTGGATTCATGGAGTTTTAAGGGATAATATCATTATTATTATTTTTGTATGTTTCCTTTACCAGAGATCTTCTACGGTTGGGCATATAGTATACCCATTTTCTCAATGCAAATCTACTGTATATATAGTAATAAATTATATATATATATATATATATATATATAGTAATAAATTAAAATTTAAACCAGATTAAAGAACTCGGAATAAGAAATATGTAAGGGTTATAGAGTGGGTTATGATGGAAGGGAGGGTTGAGGGTCCGCATGGAGGTGTGGGGTGAGGGATTTTGGAGGTGCGCGGGAATTGTGTTGGGGCACTGTGGGAAGGGTGATGGTGATGGGAGTGGGTGGTGTTGATAGTTAGGAGAAGGGCGATGGTGTGACCTATGGCCACACAACCTTAATTTGAAGTTGCGAGGTTTAGAGGGGGTTCCCCCTCCCAATCATTCATTTTTTTGTTTAATAAAACATATATATCGCTAATCTATGGCAATACAATATATGTATTTTATTATTATTTTTAAATTTATTCATTTATATTTATATTATCTCATATAATACAAACTATATTAAATATATTTTAATATATTTATATTATATACTATATTAAAATGATTACAAGTTGTAAAAGGATATGTTTTATTTTGTTTTTTATAAAGTCTCTGCAACTTTTTAGTGTCAAGATGACTATATTAAAAATTATCTACTCCTTTGTGTAATAGAAAGGAAACGTAACAATGCATTTCAATTAATAAAATAGGGCTTGGAAACATATTTAAAATTTAGTAAGGAAGGAGATATATTCACATTTGATTTCCTAATTAAATAAGTTTGTTAAGTTTCACATGGAAAGGAAACTAAAACTGATTTCATTCCATTCAATAAGGTTACAATAAAATAAAAGAAGGAGATATATCATAGGAACAATAATATTCAATTCAATATTAAACCTCAAGCTCCATGTGACAACTATATTTCTTTTTCAAATGCAATAGTAAGTTAAATACTGCAAATTTCTAACAAGAATGAGATCCCGCTAAAATATCACATTTTCTCCTTATACATTTACCATACTAACAAGAAATAAAAGAGTAGCATTAATTTTTTTTAACAACTTCATATAGAAATCAATTCTTTTATTTTCAAAGGAAGGTTTCAACCAAAAAAATAAGATCTTTAACAAGGAAGGACTCCTATCAAAATACTTGCATTGCTTTCAAGATACAAGGTTCTTATAACTTTCTTTATGCAAGAATGGTTTACATTACAATGAAGATTAAGATCTACGATACAACATATTTCTAAAATACTTAAGATTCATAAGGAACAACATTACAAGACTTCTTTCCGAGATTGAAGGAAGATTACACATACTAATGTAACACTAGTTTACAAAGCAATCCCAATCACAAAATGGAAACTTTACAAGAACATAAAACATCCAAAAAATCCATATTCACATGATTACAATAAGTATAACTTTCCCAAAAATTTGGGAACAACATGATGCCAAGATACCAAGGAAAAACTCCAACCATCTTCCAAACTTGAGCTCCAACTTTTGTGCTCTTCAAAGAAACCAACACATAGAGAAAGGCTTGTTTTACCACCCAACCTATAGGCATCATTACATGTCTTTCCAAAGGTTGGAAGACATGCTAGCCTCCCCAACCCATGAGAGAGAGAGAGAGCTAGCTTCCACAAATGTGCACAATAATAAGGGAGAAATACACACAAGCATATCACATACAATACTAACTCATACACTAAAAAAACACAACATTTACCAACCAAAATAAAGAGGAGAAAACCATATTCATCCTAAAAAATGAGGAAGATTAGATGAGACATCCAAAAGTGCCAAAAAGTGTGGTCCAACCATAGGATGCACACTAAAAATTCTTCAAAAACCTCCTTATCCCTCCAAAACAATCATCCCTCCTTATTGTTCCTCCCTTTTTCCACAAATACTTCTTGGGAGGATTTTCAAACCCATTGGGTTTCCTCTCCAAGGATGGGGAATGGGGTTCACACCATATAAACCACCTTCCCCACCTCAAACGATATAAGGAGAATAAAAAGAACCAACATGGCTTACCCATCAAGCCATGAGGTTTAAGAGGGAAAATCCCTCCCTCTTCCCCAATATAACTCCAAAATCCATCATGCTATATGATGAATGGAGAAAATAGCAAATAACATACCCAAACAATAGACAACACATGCAACAAGAAAAAAATTTCCAACATAAGCAAATATATGATCTAACATGTCAATAAATACAAAATAAGATCAAAGATTCTACCTCCACAAGCTCTCCAAATCTCTAAGTTTTTCCAATTCCTTGTCCAAAAAAAAAAACTCCAACTTATAAAGTCTCCAAGCACAAAGAAAAATCCCCAAAAAAAAGTTCTCTTTCTCCCACATGAGGGAGTATTTGAAGAAAAATAAATAAATTTTCTCACAAATGAGGGGGTGACATGTGTCACCCCTCTCTTCCCTCCAAGTCAAGATTCTCAAAACAAAATAAAGAAAATATAAACCTACATTTAAACACCCTTCTCCCAAATTATCCAAAAATAAAATGAGACAAGCTTATGCAACTTTTCACAACACACACATTCCAACCAATCTTACATGGATGATGACAAAAGAGATGCTAAATGGGAGGAAAAATCCCTCCATGCCTTGGAATTAATCCCACCTACCTAATAGGTAAGGTCCAAGGGATTATTTTCATGTTAAGTGAACTCCCAAAACTAAAAGGGGTCACTTAAAATGCCAAAAATAGCCCAATTTCAGGTTTGACACATTTGGGCACATATGTAGAGGATGTGGGGCCCACTCAAGGGTGCTCATGTGACCCTAATCCTATTTAATTAACACACACTTACACAAATACATACTTAATGCAAGTGGGGACCATTAAGTCCCCCAACCTAGTTTACTTAACAAAAATAAACAACCTAAACACAATTAATTTTACATGACATACAACATTACAAATAAGGGTCACTCATGGTGCCCAACAATACAAGCAAACAATAAGGCCTCATAC
Source organism: Taxus wallichiana var. yunnanensis (assembly GCA_018340775.1). Lineage (NCBI taxonomy): Eukaryota > Viridiplantae > Streptophyta > Pinopsida > Cupressales > Taxaceae > Taxus > Taxus wallichiana. The sequence continues at coordinate 547,444,735 of CM031239.1, forward strand.
AACTAACATGGTTAGGACTTAGCCCCATGGGCCACTTGTGCACAATTTACGTAGCCTCCCTGAAACCCACATTCTCATGTGTCCTGTAACTGCACACTCAATGCACACATTAAACACATCTTCCCAATACAAGTGTAAATCAACTACTCAGTAAACGATCAAGTCTAAACATGAAATCTATGATATCACAACATCAACATGGAATCGTAAATGAGAAACATGCATAATTCCACACAAATTCACCATGTGTTATCCATTGCAATACATATAAATGACATATATCCATGCTATCATGTGTTCTCATCAATAATCGAATAATTTATATCATCAAGATGTGCGACTAAACTATGTATCCATCATATATCAATTAGGCCCAAATAACATAGCAATATGTTAATATCCACAACATCTAATGAAATGTGCCAACATACTAATCAAGCTAAATTGGTGCTACACGCCCAAATCACCATACATGTCCTGTGAAGATCAAATAACATAACATGATGTCCAAAATATGTCAAAATCCCTGACAAATCATAACTATGAATAAAGAAGTCAATATATAACTGAGGCTATAAAATGTGGGCACTACTTCCCCCTTTCCTAAAATTAGACTGACTCTGGAAGTCACCGAAAGAGAGGGATATATAGCCCTCAATGGTGTATCATCCTCCCGGAGTAGCTGTCACATTGTCTCATCATATATGTCCCACCGCACTTCTAATCCATACTATTTCACAAGCATACACATGAAAGATGGGTCATGTGCTCTCATCATAACTACGTAGATTTTTGGTTATATTTCTCCTATCAAACCACATTGAAGGCCTCTTTGACGCTTCTCCAATAGGGTAGTGTAGGATGGTGTCTCCACCTAACGATAGTGCTCTTTAGGGTGTAGAAAATGGATTATACCCTCTTTTAATTCTTAGGAAAACATGCTTATAGGTATACCATATAATCATATATGTATGCAGTTCCATCATATTTAGGGTTTTTTTAAGTCTCCCTTGACTAATCCTTGATATCCTTTTCATTTTTGGCATGTATCTCCTAGAATTAGTATCCTTGGTAGGGGCAAAACACTTGGGTTTCCACATTAGGAGGTATAATCCCTACCTTAACATGTTATTGGGTCCTTTGTAATACTTTTCAGCACACAAACCCTATTGACTTCCTTCTAATCTATGTGCGTCACCTCCCAGGTGAGTTCATATGATTTCTCAACCCATCCATTAAAAAATACTTGTAATATCCGATGTCGATGCACCACTTTACCATTCAATTCATCCTTAGTGATCAAGATGAACCTGATCTCATCCACATGTTGTGAGTTTATAAATGTACTTGATATCCTCTTCAACATCTACCATTTCCATGAAGGGTGCTCCTATCTCGTGTCAAGGGATTCACTACCTTGTGGTCGTAATGTTTTTATCTCCTATAACACTTCTTGAAGTGCATATCCCCATTGTTCTCGAAGTACCACAAAATTTCTAAAAAAATTGAGTAGAGGTATTGATGAGGCCATAAATTGGCCATAAATTACCATTATTTTGTCCTTCTAAGTTACCTTTGAAAGTGGATTTAAATGTAATCTAGGAACTTATAGTTTGCTTAAGATAGAATATAGGATATATATCTTGTTCATTCTTTAGAAATATTTTGTTATTTATTTTGTTAACTAATCCTATTGATTATTTGGGAAAAGATACAAAGTCTTGTGTATGCAGGCCATAAAGGAAAGATAATGCTAGTATTGGGAAAAGTGTAATTGATCATAGATGATATATCTAAACTCAAAACTGATTTCATATTCAGATTCCTCTTGAAAAATTATGCAAGTTCAAAAAAGAAATCATCTCAATCTGAGATTGTATGCAAAAGTTATAGTTGTTTTAAGTTAGTTCTGGAACTTGTAGATTTAGTTTCAGAACTCGTAGGTTTAGTTATGGAACTCGTAGAGTTAGTTATGGAACTTGCGAGGTTTAGTTCCAGAACTCACGAGTTAGTTCCGAACTTACGGGTTTATATTTGGAACTCGCAGATTTAGTTCTAGAACTTGCATCAAATGGGGATTGTGAATAATCAGAGAGTCAAATAGAAAATATGAGAGAGGTTTTTGTTCATAGCAATGTGTTTAACATAAATCTCATTCATATTTTCTATAGGTTTTACCAATGAAAATAAATCTAACTTTTAGTGAGTTGCAGTCCAAGGAAAAAGTGTATCAAACGAGCACTAAAAGTTCCATAAAGAAAAGTAAAATAGAAAATATGAGAGATTTTTTTGTTCATAGAAATTTGTTTAACAAATCTCTCATTTAGATTTGCTACAGGTTTTACCAATAAAGAGAAATCTAACTTTTAGTGAGCTGTAGTTCGAGGAAAAGTGTATCAGACGAGCACTAAAAGTTCCATAAACAAAAATAGAAAAGTCAAATGAAAAATATGAGAGAAGTTTTTGTTCATAGAAATGTGTTTAACAAAAATATCATTCAGATTTGCTACAGGTTTTATCAATGAAGAAAAATCTAACTTTTAGTGAACTGTAGTCTAAGGAAAAAGCGTATCAGACAAGCGTCAAAAGTTCCACAATAAAAAACAACAAAGTCAAATGAAAAATCCGGAAAGGTATTTGGTCAAAATCATATTTTGAGGAAAAATATCCTTCCAATAATGTAGGAGAATAAAATCATTGTGATTCTTGTTACCAAAAATCAAGGAGAATATTTGGGAGCAAATCTTCCTAAAAAATTGAGATAAGACTTTGACTCCAATAATATATCTCTCTCCATATTTTGTGGAGATGGAGATCTTAGTTGTTAGGATTAGAATAAAGATAAGATCAAATTGTATCTCTCAAAATAAGGAGTTGGTTGGACACATAAATTATAAATGCAACCTTCCACACTCAGATATGTAATGTTTTACCACCAAGAAATGAATCTGTTCTAAACTCTCTAATATTTTGTAGTTTTGAGTTAAGATCTTGAAGCATGGTTTAAAATTCTCTTCCAAGGAATGAGCTAGACACTCATTCTAAAGAAGATGAATCAGTATATTTGTGTTTTTATTTTGTAATAATTTTTGTTTATTTCTTTTCTATAATTATCATCTTGTTGTGTTGTTCTTATCTTTGTATTGTAACATTCGGTGTGTTTTATTCTTGCAAGTGTGTTTTCCTTTATAAAAGTGTGTTTAAATTTTTGTAAGTGTGCATTTAATTTTCTGCATGTGTGCTTTCAATTTATGCAAGTTTGGATTGTGTTTAAGGGAGTTGCTTTCAAGATCTTCTTCTCTTAATGTATATGACCTTCATATACCAACCCAGATTGACATTATTAATGACAATTATTGTGAACCTCATCAATTTGGTGTTGTTCTTTGGGTACACGGTGATATTAGGGGATTTAGAGTTCTCTAAAAGAATATTCTAGTGATGATAGAATACCTTTTAGCAAATTCTGTGACAAGAAGTATTGGTAAATAGTTTCTTTAGAATTTTATTTTTGCAATTAGGAATATTAGATTGTAAATATTTATCTCCCAACAAATTAACTTTATGTATAAGAAAAGCGACCGTGATGTTTGATCAAGAAGGTATAATGGTATGAACAAAGAATTCGAGATCTAGAAATGGTAAAATATGATATTAATGCGGAAGTAGATCCAGTTGATGAAATATCATATGTCATTCTTGATAACCACCACCATTTCCCCTTGTATCAACTAACAACTCAGTGATCTTATTACACATAACCTTAGTAAAAAATTGGCTTATCCAGTTTGTAATAATGAAGTGGTAGCATTTCTAATTAACTTCATCCATATTTAGGGACTTCATTAGAGCCAAAATAAAAACCCACTCATAATAAATCCACCCATCCAAATTAGTTTTTCATCCCATGATAAAATTCAATCCCTGAACCATATCCATTAGAAAAAATTGTTTTCATGTCTTTCAATTTCTTCATTTTTGTATATGCTTGTATAACATGAAGAAGCAATTATTTTGGATATCAAGACAATCACTTTTTTTTCATGCTAACATCCACAAGAATTTCCAAATTTATTCTTGGTACCAACATGCAAATTTTACGCACCAACAATATCAACCAAGGAGTAGTTTGGAGGGACCCACAGATACATAACACAATCCATCTCCTGAGATCACTAGTTTGGGATTTGAAGATTACTATGGTGATTCTAATAATGCACAATTCAAGTTGGACTTTGAAGACCTAAAATTTTCTACACAATTTTTGAAAATCTTCTTGGAGTTATCAAATATGCAAAGAGGTTTTTATGAGATCTCAGACATTGCTTCCTATTTTACACAAGCTATAGTTTGATGATGGATCAAATTTTTCTTTAATCCTTCTCATGCTATCATTTCAACAAAAAAATTTAAAAAACTTTGATTGGAAAACCAGCTTGCTAGCCAATCAAAGGTAAAAAAATTAAAAAAAAAAATAAAAATAAAAAAGTTTTGATTGGAAACCAACTTGTTGGCTAATCAAAGGCAAAAAAAAATTCAAAAAGATTTGATTTGAAAACCACGATCGCCAATCAAAGGCAAATCAAAAAATCAAAAAAATTTGATTGGAAAACCAACTTCTGGTCAATCAAAGGAAAAAAACAACTTTGATTTGAAAACTAACTTGTTGGCCAATTAAAAAAAAAAAAAGGTGGCTCTTCTTCAAAATCAATCAACTGTTACCTGGTGGCTTTCTTCTCGGCACTATTTGACCATGTTAACAATAGGATGACAAGGACAACTAGAGGTATGATCAAGTTATTTTGTTTTACTATTTTATTTTTAAGCTTTCTTGTAAGTTTTTTTACTATAACTAGATCCACTTTTAAGATCTCCAAGGAAGGAAAGATAAAATTCATATCTTCCCTACTTATATGAAAATATGTGCACCTCTTTGCAATCAAACTTTTAGAGTCTAATTTATGGGCAACCATGAATAAATAACATACATGAGGACATGCATGAGCTTAAGTGTGGGAGAGAAGGAGAAGCACGAGGTATGCATTTTGATTTTAAATATGAGACACAATAGAAGGAGATCCACACAAGAACTTGTTGTACAAGAAAGGAAATCAAAAGTAGCAAAAAGATATCCACATAAGAACCCACTTTGTAAAAAGAAAGGAGATCAAAAGTATGTAAAGAGATCCACACAAGAACTTGTTGTAAAAGAAAGGAGATCAAAAGCAACGAAGGAGATCCACACAAGAACCTGTTGTAAAATAAAGGAGATCAAAAGTAGTAGAAGGAGATCCACACAAGAACCTGTTGTACAAGAAAGAAAATAAAAAATAGCAGAAGGAGATCCACACAAGAACCTATTATACAAGAAAGAAAATCAAAAAAACAAGAAGGAGATCCACACAAGAACTTGTCATTGACAAGAAAGAAAATAAAAAATAGCATAAAGAGATCCACACAAGAACCTATAGTACAAGAAAGAAAATAAAAAATAACATAAGGAAATCCACACAAGAACTTGGTGTATAAGAAATAAAATAAAAAATAACAGAAAGAGATCCACACAAGAACCTGCTCCAAAAGAAAGGAAATTAAAAATACCAAAAGGAGATCCACAAGAACCTGTCTTTGAACTATATATGGAATGCATACATGCATAATCTCACTAAGGAGAAGACTCTAAGAATAGGAGATAATAATATAATGCATGAGAACATGCATAAGATTAAGTGTGGGCCAATGATGAGATCATAAATTGGCCATAAATTACGATTATTTTGTCCTTATAAGTTACCTTTGAAAGTGGATTTAAATGTAATATAGAAACTTATAGTTTACTTAAGATAGAATATATAATATATAACTTGTTCATTCTTTAGAAATATTTTGTTATCTATTTTGTTGACTAATCCTATTGATTATTTGAGAAAAGATGCAAAGTCTTGTGTATGCAGGCCATAAAGGAAAGATAATGCTAGTGTTGGGAAAAATGGAATTGATCATGGATTGTAGATCTAAACTCAAAATTTATTCCATATTGATTCCTCTCGAAAAATTATGCAAATTCAAACAAAGAATCATCTCATTCGAGATCGTATGCAAAAGTTATAATTATTTTAAGTTAGTTCCAGAACTCGCAGGTTTAGTTTTGGAACTCATAGAGTTAGTTCCAGAACTCACAAGTTTAGTTCCAGAACTTGCAGAGTTAGTTCAAACTCGTATGTTTAGTTACGGAACTGCGATTTAGTTTGGAAATTACATCAAATGGGGAAATTTGTGAATAATTATATAGTTAAATAGAAAATATGAGAGAGGTTTTTGTTCATAGAAATTTTTTTAACATAAACCTCATTCAGATTTTCTATAGGTTTTACCAATGAAGAGAAATCTAACTTTTAGTGAGCTGCGATCGAGGAAAAAGTGTATCAGACGAGCACTAAAAGTTCCATAAACAGAAACAAAAAGTCAAATAGAAAATATGAGAGAGGTTTTTGTTCATAGAAATGTTTTTAACAAAAACCTCATTCATATTTACTATAGGTTTTACCAATGAAGAGAAATATAACTTTTAGTGAGTTCTAGTTTGAGGAAAAGCGTATGATCGGATTTGAGCACTAAAAGTTCCAAAAATAGAAAAGTCAAATGGAAAATATGAGAGAGGTTTTTATTCATAGAAATATGTTTAACAAAAATATAATTCATATTTGCTACAGGTTTTATCAACGAAGAAAAATCTAACTTTTAGTGAACTGCAGTCTGAGGAAAAAACGTATCAGAAAAGCATCAAAAGTTTCACAATAAAAAACAACAAAGTCAAATGGAAAATCCGGGAAAGGTATTTAGTCAAAATCATCTTTTGAGGAAAAACCTCCTTCTAATAATGTAGGAGAATAAAATCATTGTGATTCTTATTACCGAAAAGTAAGGAGAAGATTTGGGAGCAAATCTTCCTAAATAAGTGAAATAAGACTTTGAATCCAATAATATATCTCTCTCCATATTTTGTGGAGATGGAGATATTAGTTGTTAGGATTAGAATAAATATAAGATCAAATTGTATCTCCTAAAATAAGGAGTTGGTTGGACGCATAAATTATAAATTCAACCTTCCACACTTAGATATGTAATGTTTTACCACTAAGAAATGAATATGTTTTAAACTCTCTAATATTTTGTAGTTTTGAGTTAATATCTCGAAACATGGTTTAAATCCTCTTCCAAGGAATGAGTTGGCCACTCATTCTAAGGAAGATAGATCTATATATTTGTGTTTTTATTTTGTAATAATTTGTGTTTATTTATTTGTATGTAATTATCATCTTGTTGTGTTGTTCTTCACTTTGTATTATAACATTGAGGTCTATTGTAAACCTACGGATGTTTAATTTAATTTTTCTTATTTCCAATTCAACAATTTTAATTCATGCAAGTGTGATTTCCTTTATGCAAGTGTGTTTACATTTCTGCAAGTGTGCATTTAAATTTCCGCATGTGTGCTTTCAATTTATGCAAGTTTGGATTGTGTTTAAGGGAGTTGTTTTCCAAGATCTTCTTCTCTTAATGCATATAGCCTTCAGACACCAACCCAAATTGACATTATTAATGGAAAGGATTGGTGACCCTCATCAGGTATACTTCAATAAGCTTGATGAATTCAAAATTTTCTATGAAATTTTCTCCCAAGATGTCCAAGCTTACTCCTTGAGCATGCCATGAGGTATAATTGTGATTTTATTAGCCAAGAACAAAGTATATTGGCTTGGTTTTAATTGTGGTCTTCACATGCACATCAAATAATCTGTAGTGGGTATATTTACATATGTTTCAGTGATAATAAGGATATCTCCCATATCATATCCATTTAAAGTTGCATATAACAACTCACTATCAAAGTCGTAATTTTATACCTTCAAATCTTGACCTTCATATTGGTCTTGCACATATATTTCTACTTTGAAGATGTCTTCCAACTAGTCCTTTCTAAGGGTAACAAGCCACTAGTCTTGAGTAAGCTAAGTATATTGATCACCTACCCGAATTCCTATTCCATGGGTCTATTATGTTCTTCTTTTTTCATGTGAACTTTCGCATTCCACATTGTCTATATCTCTCCTTTTGATTATCTTATCATTTCTTGTGCCTATTGGAGGATTATCGTTTGTCCATATGCATTAGGATATTCCATTACCTTTGTAAGGACATCCTAAGAATATTCTATAGGAATATTTTCTCTCTTGGATTGATTGCTTAATGTTCTACGTGTTATTACGCCAACCTTGGATTTTATCTTTGGTTATAATCCTGTCTTGAAACCCATGCTACAATTTTTATCATTCCCACATCCTTAGTTTGACCATCGGCCTTTGGGCCATCTTCTTATACAATTTTGGTTAGTATTTAATCTTGTGTGCTTCTCTACAATTATGTTGGTAACAACTTGGGTTGCCACACTTATAGAAATGTAAGGGGAATATCCCTACTCCCCCTCCTACTCCCTTTCCATAGTATCCTCTTCCACCAACATAGCATTAGTTTTGTTGAGATGGTTTAGTTGTTTCCCAAAGGGCACCTCTTATGCATTCTTATGTTTCCTTTTCAATTATGATTCGATGATTTGTGTCATCACACACATGGCACCATAGATATACCTTGAACAAATTTTCCCTATAGAGTCATAATAATAAATTCACATCATGGTTTTCATTGAAGATTTCAAAACTATTTATCACAAGGTACACACCCTTCTTGAGACAATAATTTTTTCGTATTCCTTTCCACATAACAATCTAAGTACCATAGTCATGTGTTTATCTTGTGTACCAATGGAAGTGAGTATTTACAATTGTTAATCCATGTTGGATATGTGTGCCTCCAAGAATAGACTTACTCTTGTATCTAAAATTCCTACATATTCTACATATATCCCAACCTAAAAGGCTCTATGTGGATCAACAAAGTTATTTAATGAGAGGTAAAACTTGAATAATATCAAACATATACTTTCAACCATTGCACATGCTAAACTAGATGGATCTCATAAGATAGTTTTGATGTCAAGGTTTTAAATGTAGCATCATACATGTGCAAAATAGCAAAGGGAGATCGATTTATCTCTTTAAGGAGTGCTCGGATTTGTTTTTCAAACTATAGGATGTCAAACTCCTCCAGAAATGTTCTTTTAGAAAGTATTAATCCACTACTTGCTATAAAGGATAATAGTTTCAGTACCATGTATGTGTGTAGTCTAAAAGTATAGTGGAAAATTGACTTCCTCTATGGTGTTGTGATTCATTTTGTGTGCCATATAATATCACATGAATGTACATGGTATATTGCATTTTATACACCTCTATATTTTGGGAGCTTCATGGACAGTTTTAGAAATATGTTTTCATAGGGGCAAGTGGTTGGTTACGTGTGGGTTGGTTTTGAACTAGTGTGTTTTGAACAAGGGGTTTTGAATGAGGGATTATTTACTAAAAATTTAGATATGAGGGTTCTCTAAAGGATATTTTGAATGGAGGGATTCATAATGGGTTGAATTTTGGTAGGTGGTACAATCAAAAATCTTATAATGCCATGTGTTGATTGCATCAATCCTTATGCGCTCATTCTAGCTTCTACTAATGGCACAAATGGTATTACTTGTTGCAACATGAAATTTATAACAAAATCTTGGGTGATATCTTATTCTTCTATCATGATAATGTTATTTTTTATATTCTAGCAATCATGTGGTCACTAGCTTTTGATGGTGGTGGGAGTAGCACATGTATCCTTCTACAACTTTTTACAAATAGGGGTCCACAACCATATCTTTGGGTGGGGTATATTCTCTTGCATTTCCTTCCATGGTAGTGGGTTTCCCTCCATAATATGAGGTTGTCATGACATCCACACTATATCAGGTCATCACAAAGAGCTAATAACATGTTCCTTCCTTGGTTGTATATGTTCCTTATGAGTTCTCACTCATCCTCCACTTTCATTTTGGTAACGTCTAACATATTGTTAGGTTTGCATCTTATGTTCTCTCTTTCCAACCACCATATACTATTGGCATGATATTTATTTAGATTCTCTTGGATAGTGTATCAATAGCCCAATCCAAAAAATAGCCTTTTTATTTGAAGAGGTAGGCAATACATGTATACACCTCGAGGATCATGCATAAATTGATACACCATTTATTTTTGGCATCAATGTGTTAACACCACAAACTCAAAAATAATCTTCCTTTGGAACCCTTACACCAAACATCACACCACAAGTCCAATATTCATTTGTATTTTTCAATACCTCGAGACACTTGTTATTCCAAGAATACTTTCTTCCAATGTTTCTTGGCTTATTTAATAATGACATTGTAATCTAAGCATACATGTGATGAGGAAACTCATAGAAAATATTGGTTACAGAGAGTCGTACAACCTCTCATTTTCTCATTTTCTCATATTTCTCCCTTTGCAATTTGAATGATTTCACGCATGGTCCTCTTCTTATTTATCTAACCATTTTCTATGCACTCGAGAATTATTCTCTCTAAAAAATTCATTCCCTCAATGAAAAATATCCTGAAATGGAACCAAAATGTTGGGTTGTCTAAGAATTCCTACCTATTTATCCTAAAAGGACTGAACTAACCATAGAATTCTTATAACCTACTCGCGTGTGTGACATATCACACAATATTTATCGTACATGCTCAACTCGAGGAACACTTAATACACCAAGTCCCTTTCTAGTTCATAAAATGGAACATGCATCATAATACTCAACAAATTAAACATAACCATATTCATACGCACAAATAAGAATACCACACATGTTATCACTTATAACATATTAGTATGTAAGAAAAAGATAGATAACTTGGTATGTGTGTGTGTGTGTGTGTTCATTCATTTGAGAAAAAATTAAATGATGTCCATTAATGGATTTTAATGACCATATCATAAGCTCGGTATTCTATGTTTAACTAACTATAGGTAACTAACCATACATAGTTTATTCAATAATAGGTCAACTAGTAACCCCTTGGTAATAACTTAGAAATAATTCGATAACAACTTTAATGGGTGTTAACTACTCACTTATGAATTATAGATATTTCAAATATGCACTATTTCCTGCTCAAAGTAGGTGGTTGACATTCAAGTAGTTAGAGCAAGCCATCAAGCGATCATACGGGAAGCAACATAAATGAAAATTTGGTGCTTGGTACTTTCTTGACTTGATAGAAGGATTGGAATCCATATTTTTATTTATGCTAATAGACCGGGAGATAAGTGAACATCTCCCGACTAAAATTCCTCCCACCACATTTCATTTATTATCATCGCTTTTTATCTTCTTGAGATCTTGTCATTCCTGCCAACCTAGTTGGTTATGAATGTTCCACATGGTAGTCCTCTTTTTTTTCCCTCTACTCATGCCCGATTCTTTTTCACCCTTTTAGTTCTTCCCATACCTTTTCAATATATACCATGTGCATGTATCCAAAACCCATTTTTGTGTCCCTATTTTGAACATGCTACTCACACACCTAACAAAACCTTTTTATACATGTTCCATTGAACTGTCTTTCATATTCTTAGTGAACAATCCTGCCAAAATGTGGGGTCAATAACAAGTTGTTAGGGTTTCTTCTTTTTGTTATGGTTTCTATTTTACATCACATGCTTCTTATCTTAGACCATACATTTTGTTTGACATGTATTATATTACCTTGGACAACTTTTACGGTGTTATATCTTATAATTTTATGACTATGATTTCAATTTGAATATTTTAATGTTTCATTTCATCTTCCTAGGTCATCCTTATCATAATATTTCACTAATATGATGATATATAAGCAATTTAATATCTCTTTATAACTCACCTAGCACTCCTACAAGATAATATTGTAATTATAATTCCAAAAGAACTCAAGAACCTCCTAGATATTCCTATGTCAACTTAACATCATTTAGAGCAGACACTTCTACGTGTTTGAATCACTCAACCAAGACAAAGATTCTAGATTCCTCCATTTACAATCATGAAAATGTCATAAAGTCGTGTCTTAGGAAGATCAAAGTCACTCCAAGAATTGTCAAGTTGCATCAAGGAACAAAGGGTTATGTCACGTAGTTGAAGCACACTATAACACACTATTACCGTGTTAGGTATATAATATATTCTATACATATCCTACTATATTTATCTCAAGATACACAAGAACACTCATATAGGGTTGGATTAACTCACATTAAGAATTACACATGCACCTAAAATAACTACATGAGGCTTGATCCCACACAAGGTCATATAGTGCAACACTTGTATTCTTTTGGTAGGTCGATTCACGAAAGGGTATTTCAACCTCACCACACACATGATTTCACATTTTTAAAATCTAATTAATGGTTTAAGGTTATTATAGGTTCTTATGGTTTCCACTTTATTATAGGTGATTACAATTCATATTGAGGTTGTGTGATAAAGAATGACATATAACCATGTACACTTCCAGGAAGTTAAAGCACACATGAATTTTTAGAACTTGGCCGCAAAAGGTTCCTAGACCATATAGATCCAACCAAGGTCATAAGATTATAGGAATAGAACATATAGCATTTTTTTGGTCTCGAACCAGCTCAATTTATAGTTCTAGCAATGATAATGAATCATCTACAATTTCTAATATTCCTTTTCCACCTATCTACACATCCAGATATCCTATATTCTAACATGTACAACTAAGTATTTTTATCCTTTTTGTATTTAAGTTATCATTTAATAGTTTATCATTGTTACAAGTATTAATGCATTGATCTAATTACGTATGGTTAATTTTGAATTAATTATATTAGAATAATATCATGTAATAAACATGTACATCATATTTATTGTTGTGTGCATTCCATGACATAATTTAACTAGGATGTAAAAATTTGGTGAACTCAACTCTTGAATCAAATATATTTGGTGAATTCCTATTTTCCCTAGGGTTTCTCTTTCATTTTTGGTTTCATATTAATTAATCTTCTAGGGATTTTATTAGTATTCCCATCTATTTCATTCCCTAAATCTTGTTTTAAAATTTCCCCTAGGGTCTTGTTGGCAAAATAATTTGTAGCTATGAAAAATTAGTTAATTTTAACCAACGCTCTAGGAAAATGTCCCTCCTTGAAATGGGAGGATACCTTATTGTATGTAAATAAAAATAACTTCATGGTTGGACAATAAGTAGGGGATCCAATAGGCACACTTCGTTGTACCTACTACAAATGCTTGCAATTTTGTGCAAGGGAGGAATTTACAAAGAAGGTGAAACTGTGGGAGTGAGAAAATGAGAGGGAGAGTTAATATTGCAAGTAGGATAAATCAAATTCTTAAAATTATTAACCATAATTTATCAACATATAATTATAAATAATAACAACTCTGCTAATTATATCAAGACAAAATAAACTATGAGCATAAAATCTCATTCATTCATTCATCTAGAAAAGTTGAAACACCTTTCTTGATTGACATGTTTACAAAGTTGTGCAATGAGAGAGGGAGGAAACATATAGAAAGGGAAATATAATAAAATGTTATCTTTTTCTTATTCTTGGTAGTTATCTACTCATGAACTCACAAAATTGACAACCCTTGAAGTGAGGAAGTCACTACAATATATAGTTTTCAAAAGAGACTCTTCACCTACCCCCCACATGTCTTTTCACTTGTCTTTTACAACTTGTGACTCTTTGCATTCCTAGGAAAGAAATTAAGTCCCATTTTTATTAATTAAGGGAAAATTATTAAAATTTTCAAATATAGTCACATATTAATGAATAAGACAAAAGTGAATAAAACAAAAAGAAAAATACAACCCCTAATGAAGAAATAAAATGTGAAAGAAGAGAGAAAGAGGATGGAGAAGAGAGAAAGGATAGAAGATAGCTACTCGAGATGAAGACAATGACACATATGGTAATGGATATTTATCTTATGACATAATCTTAGAAAGTTCTTCTAGAGAGATATCATACTAGCGAGAGAATACACCAAGTATGATGTCATTGCAAATTTCCTTATGACTGGAAGCTGAAGAAATTGGAAGTGGAGGTCATCACTAATTATTTGACCCCAGTCAATAATTTTCTTACCCTCAATGATGGTAAGGATGAACAATGCCATCCAATCTTAAAAATCCTTGGTGGTTTCCTCTCCCATCACCCCGCTCGTAGGATGATAGAATCCGAGAATCCTTAAAAACGCATGCCAAGACCAAAACTTTGGTACACGAGAGGGATTTCTTTCTGGTTCAACCATGACCCCAATATAAGGCCCTATAGGTATGAATATTTCTTCAACCATTATCTTGATGCAAACTCCTTTGGGATGATTACCATATTGCTCGACTTGGGATCTCAGTATACTTTGTGATATTCCTTTGGGAGTGAGCACCGCAAAATTGAATTATCATCCACCCTTATGATTCTCATGTCTAGTTCATAATGTTGAGCACAAGCCATCACCAATTTTGTTCTCTAGATGGATAATGGGTGACCACATGTGGCATACAAACCACTTGTGTATATTTTTTCTTCTACATGTTCTCTGGGACCACCAAGCATCCAATAATTCAGATCCTCCAAGTCCATGTGAGCGACATCGTTGTCTCCCACATCCAAATACTCTGATGAAAGGGTTGAAATGGGATCCAAACCAGAAAATTTGAACTTCATTATTGCAAAAATCCACTAGGTGAGAAAAATGAGGAAGACAACAACTTTCTGCACCTAAAACAAACACTTTCTATTTTTAGTAAGTAGGAGCTAGGAGAGTTTTTTCGCATGTTTACTTTTTCTTGATTTTTTCAATCTCCCAAAACTCCTAACATAATACATACACTTTTTTATGTTTATTTGATTATTTATGGTAGTTATTATTTTTATAAAATGCTCTTGTTTTCTACTTTTTTGACCAATTTTTCCTAATTTGTCTTCTCTACTTATCTCTGAGTGCACTTATTTGAGAGGGTTTGTTTTTAAGGAATATTCATATTTATAATAAGTGGTAATACCATACAACTTCATTGGACTAGGCTCACTCACGGGATCTCGTGCTCAAAATTTTGTCTCATTCGCCTACCGAATGCTTTGGAAGCGAAAAAGAATGATCTAGGGAATGGAACTAGGGTTTTTGCCACTAAAAATAAGATCACATAAGGGTTTGTAATTATTTTATTCTTGAAGGCACTTGGATTGTAGAACAGCTGTGAAAATTTCATCCTGGATCTATTGGTGGTTTAGAATATATGAATTTTTCTTCGTTTCGAGTGCTCATGGCTGCCCTGAATAAATTTTTAGGTATATTTGATGAATTTTAGGTTTCTTGATCTTTGTGACATTGAAAATGGTTTTTTGGGTCAAATTGGTGAAGGAATGAAGTGAAACAAGCTTGTAAAACTCTTTAAAAGCTTAAAACAATGTTATTTTTAAGTTGTGAAAGCAAGCTTTAAAAATTAGGTTTGAAAGCAAGAGGGGTTGGGACGCATTTTTTTGTCCCAGCTATCTCCACTATCATTGGGATAGTTGGGATAGTTGGGGTAGAAAAATATGCCCCCTTCCCTGGGCATGACAAGTGGCGGAATGTGATTGGAGAGCTAGGGAGATGAGAGAGAAGGACTTAGGCACGCGGGTAGAAAAAACTTTGGTCACATGATGAACCTGAGAAAGATCTGATGGTGGGATGAATTTTATCGTCCCAACTATCCCCATTGTCCATGGGAAATTTGGGATAGTAAAATGCACCCAAGGGTTGAGGAGAAAAACTTAGCCAATTTTCAATCACACCCACTTACCACTCATCGGGAAGAAAGAGGGTCATATGAGAGTAAATGAGCTACAACAAAGGGTTGGGGAACCTTTTCTTGTCCCAAATGTCCCCACTATCCTCACTATTCCTGAGACAGCTGGGACAATCAGGACAGTTGGGACATTCGGGACACCAAAATGTGTCACCCACCCAACTGTAAAAGTTACTAACTCCCAAAACTTGAAATCACTTTTCTTAAGGCTCCAAGAACTCTTTTCAGGAATTTTTTTATATCATTTTAACTCCCAAGATCATTTCAAGATAAATTGGATGGTTTTAAATTCCTTGTTCTTCTTTCTTATCCAAAAATTATGATGTTTCATTCAAGACCACTGGGTGAGTCTGTTGAAATGGAGCTTCCCTGAGAAGAGCTTAGGTCTTGTGAAGAATGTGAAAATTACATCATGTAGAGTATTATTAAATATTTTTGATGATATATTGTTTACCTCTTGACTCATCTCAGAGCTCCAAGAATCCTCCATTGAATTTTATGCACCTTTTTCCACTACAAGCTTCTTAAACCTCCAAAACCCGCTTTCATTGTTCTTGTTCCAAAACCTCTAAAAATTTCCCAAATGTATTCCATTGCATTTAAAACTCTTCAATGACATCTCTAGAGGGATTTAGGATTTTTGATCAACCCCGTAGGATGCACACATGTCCTGGAAAGGCTAAAGAATAACCTTTCTAGGCTTACTAGAGATTTCATCTTTTGACAACATTCAACTAAATGGACTGAATGACCTCATGACCACATTTTAAACACTTAGAAAGGTTGTTCATGACACCATGAAGGTTTTTGAGGATGGTATGGTAATGACATGGAAGTCATAATGATCAAAGGATGCTTCAGGAGGGGCTTCAAACAAAAATTTTGACACCAGGGTAAAGTTGTCATGTTTTCAACTTGAATTTTTCCTTCGCAAAACACATTACAACAGAGTCTCATGGTTGGTCCTTACCTTTGGGTCTCTTTCTTGGGATTCATAATTTCAAATCACCTTTCCTTTCATATTTAAAAATGATGATACAATTTTAAAATTCCTCTAAGATTTTTATTGATTTTTATATATTAAATGTAACCCTCTTTTTGTTTGAGATAATATTTAGCGTAATTTTGGAAATTAAAAATTATTATTTTTAGTAATAAGAAAATAATCAAAAAATTTACACTTTTTCGGGAAATTATTTGGATATGTTTATTCCAAATATTTATTTTTGTTTCATTTAACTCACTTTTTGTTTTCATAAATGGTCGTTTTAATAATTTGATGACGGTCACTTTTTACTAAGCTCCAACTTTTGGGCCCACCCTTATTTTGGGACATATATCGAACATAACACATATATTTTCCAATCCCTTTTAGATTTATCCTTATTTTATAAAACAAACTAAAACGCCAATTTTTTCCTAACTCTTAGCACAATCTTTGGCATTTCAAATTTAATATTGTTAGTAATATGAGGGTAATTAGCAAAATACACAATTATTTGCAAATCTGCTAGAGGTTTTTGTTTCTAATGTTGAGTTCATAAAATACCTCTCTTTTCTTTGGATAATATTTGGATAACTAGCTTTCTATTTTGAGAAATAATCATTTTATTCATTTGTGAATATCACACATTTCTAAAAATTATTTTTTTGTCTACCCTTTCCAACTTTGGATTACTATTATTTTTGGGCCATACCCTTTATGGTCTATTGAATGTGTACAATATTTATTCTAGGGTTAATTATTCTTTTTATTAATTTATTGTGTTGGGGTTCTTGCTTTGTAAAATCATAAGGGTTCACATCAATTTAACCATGTTTTTTCCTCTTATGCATTCACAAGGATTGTGATTTTCTACTCATTCTCTTAGTACTCCTCACTCTTATTATTATAACCCCACGGTATGCTCATGAAGGTTATCCTAAAACTTGGGGAAAGTTCAAAGATTAATCTATGAGCTCATCCAACCATCTAAGGTTATCCCTTCTTCTCCCCTCAATGAAAATTCAAATGCAAGTGTTGTTCTTCCAAATAATAATGATGCTTCTATTTTTGTTTCTACTCTTCACAATGAATGTAAAATGGATATTCTTATTTTTGTGTCTTCTATGCCTATTATAAATAACAATTTGGAAATGATACTATATCTTTTATGCCTCTTAAATAAATGGAACCTAACTTAGATTTGTAAAAACTAAAATTTGGTAACTTATCCTTTTCAATGCCAAGTTTGGTTATGTTCCCTTGCTAAGACAAATTATCACATTCAAAATCTAACTAGCATATATCTCAAACTCTTCCATGAATTGATTATATTTACACTCTTCTTTGTGATAAATTCGAGAAATATTATTCAATCAAATTAGTAAATTAACCCTATACATCATGATACAAATTCCTATTGTGCATCATACTTCTAATGTCTAGGACTGTATAAATGATTAGAATGTGGAATCTAATCCTAGCTGACTTGTATGGTCCCGACCTTTCACTTTCTATGAATTTAGTTTCAATTTGAATATCTTTATTGTGTTGTTTCACTTTCGCAGATTGGAATTAATATAATATTTCTCTTGTAAAATGCTTTATAAGAAATTCAATATCATTTTATAACTAGTTTAGCACTCTTACAAGATATTATATCAAATATCATTCCGAAGCACTCAAGGATATCTAAAATCTCCCCAAATCAGTCATACATCATTTAGATCAGTCCTTACTATAGGTATAAAGAACTCAACCATGTCCAAGATTATATCTTCTTCCATTTCCAAGAATGCAAAGGGCATACATACATTTCTTAGTAAAAGTAAAATCACTCCAAGAATTGTCAAATTGTTTAGATAAACAAAAGGGTTAGGTCACATAGTTGAAGCACACCACATCACACTACTAATGTGTTGGCTACATTCTACAATATAAAATTAACCTATTAGCTTTATGTCAAGATACATGAGGGTGTCCATAAGGGGTAGGATTAGATCACTCACACACTTACATAAGAACCTAGGAGAGCTAAATCAGACTTGATTTTATGTACCTTAGGATATGATATTATAATATATATGGGGTAATGGAGATACCTCCAATATACTTATGCCAAGAAAAAGACTCAAAACATACATAACATATTCATAATGATACTCATATCCTTCATATCGTCATACATTACTCTTATTAGATGGGTAACACATAATCCCAATGTAGGTCAACTCATGACCCATTATACTAATTCCACAAGATACTGTAAACATAGGGATGTGTTCCAAATTTCAGCATCTCCATCAGCCCATATATTATAATATCATATCCCAAGTTACATAACATTACCTCCCTCCTTGAAATGTTTCATCGCCAAAACATGAGAAGAAATAATGTAATGATTGTTCTTCAAATCATTGCACACTTATTGTCATGTTTGACCATCCAACCACTCATATGTGATCTTAGTGGGTGATGCATTTCTAAACCTAAATCGATAATCCATTTTGCTATTTTTTATTCCATCCATGTCCATATTTATTCCTCCTTGGCATCTATACGTAGCCATAGTGAGGATTCCTTGGTTTCTATGCTCCATAATTATTGATCTATTTATGGCGAGCATAGCCATAGAGACCATTCCTCCAATTTTATAGATATCAATATCGATTTATACTCTAATATTCCCTAGAATTCCTCCATGATTTTTTCCTTACATGATCATGTGGGTTTCTATGTGTTGTTACCTTAGTATCCTCAACCTCATCAACATTTTCCTTAACTTTATTTTCCTCTTTAACCTTTTGTTTTGCTATATCGTTTTTATATTGAGTAGATGAATCACTATTTTTTTCCATGTTATTATTCTAAATCATTCGTACTCTCTTCTTCCCCATATTCGGAATTATCCACATGCTCTATCTTGACATGTATTTGTTCTTCATTAAGCGTGATATCATGTGAAGTGACCTTCTTATTCTTGTATCAATATTCATAAACTTAATTTTCACATTAATATTAATTATCCCCAATGTCTCTAACCAAGGATACCCAATATTAATATCCAAACCATCCATATAAAAATATTAAAAGTATAAATGCAAAGTATATTTGTCCATAGTAACCTTCAAATCTTCAAAAGCTTTAATTGGCTTACCACCCACTTGACTTTTCTTAATATTATTTACTTGCATAGGTACGTGTTGAACCACATTAATATTTATGAATTTATATTTTCTGTTATGGTTTATGGACACAATTACCTTCTTCCTTTGAATGCACACATGAAACTGAAATATTAGTAGCTTCCTTATTTGGAGCTACACTATCTTCTTCTTCATCTTGATCCTCATCAATAACCTCTTCATCATCCTCATTTTTGTATTATTGTTCTTCATATGTTTATTTATCCTCTTCCTAAATATTTTCCTTACATTATTCCTATTCCTCATCTTCTTCTTCTTTGGTGTGCCATTTATTCAAGAAACAATGTTCCATTTCCTTCCAAGACCAATAAGATATTTCCTTTTTTAACTCAAAAATCAAATCCATGTAGGACCACCAAGCTAAAAGTGTGACCTCTAAATATCTAATGATGGAAAAAATTTCTACCTAAATTTGTTTCACCATTCTCTAACATCCACCCCAACCTCTCCACAAACGCGTTTTCATCGCCATGATCCACAAAAATAGGGTTTAAAAACCCGACTCTTTTCATGATAGTTGATGTAATACACCTTGTATGATGATAGTTGAGAAAAAATTAACCCAATCCCAAGAAGAAAACAATATAGTTATATTAGTATAGCTATAACGGGGAAACAAAAAAAGGAAAACTAAAAATCATGAAAACCCTCTTTGTTGAAGACATTTGTGACTATCTTGGATTTTTGATCAACAAACCCAAAGAAAAACATAGATATACAAATCCTCCAATTTTCATAATCCATTGTGATACTTTGATTCCATCCATGTCCATATTTATTCCTCTATTTCATCCATACATAACCATAGTGAGGATTCATTGGTTTTCATGCTTCATAACTATTGATCAATTTATGGAGAGTATAGCCATAGTGATCATTCCTCCAATTTAATGGATATCAATATCTATTGTTACTCCCTAGAATTCCTCCATGATTTTTTCCTTTCATGATGATGTGGGTGTTTACATGTTGTACCCTTAGTATCCTCAACCTTAGCAACCATTTCCTTAACTTTCTTTTCCTCTTCCACCTTTTTGTTTACTATATCCTTTTTATATTGAGTAGATGAATCACTATTTTTTATTTTTTCCATTTTATTCTTCTAAATCATCCTTATTCCCTTCTTCCCCATCTTCAAAATCATCCTCATGCTCTATCTTGACATGTCTTTGTTCTTCATTAAGCGTGATATCCTATAAAGTGACCTTCTTATTCTTGTACCAAATATCCATAAACTTGATTTACACATTAATATTAATCATCCCCAATGTCTCTAACCAAGGATACCCAATATTAATATCCAAAGATTAAAAGTCTAAATGCTAAGTATATTTTTCCATAATAAGTTTCAAATCTTCAAAATCTTTAATTGGCTTACCACCCACTTGATCTTTCTTAATATTTTTTACTTGCCTATGTAGATGTTGAATCACATTAATGTTTATGAATTTATATTTGTTGTTATGTGTTGGAGACACAATTACTTTCTTCATTTGAATACACATGTGAAAATTAAATATTCCAGTTTCCTTATTTGGAGCTACACTATCTTCTTCTACATCCCGATCTTCATTAATAACCTCTTCATCATCCTTATTTTCTTCTTATTATTACTCTTTTGATTATTTATCCTCTTCCTAAATACATTTCTTACATTATTCCTCATCCTAGTTTTCTTCTTCTTCAATGTCCCATCTATCTAAGAAAAATTGTTCTATTTCCTCCCAATATAAATAAGAGATTTCCTTTTTAACTCGAAAAACCAAATCTATGTAGGACCACCAAGCCAAAAGTGTAAGCTGCTACATATCTAATGATGGAATTTTCTTTTGCTTAAATTGGTTTCACCATTCTCTAACATCCACCTCACCCTTTCCACAAAAGTTTTCATCTCCATGATCCACAAAAACTAAGGTTTTAAGAACCAACTCTTTTGATGATAGTTGATGTAATACACCTTGTATGATGATAGTTGAGAAAAATTAAACCCAATCCCAACAAAAAAACAATATAGGTAAATTAGTATATCTATAACGAAGGAAACAAAAAGGAAAACTAAATAATCATGAAAAACCTCTTTTGTTGAAGATATTTGTGACTATCTTGGATTCCTGGTCACTTACAAACCCAAAGACAAACATAGATATTCAAATCCTTAAATACATTGTCTATGTATTCAAACACACACAAATCCAAGAAGAAAACATGTGAATTTTTAAAATCACTTCGTTTAGGAATGATTTGGATTGAACACCAATGGTCGATGATTTGAAATTTAAGATCTAACCATCGAATAACCCCAAGACTCTAGTTGTAGCTATGACATAGACCAAACATAAATGCCCATGAAATGGAAATATGTACATGAGTTTTGAAAAACCCTTGAGTGACATAATGAGACCCATAAGTAAAAAAATACAAATTCTATAATTTAAAATTAATATAATCATGATAACAATCAACAAGTCACAATTTCTTGAAGGTAGGTTTGAGTATTTTTGCTCCATGTGGTGATGAAGCTAAAAATCGACAAAAATAAACACAAGCCATTAAAAATAATATAACTTTCTAAACATATAGTCCATAAAATAAAAAAATAAAAAATTGTGTATACATTACCTAACTTAAAATGCAAAGGCATTTGTGTGGTCTTTACAAAGCAAGAGGCATTCATATGGTAGTTGTGAAGGTAGAGGCATCCAAACAATAGTTATGAAGGTGCTTTAGGGCATCCGCGAGTAATTTAAAACAATAAAAATGTGTACATAAACAATCGATTGCAATAAAAAAACTTTTTAAAAATGGCTTAGCATGGGATTTTGCTCTTACGAAATTAAAATTCAAAATGAGATTTTTTGGGGAATATATTGACTAGTGACATATTTTCTCATTATTTTCACCAAATATTAACCACATATTACATGCGGTCATATGTAATGACGGACCACTTCATTTAGGAACGATTTGGATTGAACATCAATGGTCGATGATTTAAAATTTAAGATCCAACCATCGAATAACCACAAGACTCCAGTTGTAGCTATGACATAGACCAAACATGGATGACCATGGAAGGGAAATATGTATAAATTTGGAAAAACCCTTGAGTGACATAATGAGACCCATAAGTGAAAAAAATACAAAGTCTGTAATTTACGGTTAATATAATCGTGATAACAATCAACAAGTCACAATTTCTTGAAGGTAGGTTCAAGTATTTTTGCTCCATGTGGTGATGAAGTTGAAAAATCAACAAAATAAATGCAATCCATTAAAAATTATCTAACTTTCTAAACATGTAATCCACAAAACAAATAAATAAACATTTTTTTATACATTGCCTAGCTTAAAACACAAAGGCATTCGGGTGGTCTTTGTAAAGGAAGAGGCATTCATATGGTAGTTGTGAAGGTAGAGGCATCCAAACAATAGTTATAAAGGTGCGAGGGCATGCATGAGTACTTTAAAAAATAAAAAAGGTGTACATAAACAATCGATTATAGTGAAAAAGCTTTTCAAAAATGGCTCAAGCATGGGATTTCGCTCCTTGCAACATTACAATTCAAAATGAGTTTTTTTGGGGGAATAGATTGACCACCGACATATTTTCTCATTATTTTCGCTTAAGGTTAACCACATATTACCTACGGTCATATGAAATGATTTTAGTATTTATTTTAGCAGGAGGAATTTGTCAAAATATTTATCTAGGTGACTTTAGATTGGCATAAATAATTGTAAGCTAAATTTTACTTAATTGTCAATTAGAGTATATAATCAATGGTATTCACTTACTAATCTCAAAAGAGATTTAGGGTGTAGAAAAACATTATGTCATTTTTTCCACAGAGCTTGTAATCTTAGGATACGCTACTAAAATTTTAAATTGGAATTCAAAACTAGTGACAAAAAGGAGAATGACCTTCGTAGTCAATAAATACATACCTAGTACTAAGTCTAATAAAGAGAATTTTTAATTAAATTTCTTATTGCTCTCCACGAATAGTGTAAACCAAGGGCCTCGTCTCTATTCAAATTGTTGTTGTGTTTGCATATTTCAACTACCTCTCATTATCGACATTTGAAATAATGATCCTCCATCACCATTTAGCTTTAGTGTTCTCAATACATATATGGTGTTTGGTTTTGGTAGAATGCTCTGCCAAAATCAACTTGACCATTCTTTCCCTCTTTATGTTAGCACTATGCTCACTAATCCTTATGATAATTGAGCAATGAATCTCACTAATGTACTACATCCCACAAGAATAATAAAATATTATATACCCTACTTCAGAGAGTTGGCACCGCATTGTCTGTAGATGACTTGATTGCCTTTTTGAGTTTGTTATGAGATAGAAAGATAGTATGGACGTTCTTTTTCTTCAAAAAAAAGAAATTTTATTTGAAATCCCCTCAACATAACGGAGAAAAGAAGATGGTATCCCACGAGGAGCCTTGCTAGTCCACGGTCTACCATGAGAAAAGCTTTGTTGACTTGAAAGTTATCGTGATTTGCTTCCCTTTATATTCGTTATTTTTGAACACTTGAGTTGGATGATTTATCTCATTTTCTAAGTGATCATCATCAAAACTCCTTAACGCTCTTAAAGGTAACTTTTTTAAGACGCCTACTTTTTGAGAGGGGTGAAGATGAGAATAAGCGTGAAGATAAAGATCATAGTGGGTAGACTTTCTTAACACTTAGCAAGAAGAAAACCCATCGATTTCCTGGGGTGGAGGACATCTAGAAAGGGTGATCTCCCATTAGATTCAAGTTCTTTTTGCAAACTTGATGTTGTCCATAACACTATTGATATGGGCCTAGAAATCTTCTAAATTTTTCAAACCACGAGGTCCGTTTACATGGGTGTCATCTACATATATTTTCCACCATTTACGTTTTAAAGGGAACAAGTTGAGAGTTGGGTCTTTTTAAAACTAGACCTTCAATTTGTTCATAAACAATAGGTGAAGAAAATGGACCTTAGATAAAGCTCGACAAGGATGTCTCATTCAAATTAAGGCTTCCATAATAGGCACTTTCGTGAATAGTGATAAAATATCGAAAGGATCTTTGTATTAGATAGGTTCTATGTAGCTTCCTCAAAGCATTACATTCTGCTCGTGAAAACGAACTATAAAAGATGATTCCATTTTTGACCTTCACTATAAAGAAGCGTAGCATAAAATGTTTAATGGCGCCGCCCGGACTTGAACCGGAGACCTTCAGTGTGTTAGACTGACGTGATAACCAACTACACCACGGCACCTATGATCTAAATTTCCCTCTAACATGAAATAATATTGTTTTAAAGTCGTCAGTGGTTTAATTGCCGTCTGATATGAAAGCCGTTGTGTGTCTTCCGGGATTATGCTGCTGGTGTAATTCACTGAAACACTTATTACGCCATTATTTGGCACCCAGCTCAGCTTTTCTCCTTCATCTCAATTTTATTTCGTTTTGATATTTGTCCATAATTCTCCTCCCGCTATCATGACTTGTTTCTCTTTTCTTCTCATTGAGGTTTTGTGTTATCTCGGACAAAGACAATCAACCAATGTGGTATTGATTTTCTGATTAATGAGGATTTTTAGATCGATAGAAACAATGTCAACATTTTTTTAAAAAGACATATCTGTCTTGAGATAGTAAGGTTTGTTATTACAAAGAAGATGTTGTTATGTCAAGTCAGATACGTCTTTTTTAAAAATGTTATTACCAATCCTATTATGGCAAACTCACAATCCTATGTTATTACCAATCCATATACTAAAAAAATGTTGTTAGTACAAGGTTTGAGATAGAATAGGATTCTCGCAAACTCCCAAGAAGTGACAAGACTTTGTTGTGGTATTATGAAGCCACAAAGAGGAGGGGAAGGTTGAAAAATAACTAACCTCGTAATCAATTAATCATTATGTTACTAGGAGGGTCACTTCCATTGTGACATCATCTCCATTCACATAAGGATCATGATATATTGACGTTTACATGTTCTTGTGTATTATGAAACTATAAAAAAAAAAGTGAAAAGATAAACAAGTAAATATATTAATCCCGTGACCAATTAACAATAATTTTACATTTGAAGGGCCACATCAATTAATCACAGCAATGGTATAAAGATATTTCAAATATTCTAAAATATTTTTCACAAACAACCTCAAAACATCATAATAATGAGCAACATAATTTTAACAAGAACTTTGAAAGGTTAAAATGTAATTATAATAAAGCGATGAATAGCAAATAGACATATATTTACAATGTAAAAAAATTACAACAAAACCAAAAAAAGACTTGAAAGTCTTTATTTAAGGAAGATGATGATATTACAAAATTACTAATTCAATATCTTGATATAACTAAAAATATTTTCACTATCGAATTCCTTGTGGGCATGCGAAATAGTAGCTAAATATTTAGGGATTTTGTAGTTAGCATTTAGGGAATTTTGTTTTGTATTAGACAACACATTATATGATATGTATATGTGCTGTTAATGTTGTCTATCTGTAGGTTGAAGAGTAGAGATAGGGTACTTTAAGTTTGAGTTTGAATAAGACTCTATTTAATGTTATTTTAAAAATATTCTATTCTCTAATTTAGCAGAGAAGAATAAGAAATAGACTAAACAATATTTACATTTTTGTGTTCCATTTAATTTAAGAGTGCAAATAATCTTCATGGTATCGTAGAAAGTCTTTGGTGAAGTGTTGTTGCAGGAGATCCTCACAAGATGGTAGAATGATTTGATGGCATTGGATTTAATCTCTGGAACCTCGAATGAAGATGTCTTTCTTTGAACAAGGATCTACTCAATATAGTTGAAGGGACTAGGACTAAACCCACCCGGGATGCAAATATGATAAGTAAGTGGGAGTCAAAGGAAGGTAGGGCTCGTTCCTGTATACTTTTAATTTTGAGTGATAATGTGCTTTTACATGTAAGTGAGACAAAATCAACAAAGGAAGCTTGGGATCAATTAATCAAGCTATATGAATCAAACGATGTTAGCACAAGATTATATCTTAGAAGAAGATTTTTCGATTAAATATGTAGAAAACAAAAAAAGATATCATATTTCACAAATCATTTTAAATCTCTCAAAAATCAATTGGCAGCATGTGGATCAGTGATTGCAAAAGAAGATGTTGTTATGTCACTTCTTGGGAGTTTGCCAAAATCCTATTACGGATTGGTAGTAGCACTAAGCACACAAGGTAATTTGGATTTGACAAAAGTAATAACAAAAATACATCAAGAAGAAATAAGAAGGAAGGATGGGGACTTGAATGATGAGAATCCTACAGCACTATTTTCAGCAGGATATAAGGGAAAATAAAAAAAGAAGAGTGACAAAAATCTCATCCCTCCCGAGTACCCAATGTCTCAAAGAATGGTAAAGACAAAAAGGAGGAGAAAAATAAGGGAAATTTATTTGATTGTGGGGTTCCTGGGCATTTCGTAAACAATGTCGAAAGTGGTTAGTGTGGGTAGAAGAGGTAAATAAAAGGAAGGTTGATGAAGCTAACATGACCTCTAGAAATGACCAAGAAAATTTGTTTTGGTTGTCATTACACAACCCCAAGTTCTGATGTTTAAAATTGCTGGTATTTAGATTCAGGGGAGAAACTCAAGCATATGACACCCGAGAGAGGTTGGTTTATGGAAAAGAAGCACCCAAATGTAAGATCATCGATCTTGGAGATGATAATAAATGTGAGATGATGGGAATTAGAGATATCCCATTGCAAATGTTAGATGGTGGATACAAGAAAATCCAAAATGTATGGTATGTACATGCTCTAGTAAAAATTATTTTATCAATGAGCAACATTACGATACTAGGATAATTTTACTATTTGACAACAAGGCATGTGTTCTAAAGGATGTTGAAGGAGTAATTGTTCTAAGGGAATCAAAGATGGAAATCTATACAAGTTATGTGCAAAGAATGCCTGCACGATGTGGTGTTAACAACAACAAATAATGAAATATCTGATTAAGTTGTTTGGCATCATAGATTCGGACATGCAAATACTCACTTGCTTCGAATATTAAAATTAGAGCAACTTATGGAAGATTTTAATTTGCATCTACTGGTTGAGTTGGGAGTGTGTGAAGGTTGTTGTTTAGGAAAGAAACATAGATTCCCCTTCCCAAAGAAAGGAGGAACACGAGCTAAGGAGCAAATGGAACTTGTACATGCAAATATTTGTGGTGCAATGCAAATGGCTGACACCTGAAAGGGGAAAGGTATTTTATTACCTTTATTGATGATTTCTCAAGAACAAACTTTATTTATTTTCTCAAAAATAAATCATAGGCATTATAAATGTTTAATATTTTTAGATCATTTGGTGAGAAGTAGTTAGAAAAAGCTTTGAAATGTCTTAGATGTGATAATGGAGGTGAATATACCTCAAATACTTTCAACAATTACTATGCAAAAGAAGGTATCAAACTTGAGTACATTGCTCCTCATTCATTGCAATGAATGGTGTCACCTGAAAGAAGGAATAAGATTCTTGTTGAAAGTGTTAGATGCATGCTTAAGAGTAGTGGGTTATCTAATTTCTTTTGGGTGAAGCAAGTCTCCCAATGTAACATATATACAAAAAAGTTGCCAACTTTTTCATTGCATAAGAAGATACCTTATGAGGCATGGCATGGAAGCAAGCCAAGTGTCAATAATTTATGAATTTTTGGCTACATAACATATGCACATATACCGGATAAAGAAAGAAGTCCAAGCTAGATGAAAAAATCAAGAAGTGTGTAATGGTTGGATACGTTTGAATTCAAAGGGATATCGAATTTATGATCCTATAACACATGAGATTCTAGTCGAAGAGACATCATTTTTGACGATAATTCAGTTCTACACAAATAAATAGAGCTGGAAAATGTTAAGGATTTAGAAACAAGGTTTTATTATCATGGATCTAGCAAAGAATATGAGTATGAGGCTTATACATTAGGAAAAACAATTCAACTTGCATGCGCCATAACACACGAGAAACATGCTAGGAGAGTTGCAAACTTCATAGATCAACAAGACTTGAAAGCCTACTGAAAATGCATTGGAATCGTATGCACTTAATGAAGAGGTTGATGAACCACTCAGTGTTCAAGAATCACTTCAAAGTATTTATGCAAAAAATTGGAGGCAAGCAATGGATGTTGTATATGAATCGCTCATTAAAACTCGGACATGGAAAATCACAATTCTTCCATGTGGAAGGAGAGTGGTTGGAGTGCAAGTGGTTATTCAAACAAAAGTAAAATTATGATGGTTCGATAGACCACTACAAGGATCATTTGGTGGCAAAAGATTACGCCCAGACACTTTTTCTCCTATAGTCAAGATAACATCCATTAGGATTCTGTTAGTAGTGGTATAAACCTTGGATCTTCATGTACATCAAATAGATATAAAAACTACATTTTAAAATGGATTCTTAAAGGAAAAAGTTTACATGGAACAACTAGAAGGCTACATACAAGAAGGAAAGGAGAAATTAGTATGCAAGCTTCACAAAACATTGTATGGGCTGAAATAGTCTTCAAGAGTATGGTATGAGTGTATTGATTGGTTTCTACAAAATGAAGGATATGTAAGTTGCAATGTTGATTCAAATGTCTACATAAATCATATTGGTGACTCTCTAGTCATTTTAGCCTTATATGTTGATGACATCATCATTATGAGTAATGATTTTAAGATATCGTGCTCGTTTAAGTCTCAATTAGCTATAGAATTTGAGATGAATGATCATGGTGATATTCATTATTGCTTGGACATTCAAATTTTAAGAGATAAGGAGAAAAGGAAAATCCATCTTAGCCAAGAGGGGTACATTAGGAACATTCTCAAGAAATTTGGGATGAAAAATTGCAATCCAAGAGTACTCCAATGGAAGTAGGAATTAAAATTTCATTGGACATGTGTCCCAAAACACAAGAAGAAGAAAGTGATATGAGTATGGTTCCATATCGAATGTTGTTGGGAGCCTAATGTATGCAATGGTTTCTAATAGACCAGATATTGCACATTTTGTAAGCATTGTGAGCCAATATTTTAGCAATCCTCGACCACAACATTGGGCAACAGTTAATTTTTTTTTAGATATATTCAAGGAACAACTAAACATGGAATAAGATTCGGTGGGAGTTCAGAAAAATATTTGCAAATTATAGGGTATTTTGATGTAGATTGGATAGGGGATGTTGATAGTAAGAGATCAAATGCGTGGTTATGTTTTATCCTTAGTGGAGGTGCAGTTTCTTGGGAAAGTAAGAAACAACGAACTATTTCTCTCTCTAGTGCGAAGTAGAATATATAGCAGAGTCAAGCCGCAAAAGAATTGATTTGGTTGAGAAGATTACTGCAGGACATTGAGGTTACTCAAACCCAACCAACAGTGTTGAGGTGTGACAGCCAAAGTTGCATAGCCATGACAAAGCATTCAAAGTATCATGGGAGAGTTAAACATATAGGGATACAATACCATTTCATCCATGAACAAATTGAGAACAACATTGTCAAAATGGAGTACCGTGCAATTGAAATGATGGTGGTAAATGCATTGACAAAGGTATTACCAAGAAATAAGTTTGAGTTTGCAAAGAAGGATTTGATGTGATACAACCTAGTTGACAAATATTTGGCTAAGTGGGAGTGTCGTGTATGCGAAATAGTAGCCGAATATTTAGGGATTCTGTAGTTAGCATTTAGGGAATTATGTTTTGTATTTGATAGCACATTAGATGATATGTATACATGTTGTTAATGTTGTCTATCTATAGGTTGAAGAGTAGAGATAGGATAGTTTCAGTTTGAGTTTGAATAAGACTCGTTTATTGTTATTTTATAAATATTGTATTCTCCGATTTAGCAGAGCATAATAAGAAATAAACTAAACAAGATTTGCATTTATGTGTTCCATTTAATTTAAGAGTGCAAATAATATTCATTCCCAATAAGTTGATCTTATACTATGTTTTCTTCATTTAGTTTCATTCATGGAATCTTTTCATCATTTGAAATTGAACAAAAACACAAACATAGAAAGATGGGTTCTCCTTCCAAGGTTCACTTATGACAAGTCTCGTGATTTTAAGATAATTTGTATAAATTACAAACAAAAATTAAAGGTCTACATGTAAGAAGTTAATATAGATAAAACTAGTAACAATAGGCATAGGTGTTTGTGAGATTAATACATACATTGATGAATATATTAAATGTAAAATATTTCAAATAGTCGTGGTTAGTTTTTTAACAATAAATTATGTGTAAATAATTATAATAATTGCAATAAACATATAGAAGAAGAAAATATTGTAAAAATTCAACGCAATGTAGGTAGTTAATGATGGTGGCCTTCTTCACACAAATACTAGAGTTGGTATTAGAATAAAATGAAGATATGAAAAATAAAAATGCAGCAAAATCAATCGTCTATTTGGAATTCAAAGGAATTCTTTTAGTTAGATGTTTACTTTTCATTATGTATGTTATTATATCTCTATATATGTAATTATATATCACTATGCAAAATTTGAAATTAAAGGAAGACTTTGATCTTTACATCTCACATTCGACTTCTCAATTGTTTATTGGAAAAATTTAATAGGAAAACCTTATAAATATTTGACATGCAATAATAATATTAACATTAAACCTAAATGTATTTTAAGGATATTTATGAGATGTAAATAAAAACAAGATTAACGATTAAATAGTTTAAGTAATTCTCAAACAATAAAATACATTAATATAGAAGATTGGTTTTTAAATAAAAAATATGGCGTTAAAATTTGTGCAGAATAATGTAATCAACTTTGAGGCGCAATTGTTCTTTTTCAAAAAATTTACTTTAGAAATAAGTTGGGATTAATAATATGAAAAAGAAAAATGAAATCATCAAAGATAGTCATTTCATTACACATATGATTCGGGGGACCATGTGAAGAAAAAAATATTAATTTTTTTTTTTTAATGTTAAGAATGAAACAAACATTTAGTAAAATGCTATATATGAAGAGAGATTTGAAGGAGACTCATTCAATTTCATATACCATTTTGGGAGGACTGCTTTGTGATTTTTTCCTCCACAATACACAAATCTGCTTTGTAATGATGTAGACTTGGGAAATGCTTGTACAATTTTCATTGTTCTATATAATAGTCTCATGCCATAAAAGGAAAAATATGATTCAAAACACTATTATAAAAAAATTGACTTAATAAAGGCTATCGGCCAAAGATCCAAAATACTTTTTATATTGGATTCTTCTTTCGTATTAGATTTTTCATCCGGGGATGGTATTGTAAATTTAATTATATATTTATAAGTAAAGATGTGATTTAGAGTACCTTTTAGTGCGAAAAAAAAGTAACCTTTGTGAGAGCGAGAGGAATACCACAACACATTCTTATAAGAAGATCAATATCTAAATTTTGGAAAAATGTCATCAAAATGATAATTATTTATAGAAGTTATTGAAGTCATGATTACTTATGGAAAAAGAAGAAAAATAAAAATAAAAATGATTACTTATGGAAAAAAGTTAGATATTGACTCTTGCCATATGAATAAAAATACCACAAAAATCAATTATCTAAAGTTAGTGGTTCTATTCTTACTTTCAATCCAAATAGCGATTGCGATCTCATATTAAATCCATAAAATTTTAGTTAAGAGTACATCCTGAAAAATTTATGTGTTGGATATATATCTATATATTAAATACAATTATTTATGGAGGTTATTAAAATTTAATGTTTTTAATATTATTAAAAATGTTTTATGTCATTTATTTTTTCTAACTTATGATTTCTATCCAATTGTATATTCTTAACTTATTTAAAATGCCAAACAATTTAATATGCTATTTTTAACACTTTTTTAATTGTGATTATAGCTAAATAACACTAGTTTCAAATATTTAGAAAAAAATACTCTAAAATTTATTTCTAATAAAAATGCATACATTTTAGAATTTTTTCAATGATATGTTGAATAAAACATTTTTATGGTCGAATTGAGGAAAAATAATAATAATAATATATTTTTACATAATATATTTCATGTATTAAAACGACAATATTTAATATTTTCTCCATAAATTAGTGACTAACTTAAAAATGAAAGCTAAAAATAAAAAATATGTAAAAACAAAACAACTCGACCTGGACTAACTTGACTTGAGTCGAGCTTGCTTAAAGAATGAGCTCAAAGGCGAGCTAGGAAGGGTGTGAAGACAAAAACAAGGTAAACAATATATTCATGAAAGAAGGGGGGAAGGGTAGGAGGCAAAAAGGTTGAACCAAGAAATTTTCAATAAAATTTTTACTTTTAATGAAAAAATAAACCGATAAAACCAAAAATACAAAAATTACCTCCAAAATATCTTTTACTCTAAAGTTAGCTATAGCTAGCTAAAGTTGGCAGAGAAAATCCTTGAAACTACACATGCGCATGACAGAAAACCAAGACAAACTTGAAAAAACACAAACTGTTAAACCGGTTAGCAAGATTCCAAAAACGATCGAAATACTTTCATGAGAAGCACAAATAACGGAATCAAAAGTAATTAACAACCAAAATAAAAAGTACACATTTCTTGAATAACCACTCGAAACCATGTGAGATTATTTTACAAGGATCAATATAGAACCTCGTGTACATTAAAGAGGTTACACTCCAACGATGACATGAATGCTCTAAGTAATCAATAAGAAATTGAACACAAAGGATAATCATGCATGAAATAATAGGTCTACTCATTCTCATAAAGAACGAAAATTTTAAGGGTCCCTAAAAAAATCCTTAGAAAATATTCGGCGAATATGTGAAAATTATCTTTCACATGAATGGCAAATATCTATACATCGCTACTAAATACTAGTACCAAACGGTAGCTTTTTTATATGCTACCAGTTGACCTAGCATATTTTTATGCTATCAGCCGACAACATATAGTATGATGTTGGTCGGTAGCATAAAAACGCCATTCTGGGACGACAACATTTTTTTTTATTACGGCGTTAGCATAACTATATATGTTGTTGGATGGTAGATAAAAATGTTGTCATTCGGTAGCATTTTTTATGCTACCGACCAAAAGCATACATATAGTAACATAAAAATATGCTACCAATTGACTAGATTCAAGAGAATTTTATGAATTTATATTTCACGAGAATGGCGAATTGACCCTAAAATTAACTTGTACCTAGAAAAATTTGGCAAATTGGTCCTAACTTGTACCCTAAAAATTAGCCAATTTCAAATTTCAAAAATTGAAATATTCATGAATTAACAAATATTCGCCACTAAAATTTTTCA
This sequence comes from Taxus wallichiana var. yunnanensis, assembly GCA_018340775.1. Lineage (NCBI taxonomy): Eukaryota > Viridiplantae > Streptophyta > Pinopsida > Cupressales > Taxaceae > Taxus > Taxus wallichiana. The sequence goes on from CM031239.1 coordinate 547,479,137, forward strand.
TGCCTCATATATCAAATAGAAATGGTACATATATAGGAGTGTTGTGTAAATTTTTGCATGACACATGAAACCCTAATTACACCTAATGACCTATGATCTCACCTAAGTGAGATGACTAACCATGTGAGGTGGACAAGACCCCGAGAGATGACGAGGCAAGTCACATACATTAACAATATAAAGGATCCAAGGTCCCATATCTTTGATATAAATCCCATGTTGTGGTGAGACACACAAAATCTTTCGATTTAGTGATCCATCATGGGTGCACATATTTTAGCCCCAACATTTTTGGCATGCGAGATGGGACTAAGTATGTATTTTTGCTTTAAATTTTTAGTATTTTAAAGGTAAGAATGCATGAATTCAAATTCATAGCTAAGTTTTGGTGTTTTCTTAGATCACTTGGTTTTAGAACCATATTTTCAAGCACACAGTAATCGCAATGGTCTTAAAACCCCATTTATCTCATTTGTAGACCATTTCCATCCACCTAAGTGAGATGACTAATGATGTGAGGTGGACAAGGCTCGGCAGGATGACGAGGCAAGTCACATACACTAACAATCTCAAGAATCCAAGGTCCCATATCTTTGATATAATCCCATGTTGTGGTGAGACACACCAAATCCTTTAGATTTAGTGATCCATCATGGGTTCACACATTTCAGCCACAACAGTTTTTGGCATTCTAGATGGGACCAAGCATGTGTTTTTACTTACTTTTTGGTATTTTAAAGGTAAGAATGCATGAATTTTAAATTCATAACTAAGTTTTGGTGTTTTTATATCACTTGGTTTTAGAACCATATTTTCAAGTACCGATAACTCTAATGCTCTTAAAAATCCATTTCCCTCATTCGTAGACCATTTCCATCCACTTCTTTTGTTCTCATGAAGTCATGTATGCAATCTCAATCCTTCCCTCATTGGAACTCTTCCCCCATCTTCATGTGAAATAAAAATATATCGGGCTCCATCCAAAACCTTCATTCACTCTAAGCTTCCTAAAAACAAAGATATGAGTTGTATCATGATTATCATTCATATGCACTAGCTCACACTAATGCATATGGGTATCCTACTAACTATAGTTTTTGTCGAGAATAATGCTATGCATATAATTTACATTTGTAGATCCAATTCGTGGAGAGAATTTTGAAGAGAGTGCAAGATCTTATTACAAAAATATAACGTGGTCCTACATACCCTATCCACAAAGCTAATCGTTTTCCAAGTTAGTATAGTCCGAAAAAGTTATAAATCATGGAGGATAACTTGAGAAAAATATGGAGTTGGTTGAAAGAATGGAAACTAAACCATTTGGTTTTACGGAACCTTGTCCATGGGATAACTCTTTACCATAATCACACATTCTTCTTGCTCATAAATTTGAAGTTTTACACTCCTCTCAAAGATATAGTTTATTCCTCCATCCATTTCTTGGACATAGTTGAAATTTATTCTCCTCTAAGAAAGGATAATATACCTTCTCCACCTCTTAAACCTCTACAACAACCACCTAGGACTCTATAGCCATAAAAATCACACACTTACTATTACATTTATACCACCAAATATGTTATTTTATATATGGATCTCGCGTAAGAAAAGTATTCACTAGTGACATATCCTCTAGTTTTTTCTTCGGTTAGTTGGTCATCTTCTTCATTTGTCTTGCCACAATTGCCATTTATTTACATAGTTCTAGTCATCTCTCAGGGAGTATCAGTGTCGTTATTTAGTTATTTTTCATCTCTAGTCCTTAACTATGGCGCTTAGGGTAAATCTTTGGGGTGCCATGGGCACCCTGTCCTTAATTTTAGGTGCCCTGGTCCTCGTAACACTTGGGTCTAATTTACTTATTTGAGGTTGGTCTTTGTCATTTTCCTCTCATTCCCCTAGGTACTAGTTGGCATGTCAAGTCATTAGTGTCAAAATTTGAGCAAGAGATCCCTATATAAACATAGCATACTCACCATTTTATGGGTGGACTATCTATTATAAAGAGCTAGCTATCTACTAAGGAAAAGGACTACATTTGGGCATCATTTACATCTGCATCACACAAGCATAGGGGGAAAGGGTTGTATTCATTCTATTCCATCCACCATTTTCATTTTACATCTAGTTATTGCCCCTACTTCTACATCATTGACGTTAGGGAACCTAGGCACACAATTACACACATAAATACATTGGGCCTAGAATGTATTGCAGCGCTTAGTTGTAAGTCCACCATTGTGGAAACTAAGGTCAGTTCAACCCCTTTATATGCATCTTTATTTTTTAGGGATTTGATGCCTTGTATGGGTTTTTACATGTAAATATTCATTGTAGGTTTATGGAGACATCAACGAGGATATTTCGACACTCACACAACAAAGGTCTTGATATTAAAAATATCTAGTGACACTTTTAGATTCAGGTCCTGAGCTTTACTGTAGACCAGGACACCCATATGCACCCCAGTCCTCCTCCAAATGCCAGACTATGCAAGTCACCATCTACTACAATTTTTCAGGTTGTTCCATCGCATTGTCCTTCATCCGCACATCATTCTTTCTAGTCTTGACACACAATGAGGTAAGATATTTCTAGGTTTGTATCTTACCCCTCTCATTTAAATTATTTAATTTCCTTTAAATATCAAAATAAAATATTTAACATCGTATTTAAGCTTACATCATTTATTGCATTTCAAGTACCTACTTAGATTAACTTATAATATAGATACAAAATTTCATATTTTAGTTAATCATTTTGGTGAACCCGTACTTTCGAATATCTTGCCCTAGGATCCAATCAAACCCTAATGTTTTGTGACGGTTCCTCTTCTTTACCCATCATGTCTCATTTTAGTGTTAACCCTATATATGATGAGGATGTCATCGTTGAGCTAAAGGATCTATACAATACTCTTATTACTACACCCACTCACATCCAACAACAACTTCTAGATTGCCAAAAATATGTGCTTACTTATTTTGAAGATTCTCCTATAGGCATTAGTATTTTGAGGATCTAATAACCTTCACTCATTGTACACCATGTTATATGTCTACTTGTGATCCTCCTCTGATATTTCAAAGGAAATTTTAGATGGTTCCCTTATTGATTTCTTGCTTGGTATTGACAATCACTCACCGGTGCACACTGATTATTCTTCTCCTTCGTCCACTGATATAGTTCCTTCTCATGATTCTACCACTTCTGACATTGCTTCTCATGATACATCTCATACTATTTTGCATGCTCCTTCACATTATGTTGATGATCCCATTGATAACATTCTTAGCGACATTCTCATTTATGAGTCTCTATCTGATACTGGTGAGGTGGATGATAGTCATGGTTCTCCTTATTTCTATACCATTGAGTGTGACTCTCCTACTCCATTACTACCTTCTCCTAAGATCGCATCTACCACTGTGCATGAGTCACTGCCATCTATCACTTCTTCTTCTCCTCATTGCTTCATCTCCTATTTTCATACCATCTACATTTCTTAGTCCATCCTCTCCTATAGATGTGTCTCCATCAGGTCACCTCATCTATTAAGGATGTTTCTTATGTTATTCCTACCATAGCTATGGATATTCCATCTATATCACCTACTATAGCTTCCTTGGAACCTACTCCTAGTGTTCCCTTAGCATCAAAATCTCCCTTGTCACCTCTTGATATTCCTATGATCACCCATAATGGAAAATTACAACTACTTAATACATTATTTCCATCTTCCACCATTCCTTCACAAGATATCATCTCTCTCATGCATGTCATAGGTCATTTACAATCTCAGGTTCAGTCCCTCACTTTAGAAAGTAGGGCTTACTATGCTTCTATTGACAACAATTCATTACATGGTAACCTTGTCCCTAAAAAGATTCATAACTCTGCATTTCCTCATGATTTTATCATGCCTACTTTCACATGTTTTGATGGTACTGGTGACCCTCATGCTCATTTTCTACATTACCACATGCTTATGACCTCTTATTTTAATGATAGATTATTACTTAAGGATTTTCGATATAGTCTTATTGACGAGGCATTACAATGGTACAATCATCTTCCATTTGGGTCCATTAGTACATTCTATGACATGGAGGATGCTTTCCTTCATCGGTTTATCATCAAAAATGGCCCTAGAGTCACTTATGATCGCATACCTACTTTACATCATGGCTCCTCTAAACCTATCAAGGATTATATTTTATGATTCAATGCTTATATACATCAGTTAATATTCCAACCCATAGACCTTGAGAAGAAATTCATTTTTTGTCATGGCATGATTCCTCCACTCAAGAAAAGATTACAATATGATACATGTGAGTCATTCATTAATCTATGTTATAAATTCATTGAACTATAAAAATATCTTCTCTCATCACACATCATAGATCTTCCACACATTTATGAGGCTATTGCTTTATCTAGTTCTCCACCAGTGTCACCAATTGAGAATCCTACACAATCTCCACCTTTTCCTCACAAGCAAAGAAAACAAGCTCAACCCACTCCACCACAAAAACATACTCCTTCTCCAGCTCCATGATAAGATACTCCTCCTACCACTCCACCTAGGTTGCATGATCCTTTACATTTCTCTCATCACGCTCAACCACATGATGTGTTGTGTGTTTTACTTACTAAGTGATTAATTCACCTACCTCCAACCAACATCATCCACAACACTAATTACAACATTAGTGTGACCAACCTTATTGTAATTATCATCGCATAAATGGCCATAGGGACAATGAATGTCTTTCCCTTCATGATAGATTACAACAACTAGAGGATAAGGGCATCATATCCTTTGGCTCTTACCCACATGAGCGATCCATTTCTCCTCTACCTCATCAGAGAGTTTCTACTATCATTGATTCATCTCCTACATATGGTTCTTAGGCTATGGTACATCCACCGTAGTTTGTTATTTATACACGTTCTACACCACGTCCATACATCATTGCATCATCTCATTCACCGATTCACTTCATCCATCTCATCCATCACATTCACATTATCCACCACATCTAGCTACTCCTTTGCATTAGCTTCCACAACACTCCACTCTTGTGCATCCCACCGCAGCTCCATATGGCAGTCAGTTTGATTCATACACTCATACTACTTCCATCCCACATGCTTCCACCACATCGCACCACCTTGGTCTTTGGTAGGTGATTTTATCACCTTACCCCACGATGAGGCATGTGTTTTTACGGTTCTTACATGATTGTTGAGGGATTTTTTCTAAGAACCTCTCATCACATGTTTCTTCATTTCATCTAGTGCACTCAATCATTTCCGATGACGCACTCTTACTTACATGGCTCATTTTTGAATGTTGAGAGGTCTTAACTAAAATGAGCCTATTCATCCACATGTTGGGGGGCATCTCTCATTCTCCCCCTACTTTCATCATACTAAAATTTTACGATCACATCCTATTATCATTTAACATAACACATTACTTTATTTGGCGATTATACATAATCCATTTTTACATCTATTCTACTATCATCATTACATTAACTATGTGATACAAATAAACATTTTCATCAATCACACTACATTTGTTATCTATTACCATTCATCATACACATTACCATTACCAACATTATAATGTGAATATACACTAATCAAACAATACACAACATATACAATAAACATCGAATCATACATCATCCAACACATTACGACACTTATCTACAACAACGCAAAATTATCATATATCAAAAACATGCGTCCATACATATATCTCGAATATAATCATCATAAAAAAACATGTCTCATCATTGGGGAAACTCCCCTACATCATATACAATAGTACAAATCATACCTCATCATCACTATCGCTCTCGGGTATTGTGAGATCCCTAGAACTAGATGCCTCTCCACCAATGCGACGCCATTGTTCACGGGCTAGATATCTATCGACCTTCCTCCATATGCAAGGTAATATCCATAGATTTCTCGAGAACATTGATTACGCACATCTACATATCGTACAAATGCATCTTGTGCTGGGGACCACCAGCCTACCACCTCTCGGGCTCATCGAGTCTCCTCGTGTGCCTCGTCCCTCTTTCCTAGAAACACATTACATGTCGTCACTGATATGGCCACCGACTCAAATAAATGGGAATGCTTTCCCTCGATATCATGCACACACTCAAGTATACCTCCACCAAGCACATTGGTCAACACATTCTCGCGTCAATGTACGGATGGATGTATCAATAATAAAAACCAATACGCATCACCTACAAACACAAATTACAAAATGCATTAGAAAACCATATATAAAACACTTATTTCACTAAATCTAGACATATTCTAGTGAATCTAGACTCTAGTATTTCAAGTATTGGAAGAAATCCATCTCCGTTTTTTCGTATATTAGATTCCATTTTTTTCTATACTAGATTCCATTATTACTATTATTGGAATCCATTAGTAGCAATATTGGATTCCAATATTGTCATTATTGGAATTATTCTAGTTCCAATTTCACTATTATTGGATTCAGTTTCATTACCATTGTAATCCAATTTATAAATCCCAATTGTTAGATTTTAGTTTCGCTATTTTAGGATTTCTATTTTGTTATTATTTGAATCCCCCACATAATCCAAGTGGCCATTATCTTACATAAGCCTCGCATGGTGTTATCTTCAATAATCCTAACGGTGTCTAACCTACATAGTCAAAGTGCATGCTAGGTGAAATCAACCTAGTGGGGTCAAAGTTACATCCGCTGCGACCACTAAGTTACGGTGGTTCATTTTAAGAGACCTCTTGGAAATCGGAGGTGGAGAATACCTGGCGAATATCCCCGGAACTGGTTTCACGGGAAGGTGAATTTTTTGGGGGTTGTATGAAAAAATTTCACCTGATTGTCAAGTGGCGCGACGAGAAGGTCGGCAGCGCGCGATAGGAGATTTTGCTATCGCGCGTCAAGAAAATGTAGTTCGGACGGCACCCTCGGTGACACGCGTCAAAGACCTCGATGGCGACGCGTCGCCAACAAGGTTGTTGACGGCGTCACCGAGGTCATTGACGCTTCGCGATTGACGCTACGACAAAAAATCTCTCCGCCGCGCGTCTCGCAGCCTTTGACCTCTGCTTTCTCATCAAAAATCTCGTGTTCGAGGTCTTTGCACACGTGTCAATTGTCGAATATACTTGCCGCGGCGTCAACATTGCCCTTTGCCGCACGCCAATACCTCCTTTTTGCGGCTACCACCGCGCGCATGTCGCACGTCAATACCTCCTCGCCGCGGCGTCACCACTTCCCATGTCACGCGTCAATACCCTCTCGCCGCGCGTCACCACTACCCATGTCACGCGCGTCAATACCTCCTCTCGTTGCACGTCACCATTGCCCATGTCGCACGTCAATACCTTCCTCTCGCCGCGCGCCACCACTTCCCATGTCACGCGTCAATACCTCCCTCTGCCGCACGTCACCACTTCCCATGTCGCGCGCCAATACCCCTCGTCGCGCGCCACCACCGCCCATGTCGCGCTTCAATACCTCCTCTGCCGCGCATCACCACTTCCCATGTCGTGCGTTAATACCTCCTCGTCGCGTGTCACCACCGCCCATGTCGCGCGTCAATACCTCCTCTCGCGCGCGTCACCACTTCCCATGTCTTACGCCACCATCGCCCATGTCACGCGTCACCATCGCCCATGTCGCGCGTCACCACTTCCTTCACGCGTCACCATTGCCCAAGTCACGCGTCAACACTTCTCTCATCACGCCACAAGATAAAATGTTTATTGTCACACGTCAACAATCACAAAGCAATAAAGTAATCCAATCTCTCGGTGCTTAAGGGTATGCGAGTTAAAATTTCACAAGTATTGGTAATTTGTTAAGCTACTTGAGGTATACTACCCGCGAATCAGCTAGGTTTTTATAGGAGACGTTTTCAAATGAAGGCGAAGCCGACCCAGAAAAAAATATACTATATATTTTACGCGAACAGTGACACCGACCCACTCCGAATAATTCACCTTTTCAAATTTTCATAAAATGAAATTTTCGCCATATTACGAATATTCGCACGCTAAAATTATCCCTGCTAAGTTATATTTTCCTTGTGGCAACTAAGTTACATAAGCCTTGTGGCCTCAACGTTACATAAAAGGATGATAAGCCTAGCGGCCGCGATCTTACATAAGTGTATAGGTTGTTAACTTACATAAGCATGGTGACCACTATCTTACATAAGCGTATAGGTTGTTAACTTACATAAGCCTAGTGGTCACTAATTTACACAAGAGTATAATCATCTAGGTGAAATAATCCTAGTGGTTGGAAAGTTACACCAACCTATCGGTAGCAAGTGTCATAAGCCTACCCACTACTAAGCTACATAAGCGTAGTGGCCGCTAAGTTACATAAGCCTAGGTGCCACAAAGTTACATCAGCCCAAGGGTTAAATTTTTATGGTCACTTATGCATGTCAAATAATTTTTAGATGACGGTAATTTTACAATCGCCCTTTAAAAATATAAAATAGTAGTTATTGAAATACTTCAAATTAATATTTATTTAATATTTTATGTATATTATGTATTGATATAATTTTTATATAAATCTAAATAAAAATGACCAAGATATAGTAAATATGCAAGTTATGTGTGATAAAGTCAACTACTTTTATGATTTTCCATTCTGTAAATCATAAATAACAACAAAGAGGTAAGAATTACATTAAACAAGTTGTTTTGAGGAAATGGATTTGAAAATGTTTTTCCATAGGCAATCAATCCTTCGAGAAAATTACATTGAAAATTACATAAGCATTGATCCCTCGAAAGGGTATTAATTATTGTTCTTGAATTTGTGAAAGGTATTTTTGGATAGCTTCATGATCCCGATTCGGTATTTTAATTTGATTTCCTTTCCATATTTTTCTTGGACTCCATTCCTAGATGACATTTTCTATATCAATATTTGATGTGTCCCTTGATTTTCGCCAGCATTTCTTTATCTTTAAGCATTCATGATATCTTTCTTTTTCTGTATTTCCTTTCCCTATGGGTTCCCACTAGTGTACCCTTATCTTTTGAGTGTTTGTGTGAACATCATATATAAGTTTTAGTTCTTCCTTTCCCATCCATAAAGGTACATTATGATCGACTGGTCTTACTAGTATCATCTTCCCAACATTCACATCCACTACTAGGTTTAATTCCTCTCGAGGTCTATCACAAATAGGCCCAACATATATATCCTTATTTGATAGAAAATTTTGACCATAGTAGTTATCCATGTCAAGACGTGGTGCACTCACTATCTGATCATACATTGCGCTATCCTGAATTGTTTTTAGAAAAAAACTCTCTCCTCGTCATGCTACAATTGACAAATGGATTCTCTAGGGCACGTAGAACATTTTTCCAATATGAAATATTTAGAATATAGTATGCTTCTCCACCATCTTTTGAACTCTTTTCCCAATGTGTGATGTATGCCTGAATGCATCTTTGTATGTCTTCCATCTCTTTGGGTTCTTTGAACTATGCCAATGGAGGATCTCCTTCAGAAAGAAAATTTTCCCATCCACTTTTTTTTCTCGATCTCAATTGAGTGTGACTAGTCGGACTCCATGATTGATGCTTTGAACTCCATGACGGGCTTGTTGTCTTTGACGTGGAATTTAAAAATCTTTAGTTTACATCGATACCTACGATATTGTGGTTACCATATAACAGGTTTGGTTCGAAAAAGGCCTTAAAGTCATAGAATTCCTCGATAAGGTATGGAGTGAATGTGTTCTACTCCTCTTGGATTGTTTTGTAAGTGTCCATCATTTGGGCAAAGAGAATGTATCCAATTTGCACAATGTTGTTGATAATCACCCAAATGTCCCATCCATGTATTCATGCATGTGACCCACTAGAAGGAAAATCACATACACTGTGTTGAAAATCCTTCTAGTTGTCAGCATGGATGAAAATGCAAACAATGTCCAATTTTTGTTGTCACTTGCAGCATTATCTAGTTGTAAGTAGAGAATTGGTGGTTGTTTTCTAAATGAGCTTGAACATCTAGTTAAAGTATTAGTTGTATGAGCACCCTCATTTTTATGCTTGTATTCCTTTCACTTGGCATATTCATCATTTTGCAACATTACATCATGTAATGGGTGTTTTGGCATCCCACTACTATATAAAAATCACCATACTGATCTGTAAGTGGTTCTTCTAGCTTTTGGATACAAATTGTCAATGATGTTATTGTGAAGTTTGTTCCTTACTTAACAAAAGGGATACCAAAGTTCCGAAACCCTCATTTTTGCCCATGTTTTAACATATTAGTAAAGGTGATGGGGAGATTAATAGCATTACTTATTGATTTTTCTTTTTTTCCCGTTCTTGGTATTGCAGTTTTCATCTTCTCCATTTTTTCATGCACAATGCCCAAATAGCTATTAGGATTTTTTTGTGATTGCACTCTATATGCATAAGTAAGTTACATGACAACTTTAAATGTAATCATTGTTCCATTTCCGGCGTTGATCTATTTTTGTCGGTGTTTTTGGACATGAGCTGACTACACATTTGTTCTTAATCTCGTGCATTCATCACATTTGGTGAAGAATTTTTCTTGGTGATTGAAACATGAGATAAATTTTCTTTCCATATTTTTTTGAGATTTGACTATGACATTGGAGGAAGGTCCAACAATGAAAGGCCCTCGTTACACTTTTTGTAGTATGTAAGAAAAGTATAACACATGCAGTGATCTCATTATTACTTTAGTACCATCTTGTCCCACTGAATGAGACATGTGTGGGGATATATCATAATTATTCTCCACCATTTTGGATATCAATGCAATAGTTATGATAGTTTTTGGAATTTGTTTTTGTTTTCCTATATTTTCATTTACCGCCCTCCTCTCACCCTCCCCGTATGTATCTATAATAGGTGATTTTCGAGATTCCATGACATTTGTACCATGCATTCTAACATACATCCCTTCCACATAACTTCAATTTATCTATATTATGTTCTAAAGTTTGACCTTGATCACAACTGATAGCATTTGCGGCGAATGTATTAAGTACTATTTTTTTGATGGAAAGTTCATTCATACCTAGAGTTAAATTCCAACTGTGATTGAAAGCACTTAGAGATAGATTGGAGAGACATCCTTCCTTACAACAATGTTTTTTCTCAACTTCAGACAAAAAGTGCTATCTTGTTTTTTCATCATTTTACCTTGCCTTTGTTGTACTCGATGGAGTAGAATTTACCTTTTGGCATTTGCATGCGTTGTAAGGTATTTTTATATATTTTTCATTACTACTACATATGGAGGATGTTAGGATGTGGAGCCTATTTTCATGTGTGAAAGTGTTGAAGACTGTACACTAAGAGTACTTGTACACTTTTCCCGTATCCTCGCCGGGGTTCGGGAAACGTGCTCTTCTCATATGGCTGAGTTTTTTTACCCATAGGTTTATGGGATGAGTTTTGCCCATGGTTTTGATACCACGGTTTTGTAAAATGGCTTAAGCAGATTTGTCTATTTATATGGTCTTATGCATATGATAGATGTACAAGTAAATGTATTGTAGATGTGTTTTGAATTCGGGTGTGAATTATGTAGAGTTTGTTGAGCATAGCTCCAAACAGATCTGGGTATTGTATTGAGAGAGTGGAGGCTTGTAATAAAATTTGAGCAAGTGATTCTTGGTGGACATAGCCCAAATTGGGTGAACCACGTTAAATCTTGTCTCTCTGTGTTGTGTTATTTATTCTGCACTTTTATTTGAGATCTGTAATATTTTTTGCATATTAGTTTCTACTGTTGTGATTCTGTAAGGGATTATTCTCGCATATTTTATCCCTTATTTCCTAACATAGGATTCATATGAATTTGGGTAAACTAGATGAGGTGATGGATCTTCACATGCACTCCACATTTTTATCGGTAACTCTTCTAGAATTTCTTTAGCCTTAATTCCATAACAAAACCAGCTAGATGGGCCAACTGGTTTGCAAGCCATTGGATGAGAGATCGTTCGATATGGAGAAACCCTTACAAAAAGGAGGAATTAATTTATCAACATTCACCCCAAATGTATTGTCATCTAATTTTTAAAGTGCACCATGTCTCCTTCACAAACATTTTTAATTGTTTCTTCAAAAAAAAATTGTGTTATTTTGAACAAAAATGTATCAACTTGGGAATAACCCCTTGAATTTCAAATTGAAGTCATTTTTGATGAGGTGGTTGTTGTTTAGAGTTCATAATTTCCATTCACATGAAGTGTAGTTCTTTTTATAGATAAACTAAGTTTTTGATTAGCTAAGAAACTTCACTATTGCGTTGTAGACTTGGATAACAATCATGCATGTAGTGATAAAATTATTTAAACAAAATTATTTACTTCCCTATAGTTAGCCACAAGAATTACTTGCTTATTTTAGATTTGGAGGGCTTGTTGTATGAGAAAAAACTAATCGCCCTCTAGGGACATGTCATTCAATTTCGCAAGGAGACTATCAATATGTGAGGTGGCCTAAAAGAGTTTATAAATTCATTATCAAAAAAATTTGAAATGGGATTCTGGTTAGACAAACTCACTTTTGTTGATGTTGAAAAGCTAACAAAGGCCTTCAATAAAAAAATTATCGACTGACTTGAATCCAATACTCACCTGGGAAAAGAACATTGTAATATAGTCGATGGAATTGTAATAAAAGATCTAGAAAAGGTTTGGAGTAGAAACGATGTTCCCTACAATTGAAGACACAATGTGTATTACATTAGGTGTAAAGGGAAACCCTCTAGAAAATTTTATGGTTGGGATGACAAGTAGAGGAGAAAATTTCTCAAAAGATAGGTGGTTGATGACTGATTTATATAAAGACTTATCATTAATAGTGTTAAAGGGATTGAATGTGGTAGAGGGCATAAAATATTTGGAGTGACTAAATGCTAAATAAAAAGTTAGCATTTCAAAATGTTATTGTGATGATACAACTTAACATTGTAAATAAAATACATTTAAATGTTTTAGTGATGGTTCGTGTAACTATTTAAATTATGATTATACGATTATAAGTTGGGAGAAGTTAATTTTTACCTAATTATAAGTTCAGAGTTTGAGTGCATAAGTTGCAAATGTGAATTAACAGAAAATATTTAATGTAAAAAATCTTTGAGTAGTTTTTATTAATGAAATATGCATTCCTAAATTAATTTTGAGCATGCTTAAATACTAAATTTTGCTTCGATATTAGTAAACGTATACCAATTTCCAATGTAATTAAATCACTACAATACGGTATGTAAAGACTCGTCACACGTTGAAACATTAAATTTTATTCAAATAAATTCTATACAAAAAAATATTCCTAGTATAACAATAAGAAATGAGGAACACCCTTAGATTTTACCTTTGTCACCACCTATAACCATTTTATTTTTGATATGACAATATCGAAAGGGACTTGTTTTTATTTTTTAATTGATTCACCGCCCTCAACCATTTGATTTTGTTTTTTTCATTTCTAGTTATGAACACATGAAACATGAAACTAATCATATTTGATATAAACAGTGTTTTGGCACACACGCTCCACAAGGTTTCTTTGGTATTTAAACAGTTAAAAAAATTGGCGGCATCGAGCTCAAAAAAATTTATTTTCTCAAACCTAATGTGAAAGAGTTCTTGCAACAATGTAAAAAACATTTCAACATAGCAATATGGACATTGACATTTCAACATAGCAAATATTGATGACATGATGCCATCATTCCTTCAAAACATTGGCTTGGAGGTTACAAGGTTCGAGTTCGATTTACATGAGAAGATTGTGTCGAGACCATATGCTCGATTATGAAGGTTTTGTGAATCCCAAATTATATCTCAAGAATCTTAACTCCATTTGGTTTCGGTTTAATGCATCGTAAAATTGTAAAAATACAGTGCTTGATGAAACATTTAACATAGATTATAAGTCAAAAGACACATAATGTTTAGATGTGTTGTGGCCTTTGTTGTAACATCAAGGACGTCGAAGATGTTCGGGATTATATTAGTGTTATCCCAATTTTTCCTCATGGAAAAATTGTTAAAACATGACACCGCACAAAAAGAAAACCTAAGGGTCAGATCTGCCCTATGAGCTTACATTCAAATCGAACAAATAGGTTGCAGGAGGACTCGGAAATGGAGAAAACTAGAGGCTCAAAGGAAAGAAGTGGGGAAAGGTTCAAAGTCTTCGAGCTCGCAAATAATTCGAGAATGGCCCCTAAAATTGGCTAAGTATGGAAGAATCAACAGAAGCCTCCATGTGCCTCATTGGCGCATCTCCAAAGATTAAGCTCAAAAGGGAAGAATCAAATGAGCACGAAGCATTCATGTGTCCCTGGACCAAAAAGGATAGAGCCGACCATTGAAAACTCGAACAAGCGCAACGAAACACGTGTTGGCTCAGTGGCCGTAGTTTCAAGATGGGAGCCTGAGGTGAAGATTCAAACTTGTGCCACCCTCCACATGGCCAATGGTCAATAGAGGTCAAATTCAAAAGTGGGCCTAAATTGGTTAAGTATAAGAGTGCAGGTGGAAGGCGCCACATGTCTTAACGATGCTCCTTCAAAGGTAAAATACAAAGCAGGTTTTCAAATGAGAGCGGGCTTTCCACGTGTTCTAGGTCCAAAAAGGGATAGAGTTGGGGTTGAATAGTCAAAGTAGAGGCAAGCTAGCAGAGGGAGCCAAGTGTCAACACAACACTACTTCAAAAGTAAAATTTGGGGTGGGTTTCCAAACAAACACAAAGCCTCCATGTGTCTAGGGTCAGACTTTTGGCCCCGAGAAGAAAAGGGATTTAGGAAAAATACAAAGAAGACCAAGGAGCTCATTGGAGCCACCACGTGTCGATCCGATGTGATTTCAAGAGCATAAGGAAGTAACTGAATCTCCAATATGCACGAGGCTGCCACATGGACCTTATACAGATAAACTCTTTAAACATGGTGTGCCCATGACCCTAATCTTCAGATGGCCATATCTTTTGACGAGAAACTCATATTTATGCGGGGAAGACTTTTTATAAATGTCTCGACACCCTCTACGCCATAGTAAACATAAAATATCATTCTAAACATGCGTCGTGAGTGAAAAATGGGAAAACATCTTCTAGGCCATAAATACATAATCTAATTTGAACTACCAGATTAAATTTAATTTGATCCTCTGTTCTTCTTCCTTAGCATGCCAAGCAGACATAGGGAACAAGAATCAATAGATTGTAGGTGGATTTGAGAGGGGCATTGATTGATGGTGGTTGAGCTTTCAAATCAGGATTCAATGCATATCTCAAAGTGGTTGAAGTAGGATTCAAAAAAATTTCGCTCCTCTCTCTCGTTATTCCTATATATTGTAATGAAGGGGCATATGAAAAGGCTTGGTCATTGTCTCTCCTCTGCCCCCCTCTCTCTTCTTCCTTATGGTATAATGTGAAGTCTAAGCCTCCTCCCATGGCTCTATAATGGATTTTTCTTGCCTCTTTCCCACTGATTATGTACTGTGTAACATTTTGGAGCAATAAAATTTGTTTTGTGATGCATATGTCCATCCTTGGCTTATTTTGTTGTCTCTTCTTACCTCTCATCATTACAAGGTATACTGTACATACTCGATATTTTTGTAGTTTCGGGAGCTATGCTTAATGGGTTTTGAAGTGGTGTTCCATGTGAAATATATCTCTGGTCCGTGGTGCATTTTGTCCACCCTCTCCTCTGCTCACCTCTCTCCACTTCAAGCAGTCGGATCTATGATTCAACCACTTCCTTTTCTGGTGTATCATCGCTTAGTGTAGGATCTTTCACCCTCTCTCTCTCTGTGTCCCCTTGGAATGGTTAGATTAAGATAGAATAGGTTTTGCTTGTGTTATCCTGTAAAATTGACGAGGGCAATTTTATAGGTAACCATACCAAATTTTGTCTTGGTCCCTCGTCGTGGACCCCTCTGCGTTAACGTTGCAAAATCCCTTTCGGGAAATCTAGTTTTCCGAACTTAGCCATTTTGGTCCCTTTTTGGCTGGGCGCACCTTTTATCTATGTTACACAGAGTAAATCTATGCCCCCTTCATTTCCTTTGGTGCACCCTTTTAGGTGTCGACACATGTTTTGGTGCGCCTTCCCGTGATGCGCCATTCTTGCGTGTGCCAAGGCGCATGCGCCTTCGTGTTGACACATCAATTGTTGCGCCGTAGTTTGGTGCACCAAAGGGCGCAAGGAATAGGATGTTGACAGTCATAAACTTGCGCCAAAGGCGCAAGTATCTCTGTGTTGACACGCATTTATCCGTGCCAAAGGTGCACCGTTTTATGTGTCGACATGAGTTTTGATGTGCCCCTTAAAAAAGTGGTTGGCACATTTATTGCACCTTTGCCTATATATAGGTGCATCCGCCTGTCACTTTCACCAGTCAGAAAACACGTGATAAATTTTATTCCTCTACGCCTATCAGCATGCCTGTCGTCCTCGTGTCACGTTCGTGGACCCCGCTTCGTCTCTCACATTCTATATATTCCGGGTAAGTGGTCCTTGTTACTCTCATGTTTTAGTTTTGTTGTTGGTTGTTTGTTTGTGTGGTAGGATAGATGGATCTGTGAAACCATGGAAACCCCTCTTGCTGATCCTTGTTTTTCCCTCCCAAGCTCTTCCTCCTCTTTCCAGATCTGCTGGTAAGGAGGGCTCTGCCTCAAAATCACTTGGATCTCTTTGCTTTCCCCTTCACTATCCAAAAAAGCCTGTAAAAGAGGCCTGAAATATTGCAAACCCGTTAGGGAAAGAAAGAAAACTTGAAAGTTCGTATTCGACTGCATTTTCCCTCTTGGCGCATTCGGCATTCTGCTGCATAAAATATAGTCGCGCCCAGAAGGTGCACTTTTCTTGCTTGCAACACCCCATAACCTCGCCCTTTGGCACACCAAGCTTCTCTGTTACATTGCAAATATTTGCGCCATTGGTGCACCCTACCCCATGTGAAACCAAGCAAATACTTGTGCTAAGCAAGCAGGATAATTTTAGCGCGAATATTTGTAATATGGTGAAAATTTCATTTTATGAAAATTTGAAAAGGCGAATTATTCGGAGTGGGTCGGTGTCCTGTTCGCCTAAAATATATAGTATATTTTTTCTGGGGGGTCAGCTTCACCTTCATTTGAAAACATCTCCTATAAAAACCTAGCTGATTCGCCGGGTAGTATACCTCAAGTAGCTTAACAAATTACCAATACTGTGAAATTTTAACTCGCATACCCTTAAGCACCAGAGATTGACATCGTTAGCCTGTGATTGTTGTGACGCGTGACAATGTCTTGACGCATGTGAGAGGAAGTGTGACGCGTGACTTGGGCAGTGGTGACGCATGACAGAGGAAGTGGTGACGCGCGACATGGGCAGTGGTGACGTGCGACATGGGAAGTGGTGACGTAAGACATGGGCAGTGGTGACGCGCGACAGAGGAGGTATTGACGCGCGACATGGGCAGTGGTGACGCGCGACATGGGCAGTGGTGACGCACAGAGGAGAGGTATATGACGCCACGACGCACGACACGGGAAGTGGTGACGGGCGACAGAGGAGGAGGTATCGACGCGTGTGACATGGGCGGTGGTGACGCGTGACAGAGGGGGTATTGACGCGCAACATGGGAAGTGGTGACGCGCGACAGAGGAGGTATTGACGCGCGACATGGGAAGTGGTGACGCGTGACAGAGGAGGTATTGACGTGCGACATGGGCAGTGGTGATGCGCGATAGAGGAGGTATTGACGCGCGACATGGGCAGTGGTGACGCGTGACGAGGGGGTATTGACACGCGACATGGGAAGTGGTGACATGCGGCAGAGAGGAGGTATTGGCGCGCGACATGCGGTGGTGACACGCGACGAGGAGGTATTGACGTGCGGCAAAGGGTAGTGTTGGCGAAAGTATATTCAGCATAATTGACACGTGACAAAGACCTCGCATACGAGAGATTTTTGATGAGAAAGCAGAGGTCTGAGGCTGCAGACACGCGACAGGAGATTTTGTTGTCGCACGTCAAGAAAATGCAGTGACACGCATCAATAGACCTTAGTGACACACATCAACAACCTTGTTGATGTGCGTCATCGGAGGTCTTTGACGCGTGTCACCGAAGGGTGCTATCGTCAACTCGCATTTTCTTGACGCGACGATAAAGCCAAAATCTCCTATCGCGCGTCTGACCTTCTCATCACGCCACTTGACAATCAGCGAAATTTTTTCATACAACCCCCAAAAAATTTGCCTTCCCGCGAAACCAGTTCCGGGGATATTTGCTAGGTATTCTCCACCTCCGATTTCCAAGAGGTCTCTTAAAATGAACCACAGTGCCAAGTATAAAACTGCATAAACGGCGCAGGCGCATCCCCTCTTACAGCAACACAATGTCATGCAAGCCTTCCCTGCGCCGTGCCAAGTTCCCCTGTTTCGCACATAAATTCTATGTTACACACATCAACCCTGTGCCCTTCGGCACACCAAAGTTCCATGTAACATGAAAAATATATGCGCCATTGGCGCATCCTGTCCCCGTGCAACATGAAAATTATCTGCACCCAGCATAAAACACATATGAATGGCGCAGGCGCACTTCTGCTTACAATAACAAAATGTCATGTGCAGTGTTCATGCACCCTGCACCCTTTGGCACTAATTTGTTCCTTGTAACACCCTTCTTCCGTGTGCCATACTATTAACCCTGCAGCCTGTAGTGTTCATGCGCCCTGTGCCCTGAGGCCTTTAAATTGTTAACTCCTCATTCTATTTTGTAGCACTTTAATGGAAGATCTAACAGCTAACATGGCTCTTCTGCATTGGGTTTCGCTTCTTCTTCTTGCAGATCAGCAACTGAATTCAGATCCACATATGTCTACATCAAGCAAGAGGCCAACCAAATCAAAAGGTAAAGCCAAGCTTATAGAAGAAGAAATGAAATACAAGTACCAAAGGGTCAGAATGTGACCTGGATATAAGAGACTCAGAGCTCGGTCACATTGATATGGAAGATTTCTGGGCCAGAACCAGGAGGGTCACAGGGAGTCCCTGGATGGACAAACTAGTAGGTAGTGGCCTGCACTTTGCTGGGGGGATCCCCATCAGTGTAGTGAACAATGAATTCATGATGGTAGTGGCCCGCTGCTACAACAAAGACACGAGGTGTGTCCAAAATGAAAAGGGCGAAGTCGTGATCAACCTTACCGCCCAGCACTTTGAAATCATGCTTGGCATCCCTCACCACCGACACTTTGTGGCCGTAAGCCAAGAAGACTGCACCAAGGCTTGGGAGGACAATGAAGACCAGTGCATGCAGCTGATGAATGAAGTGTATTTAAAGAACAAGAAGGTGGTAACCAGATGGCCACAAGTTATTCACCGAAGTGATTTCTCTGAGGAACTGAGTGATACTATCACGTTCCTAAGTAGAGTATTTGGGCTTTCTGATGCCCATTACTTTCATAAGTGGATGCTCAGGTACCTGGAGACCATGAGCAAGAACGTACCTGATCAACGCTTTGAGTGGGTGGAGATAATAAGCAGTACCATATCCGAGCAGCTCCAACAACTCACCACAATGGGGAGGTTCTACATGAACTCCTACGTAGTTTACACTGCAGCCTCGGAAAGGGATTATCCAAAGCACTGAGCCGATGCGGGGTTTGATCCCAAGTAAGGATATACGAGTACTACCCAGAGCTGAAGCTGGAGAACAACATCTCACAGTTCACCAAAATCAACGATGCCTTTTTCTACGGCATCGTCTGCCTATTGAGGCCCAACATGACCCATGGTCGGACGACCAAGAGCATCGTCACAGCAACGGAAAAGTGGGGGGCCTTATTCACACAGTTTCCCACCTTCACCTATCTCAGGGCAGCTAACTTCCTGGGTGAGCCCACCAAATTGCCGAGATATGCCGGCCCCAAGTTGATCCTGTTAGAGCTGTCCAGACAGCTCGTAACGTATCATGAGAAGTTCTTGAAAAGGAAGAAGGCTAGAACTCCTTTCCCCGGGGTAAGTGCAGGAAGTTGATGGACAAATATAGGGTCATCCGTGGACATCATATTGCAAATAACAACATAATATCAACTTGTAGGGATTATTAGCAATAAAAAAACTCAAAATTAGACAAAATTATATTAATATGAATCGTAGCATCTAGAATCTAGTTTCTAAAATACTAATTTTTGTAAAAAATGGACAAGATTAGCTATATTAAACACTCAAAATTTAATGACTTGGTATTTTTTTTTAAAAACACCGATAAGATTATAGTCCGTTTGCCCACAATTTGGATGACCAAAAATTGATATATATTTTTTTCCTTTGGTGAGAAGTTATATGCCACTATCTATCTTGGGATGGATTTTATTTTGTATTTTTTTGAGTAATATTTTATTTTTTATGATTTTTTCCGTGAAAGTGGTATGAAAACATAAAGAAAACAAAGCACTTTCCGTTTACTGCCATAACTTCATCAAAAATATTGAAATCAATTTTATTTTATTTTGAACATGTATATAATTTCACCACGGTTGGGATGTTATAAGTTTTATCACATTCGATAAGTGAAACAAATTTTGTAGTCTTAAAGGTAGACATAAAAATTCACAGAAAAAGTGTCTTAAAGACCTACTATTAGTAAAAATTATAAAATGATATTTATCCTCTTCTATTCACTTTAAAATCAGTATTTCTACAAAGCTAATAGTCTCCCCTATGTAATGGTACCATTTTCATGACATAGTTTTTACTTTCGGCATGGTTCAAGTCCACTGGAAGACTAAATTTGATGTTTTGTTGTTTTTAATGTAAAATTCAGGATTTGATGTCCACTTAATTGTCCCCCAACTTGGTGCACTTACCCCCATCAAAGTGGGTAGATACACCTGCGTTTCTCATCACAAAGCCCGGGAAATGGTTACCGAGCTAGAACTGCTCAATCTGAAGCACAACTTCCTAAAAAGGCCCACTTTTGATCCAAGGAATTGCCTTCCCAGGGAAAAACTTGATCCTATCCACCTTCCACAGATCGAGGACATTTATATCGACCTGTACCATGAGGTCGAGCTCAGAAGAAAGGACCATTCTCACCTGGCCCTGGCAGAGATCATTCAGTATGGCGTGGCCATTGTCCCAAAGGGTTATCAAACTACCGATCAAGAAGTTGATCAGGTGTATCTTGACACGGATGGGGACAACTGGCCGTTTCTGCAATCGATAGAACCAAAGCGCCTAGACCACTTGAAGAAAGGGTCAAAGAAACTCTGCGGTGGACAGAACACTGGTGCAGGATGAATGGCCTCATCTACCTCGGGGTAGATTTCACTACATCTCCATTGGGAAATGCACCATCAGGCCAAAACATCTGCCGAAAGTAAAAGGCAAGGATAAAGAGGGTGAGTCAAGCTCTACTCGGGAAGAGGCTCCTAAGAGTCCCCCTTCCGCCGCACAAGAACAGGTTGTGAGCCTGTTATCTCCAGAGAAAGAAGCGGCCGAAGATGTTCGATGGGCACATCCACTCAGGATGTTGCCACTGCTACAACTGCTGAGGTCCCTTCTGTCCCTTCTCCCTCTCCTCCTCCTCCTCGTGTGACCCAAGCGACCATTCCTTTGGTCGTATCCTCTCCCCCATCTTCTACTGTTCCCCCCTCCTCGTCATCCATCTTCTCTTCTCTCGCGGAGCTGTCCCCCACTATTTCTTCTCTCATCTCTCAGCTCCCTTCCATATCCTCATCTTCCTCCCCTGCAGTATCCCTTCCTCCCTTGAGTACTTCACTGGCCTCTCATTCAATGCCGCCACCAAGTGTCTCAACGCACTTTCCCTCCGCTACTACGTAGTTGTCCCCTCTCTACTTCTGGTCCCACTCCCATAAGTCCAGCATGGATCTCTCAGCACCTAAGCCAGCAAAAGAGGAAAGTTCCTATCACACCTGATGGACTTCTCCATCATCCCATCAAAGGGGCCAAGAAGCAAAATCCTATAACCCGCTTCTCTCAGAGTGCATCAGGAGAGAGAGTAATGGAGATCGCGTATCCCGATCCTTTAAAGGATAAAAAGGATCTGTCTCCGACAGATT
Source organism: Taxus wallichiana var. yunnanensis (assembly GCA_018340775.1). Taxonomy (NCBI): domain Eukaryota; kingdom Viridiplantae; phylum Streptophyta; class Pinopsida; order Cupressales; family Taxaceae; genus Taxus; species Taxus wallichiana. The sequence continues at coordinate 547,501,303 of CM031239.1, forward strand.
ATACAGTGACCCAAGTCACAATGGGAATGTCTTCAGAAAGCCTTCAAGGAGAGGCCCTATCTGCAGTGGATGCCCTTTGCAAGAAACTTCAGGAAGCAAAGGAAGAAAAGAGGCTATTAAAGGAGAAAAATAAACATCTTCTCCATGCCTTGTAGAAAATGGGCAGTGCACCTCCTACAACTGCCACCGAAACTCCTGAGCCCCTGAGCCAGGATAAGATAAATGAATACACCAAAATTAGCGAGCAAGGTATGGCAGTATCCGCCTGGAGAGACCAAATCCTCAAGGAAAGTGAGGGAGTAATCGTCAAGTTCACCGAGTTGTATCAGAACATCAATCAGGTGAACAAGGCACTCCAGGTGATTGCGGGACCCATCTCCGAAGAGTTGGACCATGCTAGGTGCGCAAAGCATCGGACCTTCCGAGAAAATGCTCGACTTTTCAGTCAAAGATCTGGTCAAGTTCGGCATCTTCAATCACCCCAGAGCGCCCAACAAAGTCCTGTCTACTTTGGACTACCAGGTCGATCAGTTGGAGTTTGTCCTCGAAAAGATAGATAAAGTCAAAGAGGAAGCCTTGGAGGCTATGCACCAGATGGAGCAAATCATCTTGAGAATGTCCCTAGGCTTGCTCACTCCTTCTTTCGCCCTGAGGAAGGTAGACCAAACTATTCGGATCTTTAAGGAGATCATCTCGCAAGGGTTAGGGCCAGAAGCCACGTTCGACACTGAATGCATCAACAACCTTCTGGCTGTCGTGACTTTATAGGGTTCCTGATAGAGGTGGGAAATGAATATTCCAAGCTCCCAGAAAGGCTCGTGGATGAACGTGAAACTTGCAAAGTTATCAGCGATCGCCACAAGGATCCTGCTCAGGATCAACTTCAGCCCATGATCAGCAAGTTCATGGAATATCGGGCCCAGTTTAACATCACTTCTCCGAGCAACAACAGAAGCAGGACACTCCCTTTCGGCCGCGAGACGATGACGAATAGTCTCCTTCCTCTCTTCTTCTTTTTGTAAATATCTAAGAGTATGTTGGCACAAACGATGACACCATCCATGTTGCACCATGGGATGATGTCATCCACCAAGTTGCCAAAAGTCAACAGTTGACTTTTAGATATTTTGTAATTAGGTGGTTGGTTTGCTTTTGCCTTCTTTCCTTCTCTTCTTCTATAAATACTTGAATACTTGTTGTATTCAAGTGGTGGATACTTTTCAGATGAAAAATAGAAGTAAGAAGAAAAGACTTTGAGCTTTTTGTAACAGAAGGAAATATTAATATAATTTTAGACTTTTTTTGAATAATTGTGTTATACATCAAAGCTTTCTTATGTTAGATTTGTATGTTTGTTTTGTTGAATCTACTTCTGCTTTATTGTCATTTGTTCATCAGTATTGCTTTGTTCATCTATGTGAGTAAGTTTGGCTCTGTTTACTACCAGCCTAAAACATAGACCCTCTGACCTTTCTGCTTTGGAATTCATTTCTTTTCTCCCTTCAGATCCTTCCTATCTCCCCACCTTGTTTCATTCCCTTCTTCTATAGTTGGAAATACCTCTACTGGGATGAGATCCCAACCCTCAAAGGTAGAATATTGTGAGACTTGCACAGATTCTTGTTGGTAGAATAGCAATAAACTAGTTTTGCTTTGCTGACTCAAAGAGGGGCTATGCCCTCACACTGTTGGCTCGTCTATCGATAGATCTATCCACCGACATGATTTTTGACCAACGGCTTGCAGTAGAGTAGCTTGTGGTAGGTAGATTAGGAAGCAAGAACCAAATTTCTCTGGAGGGCCATCTCAAGTTTTACAAGTCCCACAACTTGAGAGGTGGTCCCATGTTGTGCATTGACACCGAATGCCCCACTTCACAATTAGGCCATTCAGGGGTGCTTTGATTATGCACTAACAATTTTTGCACACTCGGTGGGATAGGTCTGAATCACCTTAACACCTCATCTTAGTAGGTTGGTGTGTTCTTGTTAAGGTTCAACCTTTTGAGGCATATGCAAGCACATCTGGTGACTCCATCTGGTCAACAACCCCATCTCTAAAGTTGTAGACATTTTCCATCCATTTCCACCCATCTTCATTCACTTTTCTTTCCATATCTCTCATTTTTCTTCCATTTCATGAAGTTGTGCAATCATGACTTCATTCCCTTCATAGAACTCACACTTACAAAGAAGCAATGCAGTTCACCTCCAATGCATTTCCCAACTCCTCTAGATCAGCATTATAATTAGATCCAGGACCATTATGCTTACCCATATGAGCAGGGTCAAAGTCAGTTTGGCCATGGAGCTTATCAAGAACAAGGGGACACATACAATGGTGACAACTATGTGGAGAATGCTGGTTTGTTGGAGAAGATTCAAAGAATGGAGGCTAGCATGGTGCAATCTAGGGGTACAACACAAATGAAGGCATTCAAGATTGGTTTCAGGACACCTTGTCCATGGGGAGGCCCTTTTCCAAGACATTACAGCCCTCAAGAGAAGATTGACTTCATGGTTGAAATGTTGCCTCAACTTGCACAGTGGATTGAGGAGATTGAGGCCTATGAGCTAGACACAAGACAACCTTGTCAATGGGTAAGTCCACCACCTCCTAGCTCTTCATTTTCTCTTTCTCAAACTTTATCATTTCAGCATGATCAAGAGTCAAGCCCCTCATCTGCTGCCCCAAGTGTTAATTTCTTTTCTCCATCTCCTTATCTCCTGTTGGTACCCAAATTTAACCTCCTTCAAAGGCTGAGAAGCATCATGGATCAGATAGGACACTCAGAGGTAGATAGAAAATTATTTATGTCATTTTGTAGCTGGGGAAGAAATCTAACTACCTTGTTAACACTCAGGCTTTGAGAGGAGTGGGTAGCACCTTAAAAGGATGTGATCTATCCTAACTATTTTAGGTTGTGCCTTTCAACCAAGGTAAGAGAACCTATTTTGTAACCTCTGTTATATGAAAGGAGATATAGGTACCTTTCTTTTGCATAAATTTTATAGAGATGACATGGGGAAAATATGATCAACACACCAAATCTGACTCTCACGAGTTATCACTTCCAGATCATGGGGTTACTTTCACAACAAGGCAAAGGTTACTAAAGACATGTGAGACCCTGATTGCTTCTGCATGTTTTGGTGATGAGGATTTTGCATTGGCATACACACATGAAAAACAAGGGTAGTACATGTCGGATTGGTTGTTTCTAAATGAATTTTTGGTGGGAGGTTGGGTAGGGTGAAACTAGATTCACTAGATCCTTGAGGAACCTTACAAAATGGAAATTCAGACCAACAAAATGCCACAGAATAGCTAAAATGTTTCTTCAACTAGATTATGTGCTTCAATGGAGGCCAATATTTGTACTCTTTCACACAATCTATGAGATTCTATCATGAAGGCTCGAGTTATAAAACCAAACAAAGCATCAATATTTGAGTCAAATCATGCCTAAGGTACACCCAAAGGCTTACAGACAATCTTTGTCAATAGATGAGAGAAAATTTATTTTAAATCGTTTATTCCAATCCCAAATGAAAGCTCTTCTGAGAAATGGAATTGTAGATGCCACTAAACTGTCACAAGGATTGAGGCCTGTGTGATTGCATCAAATTTTAATACAAGATTGCAACATAAATAAGAAAAATTACTTGCATACATCCATAAATAAAACAAACACATTTTACTCAAGACAACACAGAAAAACTTGAATTTGATTAAGTCTATTAGCAGGGGAATTTTCTAGAACAGTCTCAGATCTTGTCAATGGATGTACACTTGTAACCACCTTGACACAATAAATCTTAATACAAAAAGAGATAACCTAGTTTCTCAGATGGACTCTCAAAAGACAAAGGCTTAGTCAAATTTTCCTCTTGGGAATTTTCTTCGACCTCTAGCACTCTGACCTCCAACTTCCAACCATTTGCATGAAAAATTTGTGCCATTTATAGCATTTACAACAGAGCCTCTTCCTCCTAAAAGACAAAGACATTTAATGCACCAATGCTCGCCTTGATTCTTTAGTGACTCTCATAATCAAATATGCAAGAAGTCTCTAGGTGCTCGAAGGGGCATATTTCATCGAATGTCTCCCGCATTCAACTCCTTACCCTGTTAGAACACTTTTCCTTCAATTTTCCAACCACTTCCGCCCTAATCTGTCAAATATGGCCCCTTGTGTGCTCGGGAGAAGAAAAATGAAAAATCAGATCGGGCACGAAAGTCAGACCATTTTAATGGCGAAAGATGTTCTCTAGATTTTCCCACCTAACTTCAGATATCAACATTAACTTCCTTCTCTTCTTGGCGTGTAGAAAAGACCAAGAAATCATGAAGACTTGCACTTTTAGATGTCTTTCAAAGAAATGGGGAAAATCAGATTTAGCGTCGCCATTTGCTGCTATTGATCTTTACTTTAAAATTGGGTCGTCCACATGGCAGATTCGAACTTTAGAACAGACTGGGATTCCCTTGACTTTTTACAACTTTTTGAAAAAATGGAAAAAAATTCCATTTTTCTCCACACCTTCACCCTTGGGATACAAGCCTGACACATGTCCAAATGTGATTGGAGTGGAACCACGCTTCCCTTTTTACTTTTGACTTTTTTCTCCCAAAGGAAATTTTTCCAAATTTCCCCGAGAGCTCACACCTCTGTTGTTGACCGGGGCAAAACATTGACTATTTCCCTCATCGGGCTTGTGGGTCATTTTGAAATTTTAATCCTTAAGGAGGAAAAAAATCCAAGTTGCCTCTGATGGTCCGCCTTCCGCCTCTTTGACTTTTCAAACTGCCACGTGTCACCATGGCGCACCTTGAGGTGGTCCTAAAATTTGATACCTTGAACGAGCGGGCTCACCACGTGTCTTGTTCTGGTGAAGTCTGTCTGAATGCTTGAATCTTAGTTGAAGGCACTATGTCATGCTCTAAGGCAGTCTCTTTTTGGCCATTGAAAAGTCTAAGCAAAATGCAAAGCAAGTGGAAGCCTCCACGTGTCATCTTGGTGCTTGTTTAAAATGAAACTCAAGGGCCGGTCCCCGAACATGCGTAGTTCCTCCATGTGTCTCCATGGTGCAACTTCAAGATGGTGCCTAAAGCAGAGACCCTGAATGAGCGTGAGCTCGCCATGTGTCATGTTCTACCAAACTGCTCCAACTACATAAAAATTTGTCTATGTCTGGGCCAAGCAGTGAAAGCCTCCAGGTGTCCTCCTGGTGCTACTCCAAAGTAAAACCCAAAAGAAGATATTAAAATGAGCGCCGCGCCTCCATGTGGACACATCTTGAGTTGAGGCTTTTCATGAATTTTTCTAAGTACCTAGTTGAGCTGATCCAACCAAAAGGTGCCACGTCCCCTGTAGATACAAGGATGCAAATTTGACTGGGAGAAACGCCCGTCAAACCGTAAAATACAGAAAAATGACCATTTGAGCCTGGGAATGAAATTTTCTTCAAGGATAGAAAGTTTAGAAATGTTATAGGGATCAAATACGTTCTTCAGGATACATCCATTCATTTTCTTCAAGTACTTAGGGTAGAAATGATAAGGAAGACAAATCCCACCGTGGAGAACAAAACACATGGGGGAACCCGAGTATTTGATGAACAGAGAATGGGGGACCAAAATTATAGACCTTTTCCAGAGGAACAAAGGAACAAGGAGCAAACCATGGACCCATACATGATCCTTGACCTAGGAACTGACTAAAAATAGCAACAAAGACTGACCAAGCTCAACACAAGGAAGGAGAAAAAGACAGAGGCCGTAAATCAATAGGTTTTCAAAGGAAAAAATGGGGTGAGACTATTTTGAGCACCAACACTCCCATCCCACCTCAGTTCCTCTTCCCTTTTCCCTTCCAAATAATCATCCCCTCCAAACAAACAAGAAGTTCCACCTCCCTCCCCACCACAAACAATTGCAAAGTTGGTTGAACCCCAACCTACCACTCCTCTTGCCTTCCCAATTCCATATGGGGAAGAGATTCCAAAGACTAGTCAAGGAGAACAGCAAGAGGAGGAACCCAACAGAGAAGAAATGATAGAAGATCTAAAGAGTTGGGTTTTGCAGATTTGGGTTTACAAAGATCCCCTTGATGATCAAACCAATAGAGGAGGTTAAGGTTAAAGAGCTAGTGGTGGTGAGGATGAGTTTGCAGCAGAGAAGGAACAAAAACAAGAAGAAGAAGATCAACAGTCTATTTTCTCTGAATACAGTGTCCCTAATGGCACTCTGTCTGAAGAGAATGTTGATCTAATCCAAGCTGCACAACCAGTTAAAGAGGAGGAACAATCAACTCCAAGCCCCATTGAAGAGGAGAAGTTGGGAGAGATCAAATCAGTGTTGAAGCCACTCAATGAAGAAAGCATCATTGAAGATTATTTGCTTTCATTTTAAGGGCCTAATTTGATTGATGAACCCATGATGGAGGAGGACCATACAATTTCAGAGGCTCCAAGTGTGGAGAAAGCTACAGAAGAACCTTCAGTTCTTCCTCCCACTTCATCCCCTTTAATCTCTAATGTTGAAGAGGAGTTTGAGATTTCAAACTTCATGTTGGAGGATGAAGGGAACCATGGTGAGAAAGTTGCAGATCAGGAGGACACCATGGAGGAGGTCGAGCACATGCAATAGGACAACAAGGAGATAGATTATCTATCTGACTTGGAGGATTTCTTTGATAGAGAGGAGCCTGAGGAAATTACATCATTTACTCCTCTATCACCCACATTCCAAGCATATGATTATGCTGCCATAAAGGAGGGAATTCAAGAACAACAACCTATGTCTCACAACATCCCTCTGGAACCAAGGTTGGAAGATATGAGTCTTCCATGTTCTTCACAGGAGAAGGAAGAGAAAAGGCAAGAGGATGTCATCATCCCTCTCACACCATCCATCCAAGAAGGTCCACAAAAAGACTCCATTTTTGGAGTTAAATTTCAGAGCAAAAGCACATTCAAAGGATCGATCAATTGTTGCCACTCGTGTACTTGGCTTCATTAGAGCCAAGAGAGAATCAGAACTAGTCATGCTCACTTTAGGGCATGAGCATGAGTTTAAAAACAACAAGGGTCACCATCAACACCTCCAAGAATCCAATACCAATCAACTTGAGGAGTTATTTTTGATTGATGTTGATAGCTTGATGATTTGGGTGGAGGAATGGCTTATAGTCAGTTTTTTACTCATACAGACAACCATATTCAGTGTCAAATCATTTACATGGCTGCCCCTTTTGAGAAAGGGAAGCTACTTCTCCCTACCTGTAGCAGGATTTGTTTAGCCTCTTTCTCTCTGGTTAGTGTAGGAGTAGGAGTAGACTTTATTTTCATTAGAAGAAGTTCTTGTGCACACTCTGCATGTCTCATTTGAGGCATGTATGATTTTATCTTTGTACATAAGTTTTTTTCGCATTGCTCCAAAGCTACCCAGGCCAGGTCCTTCAATATTCATGACAGAGAAACACAGAGCTGTCCGTAACAGTTGCTAGTTCCAAAATGAAACAAATATAGAGCAACTAAAAAATGGTTTCAAGGCATTCCATTTCCAAGGTAGGTTCAAGGTCACCAAATGTAAATGGTCGGGCTCACGAATCAGAGACAGGATCAATATTAGGCTATCATTCTTGACTCCATGCCCAATGGATGCTTCAAGGCCACTGGTCTCTTCATCTAGTAGGAAGATGTCCCCGTGAGTCGCCAAATTGCTATCCCAATTTTGCCCCCGAAAAAATTGATCAAACACGACACTACATAGAAGAAAACCTAAGGGTTGGCTCTGTCCTATGAATTCACATTCAAATCCAATAATCAAAGTTACAGATGAACTTGGAAATGGAGAAAACCAGAGGCTCAAAGGAAAGAAGCGGGGATAGGTTTAAAGTCTTCGGGCTCTGCAAATAATTTAGAACGAGCCCCAAAATTGGCTAAGTATGGAAGAATCAATGAAGCCTCCATGTGCCTCATTGGCACATCTCCAAAGATTAAGATCAAAGGGCAAAATCAAATAAGTGTGAAGGTTCCACGTGTCCTAGGCTCGAAAAAGGATAGAGCCGGCTATTGAAAAGTCTCGAAAAGCGGAAGGAAACAAATGTCGGCTCAAAGTGTAATTTCAAGATGGGAGCCCAAGGTAGAGACTCAAACTTGTGCTAGCCCTCCACATGGCTAATGGTCAACGAGGTCAAATTCAAAAGCGGGCCTAAATTGGTTAAGTATAAGAGTGCAGGGGCGAAGGTGCCACGTGTCTTAACGACGCTCCTTCAAAGGTAAAATCCAAATCAGGTTTTCAAATGAGCGCGGGCCTTCCACGTGTCCCAAGTCCAAAAAGGGACAGAGTTGGGGGTTGAATAGTCAAAGTAGAGGTAGGCCAGCGGAGGGAGCCAAGTGTCAACACGACGCTACTTCAAAAGTAAAATTTGGGGCGGGTTTCCAAACAAGCGCCAAGCCTCCACGTGTCCAGGGTCAGACTTTTGGCCCCGCCAAGCAAAGAGACTTAGGAAAAATACAAAGAAGCCCAAGGAGATTGTGAGAGCCACCATGTGTAAGTCTAGCATGATTTCAAGAGCATAAGGAAGGATCCGAATCTCCAAGATGTGTGAGGCTTCCACGCGGACCCTAATCTTCAAATGGCCATATATTTTGACTAGAAACTCAGATTTGGGTGGGAGAAGACTTTTTGGAAACATCTCGACACCCTCTACACCATGGAAACATAAAATATCATTCTTAATAGGCTTTAGTGGGTGAAAATCAGATAACATCCTCCAGGCCATTAATACATAATCCGATTTCTTCAACTACTAGATTAGATTTAATTTGATCCATCGTTCTTCTTCCTTAGCACTCCAAGTAGACATAGGCAACTAGAATTGACAGAATGTAGGTGGAGTTGAGAGGGGAATTTATTGATGGTGGTTGAGTTTTTAAAGAAAGATTCAATGAATATCTCAAGGTGGTTGAAGCAGGATTTGAATTTTTTCCCTCCTCTCTCTCGTTCTTCTTATATATTGTAATGAAGCAACATATTCAAAGGGTTGGTCATTATTTATCCTATGCCCCCTCTATCTTTCTTCCTCATGGTAGAATGTAGATTCTAAGCCTCCTCCCATGGCTCTATAATAGATTTTTCTTGCCTATTTCCCACTGATGATGTACTGTGTAACATTTTGGAGCAATAAAATTTGTTTCATGATGCATATGTCCATCCTTGGCTTATTTTGTTGTTTCTTCTTACCTCTCATTGTTGTAAGGTATATTGTGCATACTCGATATTTTTGTATCTTTTGGGAGCTTTTCTTAATGGGTTTTGAAGTTGTGTTCCATGTGAAATCTATCTTTGGTCCATGGTACATTTTTCCACCCTCTCCTTTGTTCACCTCTCTCCACTTCAGGAAGTCAGATCTATGATTCAACCACTTCTTTTTTTGGTGTATCACTGCTTAGTGTAGGCTCTTTCACCCTCTCTCTCTCTCTCTCTCTATGTCCCCTTGGAATGGTTAGATTAGGATAGAATAGGTTCTTCCTGCATTGGAGTAGCTTGTGGAAGGTAGATTAGGAAGCAAGAACCGGCTTTCTCCGGAGGGTCATATCAAGTTTTGCAAGTCCTACAGCTTGAGAGATGGTCCCATGTTGTGCAATCAAATTAAATGCCCCACATCACAATCAGGCCATTCGGGGGTGCTATGATTTTTCACTAACAATTAGATCACAAAAACAATTATAGGAAGCTTTTTTAACGGATTTTTACTAGGTTTTGTATTGTTGATTTGGAAGCCTATCTTGAGGAATAGTGTTACATTATAAATTCAAATTATTCATCAAATGTTTTACTATAGTTCTACCTACCTTTAGTAAAGGAATTTCAATTTATTTCACAGCTATATTTAAATACTAAAATATATATGGGATAGTTTTACGAGATCATTTTAAATAAGTTCGTATCCATATTTTAATATGAAAAAATTTATGTCATGTCTCTTACAACCGATTTTATATATAAATTTAAATATGAAAATATATCTAGTATGGTTTTAAAATTAATTACATTCCCCTACACTAGATCATTTCCCTCGCTAATTTATTCATAACATCTTCATAAATTCTTTGGTTACGATGAGGTTCATGTTATCTAGAATGAGCCCCGCTTATTTTGGCTAACTTGCCTTCATTCTTTCCTTCATTGTGCTTCAACTTCAATTTTCACAAATTGCAAGTAATTAAAATATTCTAGAAATGGATTCATCAGATAGGATTTTTCTTCCCCTTTCCAGAAAGGTAAAGAAGTCCTCCTAACTCCTTGTATTTTTTGAGTTATGGCTCAACGGAGTTTGGAGGGGAAATTTTCCCTGGGCAAGCCCGTGGAGCTTGGGAGAGTTTTGTGCCAAAGAGGCTCAGGTTGGCAGAGTGGAGAAGAAAATTTTGCCAAGGAATTAGGTGATTTAGCGGTGGGCATCGTGAGAGAACTTCAAGTTTTTGGCCTTTTTGTCAAAATTTCTCAAAGGAAAAAATAGAAGCGCATCCCGCCGAGCAATCAAAAGATGCCACGTGTCCATTCATCGGCGGGGATTGGGGCGTTGGGAGGATTTTGGAATTTTTTCCAAAGTGGTGAAAAACAAAAAGGAAAAAATGGAACTACATCTCTGTAGAAAATCAGATGATGCCACATGTCTCGGAGCGGCGGGGCCATGAAGGATTTTTGGAAAACTTTCCAATTTCGCGAAAAAGGGGAAAAATGATTATTTTGAAGCCGCGGATCATCCAGAAGGTTCCACATGTCATCGGAGTGGTAAACTGATGGAGGATTTTGGGAAAATTTTCAAATTTTGGCCCACGAACTTGAATTTTGCCCTAATTTTGCCATTTTTGCCCTAAATCTTCAAAGGGCATATCTTTTGCACCAGAGCTCAGATTTTCACGATTTTGGTATCATTGGAAAGCTGGTGAAATTATACACACAATGGATGTTTCAATTTTGATTTTTGATGTAGATTTATGGGAGAAAAATGGGAAAATGTCTCTAGCATGGGAAAAAACATAGAACCAACCCCTAACCACCAAAATTAATGAAGTATGGCGTCCGTTTCTTCTCCAAAGATGGTAGAATGCATCAAAAATGGATTTTTGAGGTGCCCGACCGTTTTAATTAATATTTCTGGTGGTTGGAGATGTCAAATATATTTTCCCATTTTTTCTCGTTTCCTTCATTCTGTTCGAGCGATAAAAGCCAATTTTGGCTCATTTGTAAAAAGTGGTTCATCCTTCTTCTCTGCCTCTCCCTTATTTTCTTCCACAGGGTAAAAATGTAGTTTGAACCTCCTCCCCTACTATGTAATGGTATTTTTCCTCTTACCCATGAAATGATGATTATGTGCAAACTTTTGGAGCAATAAAAAACATGTTTTGTGATGCATTTGTCCATCCTTGCTCATTTTTTGATTGTTTTTTTCTTGCCTCTCTTCATTTCAGCTATTTATGCATGTTTGGATGTTCATTGCAGGTTTTAGAGTTGTGTTCATGGATTTTTGAACAATTTTTGTGTGAAATCCATCTTTGGTTTGTGATGCGATTGTCCATCCTTCCATTGCTCACCTCTCTTTATTTCCATGGTAGTTTTGATAGATAATCAACATTTTCCTTCTTTGGTGTATCACCGTTTTAGTGTAGGATCTATTTTTTCTAGTTTTCTTTCTCTCCCTGTCTCCTTGGAAGTTAGATTAGGATTAGATTAGCTTGCTTGCACTAGAATAACTTGTGGCAGGTAGTTTAGGAAGAGGAACCAACCTTCTTTGGAGAGATTTCCCCATTTGCAAATGTCCCACACTTTGGGAAAGCTCAATGTTGTGTAATCACACCAAATGACTTTGCCTTAGAAAAGCAGATCCATAACTCATTTGGGGGTGTTGTGATTTTCACTAATAGTTTTGGCATGCCCAGTGGGACACTGGGGTTAGATATTTCATCTTCTCTTAGTGTCTCATGCAAAAAACAACAAATCCAACACCACCATGCACCACTAACAGTTTTGGCACACCCGGTGGGACCCAAGAGGTATCCCATTTCATTTTTTGCAAGTTGGTGTGTTCCTATGAAGATTTTGGCCTTTGGAGGCACTTTCAAACACATCTGACGACTCCATCTGGTCAACAATGCATCTCAGAAGTTGCAGACTGTCTTTCCATTCCTTTTTCATTCATTTTTATTTCCATCCCTTTCACTCTTTTTCATTCCATGAAGTTGTGCAATCATGACTTCATTTCCCTCTTGGAATTTGCATTTACAACAACAACAATGTTTCCCACCTCCAACATGTTTTTCAAATCCTCCAGATCAACATTTTGATCAAATTCAAAATGAGTATGCATATCAATATGAGCAATGCCAAGATTAGTTTGGTTATGAAGCATATCAAGAGAAAGGGTACGTATGCAATGATAGTAGTCAAATGTAAGATGATGGTCTGCATTGGATAAGATCAAAAAAATGGAGGTTGGCATGGTTCAATTAAGGGGCTTAGCACAAATGAAGGCATTTTAGATTGGTTTTAGGACACCTTGTCCATGGGTTGGCCCTTTTCCAAGACACTACAATCCTCAAGAAAAGTTGGACTTCACTTTGTGGAGATTATGCCCCAACTTGCACAATGGACAATAGAGATAGGGGCTTATGAATTTGGTGTTAAGAAACCTTGTCAATGGGTAATTTCTACACCATCATATGGTTTTTATCTTTCCATTCCTCAAGTAGCACCATCTCATTTTGAATGCCAAATTCCAAATCCAGCCCATGTTGTCCAAAGTGTTGATTTCATTTCTCCATTCCCTATTCTTCCACCTCATCTCAGTTCTTCTGTCCTTTTCCCTTCCAAACAATCATCCCCTCCAAACAAACAAGAAGTTTCACCTCCTCCACCACCACAAACAAATGCAAAATTGGTTGAACTCCAACCTATTTCTCCTCTTAGTTTCCCAAGTCCATGTTGGGATGATACTCAAGAATCCAATCAAGGAAACCAAGAAGAGGAACCTAACAGGAAAGAAATGATAGACAATATGAAGAGTTGGGCTCTCAAATTTGTGATAAAAAAGATCCCCTTGTTGGTTAAGCCTACTGAGGAGGTAAGGGTTGAAGAACAAGTGGTGGCCAAGGCTGATTTTATAGTAGTAGAGAAGCAAAAAGATTAGTCATCAAGTTGCTCAGAGTGTAGTGTCCATGTTGGCATTCTACTAGAAGAAGATGCTGATCCAATAGAAGTTACACAATAAGCCATGGAAGAGGAAAGATGTAAAAGAGATCTTGCAACCCCAACTTATCCTTTAGAACAACATATTGAAGAGTTTGATTTGACAAACTTCATGCTAGAAGAAGAGGTCATTCAAGAGAAATATTGTCTTCAAGCAGTAGAGGAGGGAGAAGCTACTCCAAATCCAAAGGAAGAGGAGCACATGCGGGCTGTGAAGGAGAAAAGTGCAGATCCAAAATCTTTGACCACAAAATAGGCTGTAGAAGAACCTTCAATTATTCCTCTCACCTCATCTCTCTTGAACTGTAATGCTGATAAGGATGAGGGAAAACATGGTGAACAAGTTGCTGATCAAAATAACACCATGGAAGAGATTGTTTGCAGCAGGACAACAATGAGGCGGTTTATATCTGTCTGATTTGGAGGATTGTTTTGATGAAGAGGAACCGGTTGAAATCACACCATTTTCTCCTTCATCATCCACCTTCCAAGCACATGAGCCTACTTTCATGAAGGATAACTTTCAATTACAGCAGCCTACATCTTATAGCAGCTCTTTGGAATCAAGTTTGGGAGATTTAAATCTTCCATGTTCTTCATTGGAGGAAGAAGAGAAAGAGCAGAAGAGTTCCACCATTCCTTCCACACCATCCATCCAAGAAGGTCTACAAGAGGAATCCATTTTTGGAGTTGAATTTTAGAGCTATGGGCATATCAAATGGATCAGACCTTGCCCAATCAGGTATTTGGCTTCATTGGATCCAAAGGAGGAGTTTCCAACAGTCATGCTTGCTTCTGAGCATGAGTATGAGCATCAAAGTACCAAGGATCAGCTGCAATACCTCTACAATCCAAATGCAGAGCAACTAAAAGAGTTATCTAATTTATTTTCAGGTAACACCTTGCTAATTTGGGTAGAAGACCAGCTTCTTGTTGATTTTCCACTCATCTAACCAGTCATGTTTAGTCTCAAGTCAATTGCATGGCTACCAACTTTGAATAAGGGAAGCTATTTCGCTGACGATTGCAGGGGTTTGTTTAACTTACCTTTGCTTCTAGTTAGAGTAGAGTAGGTAGGTTTACTTTTATTAGAAGAAGTGATTTTGTACACTTTGCATGTTCCATTCGGAGCATGTATAATTTTCAGTTTTGTAAATATTTGTTTGGTGTTGTTTTGGTTGCTCTTGCATAGTCCATTTCAATGGCATTTTGGTGAAGTTCAAATCCAAGCTTCAGTTGGTTTCCAAGTGGCTCAGAGGTCAGAATTTTAGAGTTTAGATTAGAATCAGTTTATTAGGCTTGACTTCATGCCCAATGGATGCTTCAAGGCCACCGATCATTCATCTAGCAGGTAGATGACCCCTCTGAGTCACCAAAATTGTTATCCAAAATGAGCTCCTGCTTATTTTGGCTAGCTTGCCTTCATTATTTCCTTCCTTGTGATTCAACTTAAATTTTCACAAATTACAAGAACTCAAAATATTCTTGAAATGGCTTCATTAGATAGGATTTCTCTCCGCTTTCCGGAAAGGTAAAGAAGTCCTCCTAACTCCTTGTATTTTTGAGTTTTGGCTCGATAGAGTTTGGGGGAAATTTTCCCTAAGCGGGCCCATGGTCCTTGGGAGAGTTTTGTGCCAAAGAGGCTCGGGCCGGTAGAGTGGAGAAGGAAAATTTTCCAAGGAATTTGGCTAGTTAGCGGCGGGTGTCGGAGAGAACTTCAATTTTTGGCCTTTTCGTCAAATTTTCTCAAAGGAAAAAATAGAAGTGCATCCCCGCCGAGCAATCAAAAGATGCCACGTGTCTATTCATCGGTGGGAATCAAGGCACCGAGAGGATTTTGGAATTTTTCCAAAGTGGTGAAAAACACAAAAGGTTAAAATGGAACCACATCTCCGTAGCAAATCAGATGATGCCACGTGTCTCGGAGCGGCGGGGCTGTAGAGGATTTTTGGAAAATTTTCCAATTTCGCGAAAAAGAGGAAAAATGATTGTTTTGAAGCTGCGAATCATCTAGAATGTGCCATGTGTCATCTAAGTGGAAGACCGGTGGAGGATTTTGGGAAAATTTTCCAATTTTGCAAAAAGGGAAAAAGTTCACATTTTGGCCCGTGAACCCGATTTTTGCCCTAATTTTGCCATTTTTTCCCTAAATCTTCACGGGGCATATCTTTCGCACTAGAGCTCAGATTTTTGCAATTTTGGTCTCATTAGAAAGCTGCTGAAATTCTCCACACAATGGACATTTCAATTTTGATTTTTAATAGAGAATTATGGGAGAAAAATGGGAAAATGTCTCTGGCACAGGAAAAAATGTAGAATTGACCCCCAACCACCAAAATTAATGAAGTATGGCTTCTGTTTCTTCTCTAGCATGGCCGAATGCATCGAAAAATGGATTTTTGAGGGTTACCTTGCTGTTTTAATGAATCTTGCTGGTGGTTGGAGATGTCAAATCAATTTTCTCACATTTTCTCATTTCATTCATTCATTCGAGCGATAAAAGCCAATTTTGGCTCATTTGTAAAAAGTGGTTCATCCTTCTTCTCTGTCTCTCCCTTATTTTCTTCCAGAGGGTAAAAACGTAGTTTGAACCTCCTCCCCTACTATGTAATGGTGTTTTTGCCTCTTACTCATGAAATGATGATTCTGGTAAACTTTTGGAGTAATAAAAACATGTTTTGTGATGCATTTGTCCATCATTGCTCATTTTTGATTGTTTTCTTATTACCTCTCTTCATTTCAGGTATTTGTGCATGTCTGGATGTTCATTACAGTTTTGGAGTTGTGTTCATGGAGTTTTGGAACAATTTTTGTGTGAAATCCATCTTTGGTATGTGATGCGATTGTCCATCCTTCCATTGCTCAACTCTCTTTATTCCCATGGCAATTTTGATAGATAATCAAAATTTTCCTTCTCTGGCGTATCACCGTTTTAGTGGAGGCTTTGCTTTTTCTAGTTTTCTTTCTCTCCTGTCTCCTTGGAAGTTAGATTAGGATTAGATTAGCTTTCTTGCACTGGAATAACTTGTGGCAGGTAGTTTAGGAAGAGGAACTAGCCTTCTCTGGAGAGCTTTCCCCATTTGCAAAGGTCCCACACTTTGGGAAAGCTCAATGTTGTGCAATCACACCAAATTAATTTTCCTTAGAAAAGTAGATCCATAACTCATTTGGGGGTGCTATGATTTTACACTAACAGTTTAATCACACCATAATAAATGAAGTAAATATGAAGTAAATGTTGTTATAGTTAATTACATTCTCCTAAATTGAATCGTCACCCTCTTTAAGTTTCTTCATAACATCTTTGGTAATTCTCTAGTTTCCCTAAGGTTCAATCAAACCATAATAATTAAATCTAGAAGTGTCTCACATCTCGTGAATGTCATTAGCCTAGTAGCCGCTTAGCCAATGGCATTTGAAATATTCAAATTTGCATAGTTTAATCTTAAAAACATCTTAAAATTGATAAGAGCATTATTCTAAAGAAATCATTAATCCTAACATGTACCACTAGCCACTATAAAACATAATATGTATCTATTTTAGACGAACTAGTGGTCGTTAGACATTATTTCTCATATCAATGTTGGATTCCCTAAAATCATTAAACATTTTTTTCATAGATTCATAAATTTAAATCATGACCAGATATATTGGACTTCGGAAGGAGAATTAATGATTCTAATATATGTGATTTTGGAGTACAATTAATTCCAATATAGATGATTTTGGATTCCAATATATGTGATTTTGGATTCCAATATATGCGATTTTGGAATCCAATATGTGTGATTTTGGAATCCAATATGTGTGATTTTGGAGTGCAGATAATTCCAATATTTGACATTTTGGAATCCAAAAATAGTAATATTGGATTCCAATATTGGCTATATTTTTAGCTTCTCAGACAGAATAAGTCCAAATTTAGTGAAATAAGTGTTATAACAATATAGGCATACAAAAAGTACACAACTACACAAATACTTACACTCTACTACAATAGTTGCTACAGTGGTCGAGGGCATGTGCTTCCCCTCTCCTCCTCTTACATGTGGTAACCCTATTCGACTGCAAATGCTAAACAATGAGAACACCAATAGCCACCGATGAGGTGGTACTCCTCGGTGTAACCCGCATCATTTAATTTTATAAGTTATATTGCTAGGTCTACCTCATCTAGCCTCGGTGGTACTAGTTGCTCTATTGTGGGCCTTGACCTAGCTCCGGTCCTCCTAGGTGATCTGATAGCTCTCACCCATATATATGACTCTGAGGGAACATCATGAGCCATCTTAAACTAATGTGATACTCTCTCTACCTAAAAAATATTGGCCACACTTGGAAATTGATCCTCAAGCCACATCGTCCTTTGAATACACCGCAACTCTACCACATCCTCGGGCCATCCTCCATAGTCATGATATGGCCTCCATGTAACTACCTCAAGCCCCATCCTATCTATCAATTCCCCTGTAGGTATCTGTGTCCATCTTCCTACCAGGAATATCAATCCACCACCCCGTATATATATTTGTCCTATCCCACTCTCCTCGTGGACCTCCCACTGGTCTCAACACGGTAATGCACTCATATGACCATACATGCAATATTGTGGTGAATCCTATCCCCGACCATGCTCCTCGTCCATAAATTGGTATAGGTCTCTGTATAGATGGGATAACACACACCATGCCCACGTGTATCTAGTACCCTCCTCCTCTATCCATTGGCATATGTCATGCATCTTATATCAAGATGCCTACACCTCCTCCCTCTATGGATATACATGAAGCAATCAAAAATGCTATAAACTTCCACAAGCATGGAACCCTAGACCACAATATAGCATCCAAACTGATATGGGCCTCGAAAGGTACTTAAGTCCCCACAAAATATTGTCTTGTATCTCACATATGTCGCTCCATATCCTCTACTAGCATAACTCGTACTCTCTCCCCAACCACTTGGTAATCACAATATATGATATACATCCTCTAAAGTAACAATCATCTCCCCGTAGGAAACCAAAATGTACACATATCAACACACCATCTCTCACATAGTGCAGTCAACATGGGCATATTATGGGGAACATCCCCCATTCGTGCTATGTTCCACAGTGGCATGGTCCATCACATCCCAATCATCATCTGACAATCCCAATCTAATAAATGTACTCATATGACTTGCACTGTGGAACTCCCTCGAGTGAATATCCCTCTACACACTACAAGACAACAAAAAACATAACGTTAGAACACATTACAAGTAAATATACACTCATTTATCACATTCATTTACATTAGAAATATGATTTTCATCATTATACATCAAATGCACATATTCTGGACTAAGGTACCCAAATGTAAGACTGGGGCACCCAAGAGCAAGACACAAACGCTAAGATCTAGGTGCTCTTGTCCCAATGGCTAGTAATGTCCTCACCACTCTTTTCTAGGTCTCAAATGTTGAGAAAATTAGAAATATTCAAATTGTAAAAGTTCAAGCAAAAACTACTATACCATACATTTTTGTGAAAAACAATGCACTTACCAACTCTATGGTTGTACGCGACGCTATGGTGGTCACTACCCTCTCAAACTAACTAGGACACGCTGCTCTCACTTGCAGCATTTTCACTCACTTTGTGCTCACTCTCAAAATTGCGTACAAAACAAATGAAGTGACTAAACACTTTTTTTACTTCACTACTTATAGTTACTTTTTCATCACCTACTTTACTATAGTCATTATTTCGTGCTTATTACCACCACTAATACACACTACACCATATTTTTCATATCTTGAGCATTTCTACTCTAATTTGCATGCCATTTGTGATGTTATTTTTAGAATTCCACCTACCACTGTATTAAACACATTTAACATGCATTATATTTCTTCTACATTGTCTTCCAATCAACTTATACACATTTTGATGATTTTTACCACTTTCTATCTATCTCGTGTTTACTTTTGGATTAGTATTCATTCTTATCATCACTTCCCCTTTCTCCAAAAGGGGGCATATCATTGGGGTCATCCTATAATTCCCCTTATATCACCTCATGTTAAAACACTACCGATGCAATAATTTCAATAATTCACTACGCGACACTTCACCATTAATTTCCCTATTGACTTAATATGGGGGCAACAATTAAACAAATCTTTCTATGCAACATTACATCACTTTCCCCTAATGACCTAACCTAGGGAAACAAGAGATTACAAATATTTTCATGCAATATTTCACCAACTTCTATTGATTTCCCCTAATGACCTAACCTAGGGGAAACTAGCGTAAAATATCTCTATGAGTAACTAGGAAAAAAATCAATCAATCAATCAATGCTTTCAAATCTATAACAATCAAAATCACACCACTCAATCAATATAATTTCAACACAATCGACCTCCCAGATGACCTAACTTGGGAGATTACATTCATTACTTTTCCTAGATGACCTAACTTGGGAAGTTATTCTACATTTTGCGCTTGCTTCCAAATGACCTAACTTGGAAGCCATCATACATTTCACGTTTTCTTCCAAATAACCTAACTTGGAAGCTATCACATTGTGGTGACACCCATGGAGTGGGGAAAGATTTCCTTTCCTATACCACTCCTATATGGGTCAATTGTTTGATCAAAATTTTCTAGATCCAAAACCACAAGGTATTTTGATCTAATTCCTTTTGTACCATATAGATCTTGAGGATGTAGTTAGATATTAGAGAAGAACACAATTTTCTCCCTACACTCTTCCTTCTGGTGGTAGGACGCACAAATCCTCTGGTCCATTATTCGTATACACGCGTTCAGATTGGGAAATGATCACTTCCTTCCCCATCTTATCATCATTACATACATGTTTTAAATCATCAATCATCTCAAATTTCTATCATCACTCTCATTTAGTGCACTTTGACATTATGACATTACACTTCTTGCTACATTGCATGGATCAACACGTTGATCCATGGTTCAACGCGATATATGGTGATTTCAGCATGCTTCTACTACACATCTATGTGTTCTAATATAGCATGGGCTTCTCTAACTTCTCTCAGTACGCACATCTATCTACTTTATGTTATCAATCTTTCCTCTCACCAACATAAAGTGGGGAAAATGTAGTAAAAACTCACACACTTACTATTACATTTTTACCGCCAAATATAATATTTTATATATGGATCTTGTGTAAGAAAATTATTCACTAATGACCTATCCCCTAGTGCTTTCGTCGGTTAGTCGATCATCGCCGTCATTTTTATTACACAATCGTTAGTTATTTACATTGTTATGTTCATCTTTCTGGGGAGTATAAGGTGTTGTTATTTAGTCATTTTCATCTCTATCCCTTGACTAGGCTTCCTAGGGTAGTACTGGGGCGCCCATGGGTGCCCTGGTCCTTAATTTTAGGCGCCCTAGTCCCCGTAACACTTGGGTCTAATTTACTTATTCAAGTCTGGTCTTTTCATTTTCCCTCTCATTCCCTAGGTACTAGTCGCCATGGTAGTTCATTAGTGTTGAAATTTGAGAAAGAGATCCCTATATAAACATAACATACTCACTATTATAGGGGTGGACTATCTACTATCAAGATCTAGCTATCTACTAAGGCAAAGGACTACATTTGGGCATCATTTACATTTGTATCACACAAGCATAGGGAAAAGGGTTGTATTCATTATATTCCATCCACCATTTACATTTTTACATATAGTTATTCCCCCTACTTATGCGTCATTGATGCTAGGGAACCCTAGGCACATAATTACACATAAAAGCACATAGAACTACATTGGGTCTGGAATGTAGTGTAGCACTTAGTTGTAAGTCCACCATTGTGGTAGCTAATGTCTGACCCCTTCATATGCATCTTTATTTTTAGGTATTTAATGCTTTGTATGGGGTTTTGTAGGTGAATATTCATTGCACATTTACGGTGACATCAACGAGGATATTACGACACTCACGTGACAAAGGTCAAGATATTGCAAAGATCTAATGACACTTCCATATTCAGGTCCTGAGATTTTCTATAGACCAAAGTGCCCATACTCTAGAACACGGTGTCCACAGGCATCCTAGTCCTCCTCCGGGAGCCCAGGTCTATGTAAATCACCATCTCTGCTACAATTTTTTGGGTTGTTTCATCACACTGTCCTTCTTCTCGTACATCATTCTATATAATCGACACATAGTGAGGTAAGTTATTTCTAGGTTATTATCTTACCCTATTATTTCATTTCATTTAAATATCAAAATAAAATATTTAGCATCAGTATTTCAGCTTATATCATTTATTACATTTTTGTACCTACTTAGATTAACTTAGAATATAGACACAAAATTTCATATTTTAGTTAATCGGACTCAATACATCCCTCTTAGGTTGGGCACTAATCTATACTAATATGAGCTTCATATTTAAGCACTTGAGACATTACAAGATTCTCAACCTAAGTTATATTTGTATGTCATTTCTTAGGCTCTCTTAAGAAAATGCAAAAATCTTCCACCACTCTCCCACCCTCACTAAGATTATTCCCTAATCCCTAAACAATTCAAGATAAATTAGTTTTAAACATTAATGATTTACATCCCGACATTTTTAATAGCAAAGCATATGTCCAACTCATTATCCAACCATGTTTAAGCTTAGATATAAACATATAACATTTGGTAAGGATGTTCGTCATCCTTTAGAGAACAAAGGGGTGGCGAGATATTTGAAGGGATGTCATGAATAAAAATATCCAAATAGGAAATCCTACAATATTTGGAGTGGGCCAAATATTTTGAGATCAATAAATTTCTTCATCAAGAGTCATGAAGCGATCAACCTCTTGCAAGTGCACCACATCCTTTTTAGGTAAGTTTCATCCACGAAAATCAAGAATTAATTATTTCATATAGGAATGAATTTGAAAGTGATAATTAAGTTATAGCTCAACTCTTCGAGAGCTCCTTGTTGGTTATATTGATCAATATTTAGTTGGGTAAATGGTTGTTTATCTTTAAAATGTGGAGAGAAATTTTTGTTGAGAAGAAAGCAGAGGAAGATAAGTTACCAAAACTCACAAACATGCTCAAAATGAGAGATAAAAATGAGAAAAACATATTTACATACCCGAACACTGCATTTCTAATCAATCAAAGGTGCAATCAAATATGAGAAATGATGGAGAGGGAATCATATTTGTCTTTGGGATTATGAAACTGAAGCAATGATTCGGTTATGTTGCTGGTGTAATTTATTGAAACACTTATTATGCCATTATTTAGCGCCCACCTTCTTCCCCATAATCTCAATTTTATTTCATTTTAATTTCCATAATTGTCTTCCCACTATCATGACTTGTTTCTCTTTTGTTCATTTCAAGGCTCATCATTGTGGTGCTCTGTCTACTTTGGGATGTATATATTTTACAATTTATCGAAAGGACATTGAAATTCAATAGTAAGTCTGGTATGTATTTAGAGGTGATAGCTAAATATATTAATTTCACAACCAATTCAATCAATTATTATGTCGGTACAAAATCCATTTCTATTGTAGGATCACCCTTATTGACATACTTTTCATGATATATTGGAGTTTATATATTAACACTGACTAAGGAACTCAATCAATGTGGGATTAATTTTTTGAATGAATGGGGATATTTAGAATGGTGGAAGCAATTACAAGGTGCAATAAAGATGCACATCGGGTGTTAAGACACATTAAGGCATGTATTTAGAGACAATTGAATGAGATTTGTTTTGGTAATATAAAGCTACAAAGGAGGAGAGGGAAGGTTGAGCAATCAAACATGTTAATCTCACTACCAAGAAACCATTATGTTAGAAGGGGCACCTCCATTGACATAAACATCATGATATATTGGGGTTTACGTGTTATTGTAGAAAAATCCAAAAAACCAATGGGGTATTGATTTTTTTATTAATGAGAATTTTAGATTGAGAGAAGCAATGTCAAGATTCACTAAAAATACATATATGATTTGATATAGTAAGGTGTGTATTCAGAGGTAAATGACAAAGATATGTTGTGAAATATGAAGCTACAAAAGAGGAGAGGGGAAGGATCTTGAAACCAATCAACTATTATGTTACTAGGAGGGTCACTCCATTATGATGTCATCTCCATTCACATAAGCATCATGATATATATGACGTTTACATTTTCTTGTGGATCAAACTAGAAACTAATATCGAATTAATTTTTCTAATTGAATGAATATTTATAGAGTCGCAAAAGCAATTCTAAGATACATTAATGAGCCATATCCAATTTATGATAGTAAGATGTGTATTTAGAGGAAATACAACAGGTCCTATCTTGGTATTATGAAGCTATAAAATAGGAGAGTAAAAAGATAAGAAAGCAAATATAATAATTCTACAACAAATTAACCATTATTTTTATAGGAGGGCCACTTAAATTGTGACTTTTTTTGGAAAACGGTAAATATGAGGGTTTTGAAAGGACCCACATCCTTGTACAATGAAGAGGAAAAGAGAGGAACCTTAACCAAGCAACAAAGAAGGGAACCAACACAAGGAACCCAAAAGGAGCAGCCAAAGAGACCTACAACAAAACACAAAGGGGAAAAGAGAAAATAACTACAAGAGAGAACAAGGAGAAGTTGATTTATTCACAAATCTAATAGGGAAGAAGCAAAAAAAAAAATGAGAAGAGGCAGTTCTATCATAGCTATAAGACGATGACAACAAGGAGGAACAACATAGGGGAGATAGGAGATGCAGCCCAAAATAAGTTGTAAGACAAATAGGTGGAAACAACCAAGGATGCAACCAAAAGCGAAGCTGAAGAAGGAAAGGAAAGAAAAAGGAATCGAAATTAGCACTTAACCTTCTTCTCCTTCTTTGAATGCACTAACTGTCAATTTCCAAGTGAATGTCCCTCGACCCCAAGAGGATTGGATTCGAAAAAATTCAGAGGAGAGGAGATCTATAACTCCTTTTCCAGAGAATGGGGACCATCCTTATCCAAGTCAGAGTGATCGATTCATGAGGTTGCTTGATCCTGAAGTAGGTTTCTCCAAAGAGGGAGGATGAACCAAGGGTTGTCCCACCTTAGTACATTTAACAACAAGTGGATTGAGAAAAAAACTAATGGAGCTATTTATTTAACTTCTTGGTCATCCGAGTCGATTCAAAGTCATCGTTGAGAACTAGAAGGCTCCATTGTTTGGGAATGAATCATTTCTTTCTTTAAGCTTGGATTTTTATGAGGCGAGTAGGTGGAGGTGGCCCAAAGTCCTATAATTCCTACATTTGAAAGGGTTTTTTTCATATTCAAGAGTTTGGATGTGAGTCACATATCCCATATTGAGAGTCATTTTATCCAGAAAACCTTTACTAAGATCCATTTCAACACAGATCCTAACAAATATAAGAATACCATTGTGTAGTCTCTTTTCATCCTATTTGATAAACCTCCCTAAACTATTTCCAATATATTTCATAGCCATGAAAAAGTGGAGAGGAAGGTTTGGCAATCTCACCCAACCATGAACATGTGAGATTGAGTAGGTGCTTGGATCAAATTGCAGAAACCATGGGGTAGTGAATATCCCATTTGAACCCCAAAACCAAATACCCTCATCAATAGCCCTTTGATAATCCTCCAACTCATAGAAATAGACTATAAAGAAGCCTTGTGCATAAAATAAGTATTCACAATTTTCTGTACACAAGGAATGAATCCATTGGATTAGAGCATTTATCGATGATCAAAACCATTAAATCTGTAGATGAGGCCCTTAGTTTCCAGATTTCACCTGAATACCAGAGCTTCATCACTATTGATATCTAGAGTAGGGGATTCTGATTTTTTTTTCCACAATATAGGTAGGTGGAGGAGAAAGCGATTCTGACTAAAGAGGAAGTGGCATTTTTAAAAAGTGCCTCTTTAAAAAGTGCAGGATTTTGTGCTTTGGCTCCATCCAATAAATAACTAGTCATGAAATTTTTTGAATCTCTTATAGTCTCGTAAGAGATGAGAAGAGATTCGTCCTTTAGAGCTCTATTAGAAAAAACTACGTCTATTAGATTAAACCTACACCTACATACGGGAAAGAAAAGATTTAAGATCTCTTCCAAGAACAAGGTGTGGAATTTGGATGTAGAGGCTGGAACCATACAAAGTGTGAATAAGGACTGTGAAGAGATCATGAAGAAACCTATGCCGGGATCTAGAGAGGACACTTAGAGCCCACCATTCACATCATCTAGAACCCTATCCAATTCTAGGAAACTATTTCTAGATCATGCTATCAATGGAGAGCAGGTATTTTTGGTGACTAGAGATAGGCGCAAGAGCCCACCAACACTAAAACCCCACCTCGCTCATCTATCAACGGGCCCAATATCCCTTTCCATAACTCATATACTCCTACTACCATCACCTAGAAAAATATCACCACCATGAAGAGCCACACCTAGAAAAATATCACCACAAGCAAGACAATGAGCTCACCATTTGAAGAATTAATATAAAATTAGACTCCACTTCAATTATGACTTCATCTTAATGATATAGAGAAAATGTTGGTCTTAAAACATACACATGTGTCTCGTATATTGAAGAACAAAGATGTTTGAGATCACAATGGAACCATATCTAAGTTGTGGGACCTTGCGCGCTGGAGACAGATCTCGAAGAAGGTGGTTCCTCTATCTATTTCTATTACTACTGCTACTTCTAGTGTTGAAATGGGAAACTAAGCTAATGAATGCCAAGGACCAAAGTGATAGAAGGATAACATGAAAATAACCTACACTAAAATGGAAATAGCACCAGAAAAAGAGGGATGAATACTATCTATTTTGAGTGGGAATGAAAGCGGAATGCGTGAAAGGAGGATATGCAAGACTAGCACAACTGAAAACACGGTTACCATATCATTCTCATGGAACATAACTAAATAAGGAACTGTAAGGGACGTGAAGTGGCACAATGAACACACAATGTAAAAGAAAGGCAAGAAGAAGAAATGCAAACATGTTAGGATAGATAATAGTCAAAAATGATGCTTCTATTACTTCTAGAAATGCACATAGTTGTTACAATGGTGAAAGAGGCTGACATCCACATGCATGAACCAGATCTAAATGTATGGAACTCAAAATATAGAAAATATGAATTCCTTAGAAAAATGCATAAGGATCCAGAATATCCAACATTAATAATGAGACCAGCTCTTACATTTATAGATGAATCTATAGAAGGAGAAGAGGAGGGAAAACCAAAATTTAAAATACAATCACCAATAAGAAGCATTCAATGCCTGCAAATCCATCTAAGAATCTATTGAATGCACTTCCCTAGGTTTGTTTGGCATGTTGGATGAGGAAGGAGGGTGGATCATATCAAATCGAGTGGTTGAAGCAATTAGATCTCGATTCATTAATTATCGAGAAAGACATTTTCCCATTTCTCACCTACCATGTCTCCCAAAATTTGAGTTTGAATATCTCTAGATTGTGGTTGATGTCGGCATCTCTCGACAATTCCGGGTGTGCTTGATTAGAGCTCTATAGAAAAATATACGTCTGTCGAGAGGATGTCGAGGATTTCTGCGCACACAAGATACATGGCATGCAAGTAAAGTGGCTGAAAGAATGGCCAAATGTGCAAAATGTTTGTCATTTCTACCACGTGTCACTCATTGATTTTTTGCAATGATTGAGAACCCTATTCGTACACTTTGAATGGTTGCGTGTGGCACTCAAGTCACGTCAAAAGATGACATGGCATAGAAGGGCATAAAGGAGGGAGTGAGGGAAGGGCACACGAAAGAAAATAGAAGAAGGCACAGAGAAACGAGCGCATGATGCACTCGGGAAATGAGGAAAACTAGTGAGCAGAGAATGCATGGTCAAGGCACAACCATTATAAGATGATGTGTGGGCATGTGTGAGGGTTAGGGACTTAGTGAATTGAACCACGTTCAAGGTGTGTGTGCAGGGTGAACAAATTCCAGGAAGAAGGTGAATGCGCAGAAGACACGTGTAAGGGGAAGATGGAATAAAGAAGAAAAGGAAAGGAAGGGAAGAAGGGGAAGCGCACAGGCGTGCGAGGAAAAGAAAGGAATGTGCCAAGGGAACTTGAGTGTGTGTAACCTTGTAATGAATAGCTCATAGTTAGAAGATGTATATGAGTTATCCAAATAACTGGGAGAATTATTTGGATAATAGTTTTGGTGACTTTCGGGGCCATCTTCCTGCTAGATGAAAGAGATCGTGCTTTGAACCATCCATTGGGCATGGAGTCTACTATGTAATCACTTGAAGAAGCGCCCTGAAGTCACTTGAAGGATCGATCTTAACTCTATTTTGAATCTTGTGATTGCTGAAAGAAGAGATGCAATTTGGAAGTAAAAGAAGAGCATGCACAGGAAGCACGTGAAAGGAAAGAACTATGTACAAAAAAATAATGTCAACGCAACACACTTGGAGGAATTGAAACTACTTTAATATATACAAAATGATGCAGAAAAATTAATGGAAGGGTTTGACATAGATCCCATTTATTGGGATTCACAGCGTGCTTCCGTTAAGATGAGTTAACTTAGAATATTTAGCCTCTTTGCATGAAATAATGATATAAGGGCCACTCCAAAGTGCATCAAATTTTGAATGGTTCCCTGGTTTAGCTATGTTAGCATCACATTTTAAGAAAAATTCCTTAACTTTGAAATCTTGGGGCTTGGCCTTTTTTATCAAACCATTTCTTTGTTTCTTGTTGATGTTGTTCTAGCTTGATCATGGTAGAGTTCCTTAGCTCTTTAATATTAACCAACTCTGTCATTCTGATTTCTCTCTAGTCCACGCCTTCAATTTCCAACTGTTGGGCAAGTGTTAATGAATTCAATTCTAGTGTCAAAGGAAGCGTAGCTTCTTTTACCATAGACAACCTTGTAAGGCGAAGTTCCAATTATCATTTTTACTGTGATTATATCTTCTCAAAGTGTGTGTGAGACCTTTTTATGCCATTGTATTTGGTTGATGTTTATTGTGTACTTCATGATTTTGACTAGGTTCTTGTTTGTTGACTCAGCCAAACTATTTCCCTGAGGGTAATTGTTGGAATAATTCTTTAGGTAGATGCTCATATTTAATTCCCAATCAATGATTTTAGTACTAAGGAAGGATTTTGCATTATTATAGATAATGGTTTGAGGGACACCAAACCTTATGACTATATCCTCAAGAAATTCAAGGATGACTGACTCAGTTGATTCCTTGAGTGCAACAGCTTCTGTCCATCTACTGAAATAGTCCATGGCTGTTAGCACCCACTTGTGTCCAATGCTTGAAGGTAGGTTGATCATGCCTATGAAGTCAAGACCCCAAGTCAAGACCCCATTGCACAAACAACTGATCCACTTGGATTGGTCGGAGGGAAAGTGCTGCCAATTTTTTCTTTCTTGTAAAGAAAGTGCATTCCTTGCATTTTGTGACCCACTTGTGTGCATCTATAAATAGGGTAGGATAGAATATTCCTGTCATTATGATCTTCATTTATGTAGTTTTCACATAAAAGTTCCCACCAGAGAATCCATCGTGAAACTTCTGCTAACACTTTTTTAGTCTGCGTGCCGTTGATACATCTTAACAGCATGCCATCAATATTTTTCTTGAAGATAATTCCATCAACCAAAACATAAGGGATAGATTATAACCTCAGATGTATTCTCTTTTCCTTTCTCAAACCAAGAGGGTATGTGCCCTTGAAAAGGAATGTGATCATGTCCTTCATCTAGTCATACGAGCCAACATCTGTATTCTACTCAAGCTCTATGTGTGGAAGATCTTCATCCAGAAATAATGAAGTCTCATATTCATTCTACACATCCTCAAAGAATCTTCCTGCAGATCACGCTACCTCTTACCAGTCTTGTGGCTTTGATAGTCACGTTATACTCCAAGATTTTGGTCACCCATCGTGCTCTCTTTTCACTGATTTATGCTCCCATGATGAAGTCTCTCCGGCGTAAGAGAGGGAGATTAATACCTTGATAAGATTTATGGCGAGCATAGTTTTGAATTTATTAAGGATGTTTATGATGGAAAATACCTACCTCTCGTGTGATTGTATCTTAATTCCTAATCCTTTAGTGTTTGGCTGAAGAAAGCCACTGGTTGTTCAGATCTTGTTCCTTTTCTTGTGTTAGGACAGCAACAACACTAGTATTAGTGCCATAAGCATGAAGGATGAAATCCTTGGAATAATCCGGGTTGATGAGTGTTAGCGCACAAGTAGTTTCTTGCTTGATTTTGCTGAAGACCTCTCTTCCTTCTGCTATCCATCTGAAGGCTATGTCCTTCTTGACCATCAAGGTGATGGGCCAAACGAGTCTTGCAAAGTTATAGATAAAACACATAAAAAAGTTGATCTTACCAAGCAAGGACTGCAAGGCCTTTTTTTTGGTGTGTAAGGGAAAGAGCTAGGATGGCTGAAATGCACTCAGGATCAATTGTGATACCATCCTTTGAAACCACATGGCCCAAGAGCTTGCCTTACGACACTGTAAAATTACACTTCTTGGGGTTAAGAGATACCCCATACTTTTTACA
This sequence comes from Taxus wallichiana var. yunnanensis, assembly GCA_018340775.1. NCBI lineage: Eukaryota > Viridiplantae > Streptophyta > Pinopsida > Cupressales > Taxaceae > Taxus > Taxus wallichiana. The sequence continues at coordinate 547,531,184 of CM031239.1, forward strand.
TCTCTCAAATACTTTCTCCAGGTGTGCCATATGATCCGTGCTCTACTTTGAGAAGACTATTATGTCATCAAGGTAAACCAAGATGAACTCATTGATGTAGCCTTTGAAGGAAATGTCCATGGCACGCTGAAATGTTGTGCCTACATTTGATAAACCAAAGGGAATTTTTTGATACGCATATGTTCCCCAATTGGTTGTAAATGCCATCTTGAATTGATCCCCTTCTTTGACCAAGATCTAATTAAAGCCTGAATATCCATCTAAAATTGGGAACCTCTCGCATGTGACCATAGTTTGCGAGAATCTACTCCATTGAAGAAAAATGATAATGATCCTTTAGAGATGCCTTATTCAAATCTCTGAAATCAACACAGAGTCTAATTTCACCGTTCTTTTTATGCACTGGAACTAAATTCGTGACCCAAGTAGATTATTTGATGGGAAAAATAATCTTTGCCTCAATGATTTTAGATAACTCCTTTCTCATGAGGGGCTCTATCTTTGGGTGATTGGCCCTTTGTTTTTGTCACGAGCTTGATACCATGATCAAGGTAAATGGAGTGTTGAGCAACACTTGGATCAAAACCTTTGAGCTCTTCATACTCCCATGAGAATATATCACTGTATTTTTGACATAGAGAGATGAAATCCTACCTTTCATCATGCATGCAAGCCTTGCTAAGAAGCAACTCCTTTCCGTGTGTAATAGTGTCGAGAAGAATTCTTCTTGTGCAGCGTGCATATATTTTTATTCACTCTTGAACTCATCATCAAGGCTAAATTTTTTTTTTAGGTGACCATCTCTTTAGGCAACTTGTTTTTCTTCAACTATATTACTTGGTCACCATAGCTGTCATGTAAATCAGCTTGCATGGTTGATGAGAAATAAAATTCATTTTTGATGAACTAGGTGATATGCGTGTCACTCTCAAACACTTTCCAATTGGTTTTGTTGTCTAGAATGGATGGTTTGATTACCATCTTAATGTGTTGAGTGTTTCCTTTGAAAAATTCCTTAGTAGGAGAGAATTACGAACCAAGTGTGGCCATTTGATTAGATTTCTTGTTCATTTTGCGTGGCACCACCTATAGGTTCAGACATCAAAGCTCTCAACAAGGTCCTAAACTCGAACTTATAAGCTTTGAGAAGCTTTTTTTGTTAAGAACTTGCTAGTAACCCGATGGACGATCAAATCAGTATCCCCAAAATATTTGTAGCGCATTATTTTCTTTTCAATAATCAGTAGGCCATGCACGAGCACCTCCTATTTTACCATATTTTTGGATCATGTAAACTACAAAGTATATGCACGAAGAAGAATTTCTCATCCTTGGGAGAGATGAGAACAACTCTTGTTCCCGCATCATTTCTACTTCTGGAACCATCAAAGTATAACTTCCATAGGCCATGTTTAACTTGGTCTCTCTTGAGCGTGCATGGTAGCACAACTTCTTCTTCAAGAATGTAGCACCTACCAATCCCAATTTCATAAGCTTCCAGTTCTTCAGCATATGGTTCAAATTTATGGTGCCTTTCCACCCATTCATCAACTACTAGGTCAAGAATAGAGGGTGGAAGAGGTTGCTCTTTAGGAATTAAAGCTTGTTCTTGGATTAGACAATTGGCTTGGAGAGGGGATGGGACATATGAATCTACATGATGAGAAAATATTGGTTCAACTTGTATGGTAAACTAGGTACCATACCTTGTCTTGAGTAACATATGATACCAATAAGAAGACAAGTAACCACCCACTTGAGCAGTGAAATCTCTTGATAGACATAGGGAAAACAAAGGAGGTAATTCAATGACTTGACACATCTTGAGTAATTGTTAAACTTGGACATGCATGAAGGGTCAACTCAAGATCCTTAATGACTCCTAAGGTAGTGACATTTGAGTCATCGAGTTGCAGGACTCCTTTAGACAAGGGGTTATACCTAAGACCTAGGACATCAACTATCTTCTTGGGCATAATAGAGGTACTAGTGCCCAAGTCTATCATGTAATTATGGACAAGATGTTTACCTATGATCAAGGACATATAGAAGGGAGGGTTTTTAACAACCTTACTTACTTGTTTCTCCTCTTATTAGTAGATGTTGATAGAAGCGCGTGGATTTTGTATGGTTGGATCAACATGTGGGAGTTGCACAGAGCTTCATGCAATAGATCTTGTTGAGATGGAATAGTTAGGGCATCCCACATTGTGACATTTATATTTGTCTTCTTCATCTGGTCAACAATGTTGAATGGAAGACCCGGCTGACTTTTGCAATCGGGGAACAACATCCATTTTTTGACTGTTCAGGTGTGGAAGTAAGAGTTTTAGCTGAAAAAGGAGCTTGACCTACCAAAGGAGGGGGAACACCACTTCGAAGCCACCCGTGGGGCCTCTTGTGTAGGGACTTGAGCACTCTTACTACCGGATGCCTTGGCTACTTGTTTCTACGTTTGAGGGTTGGTCTGCATTCTTTGGGAGTGTGACATGTGCACCGAATCCAACATTAGTTTCTTATATCTTGTGTTTTCTGCAACTTGGGTGCATGGTCTACTTATATCATCTATTGTTTAGTTGATTACATAGAATTCCTCAGCACCAAAGAACATCAAATTTTCCTCTAGAGGAGCTTCTGGTATTCCTTGGTTTTCTACTTCAGAGGAACTTGTTGAAGGCTCACAAGCTAAAGCATTATGGATCATGTAGGCTTGGGTGTGCTTGACATTCACACAATGATATTGAATATGAGGCATGTTTATGCAGGAAGCACCATTCGATTCTTTCACCAAATTGTTTACGAATAGAATGAGCACCGACTTGTACTAAGTACTAGAAGAGAAGGCACGGGAGGAAAAAATGCAAGGGCAGATGCGTGTTAGCATGCAATCTATCATTTTGTTGGATGGTCACGTATATGTGGTTTCCATATTGATTCCAATAATGATGATTGTTCTGGCTATGTCCCTGATTAGAATTGCCTCTATAGGTTTATTCTGTTGATTTTCTAATGATATGACTTTGTTTGATAAATTTTTGATAAGAGCATTTAATTCTTCATCTTCTTTTTTATTGCTTTGGAGAGTAATATGTTGATGCAATAGGTTGTGCGCTTTGCTTAGGAACAGAATAGGGTCCACATGAGAAGGTCAGCACTTGTGACATTTCTAGGAACAAGGGCATAAGTGGTCTAGGAGTTATCTTTCCCACCTGAATAAGACTATTTTCTGCCCTTACTACAATACTATAAGTAGTTGGTAAGGTCCTACCTCCCATAGATTGAATCATGACTAAGATATCATTGTTTATTTCCTTTAGATACTATAGAAAAGTGTGTTGGGTCAATGTAGGTCTTATGACAAGAGGAATTATGTCCCAAGTCTTCGAAATCGATGTTGAAATTAGTCATCCGCTTATTAGGCACCCTTCTTATTGTTGTCAGTTGCTCCACCATAGATAGGTCATCTAACTTATCATCAAATTAATTGCAAAGATTTGTTCCAATATCATCCCACATGATAATAGATCCAAGTCTTAAGCCTCGATACCATTGAAGTGATTTACCTTTAAAAGAGGATGCAAGTAACCTTATTGCTACATCATCATGTGTGATCAAATAGAGTGAACAAGTGATTGCTACATCTTGGATATACTCCTGAGGGGTGACTTGATTTTCACCAGTGAAGTATGGGATACTTTTGAGTGTTCCATTTGGCATGTCATTTTTCACAACCGGCACCAAGGAACTTCCTCCTGTGAAGTTAGCAAAGTTTCTCAGTGGAGGAGGTGGCTAATGTGACATCATAGGGTGCACTGAGTTGTCTTCTTTGAAGAGGAGTTGAATGTGTGTAGCATGATAGAGATAAATATGTGTGCATAGGCCTTTCGGGAATGACTCTTCTTGGGGATAGTTTGAGGTACTTGAAATAATCTTCGGCTCTTTGCACTTCTTCTTGTATGCACTCTTTTTATGAAAGGCACTTAGGACTGCCAAAATGGAGGTCTGGAAATGTTTGGGATTCATCAGATGTATTGAAATGATCCTTTAAACTTTAAATGCTGAAACACTAGGTCCACACACCAAAACTTAGCAATATGAAATGTAATCTTTCATTTCTTGTCCCACAAGGCGTGCTCAAAGCTCGTTGGTCTTCAAACTTGCACCCATGTCTTAGATATAGAAGATACGAGCTGTTTGAGATCACAATGGAACCGTCTCCAAGTTGTGGGACCTTACGTACTTGAGACAGATCTATGGAGAAGGCCAATTCCTCTATCTATTTCTACTACTACTGCTATTGCTACTCCTAATGCTGAAAGGGGAAACTAAGCTAATGAATGCCAAGGGACTAGGGATAGAAGGATAACATGTAAATAACCTACACTAAAAGGGGATAGCAACAGAAAAAGAGGGATGAATATTATATGTTCTGAGTGGGAATGAAAGGGGAATGCATGAAAGGAGGCTAGGAAAGAGTAACATAGCTGAAAACACATTTACCAGATCATTCTTACGGAACACAACTAAATAAGGAAATGTAAGGGACGTGACGCGACACAATGAACACGTAATGTAAAAGAAAAGAAAGAAGAAGAAATGCAAACATGTTAGGATAGAGAATAATCACAAAACGATGCTTCATTACTTCTAGAAATGCATGAGCTATTATAATGGCGAAAGAGGATGATATCCACATGCCTGAACTAGATCTAGAGGTCTACAACTCATAATATAGAAAATATGAAGTCCTTAGTAAAATACGTAAGGATCCGAGTATCTAATATTAATAATGAAACTAGTTCTTACATTTATAGATGAATCTGTAGAAGGAGAAGAGGAGGGAAAACCTGAATTTGAAATACAACCACCAACAAGAAGCATTCAATGCTTACAAATCTACCTAAGAATCACAAATGCATCTCCCTAGGTCTTCTTGGTGTGTTGGATGAGGAAGGAGGGCAGATCATATAAAATCAAGTGGTTGAAGCAATCAGATTTGCTTCATTAATGCTCATAAAGATATTTTCCCATTTCTCACCTACTAAATTTCCAAAATTTGAATTTGAATATCTAGCATTGTGGCTGATGTCAAGCAGACTCTCTAAAAATTCTAGGCGTGCACCAATCGGAGCTCAGTAGAAAAATATATGGCTATCGAGAGGATGTCAATGTTGTTTGTGCATGCAAGACATGTGGTGTCTGTGAAGCTAAACAAAGAATGGCCAACTGTGTAAAATGTTTGTCGTTTATGCCACATGTCACTCACTAATTTTTGAAATGATTCGGCACTCCTGTTGGCGCACTTTTCTTGGTTGTGTGTGGCACACTCAACATGTCAAAAGCTAACCTAGAATAGAAGGGAAAAGGAGGGCACGAGGGGAGGGATGAGGGAAAGGCACACATAAGAAAATAGAGGAAGACACGAGAGAAAACACATGCGCAAAACATGTGGGGAAATGAGGTAAATTGGTGAGCAAAGAACACATGGTCAAGGTGCAACCATTACAATATGATGTACGGATGCATGCGAGGGCCGGGGACTTGGAAAATGAAGCACGTGCAAGGTGCGTGCGGTGGTGAATGATTTGTCAAGAAGAAGGTGAATGTAGAAGATGTACATAAGGGGAAGATGGAACAAAGAAGAAAAGGAATGGAAGGGGATAAGGGGAGTGCACAAGGGCGTGCAAGAAAAAGAAAGGAATGTTTCAAGGGAACTTGATCACACACAACCTCGTAATGAAGAGCTCGGAGTTAAAATATGTATACAAGTTATCCAAATCACTAGGAGAGTTATTTTGATAACATGTAATTCAAATGTTTTAAAATATCTTTCATGAACAACCTTAAAACATCATAGTAATGAGGAAGGCATAGTTTTGATAGGAGATTTGAAATTTTATAATTTCTTTACATTTGCCAATAAATAAAAAATAGGATAAAAAAAGACATCACATCATGTAGAAGAAGGAATATATTACAGATTTACTAATTTAATATATTGATATAACTAAAAAGATATTCACTACCGAATTCCCAACAAGTGGATCTTATTATAATTTGATATTTTTAAAACTATGTTTCCTTCATTTAATTCCATTTATGAAATATTTTCATCACGTGAATACTTCTAGGGTTCAAAATTAAGCCCCTCATAGCACTTCTTAAGGCCTCAAACCCATCAAAAAAAGGCGTGTAAAAATTTGCGTGTCAAAAACAAATCAAAATTAAAAAATTATTTGACAATAAAGAAGTGCAAGTTATTTTTAAAATTGTCAAAATAAGGGCTACGGTGAAAAATGCTTGTCAACAATTGGAATGAAAATTTTAAATATTTCAAAAACAATTAATGACTTCTACAAACAATAATCACCTCCAACTTTCCAGACTCTATGTGTGACTCGTAGATATGTTAGACAAAGCATATTATTTGCAATTACCAAAAGTTTTAATATAATAAATATATTACTATTATAATATTATTAAGGTCAAATCCAAAGTTATTAGAAAGTTAGTAATGCCAGCTCAAGGAATACTTGAGAAAAAATAGGTCTAAAACCCAAACATTTAATATTACCATTTAGGATTTTGGCCTTTTCTTGGGATTCATTCAAATGTTTTATCTACCACATTTTACTTGTTTCTACTTCTTTATTGCAGGATCCGCCTTTGAGGCAGAGATCGAGAGATAGGATTAACTTGCACACAAATATCCGGCCACTGGGAGCCTCGCAAAACATGATTTGGAATAGACCAAGCGTGTAGAGTGGCCACTAGATTGGATATGGTCTAAGATGGATATATGATGTCTAAGAAGAGATTAGAGGAAAGTGTTGAATTGGTCTCAAATAGTAACTTCAATTTGTGACTCACAATGTAGGGTGTCGAGAAGGCTCTATGGGAATCGCGTTGGTGCCAAAGGGTAGGATGAGCTCACAATGGTCTTGAATCAAGACTCTTGATCCATATTTCCTAGATCAATTTGAGCTTGGTGTTTAGAAAAGATAGAGGCCAAAACTATTGGATTAAATCTATTTGTATGCAATGGAGAAGGAGCTCGGGGAAAAATGTAGTGGGGCTTGCTTTCAGGGAAAAAAGGTTGATTCACTTGAGGAGCTCACCCATTATGACCCTTCCAAAGAAGAACCAAGCTAAGTGTCGAGTTACTTCTTAATGCAAAGGTTGATTGGACCTATTTGAGACAAAGTATAATGTGGGGAAGATGATAGGAAATCATTGCAGAGGGGGTTAAAAGCTAGAGATAATATTCTTCATCCATTAAAAGCACCCCTCCAAGTCATCATTGGTATCTTCTCTCTAACCTTTGTTCAATAGCAGTGATGTGGAGGCCAACAAGAATTTTATATTTGCAGTTGTGCTCAAGACAATGCTACTCAACTATATGCTTAAGGAGTTGAGGAAGATGGTTGTGAACAAATTTAGGGAGAATTATGAAGTGTGTGTGTGTTTACTAGAGTAGTCTAATTTGGTAAATACATCATTTGTGTGTAGTAGATCTGAATGCATATTATGCATGAGGTGAAGCTCTTGGTTATGAAATTTGACCAAGAATATCATGATGTATCTGTCGATGACATATTTAGAGTGGGTGTTTCAATGTATGGATGCACATTTTATTTAATTTAGTTGGAAAAAATCTAATTCAATGCATTTTACTAGTTAAAATTTACATGGGTTTTAATTTTAGTGATTAAAATGAATGGATTTTTAATTTAAGTGGTAAAGACCCAAATGGATTTTGATTTTAGCACTAAAATCCAAGCAGAAGTTAAAGTTGTTTATTTTATTATTTACAAGTTTTCTTAATGATTTTGATAAGAGATCCTAGTGTCCACACACATTTTAATGATATTTATGTGTTTACTGATATGTGTGTCTTTTTGTCTCATTTCAATTGTTTGTTTATGTATTTATTTATTAAATTTATTTAATGCTTATTTTAGTTATGATGATTTTTAGGAAATTGAAATATTACAAATTTAGGCTTTCTTTACATCATAATTTGATTATTTTACCAATTTAAATGCATCTTAATTTTACACCATTATGATTTAGGGGTCAATTTGTTTTGGATTATGAATTATCTTATTTTATTTTAGGTGCCAAAGGGATTTATTTAAAATTATTTCCCATTTTAAAAAAAAATTCTGAACTTTTATCAAGTGTATACTTGATTTATTCTTGTCATATGAAATGTAAAATATTCATATTACTTTTCATTATTGAAGGGTTGGTCCAATATTTGTCCTTCACAATAAAATTTAGACCAAACCTTCAATTTTTATTATTGATAGATATTTAGATAGTATTTGTAGGTTAAGTAAGTTTATTTGTTTTGTAATTATTATTAAAAATAAGTAGATTTTATTTACTTTATAATTATTATTTAAAATATAAATGATGAAAAAATGTCATCAAATAATAATTATTTATAGAGGTTGTTCAAGTTATGGTTACTCATGGAAGAAAGTTAGATATTGACTCTTGTCATATCAATAAAAATACAACAAAAATCATTGATCTAAAATTAGTGGTTCTATTCTTACTTTTAATCCAAATATAAGTTGGGATCTCGTATTAAATCCATAAACTTTTAGTTAAGAGTACATCCTTAAAATATTATGTGTTAGATATAATATATCTACATATTAAATACATTTAGGAGGTTATTAAAAATTGATGTTTTCAATATTATTAAAAATATTTTATGTGATTTATTTTTTCAAGCTTCTTATTTATATCTAATTATTTATTCTTAACTGATTTAAAATGACATACAATTCAAAATGTTATTTTTAACACAATTTTAATTCATCGTCATAGCTAATTAACACTAGTTTCAAATAATTAGAAAAAATATTCTTTGAAATTTATTTCTAATAAAAAAATGTATACATTTTAGTAGTTTTCCAATGAGATGCTGAATAAAACATTTTTATAGTTAGAATCGAGGGCAAAAATAATATCTTTTTACATATTTTTATAGATTTCATGTATTTAAATGACATTATTTAATATTTTCTCTTCAAATTCGTGATTAACATAAAAATGAAAGTCAGAAATAAAAATTAAATTTAACTAAAAATAAAAAATAAAAAAATATCAAGGAAGGAGGGGGCAGCTCTCCAAATCGCCTTTGCTCTCGCCTCACCCAACACCACATTGGGGAGGGGCAGGGTGATTCCTGGAATCACCCTTGGGCTCCCCACTCTCTCTTTCATAAAATAAAACTTGTCGTAGGAGATATTATATACATAAAATAAAACTTTTAAGTATAAGTTTATATTTACATAAAGACATTTACTTTGTTATACATTTAGATTACATTTTATGTATATGCGTTTATGATGTTTGAAAGTGGTTTCCAATACATATTATAATTTTTAGACGATCTTTTGATATTTCAAACTTTGTCAAACTTTAGGGTTTGAAGATTTCAGTTCAGCCAAATTTCAAGATTTCAAGATTTAGGAAGACATCATACAAGGTATGAAGGTGATTCAACCCAGATAAATAAATAAGTGTGGGAAGAGAAGGAATTCATTTACTTAATTAAATCTAGATTAAGAATAGAAATCAGATGTATATTCAGATTATCAAAAAAAAAAAAATATCATAATATACATACAAAGCAATCAAAAGATAGATCAACTAGAACATGTGCTAAATAGAGTAAGTCATGAGAAGGTGAGTGCACTTAGCTATTTGATTAGTCTAGAAGTCAATTTACGTGTGTTAGATGGATGCACTACTTAGAAATGTATTGAAGATGGTTCGTCTCTTAATTTGACTCCGCATTGTCTACAGGGATGAAATTGTTGCTTTAAAACCATACGATTTGGTGGTTTTCTCCTATTGCACATGATTTTATCCAAGATGCTAATGGAGCTTCATAACTTTTTCCACCTCTACAAATGGTTAGGATATGCATCATTGTTAAATATTAGGTATTAAAAAAATGCAAAAACCTCTATAATAAATTGAATTGGCCCAAAATTCTACCATGGGTGAAGACCCTATAAGAAGGTTAGTGTTTGGGTTAAAATGTGATCTGTATGCCTCCAACGTTAGCATAACTTCAAAGAGGCCTCAAACCACACATAGTTCTCCACATAGAATATTATAATATTGTATGGTTGTGATTACATTTTACAATCCAATCACTTAATAATGCTTTGTTCATTTCAAGGATCAACATTGTGGCACTCTCTCTACATTGCGACATATATATATTTTCCTTTCTAAATAAAAAAAGGATATGGGTAGTCTTTCCAAGCTATCAAACTATGTGAGAATGATTAGATAATTGAGTTGCATTGCAATTAAATATACTAATTTCATAATTAATCAATCATTATGTTGGTGGGAGGGCCACTTTTATTCAGGCCACATCATTGGCATAAGTATAATGATATAATGGGGTTTATATATTACCAAAGATCAAGGAAACCAACCAATGTGGGATTAATTTTTCTAATTGAATGCAAATTTTTAGAATGGTGGAAAAAATCCAAGATGCATGAAAGAGGCATATGGGGTGGTAAGACACACTAAGGCATGTATTTAGAAAAAAATCAATGGGATTTGTTTTGGTATTATAAAGCTACAATGGAGGAGAGGGAAGGTCGAGAAAGTAAATACACTAATCCGCTACCAAGTAACCATTATGTTAGTAGAAGAGCACTTCCATTATTATGTCACCTCCATTGACATAAGGATAATGATATATTGAGGTTTACGTGTTATTGCGAACAAATTCAACCAGCCAATATGGTATTGATTTTCTTATTAATGATGATTTTTAGATTGGTAGAAGTAATTTCAAGATGCACTAAAAAGACATATATGACTTGAGATAGTGAGGTGTATATTTAAAGGCAATTAAAATGGATTTCTTTTTGTATTATGAAGCGAGAAAGATGAGAGGGGAAGTTTTAGAAATAAAAATATACTAATCCCGCAACTAATCAACCATTATGTTAGTAGGATGTCCACTTATATTGTGGTGTCATCTCCATTCACATAAGAATCATGATATATTGGATCTTATGTATGTTATTGCAAACCAAACTAGTGAACTAATATGAGATTGATTTTTGATTGAAAGAAGAATTTAAGAGTCATAGAAGAAACTACATGATGAATTAAGGAGGCATATCCAACTTGGGATAGTAAAACATGTATTTAGAGGCATTTGAAAAGGTTTCCTTTTGTATTAAGAATCCATGAAGGAGGAGAGGGAAATACTAAGAAATAAAATGTATTAATCTCAAATTCATTCAATTGTTACATTTGTGGGAGGGCCACTTGAATTTTGGATTCACCCCAAGGGTATAAGGATCACCATGTCGGTTATGTGCCCTCAATTAGATATTTGGAATGAACTCGTGAAGCAAACATATTAAAAGAAATGAATGAAGTGCACCATGTGTAAGATAAAATATGGAGCCGTTCATATGCAACATAGAAATATGTAGTCTCAATAATATGTATATCATGGATAATTATCTCCATATGATCCTATGGTATAAACAATTTATCATAAAAATAATATGCCCATTTAAGCCCAATATATAAGAAATATAGTATCATCATCATAAGATTATAACACTAGAATCATTAATATAAGATTATAACCAAACAAGACAATAGTAATGAATAAGAAAGGAGTTAAACAACATAGTATTCAAGTAAGGAAGTAATCCATATATCCAAAAAGTGGCAATAGTATATACGAAGCAAGTACGAAATTAGTCATTGTGAAAATACGAGATAGCAAGATAGGTTAGTCATGTTACCTATAAAAATTGTGAGTGAACTTTGTCTCCAAGCTCTTCACTCAGTTCAATGTTGTTTCTTTCACATCCTCTACTTCGAGTATGAGAAGAAGATCATTTAATCTACAAGTAGACCCATGCATATTTCCAAACAGAGAATTGGCGGTATCATATAAAAATGGGCTAATTACATCTCACTTGTAGTGTCCACAACTCATTCAAGAATCCAAATATACCCTAAAAATGTACATCCTGGTGGCATTTACATTAGAAATAGCATCTTGTATAAAATCCTCACATTGAGAAAATGTACCAAAAATCATCACTCAAGGTACCCATTACATCGAGATGCTTCTTGCATATTACTTTCACTTCGCTTCATAGAACTTTCTCAATACCCTCTCCTAATTCCAACTCGGTTTGGCGGATATCCACCAAGAAATTGTGAATGAACTTTGTCTCCAAGTTTGTTAATCTTAGTAATTTGTAGCTTTTTGTTTGTCCTCATCCAATTGTTATTTGGACAGCCTAGAATTTAGAGAAATAGTTGTTTTTGTCAAACAAATATTGTTAGGATAAGAACAATTGTTATCTAATATTGACTCCTTTTAGGTGACACCTCATAACCAAGGTTGTTATGGTTATTGAGTTGTCTTAATCTCAGCCGATCATTTGTATTAATCTCGGCCGTTGATTTTCAACGAGAGTAGTATATAAGGGGGTCATTGGGGTCATTTGTAACAAGGAAGTTTTGAGAGAAACTTGCAGTGTTAGCAAGTAGTCTTGCAGGTGTTAGAAGAAGGGCGCAGTGATGATAGCATTGGAGATAGCAGTGGAGGAATATCAGCAGGAGGATTAGGAGATTGTCAGAGCTCTGCCAGTAAGAGGCAAGCAGTATTTGTATCTCTTGATTTGCTGAAGTTTAATATATTTCTCATCTGTAGTATTGGTTTTCCCTATGGGGTTTTTCCAGGGACAATTGTCCGAAAATATTGTGTTCACCTTGTTGGGTATTTCTTATGTGTTTGTATTTGTGAAGTTATAGTTGTGTTATTTTCCAATATTTGTTGATCAAATAATCTTACAAGATAGGAGGTTAATAATCAGTAACTGTAATAGATTTTTCACATGGTATCAGAGCTAAGTTCGGGTAGAAGAGATTTACCCTAGGTGAAAGAAAGTGAGGGTTTATAAAACCCAGTTTAACCTCTTCAAAATTATTGTTATTATTTTCTTTTAAGATGGCCTCAGCAGGTTTAAGAGATCAGGACAGATTGGATGGAGCCTTGAATTTTGGTGTCTGGAAAGCCAAAATTTCTTTATTGCTGGAAGAGAATGGTATCAAGGAATATGTGACCACTGTTGTACCTGTACCTACAGATGCAACACAACTCTTAGCATATAAGAAGGAAGATGCCAAGGCGAGGAGGCTGATTCTTGACGGTGTCAAGGATCATATTGTTCCGCATATTGCAGAGTTAGATACAACGAAGACGATGTGGGATGCCATTATGAATCTGTACCAGAATGCTACCACTAACCGGAAGCTGATTCTCAGAGAAAAGTTGAGGAATACCCGGATGAATAAGGGAGAAGACGTCACAAGTTACCTCACCAGACTTAGACTTGTCAAGGATGAATTGGAAGCTGTTGGAGACAAACCAAGTGATGACGAGCTAGTGAGAATAGCCCTAAATGGGTTTACTAAGCAGTGGGATGTCTTTGTTCAAGTCATTAATGGATGAGACACCTTACCGAGTTGGGATCGACTATGGAGTGATTTCACTCAGGAGGAGCTTAGACTAAGTCTTGTCAATGGAGCCAACAATAAGAGTCAGAAAAGTGAGGTGGAACAGGAAAATGTTGCCCTAGCGGGTAAAGGGAAAGCAAAGAAGGGGTCTAGTAAAGCATCAAATTCACAAGGTGAAAAGAAGAAGAAAGATTTTTCGAAGATCAAGTGCTATGGCTGTCACGAGTTTGGCCACTATGTCAGCGATTGCCCAGAAAGGAAGAAGAATGAAAAGAAAGGCAAGAAGCAAGTTGCGGCTTCAGCAAGTGTAGATGAGCTCTCTAGTAGAATGGAAGATGAGTTTGCACTCATAGCATGTATGGTTAGCTCAACCTCACAGAGTGTTTGGTACATAGATAGTGGGGCGTCATATCATATGACAGGAGTTAGAGAATACTTCTCCAGTTATAAGGAAGAGAGCACAAGAATCCAGATCTCTATGGGGAACATGTCCAAACTCAACTCAGTTGGGAAAGGAACTGTTCAGTTTCAGAGGGAGAGTGGTAAGATTATTCCCCTTCATAATGTGTTGCATGTTCCAGGCTTAGGGATGAATTTGGTTTCTGTATCTATCCTTCAGGACAAAGGGTACAATGTACTCTTTAGAGGGGCACATGTGTTGATCAAGCACAAGGATTGGAAATCACCCACAGCTATTGGAGTTAGGAGCGGTCGGCTTTATAGGCTGCAGTTTGATATTCCTAAGGCACTCATGAGCAACAATAATCTTAGAGATCAGGGAGAGCTATGGCATAGAAGGATGGGCCATATCCATCATGGAGCCCTTAAATTACTTCATGAGACAGTGACAGGTGTTCCTGAGGTGAGCACAGAGCACGATGATGTATGTAAGGGATGCGTGTTGGGGAAGTTTGCTAAAGCATCTTTTCCAAGGAGTGACACCAGATCTAAGGGTGTTCTTGATCTAGTACATTCAGATGTATGTGGACCAATGTCGACGAAGTCTCTCAGAGGGTATGAGTACTTTGTTACTTTTATTGATGATTTCTCCAGGAAGACATGGATATACTTCTTGAAGACCAAGGATGAGGTTTTTAGTCGCTTCCAAGAGTTCAAAGCTCTTGTGGAGAATTTGACAGGAAGGAAGATAAAAGTTCTTCGGTCAGACAATGGAGGTGAGTACAAAAGCAATGAGTTCCAGGAGTTTTGTACCAGAGAAGGAATCAAGAGAGAGTGGACTGTTCCTTACAATCCGCAACAGAATGGAGTTGCTGAGAGGAAGAATCGGTCTATAACGGAGGCATCAAGGGCTATGTTGCATGACCAGGATTTACCCCGTTATCTGTGGGCAGAGGCATGTAATACAACAGTATACATACATAATAGAGTTCCACATAAGGTACTAGGGAAGATGACACCAGAGGAAGCATTCACTGGGAAGAAGCCAGATGTCAGTCACTTTAGGATCTTTGGGAGTTTGGCATATTGTCACATTCCTAAGGATACATGTACCAAGTTAGATCAGACTGCAGAGAGAGGGTACTTTGTGGGGTACAGTGAAATCTCTAAGGCATATCGGATATTCATTCCGGGGACCAGGAGGATTATTGTTCGACGTGATGTCAAGTTCATGGAGGACAAGGCATTTAGAAGGTCTAGAGATTTGCCAGTAGATGATCAGAGTGAGCAGCCAACAGAAGCTCCAAGGATCACTCAATCGAGTCAAGGGCAGCAAAGCTCGAGTACAGTTACTAGTACAAGCATAGACTCAGGAGGAGAGAGTTTTCAAAGTATGGAGCAACAGGTGCAAGAAGAGATGCATCAAGAAGACATGGAGCTTGATATTTCATCCTCTATAGTTGGCAGCAAGAACCGTGAGGTTCAAAAGACACAAAAGAATACTCAGGAGTTAGTGGGTACTCCTAGGAGGAGTGATAGACAACGGAAACCACCAGCCAGGTATGATGACTATGTTGCATTAGTTAGTATGTTGGTAGATAGTGAACCTTCTAGCTATCAGGAGGTTGCACAACATCAAGTGTGGCAAGAAGCAATGGTTGAGGAGTATACTTCAATTATGCAGAATGATGTGTGGGAGGTAGTGCCTAGACCAACAGATAGGGCAAAGTGGTTGGATCACGTTGGATCTATAAGATCAATCACACGGTGCAGATGGCAAAGATCGAGAAATATAAGGCAAGGTTCATGGCAAAGGGGTTCTCTCGTAAAGAGGGAATAGACTACGAGGAGACATTTGCTCCAGCTTGCTGTGTATACTTCTATATGAGCTGTAATCTCAATTTCAGCACAGATGGGATGGCAGATCCATCAAATGGATGTCAAGATAGTGTTTCTTAATGGTGAGTTGAAAGAGGAGGTATACATAGAACAACCAGAAGGCTTTATAGCACACAGCAAAGAGACCCACGTGTGTAGATTGAAGAGAGTGTTGTACGGACTCAAGCAGGCTCCCAGAGCGTGGTATGAGTGCATTGATAGTTACTTGCAGGAAATGGGCTTTGTGAAGAGTGAGGTAGATGCTAATCTCTACTACTTGGTAGTTGGAGGTGAGATTCTCATTCTTGTTCTATATGTAGATGACTTGTTTCTTACAGGTTCACTGGGGCTCATAGAAGAATGCAAGAGGGATCTTGCAGTGGAGTTCGAGATGAAGGATTTGGGACTTATGCACTACTTTCTAGGCATGGAGGTATGGTAGAAAGATGGAGAGATTTTCCTTGGGCAAGGGAAATATTGCATGGAAATATTGAAAAGGTTCAAGATGGAAGATTGCAAAGCCATGTCTACACCCATGATCATGAATTGGAGGAAGGTAGACACATCCAGGGAGAAGGATGTAGACCCCACCTTATACAGGCAGTTGATTGGTTCTCTCATGTATTTGGTCAATACCAGGCCAGATATAGCTTTTGCAGTTAACTCTCTTAGTCAGTTCATGGTTGAGCCAAAGAGAGTGCATTGGACTGTGGCAAAGCATGTGCTGCGTTATTTGCGAGGTACAATCGAGTATGGAATTAGATATGCTCGAGGTGAAGGAATCAGGTTGATGGGCTATACTGACGCAGATTGGGCAGGTAGTACAATGGACAAGAGGAGCACTTCAGGGTGTTGTTTCAGTCTGGGATCAGGAGTTGTATCTTGGTTCAAGCAGAAGCAGAAGTCTGTGGCTTTGAGTTCAGCAGAGTCAGAGTACATAGCAGCTAGCATGGCAACATGTGAAGCTATATGGCTTCGGAAGTTGCTAGTAGCCTTGTTTGGTCAGAAGGTTGAGACTACGGTGATACACTGCGACAATCAGAGTTGCATCAAGTTGACTGAGAATCCGGTGTTTCATGATAGGTCAAAACATATAGACATCAAGTATCACTTCATCAGAGATTGTGTACAACAGTGGGTGTTGTTAAGCTACAGTTTGTACCTACAGATCAGCAGGTAGCAGACATTCTGACAAAGGCATTGGGGAAGGCAAAATTTATCTTCTTCAGAGAGATGTTGGGTGTCATGCAGAACAGCTTCCTCGCTAAGAGGGAGTGTTAATCTTAGTAATTTGTAGCTTGGACAGCTGTTTGTCCTCATCCAATTGTTATTTGGACAGCCTAGAATTTAGAGAAATAGTTGTTTTTGTCAAACAAATATTGTTAGGATAAGAACAATTGTTATCTAATATTGACTCCTTTTAGGTGACACCTCATAACCAAGGTTGTTATGGTTATTGAGTTGTCTTAATCTCAGCCGTTCATTTGTATTAATCTCAGCCGTTGATTTTCAACGAGAGTAGTATATAAGGGGGTCATTGGGGTCATTTGTAACAAGGAAGTTTTGAGAGAAACTTGCAGTGTTAGCAAGTAGTCTTGCAGTGTTAGCAAGGGCACAGTGATAGCGTTGGAGATAGCAGTGGAGGAATATCAGCAAGAGGATTAGGAGATTGTCGGAGCTCTGCCAGTAAGAGGCAAGCAATATTTGTATCTCTTGATTTGCTGAAGTTTAATATATTTCTCATCTGTAGTACTGGTTTTCCCTACGGGGTTTTTCCAGGGACAATTGTCCGAAAATATTGTGTTCACCTTGTTGGGTATTTCTTATGTGTTTGTATTTGTGAAGTTACAGTTGTGTTATTTTCCAATATTTGTTGATCAAATAATCTTACAAGATAGGAGGTTAATAATCAGTAACTGTAATAGATTTTTTACACAAGCTCTTCACTCATGTCCAATGTTGTTTCTTTCACATCCTCTACTTCAAGTATGAGAAGAAGATCAGTTAATCTACAAGTAAACCCATGCATATTTCCAAATAAAAGTTGTCCTAAATGGTGAAGGTCTACACGAGATGCAAACTTTATCATAACCTTAAATTTTCATTCTCTTCTTAGACCTCTCAAACCATCTTCCTCATCAAGAATATTAATAGCGAACTCCTTTAATGCAAATGGCAATGGACCAGTTGTGTATAGGCTCTTTCGACCATCATATGTACAAAGCCTCCTGCTAAAATGTGTCTCTTGATATAGTTTGACTAATTGCTCCATTACCGCCCTGTTCATTTTCAATGTGCTTTCCCTGAGCACTGTTAAAAACTCCATTTTATCCAGTCATAAGCATTTGAGACAAGTGGGTCATAATTTTATATTTTGAGCCAGTGTCCTAATGGTCTGGCACCATAAACAGGGTCATAGGCTTCCTCAAGAACAAGATCCAAAGAAACATCAATGAAATGTTAGAGATACGTGGGTCCTCATCCTTTTCTTTCTCTATAAGTGAATTAAACCTTGCATCTTCGTATGTGAAAAACCCAATTCAATGTTGATATTACTTTCCTCAAATGCTTTTTCAGAGGATTTCCAATAATCGACATTATTTTCATATGACTGTGACTTAGTTTTTCTCTCTCCTTATCTGTTTTTTTCTTTCTAATCTTTCACACAGAAGATTCTATATAAAAAAAGTTCTTCAAGGCAACATGAATCGTGACAAAACGTAACCTACTTAACTTTGTGACCTGCATAGAGTGCATTGAGAGCATTGATGGCCTGCTCTGTCCTAGAAGCCCTGGACTGATGATTAATTTTTGTAAGGCATTAAAAACCCGACTCTAACCTGATATGCATGCAGTCCTTACAAGTAAAGACCCCTTCTTTTCCCAACGACCAAACCCAATGTCAACAATATCCAACAAATGTGAATTCAGACCTTTTGCATGCATGGCACTGATAACTTGCTCCATAAATTTTCTCTGCAAATACCACATTCTCTCCCAGGATAGCTAAAGCACGAGCAGTAGCTTTGGACATACAATATTTAGGTATAGCAATCAGGTGAAGGAGAATTTCATGTATAAGTTTCCAATCTAGAGCATCAAGCAATTGATCCTACGAGAAAAGAGAGAAAATTCTCCATTTTCCATTTCAGAATTTGGTAAATATACCTTTATAGGAAAAATCCTATCAAGGATATATTTATTGGGAAATGGAGAAGTGGGAGAGAAGCAAGCAAACCAGTTCCCACTTCTCCATTTCCATTTTATTGTACTTGTGGCAAACCATTAATAGACATTATTTAATTTCAATAAAATTATTAAAAAGGTTAATTAATCAAAGTGGAGTCTTTTAGGAGGATAGAGAATGCACGCAATAATGATTAGGGGAAGCTCATATGATCGGTTTCACTACGGATGTGTTGTTATGTACCTTTGGATATGATATTATAATGTATATGGGTTGATGGAGATGTTTACATGTGGCACACATCCCCTTAGTTATATCTTTATAATATATGGGGTCACATAGGAATTAGTTACATTGGGTAATGAGTCGGCCTACATTGGGATTAGGTGTTACTCATCCATTAAGAGTAATGTATGTCTATTTAAATGATGTGAGTATCACTATGAGTCATGTCATGGATGTATATGTTGAGTCTTATACTTGGTAGAGGTATATTGGAGGTGTCCCCTAAAAGTGGATTCCCATCTTGGGAGATTGTGGAGTTTTGATCCTCATGTGCAGATTTCTCTAACACCTTGAGGTTTTGTTGTAATGATTCGTTACATTTGGTATCATAGTAACCACCAGTTCAAGTCTTAGGACGGGTGGCTATGAAGAAATTGCAAGTGTTTGACCGATGCTCGTATAGGACATGGCATGGTCCCGCTTATACAAAGCAAATCTATCCCGGGGTCTAGGCTACGGAAGCGTGGTGAAATGTTATGATTCTCGTGTGTGGATTTCACTAATGCATCGAGGTTTTGGTGTAATGGTTTGTTATATGCACACAAATATGTGATTCAAAATATTGACAAAGATGACACAAATAAGTTCAAAGAAGATGACAATGATAATGACAAGCAAGGGCACGACAACAAACAATGGAAGAAAAGTCAAATTATATTTTAATACCTATGACACATCTTAACACAAACATATTGTGAGACTGATAAATATGATGATGACACAGTGATAATCTTATATTGATGACAACAATGGGTCATAGGAGAAGATGGAGAATAATGGTGAAGCACATTAATGTGAAAAATTCGTAAATTTTCATAATTTTGGCAAGTTAAAATTTTGGGACAACCACTAGATCTTATTAGGAATGAGGACTCTAGATGATGCAACAATGAAGCCACAATAATATTTTTTTAACAAAGTAGTTCCTTATCCATTAGTGAACTTTATGAAGACAAACATCTACACAAAAGGGAAAACCAGAAAAAAACAAATCGGGAAGGGAATGAAAAACTTATGTACAAGGAATGATACAATGGAAAACAAGGACTATGCAAACCCATTAATCGGTTCGAGAGAAGTATGAGCCCTTACAAAAAGTGGTTCAAATTCACCAGTTGTCCGAGAAGTGGAAAAGAGTGAACTTAAACTAGTTGATCACCAAAATCTACTTCAAAAGAAGAAAAATCGAAAACATAACTCCATCTATGCTTTGAAGTAGGATGTTGAATTCCACCAAGTCATAAGTTGATAGATTGACCCCCGTGCAAGAACCCTTTATCCAAAATTGATAATAACCTCTTGCTCGTTGTTTCAAAAAAATTCTCTATTTTTAGCATGGATCATGAACGAATCCTTCACAGTTTAACCGTTTCACTACTAATGTCAACATGTACACAAATATGTCATCTTGATGATGCTTACTTTGTTCTTTTTAAATTCAAAAAAAGACCTTTGGAATACTTCATTTCTTCCCTTCATGAGTAGATATGAATTTGGAGAATGATAATCAGGTTTCACTTTCTTGACGTTATTCAACTTGCAATGTTGGGAATAGTGCTCATTTTTTGGATCAAAATTTGAGATGAGATAACAAATGGTTCTTCCTTCATCATGGCGTGATATTAGATCTTGGGATGTATCCACGTCTCCTTGTTCCATTTGAATACATGTTTCATCATTATAATCACATACCTCAATGAAATACAAAATTTCTTTGTATGAGTCTTCACCTGTGATACATATGTATTGCCAAAGAGAGAACTTCTTGATTATCTTCGTATTTTCATTCTTCAATGAGTGTGATCTTTGAACTTGAAAATCATCATTTGATTTCTCTTTATGGTGATTATTGAACTCCATGATGGGAAATTCCACATTTTAGAAGGAATGCAAACAAGGTGATTCAGGATCTTGAAATTCTTGAACATGAACACTTTTGGATATGTTTTTAAGATGGATGTATGTTGTCAACAAGAGCTCTTCTTGATCATCTTTACACCTTACATTTACAAAGAACTTTGATCCTTGAACTTTGAAGCCATCATTTGATTCAACTTCATTAAACTTGATGAAAGAAACTTACATATTTGAGATAGCATGCAAACAATGAGATTTGGGAGCTCAAAATTATTTGTCATTAAAAGTTAGCATTTCAGGAGAAGTAAGACTTACCGGAACATAATCAATTTTTTCCTCATCTCCATTATTTTTTATCTCAAAATAATTAGGAAAATCTCTCTCATCACATAGTAAAATGTCACATTCATCATTTTTATCTTCACCGTGCAAATGATAGACTTCAAAAATTTCTTATCATTCGTCTTGATTATTGAATCCTTGAGAAAGTTGGGTTTATTGAAATATATAAGATTCAAACATCCTAGAGACAGATTATTCAATTTCATATCTTCTTTCTTTGAAACTTTTGATGCATTTTCAGGAACACTATCTTGAATCTTCTTTTGTAGAGAATGTTGAATCTTCATATGGAGATTTTTTTCCTTCACAAGGGGTTTCAAATCAGGAATACTTAAAACAAGTTTAAAAATCCCTTCTTTTAGTTTCTTGGAAAGAATCAAGTCATCTTCAACATCAATGAATTGTTGTTGAACTACATGCAAAAGCCTTAAATCTTCTCTTTATGTAGTATAAACTAAATTTACTGAGATGAATGGAATAATGAAGAAGTATGGTTTCTTATTCACATTAGGTTTCTCCTTTTGCATAATAATTTTCAATAGTTTGTTGAATCTTGCTAAAAATTCCTCATTCATTATCCTTCTTTCATTTGAATTTGAAATAGCTCTTAAAGAAGTGCATGTGTGTCTACGGTAGACTCAAATCTTTTTAAGAACTTGTTTTTATACTTTCCCAACTTGTGATGCAACCAATCTCCAAATGTTGTTGCCATTCAAGAGCTTGAGGATTGGTGAGGTTTTTATGATAAATCTCACATGTATTTCTACACACTATCTGGATACAACAAGAAGATGAGTGATGAATGCTTGAGAAGTAGAACACTAAGAACATTGGAAGTTGAATTCCCTCATTGAGAAAATCCTTCTGATCCTTGATACATTGTCACATCTTCATGATCAATCATTCACATGAGGAGAATTTGGTATACTTTGTTTGCACAACCATGATCTTGATTTTGCCACTGCAAGAGCACTAATGATGAATGATACATGGGATAAAATCATTATGATTCCATAGTAAGGAGAAATGGAACAAAATCATGGCCTCCATAATGCTATCATGCACTCTAAGTGAGATGAAGTGAAATATCTTTTGGGATGAAAATTGGCATTTTCCCATTTAGGCACCTTATGTTTACCACATCGGGAGTGCAAGAATTTGCTTGAAATTTGAGTGGAAACATTTGGTGAGTTCGGGACAATTATAGAATGAGTTAAGGAATAAATGTGACCATTTTTTATTTCGTTTCATCCATTTACTATTTTTATAATATTCATCATTATTGTCCTATTTCAGCCAAATTTTGCCAATTTTAGAAATTTTGAGTATCTCAATCAAGAAGGAATGCAATCGGGTTTCGAATGTGCATTTTTCTTAGAATCACTATTTTTATTAAGAATTCCCATGAAGGATTAATATATTAGGAATTTATTGTTAGTGCTTCATATTAATAGTTTTATATAAAATATAATTGTTTGTTTAGTGGTTGTAACCACATACGTAGATAGGTTGTGAGAGAGATTTACATGGTGAATAGTTGAGCAAACTCTTTTTATAGGATCATATTTGAATATAAATATTCATATATTTTCTATAAAATTAATATGAAGAATATTACAATATTATTTTTCTGAAGCTCGTACCAAAAATTCATTTGGAATCAGAGCAAGAATGTCACAATGAGAGTCCTTTGAAAGGTAAAGGAGTTTTCGTTTATACATGTTTGTGTTTAAGGTGATAAGATCTACATCCATGTTTTTTATGACTTTTTGACTTGCAATTATACATGCTCCACGCTTCACAATATTATTATTCTTGTGGGTGAAGAAAATGAAAAATTTGACGTCTTCAGACGACGTTCACTTGATAGCAGAGTGTAATAAGAGATGTGTGTAAATTATACTGAAAGCAACTCTGATTATTATTCAGTTCTCATAAATTCTGTAATCTGCATGGTTTGGCGAATTTCCAAGACGCTCTCTCGATACCCATGGCGCATTCATCTCTAACGGATTCTATTTTAAATTCCCTAGACATACACGCATTACAAGGAAATATGTCTCGCGTAGGCACCTATAAAACTGTGTTCCCAGCATTGAAATCGCAAGAAAAGACTACAATTGCTCTGACATGTACAGTTTTTCGAGTTTCTGACTTGAAATTATTTGATAAAGATTTATATAATCTGATAGAAATTTGACATCCCTACAATGTCATTGTTTAGCGATCGTGTACAGTGAGGATCCGTTAGGGAAGCCCAAAGTGAAATTTCGTGATTTCTATTCCAAGCTTGGAGATTTTACTATAGCCACTCTGTTCACGCCGAACGGTATATGTTATTTGATTTAGAGGTATAGTTATTACTTTTGTACTTGATGTTGATAAGGGAAATTGTAGAAATATAGTTGATCCACTTAATTTGAAGGTTATTTCTACATTTCAAACTTGTTATAAATTCAGACATGATTACATGTGATACCGTTTTCGATAGTTACTTAATTTTATAGTTGATGTTGTTAGTTGTGCATCGGTTGTTCAATTGGTGTTTTCTTTGGAGAAACTTTTATTATACAATTGATAATGTGTGTGATTGATAGTTGTAGTGTAGGACTTTAGTTGAAACATTACATTGAAAAATTTATGGTTTTTCAATATTCACGGATGTTATTATTGCTCATGCTCGAGCTCTATTCCCCTTCGATCTTGGGTTCTGTTCATATGCATTTGATGGTGAAAGGTTCTGACATTGTGCCTCTGTATTTTGACACCGTATCTCTGAGCACGGTTGGTTTTCTTTGGATCTCGGACAAATTTTGTGGGCTCGACCTGTGAGCTAGCTACATGGAGGTAAACCCTTGCACCTATGACATTTAAACAAAAGTATGCTAAAAATTACTTACAATCATGTGCACTTCTCTAATGTTGATGTAGAATAGTTATAAGTACAATAGTGATAGCGTCCAGTTCCACAAACTCTACAAAATATATTAAGGAAAAGATGAAACATATGAGAAAACAAAACTTCAAAACCCTTTACAAAATTAAACCGTGTCCAGAACATCAACTCAGTTAATAAATTTGATTACAAAAGGTAAATAAAAAAAATCTACTCTGTTTTAACCGAACGACCACTTAGCAACATCCACTCTACATTATTGCTAAATAGAACGACCAGTTAACAACGTCCACTCTGCATTATTGCTAAAAATAACTTACTTTTGTTGATATAGAAGATTATTAAGAATAACAACAGTAGCATATAGCTACTCTACAAAATTAATGAGTACATGAAAATTATAAGAGAATCTAAGCCCTAAATAGATGTAAGAACAAAACTTCTAAAATGTTGGGACTGCAGATTGCAAAATTGAACCCTACACTAGAATATTAGCCCAAGTAATTGAATAGATTATGAATGGCGGATCAGAAACATCTACTCCGTCTGTATTAACAAAAATAAACTAAAAATGTCAGGTAGTATAAGAAAAAATAAAATCCAAGCCGTAAATAAATATCATAACAAAGAAACTAAACCCTTGACTACAAAATTACACCCTTGACAGAACATAAATACTTTGTTCCTACCCTACGAAATTATGGACAAAATAGAGTTCTAAGTATTCAAAATAAAAGCGGCACATAACATAACAATCATATATGTCTGCACAAGATCTAAATAATTGTGCTCTCTATATACTGTGAACATCTATGATCCACCATCAATTTTTTCACTGTACAATGATAAATTGCAATGCTAACCCCTGGGCCCTAATTAAGAGAAATCAATCTAAGGTGTAAATCAATAACAGGAAAAATATCAAAGCCCTACAGTGTAGAATTAAACCCTACGCATTACGTCAAACATATACAGATCATTAATATTTACTCTGCTTGAAAACTTAAGTGATAATACTGAAACGCTTAAATTCTTCTTCTATGGATGACAAGCCTAGTTTTGGTGTGTTTATGATCGATAAGATAAGAAAATTAACGAGGAGGAGGGTAGGAAAATACATAATCAAGAATTGGAAATTACCTGGCACTTCTAATCCTGACCTGCTCTTTCGCTGCTAATGTAAGATTGGAGAAACTATAAATTGAATTGATGGCTCGCAGTTGTCGAGTATTTAAAGGCAACTGAATGCATTATTAAAAATAGCCCCCATAAAAGCAACTATTAGAAAAAAATAAAATCCAAGTTGTAAATAAATATCATAACAAAGAAACTAAACCCTTGATCGCAAAATTACACCCTTGACGAGAACATAAATACACTTTGTTCCTACCCTACGAAATTATGGATGAGAATAGAGTTCTAATTATTCAAAATAAAAGCAGCACATAACATAATAATCATATATGTCTCCGCACAAGATCTAACTAATTGTGTTCTCTATATACTGTGAACATCTATGATCCACCATCAGTTTTTTCACTATACAATGATAAATTGCAATGCTAATCCTTGGGCCCTAATTAAGAGAAATCAATCTAAGGCATAAATCAATAATAGGAAAAAGATCAAAGCCCTAAAGTGCAAAATTAAACCCTATGCATTACATCAAACATATACGAGATCATTAATATTTACTCTTTGAAAACTTAAGTGATAACACCGAAACACATAAATTCTTCTTCTATGGATGACAAGCCTAATTTTGGTGTGTTCGTGATCGATAAGATTAATGAGGAGGAGGGTAGGGAAATACATAATCAAGAATTGGGAATTACCGGCATTTCTAATCCCGACTGCTCTTTCGCTACTAATGTAAGTTTGAAGTGTCTAATGGAACTTGCCTTTCGTGAAAATTTTAGCTTGGTCTTTGCATGGATCGTCTTCTTTAAAGATTGAAGTTTCTAATGGAACTTACTTTTTTGTGGAAATTTTAGTTTGGTATTTGCATGGCATATCCTCCTAAAAATTTTGATCTAGTATCTCATATGAATTTCTTCCTTGTTTTTAATCTCAATATGTTTAATGTTAGGAATTGATTCAAAGAAATATATAAGAGTAATGAAAATTACATTTGGAGGAAAGAAATTTATAAATAAATACTGCAAATACCACTTTGAATTAGGTTGGAAGGTGAAAGGTCACTCCGAACCTTGCTTTCCTGAGTT
This sequence comes from Taxus wallichiana var. yunnanensis, assembly GCA_018340775.1. NCBI lineage: Eukaryota > Viridiplantae > Streptophyta > Pinopsida > Cupressales > Taxaceae > Taxus > Taxus wallichiana. The sequence goes on from CM031239.1 coordinate 547,557,798, forward strand.
GAAAGAGTTGAAAACTTAAGTATCTCTTTTCCGTGTGATAAAAGAGATATTTCAGATTTCATCTTTTATAGCAAGACAAATTTTTGAGATGATTTTTGTTCTCCTTTTGGATTCTATTATCTAATGCAGGGGCATTTCTATGCAAAGGGAACTGCACATGCTAACCAAGTGTACATAATATTTAGAAGATAAGGTGTCCTACTTTGTTAGGTATACGTATATGAATCCTATGTTATAAACATGATGGATATGTATACGTTCATACGTTTATTGGGATTGTGGATTAGATGTAGTTCTCAAGCAATATTTATCAATTTGGAAGCTATGTGTAGAATATAAATAACTGGGATAAGCACCGAAAGGTGCTTATAAATGGCCGATAATAGGTCTATTGCCCTAGGCATGCATATATATAATTAGATATTTTGCCTAAAGTCAAGTTGATAAGCCTATAAATGTCATGCGTTGTAATATGTGATGGATTTCACAATCTTTAATTGCGAGGCCCTTCTCCTCTTTTGAAGTTTGTATATTCTTCTCAAAGCCTTTGAAGATCAACAATCCTTGACTTGTCTTAATATTCTCAGTGGTAAACAAACCCGTGGCATTCCCATTGCTTATCATTTGATCTCCGCCAGTCCATTATAATTGGTACAACTTTCAAGAAATATGGCCTACCAAAACATATGCCCTTGTGATGGCTTCCCCATTGTCAAAATATGCAATGTCCCATTGAACGATAGTGGGAAATCTTGAAGTGCTACCTAACTAAGTAAATAACCAGACCTAAAAGCCCTCGATGTTATCTCCCTAGCATATAATGAATTAGGTATAGGCACAACTATATACATCCACATATGCATAGGGCACTTCAATTAATTTAAAAATTTAAACAAAATTGCACGAATTCATATTCATTTTTGAAGATGGTATTATTCTCACTGATTTCAAGTACCCACTTATGTCCCAAATAAAGGAAATGTTCATAGATATTGAGCAAGAACATGATCGGAGGACCCAAAGACATTGATTCTATCATAGTTACCAAATACGGTAACATTTCAATGAATTTCAATTTTTTCCCGTTTTTCCTATGTAACCGTATAAAAACACGAAATTTCAGTAGTTAGAAAGTATTTAATACTTTTTTTTCTTAAAAATTCAGAAACAAGAGATTTAAAATAATATATACTATCACTTATTTATTATTAAGCCTCACAATAACATGTTTAAATGAAAAAATTTCAAGATTTTAAATTCAGCAGTGTAAGGATTTTCTACTTATTTTTCAGAAGTATTTATATGATTCTCAGCAATTTAAGTCTTTAGAAGATGCGTAACAACCTAACTTGTAAAAATGGGTGACAATAGCTAGAGAAGTAACTATGTTGCTAGTAAATTGTATTAAAAAAATGGAATACAATTACTATGTAGATTGTCTACCAACTATTTGTTAAAATACTCTGTAAAAAAATACTCAAATACAATTATGATTCTCGCAAATTATTTGACAAAATGTTGGAGAATACTAAGAAAATATAAGTAGTGATGAAGAAGAGCTATCATTCAACTGAGCATAAAATATTATCATACATTTTTGTATATGTAATTTACCGTATTTTTTTCCGTATTTATCGTATTTTTTTAACGGACCGTCTTTTTTCCATAATTTAAGTCAACCGTTTAATACACTCTGTACATAAAAAGTTCTTTACCTTGGATTCTATATAGTCATAATCGTAGGATTTAAATTGTGACTTCCGTTTCAAAAATATAAGTTCTTTACTGTAAATAACAACTATATTGTTTCAATCAAAAACAAAGATAAAGATGATTGCTTCATCATCAACAGTGCATTCTCCGAATGAGAACTATATTAATGGAAATCATGGTTTAATTTCTTCATGTTATTGTAGTTTTTACACCTTTTGCATATTTTAATGTTTTAATATGGTTTGGCATATCCCAATCTTGTGATATACTTGAAATGTTTTCCTCATCTCCTATCACGGGACTGAAATTTTAGACATTTTAATCTTCCTAAACAGGTCAGAAAACTACTGCTGCTAAAAATTTAAATCAGGGAAATTGAAAAACCTTTCGGACGACCATCCTATCATCTATGCAGTACCATCTAGCAGACTGAAATTGTTTAAGCTACAATATGAGAGGATGGTTAGTATTCCTCACCATTCCTAGTAAGGCAATAAGGGTCCAACTCTTCCACCTTTTCTCCACCGTATGCATTAACCAGAAACTTCTTTCCAACCTTGAATATATTGCATGGAGTCTTTACAGCTTTTTATTTAAAATATCTTTCTAAAAATATTATAGAAATAATAAGTTTAGAATTTCATTTGCTCAATATATTTGAAACATATTCCCATGAATCGCCATTGGAATTTATGGGGAAAAACAGTTTCAGTTTTACACGCAAGAAAAACAATCATGGCACACAAATCGAGAAGAATTTTATTCATATTGAAAACTCTTTTAACTTTAAAATTATAACGGGTCATCGAATTAAGAACAAAAATCACTTCTGGCAACAAACCCACGTAATCATAACTGTAACTATTAGCATATGTTTCGTTCCATTAAATTATCAAATATTTCATGGTAACACATGTGTAAAGATGGCTGAGTTTCAGACCGCCCTTTTCATGACACAATCTACCAACATAGAATAATTAAGACGAATATATATAGAATAATTAAGACGAATATATCACAGAAAAAATGCGAGAGTTGAATTCAAGTTTGGAATTTTTTTTTAAAAAATACATGTTAAGCGGATCCCTAGATTTGAGACTCGGTTAAAGCCATGTCATTTTAAGAAATATCTTAGTCGAAAAGGAAAATAAAACTCAACACTACACTAGTTGGTAAAGATTAACTTATGAAGGAGAGGAGAGGTTCAAATCTACAAAGGAGGAGCAAGTGGCGTGTATAAGGTGCAATAGCCCATGCATACAAAGATGCACCAAAAAATAATTGTTAAAAATAGGCAGAAAAAGCAAAAACATCTTGACGGCCGTCAAACTGTCAAATTTAACATAGTTGTAGAAACATCCAGAGGTCCTTTACCATAGGGGGAACACCTTCGGCATAATTATTGATAGTATTTATAATTCATTAAGTATAGTGGTTTTGTGACGTCTAGTCAAAATTGTAATTATTGTCAATTTATAAAAATGCAAAAAATAATGTCTATCGTTAACAAATTGGTCAATTTGAGTCAAATTTATATAAGTGATTTTAGGGTTTTTGATATTGTCTTCTAAGTTGTCTTGTGGAGTCAAAATTTATCAAAAAATATATTAAAAAAATTCCTTACAGACGCATTTTCGGTGGAATTAGACATTTGTTCAAGGTATGTATTTGAGCCTCAAATTAACATTGCGCTGAGCTAAGCAACATCATATTGGAGGTTGGAGGAAATGGAGGATGGAAGACAAACAATTCCCTCTTGTCATTCAGCAATGACGAGGTTACTCATATTGATTTGGTGACGTGTGTGAGTGTGTGTTTATTTCATTTGATTTTAGTGTGGTGTTTTCAGAATAATGTGTTATGGAGACTTCACATTGTGGGGGGTGGGGCGGGGAGGGGGGGGAATAACACAATGTTTCATTTTTTATGAGTTGGATGATATGTTTTGCACTATCATGGATTCCAAAATGTCATCTCGTAAGAGCAATAATGATGAGAGCTAAGAAATATATCTTTGCAAAATCATGATATTGTGGTGGTTGATGAACTAGATACCATCTATAGTTGTGGTTATTAGTAATCCACTGGAAAAAATATCTATAGTTGTGGTTGTTGGTAAACCACTAGGAAAACCATCCAAAGGTTGTTGGTATTGTCCTTGAAACCATCCAGATCATGAGCAAGCTACGAAGTGGCATGTTGCAGTATACATGCGTGTTTTCCCAATGTTTGCACTAAGGGGGGAATGTTAGGAATTTATTGTTAGTGTTTCACACTAATAGTTTTGTATGAAATATAAGTTTTTGTATAGTGGTTATAACCACTTACATAGATAGGTTGTGGGAGAGATTTAAGGGGTGAATAGTTGACAAAAATCCTTGTTTATAGGAGCAACTTTGACTATAAATATTTATCATGTTTTGTATGAAATTAATATGAAGAATATTACAATATTTTTTTGAAGCTCGTACCAAAAATTCATACTAAAAATATAAAGTGGTCTTCCCGATGTCAGATTCGAATGAAACCACTTGCAGATGTTTTTTTTTCATTTTAGGCCTTTTCTCTAATTTTAAGAGGATTTTGATCATCATATTTTTGTAGATCTGAGAAATGTGTATTTTTGGATAAAAATTCAAGGGGTGTATAAAATAGATTGTTATATTAATGGAGTCATGAAAAAACTCCCCTTAAAGGTGTTTTTGCAAGGAACCTTCAATTCAAATCTCATGGAAAACAAAGCAAGGGTTTGTGAGATATGAGCAAAAGTGTGTTCTTGAGCATGAGGGATTTGGGGAATTTTAATAGAATCACTGAAAGGAACAAAAATGATGGATTTAAGAACATGAAGAGTGAGTGATAAATGACTAATTATGAGCTTTACACCTTCCCTCACTCATAAACCTAGTTAACCCATCACTTGACTCAACTAGCTTAACCCGGGTTAACTAGAGACTCATGGGTGGAGGAGTGGGGTTAGAATATTACCAATAGGTATGTTATGTACCAATGTACCTTAACAAATTTAGTAATGGAAAAAGGGACATCACCCCATCAAAATGTGCCAAGGTGGAAGCAACATGAAAGGGGGCCAAAACAAGTCATGAGAGTGAGTGGAAAACACTTGTCTAACACTTCAGTTGTGCACTTAAGTGATGAAAAAATCCTCCTCCACATGGTGGAATAATTTTGTGTCCCCATATACCTTTCAGAAATGGAACAAAGGGGTATCATCCTTCTCAAAATATGCCATGGATCTACTCTTCATGAGGAAGGGGCCAAATTTGAAAGGTGAGGTTGAAAACATGCTCTAACCACTTAGTTGGTGCTTTAAGTGATGAAACAAGAAATCCTACCATAGTGGTGAAATTTAGTGTCATTCATGTCCATTTTGGAAAAGGGGCAAAGGGACATCACCTCCTAAAAAATCTGCCAAGTTCAAGACATCATGAGAAGTGGTTAGGTGGGTTAGGTGAGTGTAAGACATTTTATAACCACCAAGTCATATTTTAAGTGACACAAAATTCCCCTCCACCATGGTGGTGCATTTTATGTCCCCCATGTCCTTTTGGGAAAGGGGAAAAAGGACAAGGGGACATGATGGGTATCCAAGTGCGGTTTATCCAAAAATAGATGTTTTCCTTCACCGAACACTGCTTGAAATAGACACCTGGACACATTTTCTTGCCACAAGAGCTAGGTGTATACTTTCCATGGAAAATTTTATATTATTTTGACTCTAAAATTTAGTATTATAAAATTCCCACAATTTCTAGGAGCCAATTTTGCCTAAAATTTGACATTTACTCCCCTTTTCAATTTTGTTCAAACCTTTGTGCTAGTGAAAGAATCCACCACAAGATTTTATGATGATAAAAATGATATCCAAAACCTTGGATGTAAATAAGGATTTACATATGTCACATTGGAATTTTTATAAACCTCTAAATTTCCTTGAACTCTCATAATATTTGACTAGAATTAACCGCTTTTGAAGAATATTTTCCTGAGGTTCCAAATATTTCCTAAATTTTCCTAAATCACTTCAAGGAATCCTATAGTTCCCATGTACAACTCCTAGGTGGGTTTTTCATCAATAGTTAGCTTTCGAGGAATGTCCACTAGTGTGAAAAATTCTTAAAATTTGGCTTTTAGGCCTTCGGGAGAAATTTCTTTTGAATGGTTTTGAATGAATCTATGAATCACTTCCTTGCACATGAAACACACTTGAAAATTAAGTTAGCATATTCCTAATTGAAATTATAAAGGTAACATAGTAAATAAGTTGGTCATAGGATAGGTTTACATTGACCAGAGAGGGATTTTTAAGTATTGGTTAGGTTGTCATGACAATTTTTTTGAATTTTTCATGCAATACATTTTGCATGACAATTATGGCTAGGTTTGTAGTTAAATATAAACTCTAATATTTCATGATCCTTATGCTAATAGGGTTGATTCCACAATGGAAGTGGCACTCTTACTAGAATAATGGTTCATTATTTGTTTGATGTGTGTGTTTCCTTTCTTGTCCTTCCCATCTCCTTATTTATGACCTCATAATCCATAAATGTATATGTGTGTATGTGTATGTGTATGTGTATGTGTATGTGTATGTTTATGTGTATGTGTATGTGTAGAGACAAACATACATGATACATATATAGATACATACATACATATATAATGTAAACTTGCCTCTAAATACATGTCTTACTAACCCAAGTTAGATATGCCTCTTTAATGCATCTTGGAATTGCTTCCATGATTCTAAAAACACTCATAAAATCTATAAAATTATCCCAAAGTGGTTGGTTGGCTTAGTATGGATGGTAAAATATAAAATCCAATATATCATGATACTTATGCATTTATTCCACAATGGAAGTGGACATCTTACTAACATAATGACTATTTAGTTATGGGATGAGTGTGTTTGGTTTCTCATCCTTTGTGTATTCATCATGCACGTGCATTCACATGCACACACACAAAACATAAAATGTCCTCTAAATGCATGCCTTATTACCTAAATTTTGATATTCCTCTTCAATGCATCTTATAATTGCTTTTATAGTTCTAGAAATCCTCATACATTAAAAACTTAATCCCACATTGGTTAGTTGACTTAGTCTATGGTGACGTATAAACTCCAATACATTATGATCCTTATGCCAATAAGGGTGTTGCCAAAGTGAAAGTGGCCCTCATATTAACAAAAGTAGATTGGTTGTTGGATGAGTATGTTTTCTTTCTCGACCTTCCCATCTCCTCGTCTATAAATTCATAATCTCAAAAATTTGATTATCACGTATAATTGTTTTACTACCCTAAGTTGGATATGTCTCTTTAGTGCATCTTGGAATTTTTCTACAACTCTAAAAATCCTCTCATAATCAAAACATTAATCCCAAATTAGTTGGTTGGCTTGGTCCAAGGCAGCAAAGAAATTCCAATATAGCATTATCCTTATGCTTATAGGTGTGAAACCACAATAGAAGTGGCCCTCTTACTAACACATTGTTTGATTGATTTCTATTTGAATATGTTTCCTTGCTTTTCATTCCCATCTCCTCCTTTGTGGCTTCACATACACACACATTACAATTACCTAAATAAATAAAATTCGTATGACCCTAAGTCAAAGATGTCTCTTAAATGCATCTTAAAATTGATCATATGACTCTAAAAATCCTAATACAATAAAAATGTAATCCCACATTGGTTGGTTAATTTGTTCCATAGTAATGTTTAAATTACATGTCATGATCCTTATGCCAATAGGGGTGATGCCACAATGGAAGTGACCCTCTTACTAACATAATGGTTGATTGGTTGTAAGATGAGTATGTTTTCTTTGGTCTTCCTATCTCCCCCTCGTGGCTTCATACATACATACATACATACATACATACATTTACATATGTACATATGTGTGCACACACACACACACACACACACACATAGGTGTCTTACCACCCCATGTCATATATTCCTCTTTGGCAAATCTTGGAATTGCTTCTATGATTACAAAAATCTTCATACAATCAAAATGTCAATCCCATATTAGTTGTTTTCTCTTGTAAACTCTAATACATCATGATCATAATAATGGAAAAAGCGGTGATGTCATAATAGAATTAGTCATCTTACTAACATAATAGTTGATTGGTTGTAAGATTATTTTATGTTTTCTTGCATGACCTTCCGATATTTTCCTTTGTGGCTTCATTATGTGTGTGTGTGTGTGTGTGTGTGTGTGTGTGTGTGTGTGTGTGTGTATGTGTGTGTGTGTTTTCCACGCTAAAATCCCAACCAATGATGTAAATTTTAGCAGGAATTGGATAGTTGCAGTGAGGATGTGTGGGAACGGTGAAAATGGAGCTCCTGTACTAGCCTTCCTATAATCATTGCCAGTGTGGTCCAAACCAGTCCTACGAAGGAAGTAAATATGTAAGTGATTTTTATAAAAATAAGAGAGTATTTTGAGCATTAATACTGCACTTAGTATAAACGTGGTCAGATATTGATTTTTGATCCTGTATAGTCATCTTAACTTTCCTGAGGTCTATGATTATTTTGGTTGTGCTTCTTCGAGATAAACACGAAATGGGTATAACAAGTCTAGTCGACTTGACTGTTGAAGAGAGTTTATTAGTTTGTTTATAGCAGTGTACAATATTTATAGTCTGCTTCACGAGATAGTGACACTATTCCAAAAATGCACCAAAAAGGTCTCAAACGGATCATTTTACATGTTCCTTCACACTCCCGAGATGGTGCCAAAATGCAGGATTTGGAGGGAACGTACATCCAACAAAACATAAAAGATGGAGAAATTTTGTCAGATGTTGTAGTTGCAAAGGTGTTGATACATGTGTATGAAATGTGGAACCTTATTTCGTAAAGGTGAACTGTTTGTGAGAATGTTTTGTTAAAAATGTAGTTTTGGTGGACAACGTTGACTACAGGATATGCACAAAATGGGTTTGTTAAAAAGGTTTAGAAAATTTCAAGAAAATGCAATTGGAAAGTGTAAATTCAAATCCCACAAATTTTTCCAGCGTCCTCCCAAGCCTATGCCAATTAGGAGATCTCAAACTTGTGCATCCATCAGAGCATAGAAGAAATTTTTTAGATATTATGGTTGTAGATGCACTGATAGGCATGTATGAAAAATGTGGAAGCTCCTAAAGTTTCCTCTATCAAAAATGGCTGAAAACTCTGTGGGTACCAAGGAACTGGAAATGGGTAGTAGAAAAAAACAAAACATAATGAGAAGTTGAAAGAAGTGAGTGATTCAGTTGGAAGTGTGGCCTTCCACAAGCTATTTTCATCTATTGACAGATTGGATTATGTGCTGATGGTGTTGGGGACGGTGGGAGATTTTATGTATGGGGCATCAGTTCCTATTTTATTCTTATACTTTGAGAATCTTATTGATGCATTTGGTACGTGAACCCAATGACTCCACTTCAATGGCTTCTCGGAGTTACAAAGCATGCTCTAGAATTTGTGTACTTGGAACTTGTCATCATGGAATTATGATGGATTGAGATATCGTGTTAGATGAAAATAGGGGAATAGAAATCAACTTGCATGAGAATGTGTTATTTAAAATCCACATTGAGCCAAGATGTTAGTTATTTTGGTACAAATGGCAGACACTGGAGAAATTATTAGTTGTGGTTCTAATGACATAGTGGTTGTACAAGATGCAATAAGTGAGAAGGATTTAAAGGTTTCCTATAGCTACAAAACATGACAAAACACCACATGAGATGGTCAATTTTATGGGAAGTTTGTTGGTATTGTGGAGCTCTTCATGCTTAGAGGGTTAGCGTATACGTGGTATTGGACATTGTCTTAAATGGTTCGAGATGGAGGGGTTGTGGGTACATGCAAATTGTTTGACGAAATACTTGGCAGAGGGATGAAGCCTATTGGAGTGTGAGTGAAACCACGTGGATTACCTCATACACTGCAGAGGCAATGAAATAAAATATCTCCCAAGCATGGTTCATCTCTCCTTATCTTTCATAATTCTTGTTCTTTAGTTTTTCATTTACAATGAAATAAAATTTTAAACCGTAGGATTATCATAGATTTGATTGTTTTAAATAAACTTGTTTTCAAAACAATAAGACGACATATCATAACTTACACAATCCAAATATTCCTTGGTAGAAAACCATGAACTCAAACCCTCATTTTGAGATGATCTAGAAAAATTCCTGACCAAACTAGGTTGCTACATTACCCCTTTTTATTGACAAGTTGAAATTTAGTTCCCAGTAAATATGTTGACTGTTCCCTCATTAAAGCAAATACATCACGATTTTCAAACACTTGAAAAACATCCTTCGTAACTCTGGAAAAGAGATGTTAAATTTCTTCCGTGATATTTGTAATGCGAGGAGCCACTTCAAGCCATAGATTGGCCATGTTTGATTATTTGTGCTCATTTTGACGCTCCTCTAGGAGCCCTGTTACCTCATTTTGCACTTTTAGGAAGTTGTTAAAATTGAAAATTTGGGTATCATATCGGCTCGCCGTTTGACACCGAACAACGAAATGCTTATCCGCCTTTGCAAACCTCTACTATTTTTACTAGAAAATTTCCTATAACCTTTAGTTTGGGGAAAAAAACTCTTCTAGATAGTTTGGAAAGGGAATTTTGTAGGCCTCTGCGTCGCATAGTTTGACTAGTTCAAGCTAAACCAATTATGACCATTGGCTCAGAAAACCCATCTCTCTTTGAAACCCATTTCCAGTTCTCTCCGTTAACTCTTATGAATTCTCCATATAGAGGGGAAATTGTAGGAAATTTCTTTCGCATGTTCATCCATTCAATGTTAGTTTTGGACATGGCTTTCTGAGCCCTCGAGCTAACTTTTAATCGTTTACAACTAGGCCAATTAGGACCAATGGCCTCAGTAAAATTGGTGCGAATCATAAACCGTTTGCTAGTTTTGAATCCCATCAATCCCTATGGATTCTTGGTATATAGGTGGACATATAAGAATTAAACCTTAAAGAATTTGATTATCGGAAGACAGTTTTTGAACACACTTTCTTAGCCTCCAAGCCTAAATTGAATGTTTTTGCTATTAATAGGAAAACATAAATAGAAAGTCGAGGACCCCCCATCGGGTTACCAAACCATCGTGGAAACTTTTTAACACTTGTAAATAACTATTTGGAACTCTATCTTTTGTCTTGTTGTGTGAAATTTGAATTTTGGGAAAATAGATTTTCTCTCTCTCTCTCTCTCTCTCTCTCTCTCTCTCTCTCTCTCTCCTATCTTTTTCTCTCTTTGGTTATGAAATGAAGTGAAATGAAATGAAATGAATACATGTCTCTAACCTTTTTCCTTTCGTATGCCAAAAATTTGGAGACTAGATAAAGTTTAATTATGTTAGATCTAGGTGGGTGCCATGCCAACGATTTATCGCTAATTTCATGCTCAAATGGTTTTGTAGGATGGATGTAAGATGGTGAAAAGGTGTGGTGTAATTCATTGTTTATTATTGTAATTTTTATATGTTATTGGAAAAGTTTATATGTATAATGTATTTCCATGTTACAAAAAAAGTTTATATTTGAAATTTGGTAATATGTATGAGATGCTAGTTTTAGGGATGCCTTGGAAAATGTGCATTTAATCATAGGTACCATTTCGATTTAGATTTACATATGGTAAAAAGGTTGGAAATATATATGTTAAATTAATTTGAATGTAATATCTTATAGTGCATTTCCAGTGTGTAATAGATGATTAATTAATTGGTGTGTTGTGTTCTTTACCTTTAAAATGTAATAAAGAAATATAAATAAAACATTCGACATCAATATAGAACTTGTGAATATCTACCTTCTCCCATGATCCATCTTAGCATAGAAGAAGTTGAAATCATAGAATGAACTTAAAATTTTCTATCGACGAAACCTTCAAGTTTAAGTCAATAAGAGCCCAATATTAAGTTTATTGTCATATACTATATGCTTAGCGACATCGTCATGAACCCGACTATAGTGCCCACTTTCCTTTGACACCTTTTGATACTAATCTTAATACTGTTGATTTCATTATGGACATTATTATGGTTTTGATTTAGTATGATGTTAGATGTTGGACCATGGATTATTGTTGATCTTGATTTATTTATGATGCATGATGATTATTAGAGACACTTCATATATGGATGATGATATACTATTTGACATGGATATATTATGAATGTTGTTCGGACATATGATTTTTGGATATTGTGAGTAGACCTAGAAAATGGACATTATATGATGATGATATAGTTGTTGATATAAATTGTAAGTGATATTGTTGATTGCCTTGATGTTGTTGTGATTCATATGTATAGATGATTTTGTGATTATATTTATATCATGTTGGATGTTCTAATATGGCCACGAGGCCAAAGGAGGTATTTGTGTTTTGCAGGTTAAACTATCACAACAAACATCGAGGGATTAGAGACCAACCACATTGGAATTCTAGATGAATTCAACAAGGTCACCATGACAACTGTATTTGTTGTGTGTGTTGTATTTTGTTAGGGATTCCCATGGGGGATTACCTTTGAATGTGACCAAGGGGTTATGTGTATTTTTTAATGTGCTTCCTTTTTATTATCGTTTACATGTGTTTATTTTGTGATGCATTTACCCTATTCATTATTCTTTTAATTGTGGAGAATTAATGTGAGTAATCATATTGTTAAAATAAATAAATCAATCAAATTTGGGATATAAGAAAGTAATTATAGAAGTTGTTGGATCTTGTATTAAATGTGGAAAGTGATGTGTAAGTATGTGTAAGAGTTTTGTTAGTCAAATTTTGGAGTATGAAACACTCCACCTCCTTGGAAATTAGAATTTTCCTTGGAGGCTGATTTTGAGGCTTTTGGGACAAGTAAAACTTTTATTTACCAACCATACCTATGGTTGGAGGGTTGATTTTAAACCTTTTTAATGCATTTTTATAAGTCAAGTTACATGTTTTAATTGCACTTTCTTCATGTTTTAAATTTGCAGTCCTTATGGGGTGTGGGCTTGGTTGGAGTGTGTAAGTAATTTGTCATATTTTCACCCACCTATTTATTATGCTTGGGGGAATGAGGTTGAATTTTGGTGTTGGAGTTGAGGATGTGTGATGTGGCATCCTACATGGATCCACCTCATCCTCTTCTCTTCCCTCTTCCTTAAATTTGAATTTTCTTGGCTTTTTGTGGGTTACTTGGTTACTGGATTTCACTTTGTGGCATACTTCATTTGGGGGCGAATTTTCCTTGGCTGTTTGGAGCTCTTGTTGATTTTGGAGGAGATTGGAGAGCATTTCATACTTGGGCATTGCTGATTTTGGGACTGTATTTTGGCATTGAAAGCTTGTTGTTTTGGAACAAAATCTACCATGGAGAGGTAGGAGCTTAGCTCTTCATATATGCTTTTATTTCTTTGTATGTTTGTGTGAATGGTGAATGTTTTGTGTGTTTGTTGGCTGGTTGGGTAGATTGCCTAGGAATGGTGTAGGAGAAGGCTATGGGGAATCATTAAGGGGGCATAAGGGAATTCGAGTGGCATCAGTTTTATTATGGAGGGAGTTTGGGATTGGGATCCACCATGGAAAAGAAATAGCTTGCATTTCTTACTATGTGAGAGAGCATAAAGAAATTTGTGGGGGCATAAGGAGGGATTGTGGGGGCATAAGGATATGTGAGATGTTTTATACTGGTGGTTTTTTACAGGTGGATACCCAATTCCCATTGGGAGGCATAAGCTAGCTTCCCCCATAGTTCCTTGCTCCTTTGGCTTGCTTGATGAAGCCTTAGTATTGTTTGTATGTTTTAATGTAGTTGTAAACTACATTCTATGTTGAACTATTTTTAAAATGTGAAAATGTTGCATGTGTGTTTGTGGAAGCCTTTGTTGCCATGGGTTGAATCACATCTTCTATTGCATTCTAGTTGGGGCTTGGGGCCAATGAAGAAGGATGACTTCTCCTTTTCATTGGATGTCTTGGTTGGGTGGAGAGAGTTGCCTTTCCCCTACTCCTGTTGTGATCAAATTGGATGAATGAGAAGAATGCATGTTGTTGTTCTAGAGCAGAGGAGAAAGATAGTTTGACAGTACCTTGTGAAATGAAATCTCATTGTAACCTTTCCCACTTTGAAGTGGATGAATTTGTAAATGTTTTGAAATGGAAAGATGTTGTATGGATTATGAAATTTGTAAAGTGAAATGAAAAAGAGATAGACTCTATTTTTCTTTGAAAGAATGTGAAAGATATATATATATATATATATATATATATATATATATTTTGTTTTGTTCATTTGGAAGAAAGAAATTGAAAGATGTAAAGTTGTATATTTGAAATCAATAGAAGATTACACTACCTTTATCACTTTACATTGTTGTATTGAAATTGATCATCAAATTGTGATTTGAAATCTCTGTTTGGAAAATTGAAATGAGGAATACATATGAAGGAAATATATGTTTTTTGTTCCTTTGAGATATGTTAAAATTGGAAATCGACTTTGCTTTTTAGCTATTAAATGGTTCGATTAAATCAACTAAATGTATTAGAATAGAAGAGAAATGAATTTCCATGTTTGGAAGATGAAAAATGATAAACAAATCCTATGGAAATTGACCTTTGTTTTAAATGTAAACTGGAAAATACTTTCTCTAAAATGCAATGATTCGAACTCGCAAACAATAAATAAAATTGAAACTTTGAAATCTAACATGTTATGATATAAATGAACTAAATTTTCCTAAAACACTTCAGAAAAATCCTTCAAACATTGTAAAATCGGGCCTAAACCTTTCATAGTTATTTTGTTGTCCAAGTTGTAAAAAATTTGAATTGGAAATCAATAAAAAAAACCAATCCTCCATGTTCATTTGACATGTTAAAGGGGAAAGAATGACAAAATTGAAAAAAATTTATAAGTTGAAATTTACCAGTTTGTTTTTAAAAACCTTATAGGTCATTTTCTTAAAATTGACCCCTTAAACTTTATCAAAATCTAAAATTAATGATCTCGGTGACAAAGTGGGCATCAAGATATTTCCGTAAAGTCCTCGTTTGCCCAAACCTGAGCTCTCTATCAAACGTTATGGCCCTCTGAAGTTTTCCTTGCTTGGCGGAAAAATTTGGGAAAAATTTCCTTGGCAGGCCTGCGACCCGAATTTTTTCCTTAAAATAGTTAAGAAATTTTTAGGGAAAATTTTCAAAATTTTCTCCACCACCTCGCCGGCCCGCAGCCAATCAGAGGCTACCACGTGGCACCATGAGGTGTCAGCAGATGGGTGGACCTCTTTTTAAACTGAGCGCATACAGAAAATTTTGGGAAAATTTTCCAAGTTTTCCCCGTCGTCCCACCGGCCTGCGACCAATCAGGTGATGCCACATGGCATCACGGGGCAACGGCGGAGGCGTAGCACCCTTTTCAACCTTAGCACTTTTAAATTTTTTTCTTAGGAAATTTTTCTTAGTTTCCTCTACCTCCCGCCAGCCCACGACCAATAGGGTGATGACATGTGGCATCATCTGGGATAGGCGGAGGAGCGCGAGAAGTTTTTCCCTTGCATTTCCTAACCCAAAATGCTTAATGCGTTAAATCTCTCTGACGGCCCGACTTCCCTCCAGAGCATCCTCAAGCTGATATGTGTCCTCTTCAAGCTCTCGTGGGCGCACAGAGGCAAATCACACTTTTACCCCGAAGAAGGGAAAAGTGCTAAAACTCTTCCCCGCTCTACTGACCCACGCAAGGGAAAATTTTCACCGGCCGGGTCCGCAGCTCACCCTTGGGAAAATTTTCCTCCCAAGGTCCACCGGCCCATAACTTGAGAAATATGAGAAGTTAGGAGGACCTCTTTATATCATTGGGAAAGTGAGTAAATTTCCTATCCAATGGGAATGATTTAGGGAAATTTTGAATGTGTTAAGTGTGAGAAAAATCAATTTGAAGCTTTAAGCCTGTTAGAGAGTGGGTATGGTGAGGAATTACCCTCTGAACCTTATTGAACCTTCTAACCCTTAGTTTTGGACCTTGTGACCTCTAATAAATATTAATAAAATAAAAGTATGTTCTAGTGGATTTGAATTGTTCTGGAACTTGTTAGTGGCAATTGTTACCTTGTAACCTGGTTGTAGATTCTTTAAAAAAATAAAAAAATTATTCCATAATTTTCCTAACTAATCCTAGGTTGTTTCTTGGGTCTCAAGTGGGTTTTTAATGGGCGTTACACTTGGTATCAGAGCAGTGGTTCAAAAGCTTGGACCATTGGGCACACTAGAAACTTGAGACATGAAACTTAAACCTAGCACACTTTTAAATCTAGAAAACAATTTAGTTTGGAATTTTCACATTTTAGTAAACATGGAAACTGAGTAAGACCTAGAATAAGGAACTAACTCTCATTTTTTTCGTGTAGGAGGTGTAGACAAGATGAGGATCCTTTTCACATAGACTTAGGCATACCACCTTTAGAGCATGTTGTAGCAGCCATCCTACCACAGATTTTATAGACCCTTCAGGAGGTTAATACTACATTACATGGAGGATCAGTAGGAGGACATGTAGCAGAGACATGACATGATTCCCTTCCATTAAGGGTTAGGTATCTCCTCGACCTAGCGAGGAACATAGAGGAGAGAAATACCATGCAGAGTCATCCATGGTAAGGTCACCATAGAGGGGACAGGGTGACCAAGTTTTAGAGCATAGAGAGAGGCCTTGGAGCCCTAGGATTAGGGAGGAGCATACAAAGAGGCCTAGAGGCCATTAGACCATAGCTGCAGATCACATAGGGGAGATCTTGAAGCTTCGACCCTCACATTACTTAGGTGACATAGATGTATTTTACACAGAGGCCTGGCTAGTGAGCTTGAGTGGTTGCTTCAAGATTTCTCCTTGTTCTAGCAACATGAAAGATTGTGTTGTGATCCATCTACTGAGGGATGGAGTAGGAGTATGGTGGAGGACAGAGGAGCGAAGCTCCATGTTGATTCTAAGATAGTTACTTGGGAGCTCTTTGAGGAGCATTTCCGGAGTAGATATTTGTCATGGAGGTTCATACAACATCGGATAGATGAGTTTCATGACCTTCGACAGGAATCTTTTATAGTGGCTGAGTATGAGATTTTATTTCTGGATCTAGTCCAGTATGTTGAGTACATGCCAGATGAGCAGGTGCAGATCCACAGGTTCATCCGGGGCTTGAATCTAGACATTGGAGGTGCAAAGTGTGGATCCATTGTCCACAGACATTAGCTGAGGCCGTTGAGAAGGCCTATATAATAGAGGAGACTTAGGGAAAGACCCAAAGTAGGCTAGAGACCGAGTCCGAAACCGCATACAACAAATGCAGGACAATAGATCGAGGGGATCAATACCTCTTCCTCATGGTGGACAATGTTCAAGACAAGTCATCTGTTAGACCCGGCAGAAAGAAGAGTCTCCGCCCACCTTTATGCCTCCATAGAGAGTTGATGCACAAAGGGGTTGGAGTATGGGGCC
Source organism: Taxus wallichiana var. yunnanensis (assembly GCA_018340775.1). Classification (NCBI taxonomy): domain Eukaryota; kingdom Viridiplantae; phylum Streptophyta; class Pinopsida; order Cupressales; family Taxaceae; genus Taxus; species Taxus wallichiana. The sequence continues at coordinate 547,575,059 of CM031239.1, forward strand.
TCCTCTTAGGGGTCCCATCAGGACATAGGTGGACCTAGAGTTCAGCCGGCAGAGCTTTCCAAGAGAGACCTCAGCAGACCGGGCAGCCGGATCGTCGGGATCCATGCCCACGAGACTCCAGACACGACTAGACTTGCTACACAGTGGGAGAGGATCATGAGGGTGTTTTGGATGTGGTTTTATTGGGAATTTTTGGAGAGATTGCCCATAGAACCCGAATAACAAGGGTAAGACGCAAATCTCAAAGCCTACTATTGGTGATATGGGATGCAACCATAGGATTTATGTAGTAGTTGAGAACCACCGTGCCAAGCATAAAAGTACAAATCATTGAGACTACAGGTAGCATTGGGGGTATTCCTACCTCTATATTGTTTGATTCTAGTTCTTCTAACTCTTTCATTGCATCATCTTTAGTAAAGTGATGTAGGATGGTGGTAGTTAGGTAGGGTCATAGTTGGGATGTTGAGATGGCTTCTGGAGCTAAGATCGTTGTAGACTCCTTACTTAAGGAGTGTGTGGTGGATTTGGGACCTTTCACCACTACCTCGGATCTTCATATCCTTCCTTTGGGCTTCAGATGGAGTCATTTTGAGTATGGATTGGTTATCTGCACACAAGGCTAGAGTGGATTGTTACCACAAGATTATATCTTGTGTGGATGATTTGGGAGTTGAGTAAGTGATTTCAGGGGTCAAGAGACCTATTTCTATTCGCACCATCTCTCGCTATTAAAATTAAGTAGTGTGTACGACTGGTTCTGCAGATGTATGTTGTTATAGTCGGTGACGGATCGAGGATGGGTCTAGTGGACCATCGCTAGACGATCACCCCATTTTGAGAGAGTTTGCATATGTATTTCGAGGGAGCTACCGGGGTTACCGCCCAACATGAGATAGATTTTCATATAGATCTGGTTCCGGAGTAGAGCCTATCTCACGAGCACCTTAATGGATGACCACACCGAGCTCTATGAGTTCAAGTTGCAGCTTGAGGGCCTTTTGGAGAAAGGCCTTATCCATCCTAATGTATCCCCTGGGGTGCACCGGTGATCTTTATGAATAAGAAGGATGGATCCTTGCAGTTGTGTATTGATTACCGCTTAATCGAACAAAGTATCAATCAAGAATCATTATCCCCTTCCTCGTATTGATGATTTGTTTGATCAGATAAAGGGATCCACGGTTTTCTAAGATTGATCTTAAGTTAGGCTACCTTGATTGAGGATTTTGGAGGTGGACATTCATAAGATCGCCTGTCGCATACGAGATATGGGCACTATGAGTTCACATTGGTGCCTTTTGGTTTGAATAATGCCCCTGAAGTGTTTATGAGTTTGATGAATGGGGTATTCAGGACCTTCTTAGATCGCTTCGTGATCATCTTCCTTGATGACATTTAGATTCAATCACATATGCATGAGGAGCACGAGGGGCACCTTCGCGAGTTTTTCAAAGTTGTCTTCGGGAGTAGAAAATTTATGGGAACTTAGAGAAGTGTGCATTCTTTTAGACGAAGGTGTAGTATTTGGGTCATATCATTTCAGGGAAGGTATCACTGTCAATCCTTCCAAGATTAGAGCTATTATGGTTTGGCCAGACCCACACTGTGACTAAGGTGCGCAACTTCATGGGATTAACAGTGGTACTACCGAAGAATTGTTTAGATTTCTCTCGGATTGCACATTCCCATCACTTCCCTTTAGATGAAAGGGAAGAAGTTTTTTTGTCGATAGATACGAGTAGGCCATCAATATACTAAAGGAATGCCTCACCACAACACCTATTCTTGCAGTGTCGGATCCTCGGTGGTGATTTTTTCATTTGCACGCATGCTTCCTTAGTAGGGCTTGGAGGTGTGTTGATGCAGGAGGGCAGAGTAGTGGCTTTTGAGTCTCACAAACTCAAATATTATGAGCTTAATTATCCTAATCATGATCTTGAGCTTGTGGTAGTTGCGCACTCCTTAGTTTGATGGAGGCACTTTCTTCTTAGTAGGAGATTCACACTGTGACATATCACTTGAGTCTTCGTCATGTCTTCACGCAACCCAATCTCAACGCTCGTCAGCAGTGTTGGATGGAGTTGCTTTGTGAGTATGAAATGGAAATAGAGCATGTGAAAGGGAAGGAGAATGTGGTGGTAGATGCTCTCGAGAGACGAAGACATGTGGTTATGGCCACCTCGGTGAGCACATATTTACAAAGTAGGATTCTTTAGCCTTCCTCTTGACAACTTCTACATTGCAGTTTAAGCAGAGATCAAGTCTTAGAGACCCCTCGAGGGAAGTTTGATGGTTTTTCCTTAGAGACAGATGGTCTTCTCAAGCACAGAGGTTGGATTTATGTTCCCAGAGATGGAGGCTTGAGGAAGGACATCTTGGCAGAGGCACACCGAGCACCCTATTCAGCCCATCCTGGGGTGAAGAAGATGCACACCACCTTAAGACAATTGTATCATTGGAGAGGACTTCGTAGAGACGTGGCCTAGTTTGTGTCACAATGTTTAGAGTTCTAGAAAGTTGAGGCCGAGCATCAGCATCTAGCTGGCCTTCTTTTCCCTCATGCTATACTGAGTGGAAATGGGACACCATTTCCATGGACTTCATTGTTGGGATACCGATGTCGAGATATCACCACGACGCCATCATGGTCACGGTTGATAAATTGACAAAAGTGGCTCACTTTTCTCTGGTGAAGACCACTTATACAACTAGAGCAGTGACATAGGTGTATTTGGATGAGATTGTCAGGTTACACGGGATTTTGTGGAAGATCATTAGTGACCGCGATCCTTTGTACACTTCCCATTTTTGGACTACCATGTAGCATGCCCTCGGGATGAAGATCAATTTCAGCACAACATATCACCCTAAGATAGATGGACAGACTGAGTGGGTGAATCAGATTTTAGAGGACATGCTCAGGATGTATGTGATGGATTAGTAATCTAAATGGGAGGAGTACATGTACTTAGTGGAGTTTTCCTACAATAATATTTTTCAGAGTTCTATAGGCATGGATCCTTTTCAGGCTTTGTATGGTAGAGAGTGCAGGACACCTCTTAGCTGGGATAGGCTAGAGGACATGGTTTCTCTTAGACCAACTTTGTTGCAAGACATGGAGTAGTAGGTGGTATTGATCAGATAGAGACTACAAGAGGCACATGATAGGTAGAAGAAGTATGCAGATCAACATAGGACTGACCGTAGTTTTGATGTGGGTATGAAGGTGTTCCTTTGTGTCGTGCCACATAAGAGCCCTATCCGTTATGGAAACGGTTCTAAGTTGGCTCCTAGATTCGTTTGTAATTTTGAGATCTGGAGCATATTGGTCATTTGGCCTACCGTCTCCAGCATTGCCACCCAACTTGTCTCACATACATGATGTGTTTCATCTTTCAGTTCTTAGGAGATATATTACAGATCCTTCTCATGTGCTGGATTGGACCTCATTGCAGGTGTAGGATTAGGGGTAGGTGACGGTGGAGCTCATTCGCATCCTAGATCACAAGACCCCGGGTTTTCAAGGTAGAGAGGTTGATCAGGTTCGAGTACAGTGGGAAAAATATGACGAGACTACAGCTACATGGGAGGATGTTACATTATTACGGGTTCAGTTTCCACATTTGTTCCAGTGACTTCGGGGATGAAAACGAGTCTTAGGGGAGGTAGATGTAGTGCGCACTTTCCTTTGACACCTTTTAATACTGATCTTGATAGTGTTGATTTCATTATGGACATTATTATGGTTTTGATTTAGTATGATGTTAGATGTTGGACCATGGATTATTCTTGATCTTGACTTAGCTATGATGCATGATGATTATTAGAGACACTTCATATGTGGATGATGATATACTATTCGACATGGATATATTATGAATGTTGTTCGACATATGAATTTTGATATTGTGAGTAGACCTAGAAAATGGACATTATATGATGATGATATAGTTGTTGATATGAATTGTAAGTGATATTGTTTATTTCCTTGATGTTGTTGTGATTCATATGTATAGATGATTTTGTGATTATATTTATATCATGTTGGATGTTCTAATATGGCCACGAGGCCGAACGAGGTATTTGTGTTTTCCGGGTTAAACTATTTCAACAAACATCGGGATCGAGACCAACTACATTGAAATTCTAGATTAATTCAACAAAGTCACCATGGCAATCGTATTTGTTGTGCATGTTGTATTTTGTTAGGGATTCCCATGGGGGATTACTTTGAATGTGACCAAGGGGTTATGTGTATTTTTTAATGTGGTTCCTTTTTATTATTTGTATGTTTTATTTTTTGATGCATTTATGCTTTTTAATTCTTTTTAATTGTGGAGAAGTAATCATAATTGTTATTGTTAAAATAAATAAACAAATCTAATTTGGGATATAAGAAAGTAATTATAGAAGTTGGTGGCTATTGTATTAAATGTGGTAAGTGATGTGTAAGAGTTTTGTAAATCAGATTTTGGAGTATGAAACACTCCACCTCCTTAGAAATTAGAATTTTTCCTTGAGGCTGCTTTTTGAGGCTTGTGGGACAAGTAAAACTTGTCCCATACCTCTTAATTCTATTTACCAACCATACCTATGCTTGGAGGGTTGATTTTAGACCTTTTTAATGCATTTTTATAAGTCAAGTTACATGTTTTAATTACATGTTCTTCATGTTTTAAATTTATATTCCTTATGGGGTGTGGGCTTGGTTCGAGTGTGTAAGTAATTTGTCATATTTTCACCCACCTATTTATTATGCTTGGGGGAATGAGGTTGAATTTTGGTGTTGGAGTTGAGGATGTGTGATGTGGCATCCTACATGGATCCACCTCATCCTCTTCTCTTCCCTCTTCCTTAAATTCAAATTTTCTTGGCTTGTTGTGGGTTACTTGGTTACGGGATTTCACTTTGTGGCATACTTCATTTGGGGGTGAATTTTCCTTGGCTGTTTGGAGCTCTTGTTGATTTTGGAGGAGATTGGAGAGCATTTCATACTTGGGCATTGCTGATTTTGGGACTGTATTTTGGCATTGAAAGCTTGTTGTTTTGGAACAAAATCTACCATGGAGAGGTAGGAGCTTAGCTCTTCATATATGCTTTTATTTCTTTGTATGTTTGTGTGAATGGTGAATGCTTTTTTTTTTTTTTTTTTTTTTTTTTGGCTAGTTGGGTAGATCGCCAGGAATGGTGTAGGAGAAGACTATGGGGAATCATTGAGGGGGAATATGCAACGCCGGTGGCATCAATTTTATTATGGAGGAGTTTGGGATTGGGATCCAACATGGAAATGAAATAGCTTGCATTTCTTACTTTGTGGGGTGGGGCATAAGGAAATTTGTGGGGGGCATAAGGAGGGATTGTGTGGGGCATAAGGATATGTGAGATGTTTTATATTGGTGGTTTGTTACAGGTGGATACCCAATTCCCATTGGGAGGCATAAGCAACTTCCCCCATAGTTCCTTGCTCCTTTGGCTTGCTTGATGAAGCCTTAGTATTGTTTGTATGTTTTAATGTAGTTGTAAACTACATTCTGTGTTGAACTATTTTTAAAATGTGAAAATGTTGCATGTGTGTTTGTGGAAGCCTTTGTTACCATGGGTTGAATCACATCTTCTATTACATTCTGGTTGGGGCTCGGGGGCCAATGAAGAAGGATGGCTTCTCCTTTTCACTGGATGTCTTGGTTGGGTGGAGAGCATTACCTTTCCCCTACTCATGTTGTGCTCAAATTAGATGAATGAAAAGAATGTATGTTGTTGTTCTAGAGCAGAGGAGAAAGATAGTTTGAAAGTACCTTGTGAAATGAAATCTCATTGTAACCTTTCCCACTTTGAAGTGGATGAATTTGTAAATGTTTTGAAATGGAAAGATGTTGTATGGATTATGAAATTTGTAAAGTGAAATGAAAAAGAGATAGACTCGTTTTTGCTTTGAAAGAATGTGAAAGATATATATACTCTGTTCTGTTCATTTGAAAGAAAGAAATTGAAAGATGTAAAGTTGTATATTTGAAATCAATAGAAGATTGCACTACCTTTATCAATTTACATTGTTGTATTGAAATTGATCATCAAATTGTGATTTGAAATCTCTATTTGGAAAATTAAAATGAGGAATACATATGAAGGAAATATATGTAACTCTGTTCCTTTGAAATATTTTAAAATTTTAAATTAGACTTTACTTTTTAGCTATTAAATGGTTTTTTTAAATCAACTAAATGTATTAGACTAGAAGAGAAATGAATTTCCATGTTTGGAAGATGAAAAATGATAAACAAATCCTTTAGAAATTGACCTCTGTTTTGAATTTTAAACTAGAAAGTACTTCCTCTAAAATGTACAATTCAAACCAAAGCAAACAATAAATAACATTGAAAATTTGAAATATAACATGTTATGATATAAATAAACTAAATTGGGCTAAAAAAATTAAGGAAAAATCCTTCAAACATTGCAAAATCAGGCCCAAACCTTTCACGCTTATCTCGCTTATCTCGAAGTTGTAAAAATTCGAATTGGAAATCAATAAAGCAAAATTACCTTCCCAATATATCCTAAATTCTTATTAGAACAATCCTCCATGTTCATTTGACATGTTAAAGGGGAAAGAATGACAAAATTGAACAAATTTTATAAGTTAAAATTTACCAGTTTGCTTTTAAAAAACTCGCAGCTATTATCTAAAACTTGACCCCTTAAACTTTATAAAAATCTAAAATCAATGATCTCGGTGCAAAGAGGGTGTCGAGAAATTTCCAGAAAGTCCTCATTTGCCCAAAACCGAGGTATCTATTAAAAGTTATGGTCCTCTAAAGTTTTCCTTCCTCATGGGCCCCGCTGCCCAAATTTTTCCTTAAAACACCTAGGAAATTTTTGGTAAAATTTTTAAAATTTTCTCCTCCGCATGTGCATGCAGCCAACCAAAGGCTACCACGTGGCACCATGAGGTGTCGCAGATGGGCGGACCTCTTTTTAAACTAAGCGCATTCGTAAAATTTTGGAAAAATTTCTAATTTTTCCCCGTCGTCCCGCTCGGCTCGCGACCAATCGTGTGATGCCATGTGGCAACATGGGGCAATGGCGGAGGTGCAATACTCTTTTCAACCTTAGCGCTTTAAAAAAATTCTTGGAAAATTTTTCTTAGTTTCCTTCGCCTCCTTGCTGGCCCGCGGCCAATAGGGTGAAGACACGTGGCATCATCTAGATAGGCAGAGGTGCGCGGGAATTTTTCCTCTTGCGTTTCTTAACCCAAAATGCTTAATGCCTTAAATCTCTCTCGATGACCTAACTTCCCACCAGAGCATTCTCAATCGACACGTGTCCTCTTCTGTGCTCATGGCGCGTGGAGGCAAATCACACACACAGTTGAACCTTTAAGCCTGTTAGAGAGTGGGTATGGTGAGGAATTACCCTCTGAACCTTATTGAACCTTCTAACCCTTAGTTTTGGACCTTATGACCTCTAATAAATATTAATAAAAGAAAATTATGTTCTAGTGGATTTGAATTGTTCTGAACTTTTTAGTGGCACCTGTTACCAGTAACTTGGTTGTAGATTCTTTTTAAAAAAAAATAAAAATTATTACATAATTTTCCTAACTAATCCTAGGTTGTTTCTTGGGTCTCAAGTGGGTTGTTTTGATTGGTGTTACACCGATGACTAGGAATGACATTGTCAAACTTGATCTGGTGTAAGTAGAACTAACACTTTCTTAGTATTCTAGTGGACTACCAAGTCTTACGAAGTTAGATCTAGAGATTAACTTCATCATCGAATAAATTCCTTGTGGGATTCAGATGAATCAAATGGAGCTAGTGAAATAGTTGTACTATGACTTAAACCCTTGTTAATGATCTCTTTAGTTCCTCATAGCTAAATGTGTTACCTTGGTTATTAACAACATAACACCTTGGTATTTCATGAAGGTTTTATAGCATAAATATGTCCTCTCACCTTAAACTCATATATAGTTGGGGCATAGATCCTTAGGTGCAATTGGAATTAAACAAAACCTTGGCTGATTAAGGGGTTAACTTGCAGGTGGAAATTGTACATAACTCTTAGCAAATGAATTGTATTTAAAATATGTTGACTTAAGAGAAGTGTAGAAACTGAAAACATGGTCCCTTAACCCATGTGCCTAGTTTCCCTTTGAACCCTAGTGAGTGTCCTAAAACCAAACAAAGGAAGTATGCATGGAATTTAAATGACACAAGTGGATGTCTTGGTTAACATGCATTTAATACTAGAGTGTATAAGAGAAAAGAAATGGGATGTCTCGTGCTAGGTTACACTCCTTGTAGTAGTAAATCCATTAGTGAAAATTATGTGTTATTTTGTTTACAATTGTTATAAAACAATGTCAATAATGAGACCATAGTGTGATGTAAGAGGAAAATCATATAAGAGTAAAAAAAAGAGATTTTAGGTTAGGAATAATGTCACCCTTGGAGTCTTTATAACTCAATTAGACATTTTCATGTGTTAAAAGAATATGAATTTCCTTGGTGAGATCAAACTTTGAGATATATATATATATATATATATATATATATATATATATATATATATATATATATATATAAACCTAAAAAGAATTTTCTTTAAGTGGAAATGTTGAATGGATTCAACAAGTTATTGAACTATATCAACTATGATAGGAAAATAAAGATACCGTGATCGAAGAATGTTTATGGGAAAGGGTATCTTGAATCTAAACCTCCCTTAAATCCTAAGATTTCTTCCTTGACATCACATTAGATTCACTTGTGTAGCAAGGGTAAAATTTAAACATTGAATAAACATTTGAGAAGCATAATATTAACATAAGAATGAGAGAATTAGGAACTTGTGTGCCATTTGAAATATGGAAAATAATTATGTAAGTTATGGAGATTGTCGTAAGGGATAAAGAGCCAACTTAAATGGTCAAACTGTAAGTTGAATGTGAAATGAATTTAAGAATTTGTAGGTGGAAAAAGGAGAAAATTATCCTTGCATAATAATGTTCTTGGAATGTTAATCGTAACTAAGATGTAATCATACTAATGATATGTTCGGGTTCCAATCCTTGGATCCCTTTTTTTTGTGGTTGGCTCATTGCTAGCATTCATTCATTGGGGAAAGTGTGGCATTGACATGTATATGGTGTTGTCTTGTGTCTATGTGAGTCGATGACTTGTGTGAGTGTCTTATGTGGTGTTAAGTTTATCTATTGGAGCCCATGTGGTATTGTGTAATGAGCATTTAAAGTCAAAAAAAAAAAAATTATTCCGGTATTTTTATTGTTGTATTTGTGTGTCCAAATTGTGGGTGTTATAATATTGCCTTTTCTTCATATCAGACATACTCAAACTCAAAATAAGAGAAAGCATAACTTTTCATGGGAAATAAGATCCATTGACACGTAAAAATTGTAAAACAAAAATAAAAAAATGAAAGAAATATAACTAATAAAAATTTTAAATTTATTTTCTAACTTATTTAATTTCAAATGTACTTATATTTTTTGATACATAATATTTATTTTTAAATAATATTTTAATTATTATCAAAATTAAGATATTATGAAGTTAGATGCCAACTATAATGTTAAAACATTTCAAAGTCATTTCTATTATTTATATAAGGGTTAACTTTACTAACGTTTAATGTCTAATTGATATTGTACTCAGGCAACAATGATTGGATGCGATATTTTAAGAAGGACCGTTTTTTTAAGTCCAATACGACCAACAATGTGTAAACACCTTGCAGTTCCAGCTCTGGCCAATATACTCGCCATAAAAGCAAAGAAAGTTGATATTTTGGAACTTAGAGTAGTTTACCCATGCCAAAATATCAGCCGAGCAATATCCTGCGCTATCTAAAATTAGAGTTTTCACCGACAACATTTATATTAAATTCTCATTGGAAACAATGAACAGACAATCCAGTTGAAAACAATGAAGCTCCCAATTTTCTTAAGCTTTATTGTGATTATGATCCATCTTCATATCCATACGGCAGCAGCAGGAGGTATAAGAAAACTCTAACCTGAGTTATTTATTATCTTATAAAATCATTTCAAATCCAATTATTTCATGGAAGTTTTATAATAATTTCAAATGCAATAATTTTATTTTATGGATTTTACGTTATAAGATTGAAAATGGTTTTTTTTTTTTTCATAAACTAGGTATAGACTTTTTTTGATAGATTTTTAGAATGGCCACTTTTATTCTATTATCCAAGTGATTACAGGTGGTGATTCTAAATATCCATTAAAAATATCTGTACACAGTTCATCCAAAAAAAAAAAAAAGGCCATTTTCTATTCTATATTTCATTCTTTGTTAGATGTTGATGATAAAGCGTGATGGACACAGGTAGCTGCAGCCAGCTGGGAGACATTGAAATAGTAAGGATCATCAACTTGGGTAATAATGGTCATGCTAATGAGCAGTATCATTATGACATTGAAATCCGAAATAATTGTGCAGACTGTGATGCAAATGAAGTTTATCTCGATCTCATCTTTCATGGAACTCCTTCCAGTTCAGATCCCAAATTGGCATTAGGGAAACGAGTCATTCCTGCTCAACTATCTCTGCATGTCACCCATTCTGACTCGTCTATAATCATTGGGGCTGCAGTAATTTCTGCAAAATTTATCAACTGTAAGTAAGGGGTGAACAATCCTATAGTGTTTATGGTGGATTTCCCATAAATTAGAAAGTTTTAAATAATCTATTCAAAATAACTTGTGATTTCTATGAATATTGCTCAGCAATGCCGTCGACAATAAAATAAAATTCCTTTAATACATGCATGATTACTCCATGATGCTCAAGATGGTGTAGTTCTCATAAACATTTAAGATAAAGCAAACCATAATGTTTTTATTCACAAAATTTTAAGATGAAATTGCATGGATGCTAGGTATTTAAGGACGTGTGATATTCTAGTTTTTACGTATTCAATATTCTGGTAAAAATTTGATTTTTGTTATATATTTTTTTAAATGAGCTAAGCAGTTTATCAATGAACCAATAGTGTGTTGGCAATGATTAATTTTAGGTTTGAGAATGAATGGAATTAAATAATAAAATACTAGTATGAAGGTTTTAGATTGATGTTGAACCCTTTTATGTTTGAAGGTCCTTTGAATTGGATGTATAATTTATATTAAAAACTAGCAATCGCATGTGTACAATGCAATGTGAACGCCGAATGGTATTTGTTATTCGATTTAGAAGATAATTATTACTTTTGTAGTTGATGTTGATAAGGGGTGTGATTGACAATATTGATTTTCTATTAAAGCCAAAATAAATGTTGCAAATGCAAGTGAGACATGTAAGTTTGCTAATACTCACTCTCAAGAATGTTGTGAATGTGAAGTGTTGTGGTCAAAGTAGATTGAAAGAATGATTAAGTGCTTTAACATATTATCTCTCCATGAAACTAAAATGAGACAGAATATGCAATTATATATAAACAAATATGAAATGGTTATGGTACATTCCAAATTTCTTTATTACCTCAACAAGTTTTAGTGCATCATTGTTAGAGCTATTTTGTGCATATCTTACAATCATAGAATTCCATGAGACCACATTTCTTTGAGGCATTTTGCAAACAAAAAATGGTATATGTTATTTGTGTTATAGGGATAGTTTTTACTTTTGTAGTTGTGTTTGTTTAAACTATGGGTGATTGATTTTGTATGTGTAGAAATATAGATGCAACACTATAAAATTCAATTTAGCATGGCTTGAACTTCGATAAAAATCACTATAAAATAAACTTCATATGGTTTCCTTGAACAAAAACATCAAGTCCTTGAAGAGGCTGAAAATTCTTTAAAAATCAATTATTCTAGCGCTTAACATCCATAGCTTTACTTCTTATAACATGATATGGGATGAACAACAATAATGTTTTCCTAGGTGGCAGAGGTTCATATTTCACGTGGGAATGATCCCATTGACCAGTTTCTCTTAACAGAAACATCAAGTTTGCAAAGGATGATTAGTATTTAAAAAGAGATATTCTAAATCTTAGCGTTCGTACATATACTTCCTATACTACCCTCGAGGGAGAAGAGCAATAACTTCCAAATAAATGGCATAGGTTCAAATCTCAGCTTGGGATACTTGTGTTGCAAGAAATGCAGTGGGTTGTGCCTATTTCTCATTTTTAATGCCCAACGCCATCTACATTAGAAAACAATCGTTGTGAATGGGTTGAGTCGGTTCCTTCCTAGTCTGCAACCTTTTGGAAACCGCATTAGTGATAGCTCGTTTCGCTGCCAGCTATGAGTTGGTTGTGGGCTGGTACTCAATTTGAAGGTAAAGAAGATACTCAGTTTCCTTCTTTCAGTTATAATTTTTGAGTTAGGCAGAGTGTTGAATTGGCCTCTTCAGTATGTGGGAAGTGCCCTTACTGTTATGCTAAATTCATGTCTTGATTGGTGGATTGTAGACATTTGGCTTCTTCTGTAATCTTTCTAATGTCGACAATAATTGGAGACCATGGTGGCCAAATACCAATAAGCAGAGGATTTTTTGAATTGTTTTTTTGCATAGTTTAGGGGTCGTGTGTGACATATTTATGGAATATGTTGTCCTCTAAGCTTTTCTAAGTTTGCATGTTGCCTCTTGAATTGTGGAACAATGCCTTTTGAATTTTGGAAGCTTGGAAGCCTTACTTATTTGTAAGTTCTTTCAGATTATATTTTGTGTTGTTGATCAATCATGTATATGATGATTGTGGAAGGGTTCTCAAGCACATTAAGCATGCATATATAATACACCCATGGTCTAATGAGTCTAGCAATATTATGTTATTGGAATCTTGTCCTCAAACAATATTAAGGGAGAAATTCCGATAGAGCTGGGATATATTATAAATTTAGATACATTATGAGTCTAGTTATTTTTTTTAGTTATACTTCCAATAGGCTATTAAGAATTGTGTTTGGAGTGAAATTTATTGTCTAACATTATAGCCTTTATTTTACAACTTTTTCTTTTCCCTAGAAGCACCCTTACAACCCTTAGATAGCTCTTGTTGACCACCTAATGGCACTCTCTTCTCCCTTAGCTCTTTCTTTTTCTTAGATGTCCCCTGGATCTAGTAAGGTGTTACACCTCATATCCTTAGTGATTGTGTGTAGATTCCCCTTATAATTCCTTTACAACCTTGTATGAATATGGCTCTTATTTTATAGCCCTAGACCACTTTGTGAACCGAAAATTTGTGTGTGTTGGCCCTAGAATAGTCTTCCATCTTATCCTATTTTAGAGGATCCATAGATCATTCTTTGCTTACATACAAAGAGCATGACAGGGGGTGGGGATTTTGCGGTGAAGTATAATTTTCACTCCTTTTCGGACCTGACATTAATTTCCAAGTTTAATATTATTCAGCCCAATGTAAGGACCACTAAAATATGGATGGTAGATGGAATTATCCCTGAGATCTGCACCTCTACCTTCTTTTGAAAAGCTTTTTTGTGGCACTCCATAAAAATGTCAAAGACAAAATAAAAAGGTCTAATGGACGTTTACATGGTATACTCTGCTTTTACTTGGTGAAGGTTGCACTCTCCATGCAACATGGCTCCATATCTCCCATCCCTACTCTCCAATTTTAACACTTGACTCCGTTGTGGATAAACTCCTTAATTATTAATTTTCCTCTGTTTTCAGAGATCTACAAAATTGTAAATTATTTTATGATTTATTCTGGAAATATGTGTCTCTATAGCAACTGTCAAGGCACAACATATAAGATCTCAACTTGTGCTTAGTCTTGTGTAAAAATGGACAATCTGAGTGGATTTACATGCAAAAAGTAAATAATAATTGGCCCACAGTAAGAGTGCTACATCTATCACTTCTATGGGCACATTGCGTAGTTTCCTCTCTGCCAAATTAGAGTCCTCCTAAATCAAATCAATCAATACAAAATATATCCTTAGTTATAGGAAAGCATCAGCTGAATTTCCACTGGTGAGAAAAGAAAAGGAAAAGAAGAAAACGCAAATGAACTGTTGAGGGTAACGAAAGGTCAAATTGAAGCCATTCTCGCTGAGGGAATCCCTTCTAGAGATTTAAATTTGAATCAAATGGATAAAATATCCTGATGTGTTCAGCCTTCGGGAGCAAGTAAGGATCTGGAATGATGAAAGAATCCAAGTCCTAAAGAAGTTGGAAAACCTCTTGAGGATCCTCTTCAATGGCAATAAGTTTTGGCACAGATGTTACAACAGTAACATCAAATGTTTTTTCAATAGGGGATAACAATAGCTTTTGCCTCTCAAAGTTGAGATAACAATCTAGCTTGTGCTTTACATGACATTGGTTTTCTTGGATCTTAAAACCCCACACGATTGAGGAATCTGTTTTGTAGTGTGTTTCATTGCTTGTTTATAAATTCAAAAAAATGCTTTTCTATCAAAAATACATATCATCATCGAGACAAATTTACTAATGATTCCAGCTTCCAAGGAGTAGCATATCAAGAAAAGAAATGTGAGTAATACTTCCAACATGCAAATATAATTGTAATAATGGCTAACCATGTAAAATTTGAATTGTAAAACCAATTTGATGATCTGGAGAGCAAAACATTATATGATCTAGGGTAGAAGATAGATGGGATATTTAACATGTAATTAATTCCCAAAATGAACAAGGAATTAATATACTAACCATAGTCATAGTGTAGAGACTAGAGGGGGATTAAGCCTTAGGCAAACTAGGCAATTGCCTAGGCGCCGCAATGTGTGGGGCGCTGAATCTAAAAATTTCTTTTTTGTCAGTTAATTTTAGAACTTAACTTTAAAATAATTTATGTGAAGATTTAATATTGATCAACCCATTCATAGATATTATTGTATAGTAACATAAATTTCACGCATACACATAAAAAAGTTTTGTAATATTTTTGCAAGTAAAAAAATATCACATATTTATAAGCACATATGATTTTGTTGGTATTGTTACCCATTCTTTGATGTAGCTCTAGATTATGTAGGTGTGCAGTTTGTTCTAGAAAAAGGTTAATGTATTTTTTATAATGTCACTGGTGTATCTAGTAGAGGTGAGTATAATTGAAGGAAAAAAGTATTTTATTTTCTATTCTTAATTTTTGGGGAAAATTTCTATTATTTTGTTATGGAGGAATTCGTAGGCCTGGTCCAAATACAACTCTTCACAAAACCATGGGAGCTACATAAACGTTTTTGTTTCTTTGCAAAGAAATGGTGCTTTATTTCAGGATAGAGTTATTGTCACCTACTTGATATGGCTAAATCAGACTTGTAAGAAGCCTTGTATAAAATATTAAATTTTTGCATTCTGAGCATCCGCTACGATTAATGTTTTCCATCCACAAAATATTTTTCATACTTATGTGATAATTTTTAATATATTTTTATTATTATTTTATTATGACCATCATGTAGATTTAAAAATAAAAGAATATAGACATATTTTATTTATTTACTTTATGGAAAAAATTTATTAACTAAATTTGTGAGGAGGGCGTCCACTCAAACTACTGCCTAGGGCGCTCTTGACCTTTAATTCGGCCCCAGTACTAGAGACTACTCGGGAGGAAAGAGAACTAAGAAGCAAAACCACCAAACCACCTCCTTCAACTGTCTCTATGGTCCGTGCCAGCAAGTTTGGAGTCAGCGCCTCAAAATCCTACAAAACAGGTTGATAAAAAATTAGGATAGAAAACTCCAATTTAAAATGTCACTTAGTGGAAACCATATAAATCAAATACAGCTAGTATAAGACCTGAAGCACACACATCCCATACGTATTTCCCAAAATATTTTCACTTTCTGAATAATAACAATAGTGAATTTATGTGGTTGTAACAAACAATACGAAGGGATCATCTTTTTCTTGGTTCATTAATCCTCTTTGCATCATCTTCTTTGCCTCCTTCACGCGCTTTTGCTTGTGACTGCATACAACTCAATATATGCATGTTATTCTCAAACAAAGTGAAATATCCCCTCAAAAAATGGCTTTTCTAAATACAGTTGTAATTTTTAAAGCACAAACAAAATCATCTCAAGACAAAAATTATGCGTCCAATTCACATTGAATATGCAAGTTATTCAAAATAATAATAACAATAATAATGCAACTATACAAGATTGTGTTTTGCAATCAATGACGGGTTAAACATCTTGAATCAGTAGGAATGGGCAATTGTCCTTCTCAAGTAATATGCTTAAAGAAAAGAATCTCCCTGGATTAAGTAACCATCAAAATAAACAATGATAACCACAAATTATGCTATCTAAATATTATTGGATCACGGTACAAAATAACTCAATACTAATCTCAAAAGCAATGGTACAAGTGTAACTCAATACTAATAAGTAAGCAACACAAAAGCAACCTGGTACAACGTATGCTCATCATACAAAATTAAAATTAGAACCTTTCTAAAATTAAATTGAAATAAATAATTATAAAATGAACATACATAGTTTCTACTGCAAAATGACCAAGATCGGAAATATTAATAGGTATCGTTAATAAGAATGACATAGACTTTTAAGAGATAGTGAGTTTAAAAAATCAAGTCAATCATAATAAAATATTAAGTGCAAAATCTATCAGACTCACATATTAAAAGTATTACGAACACGTAGGGTGTACCTGTTGATAGGAAGTTTTTGTTGTAACACCATAGTACAGACGGCCGTGCCTTGACAGTCGCCTTGGTTAACATATAATGAAAGATTGACAACCTACAATTATTGGGACTGTTATATACACCTTACACCAAGAGACACAATACGGTTAAGATATCTAGTTTTAAGTTTCACCTGGTCACAACCTTGTCTCCAATAATGAAAAACATGGAGCGATGTCTAGCTTTAACTCCATTTTCCACTAGGGTACGGATGCGCTCATCCACCTTCTTCCTCATGTTGATGCTAATTAAATGGCATATATTCTGCCAACATATAAAGAAATTCTCAAATACACTCAAAACAAACCAGGCATTCCCACAATCTTATGCTCACTATAGCATTGTTTTACCCTATATCTAGTGGTGTCTATGTAGATCAATGACAAGAAAGGAGAAATGCACATCAATGGCAGTTTAGCATGTAGCATGCCACATGCCATGCAAAGGAAGGACCCTGCAAATTAGGTAAATAAAAAACTCAAGAGAGGAAAGCAGGAATGATGGTATCGCTTCCATGTCAAATAATAAAAATTTCTTGTATAAAACAAATGCATACAATTTTAAAGCTAATGTCTCATAATTTTCATCCAAGGTAAAATGGATTGCCTTTGTTATTTGGGCAGATTCTGACTAACTCAAGGAGTTGTTTTTCTTATTTTTAAATGATGTAATTTTTTAATAAATCTTGGTTGGAACAAAATGCTAGAAAAATGTTAATTGTAGAGTATATCTTAATCACAGTGTGCGTGTTAATGAAGATTTGTTACTGAAGGCCGCAAAGTTTGCTGCTACATTTTTCTTCCAAGTGGAGATATTTTCTTTCGATTATGTGGGATTGAGCTTTAGCCTTGACCATGGAATCTCTGTATAATCAAGCAGCAATTCTTGAGGTGCTGTCATGAATAAATGAATGGGATTAGATGATGAATGTGAGGAAACACAACATAAACTTAATTCAATTCCATTTTTCACTGTGTGATATAACGTGCCTTTGAATATCTTAATCAGTGATGGTCGTGGCTTCTTCGTCAAGCGCATCATAGCGTACTTCTTGCCTGTGTTTTATGTCGTTGGGCAGTATTCTGGAGAATTTATATAGTGGGGACTCCCAGTAATCCCTGTCAGATTTGTCATACAATTGACCTCCTAAAACCCGCAAAAACAAAGGCAATCCACCAGAAGCAATCAAAAACCACCACGCCATCTTTGCAGATCATAGGGTCACCGATTCCACACATGTCTACAGATTCAGTATTGCGGCTATTTCTCTTACAAATCGCAATTTTTCCCAACAGTGACGGCCATCAAATTTAACATCATTGTATAAACGTCTGGAAGATCCTTTCCCATAGGGGAACGCCTTTGTGTAAATAAATAAATATACATAAATTCAGGAATAAAATAAATAATAATTTTTAAATCAATGAATTTTTAAAACAAATCTATAATAATATAGCGACTCTAAATCGGCTTATCAAGTTAGAGATAGTTGTGATATTTTGAAATGTAGAGATTAAGAATTTTAGGATGTAATTCGAATGGAGCTTGATTTGTTTTGATATTAAAAGAGAGGGATCTCTTCGTGTCTAACCTATTCGGTCATATCTTTAATTATCATTTTTAATTCTATAAAAATATCATAATCAACTTTGATATCTCCTTCTAAAAGTATCTCTACAACATTTAAATTGTTCATTAGTCATATCTATATTTACTTATGCAAATGAATTTATTGTCAACCACCAATTTAAAAGGTATGGATTTTGACGTTGAATGTTACCTCTCACAATAAAATTGTTTGACAGTGTAGAAAATTATATAGATCTTGTTTGGTATTTAAAATTTAATGTATATTTTAATTTTTTAATATAAAAACTTTTACAAAATGTATAAATTGAGTTTAATTTTATATGGATGTTATTGTTCTTTGTAATATTCTCTCATAATTATGTGACTTTTATTTAACTATGGATTAATTAATTTCATAGTTTCTCATATATTTATTTTTTCCCATAAAAGTTAATGTTGCAAACTAATCAATTTGAAAATAAATATCATTAAAGTTTATGAGAATATTACATAAATTGAAATTTACAATTTTAAAAAATATTGAAAAATGATAGAAATGACTCATAATCAATGGTGCAAACTTAACAATTTTCTAAATTCTAGAAAATGAATTCCAATTTCCATCTTATAGACTTCCATGGTCAATCTTCAAATTTCACCTTTTTACAAAATCCCAAATCCAATGAATTTAGTCCATTATCCAATCTTTATTTATAAGAAATTAAAAAAAAACAATTACAAATAAAAATCAATAAAATAAACCTAAACAAGAAATCAAATAAATATAAAAAAGAAATCAAACAAAACTAATTTTAAAAAATAATTAATGGGTGTTTCTATTTTATCAATGAGATATGAAATGTTTATATTTCATTAATAAGATATTAAAATAATTATATTATTTTTTATATTATTTACATTCAAAAGTTTCCATTTATATCTATGTTATATTTGATATAAATCCCACAAATTTATAATGTGTGGTATCTATATAATATTTAATTTATTAACACAAACAAAATATATGTATGTATGTATGTATGACAATCAAATTTTAAATATAAGTGTCATTTAACATTTAAATTATATATTTACTTATCAATCACAAAGGTCTTATTTACAAAGTGGTTGTATCTTGAAATCTAAAATAACTTTAAAAATGTCTAAATGCCTCACAAAATCCAAAGACTACTCCCACTCGATATCATGGCATCTATTTTTCTTAGCGTCACACCTTCCAAAGAATAGTTTATAGTAGTAGTTAGTTGATCTGTGCTAACTAAGCTCAATGAATTGTATTATTTTCAACTTCCTTTTTAGCTATTTTGAAGTTATTTTTATGGCAAAGCATACGAGAAACTATATCAATAGATGTCGGATGTTAGAAACCCAAGAAACCCTAGAAATGATTGGTTGTAGTTGGTAGAACTCATGCACAACCTTGTTGTAGTTAAGCTGAACAAAATGAAGACTTGTATCTCATGCATGTTATTCTTTTAATTGTACACTCTAAAAATATACAATGAAATATTGTTTACCATGTTTGTGTAGTGCCACCTTTGAGAACTAATAAAATGGAATAAAAAAAGGATTAATAAAAGGTGAATACGTATATGAAGGAAAGATTGGTGAATAGAGTAATATGGCCATGTGAAGGCACATGGTCTTCCTGGCAATGAGTAAGGACCTCCCTGCTAAAGCACGTGGAAAGCCTGAAGGGTGTCAGACCTGTCATCTCACTTGCATGATACTTCAAGCACTTAATTTGAGATCGAAAGACTTTAACCACATAGAAACCCAATTCAACATTGTAAATTTAGCAGTAGTATGGATAGTCGCAGCATGTGAGGATTGAATCGATTCTACATTTTTAAGATGGTTTAATTGTATCTCGAGAGGAAACAACTATCTGTCATAGTCTTGTTTTGTGTATACAGAAAGAAAATTCCTCACGCCTTTCCTGCATCCTCCTTGTCGTGTCAAAATTGGGGTTTAAATAAAAACAAAAAAATGACACCCTTCAAGCATTTAGAAAGGGGATTAGTATTGTATTTCATTTAGAGTTTCTTCCATGTGGTAGTTAGGAGTATATTGGTGGAATAGTGTGGGAGGGGGAATCCATATAAATTCTCCACAATCATTGTCAGCATGTGCCCAGCCATGCAAAAATATAGTTGGATGCCCAACCGTGAAGGTAAATGGCTTGACAACGTGCCAGAGAAGAATGGTCTCATTAAATGTTTTGATTTCAGGATTGCACAAAATAAGTTTGTTGCAAAAGGCCTTGGAATCCCACCCACTATTAAAGGAAGCTTATGTGTTGTGTTTGGGTACCTCAGTTGGAAGATGTGAAACCAAATTTCTGCACCCTTGGACAAATTTGGGAACCCACTTTTCTTTCAGGCATTTTGGTGAACAGTTCACATGCCTTACGAATGCTTCCACATTCTGTAGGCATATCTTTCAGGGCACTTGCAACTAAAACAACTGACAAAAAAGGGCCCTTCTCCATAATGCGTTGATAGATGTCCATACTCTTTTTTAAAGCTACTATTTTGGCGCTGGTTGTGACTATGCTAGCAAAGTTGAAGTGATCTGGTTGGACACCTGTTGGTCACACATGGTGAGAAGTGGTACTTGTTGTAACATGGTCTACACAAAAATAAAATAAAATATTATATCTATGGAACAGGTATGCACTCCCATCAAAGCAGAATGGAAAGGTCACGTTTGGGCGATGTTTTAGGTACCAATTACCTAACCACAAAAGGGTGTAGATGAAACCAACTAGTTCACCCTTGCCACCACAACTATTCAGTCAGTGTGTGTGAAATAAGATCTCTCAAGTAGAATTTTGACTTGACAAGGATAATAGGAAAAAAAAAGAAGAAGCAATTTTTGCAGCTCTACAACACTAGGTGTATATCCTATTCCATGTCGGTGAAAAGAACCTTAGTGATCATGAATCGGAGATATGTGGCCTGGGAAAGTATAAGATGGTGATGAGAAACCACTTCCAGAAAGGCTTCTTGATACGCCTTAGGCATAATCTTTGAATAAAATACAATGGTGTAATGGTGGATGCATGCACCCATGTGATGAAATGCCTTTTTATGATGCAGAACTGAGTCCCTCTTTTTCGAATGGCTGCATTTTCTCCCATGCATGGTTCATCTCTCCTTATCTTTCATAATTCTTGTACTTTAGTTTTTCTTTTGCAACAAAATATAATTTTAAAAGCTTAGGATTATCATACATTTAATTGTTTTATAATAACTTGTTGCAAAAAAATAAAATGTCGTATCGTAACTCACACAATCAAAATAACCATTTTGTAGTCAACCATGAACTTCAACCCTCATTTTGAGGTGATTCAGAAAACTACCTGACCAAACTAGATCACTACAAAGTATTGTTTTATCGACAAGTTGAAGTTGACTTCCGATAAATATGTTGACCATCTCCTGGTTAAATAGATAAATTGTGATTTTTGGAGACTTGCAAGGAAACCTTTGTAACTCCAAAAAGGGGATGTTAAGCTTCCATCCTATACCTTGTCATGTGAGGAGTCACTTTAATCCTTGAATCGACCTCAAATGATCGTATGTGATATTTTGACGCCCTTATAGGAGCCCTGTTACACTATTTTGCAGTGGTAGGAAGCTGCTAAATCTAAAAATTGGCTTTCATTTTGAACCACCATTTGAAACCTAGATAGAGAAATTATTATCCATCTTCGCAAACCTCTAGTGTTTTTACTAGACAATTGCATGGAACATTCAATTTAGGGAAAAACAAATTTGTATAGTTTGGCAAAGCCATTTTGTAGGCCTCTAGTCGTAGTTTGACTAGGTTAAATTGGACCAATTAGGACCGGTGGCTTCAAAAATCATGTCACCATTTGAAAACCATGTTCTAGTTTTCAGTTCCAACAACTATGGTGAATTTTCCATATATGGTGGAACTCATAGGAAATTTATTATGGTGCATTCATCCATCAAACGTTAGTTTTGGACGTGGTTTTTTGAGCCCTTGAGCTAACTTTTAATCATTTGCAACTAGGCCAATTACGACCGATGGCCCCATAAAACTAGCTCCAATCGTAAACGTTCACTAGTTTTGAATTTCATTAGTTCCTATGAACTCTTGGTATATAAGTGGACATGTAGAAATTTAACCATGGTGTGTTTGCTCATTGGAAGACAATGTTTGAAAGTGGATTCTTAGCCTTCGAGCTTGATTCGAACGTTTTGTAGCAAGCAGGAAAATGTTAAAAGAGAGTTGTAGGATGTAGTGCCCATTTCCTTTGATACCTTTTGACACTAATCATGATACTGCTGATTATATTATAGACATGATTATGGACCTTATTATAGTATGATGATAGATGTAGATCATGGATTATTGTTGACTTGATTCAGTTATGATGCATGATAATTATTAGAGGCATTTTGGATATTGACGATGATATACTATTTGACATGGTTATATTATGGATGTTGTGCGGACTTGTGATTTTCGATATTGTGAGTAGACCTAGAAATGGAAATTATTGGATGATGATATAATTGTTGAGTAAAATTACAAATGATATTGTTAGATTGCTTTAATGTTGTTGTGATTCATATATCTAGATGATTTTAGATTTTTAATTATATTTATATTATTTTGGACTCTACGATATGGCCACGAGGCCGAAGGAGGTATTTTTGTTTTGCAGGTTAAAAGATCACAACAAACATCGGGGGATTGAAGACCAACCACATTGGAATTCTAGATGAATTCTGCAACAAGGTCACCATGGCAACTAGTATTTGTTGTGTGTGTTTGTATTTTTGTTAGGGATTCCTATGAGGGGGAATCACCTTTAAATGTGACCAAGGGATTTTATGTATTTCTTTAATTTTGGCCCTTTTGTTTATGTTTGCATGTATTTATTTTGTGGTGCTTTTACCCCTTTCATTAATTATTAAATAGTATAAAAATATTGTGAGTAATCATATTGTTAAGATAATTAATTAAAATATGTCATAAGAAAGTAATTAATAGAGTTGTTGGCTTGGAATTAAAGTGTTGTAAGTAATGTGTAAGTGATGTGTAAGTTGACTCTTGAGTGTGAAACACTCCACCTTATTAGAAATTCGAATTTGTCCTTGGAGGTTGTTTTTGGAGGCTTGTGGGACAAGTTAAACTTGTCTCATACCCCTTAAATTTATTTACCAACCATACTTATGGTTGGGGAGTTGAAATTAGACTTTTATTATGCATTTTAGGAAGACAAATTGTAGGTTTTAATTGCACTTGTCTTACATGTTTTAATTTTAGTCCTTTGGGGTGTAGGTTGGATTTGAGTGTGTAAGTAAACTGTCATATTATTCACCCACTTGTTTATTATGCATTGGAGAATGAAGTTGACTTTTGGGGGTTGGGGTGAGGATGTGTGATGTGACATCCTACATGGATTCAGAACGACCCAAAAATCACACACACGAACAACACAGTAAAAGACAGGACATTTTTTTGACTTGCTTGAAGATAATACGATGCTACACAAGTTCTCTAGGGAATACAATCAACTAAAGACATGCTTTCCACAACACGGACTCACACTGGTTACAACTAACATGAGGCACACACTTAGGACACAATGGTACATCTAGAGTATGCAATTTTACAACAAGGTTTTCCCACAGAAGGTTTCTTTAGAATCATGTTTTAGCTGTAAGTGCTTTTACATTCTTTACTTTTCCCGGAGAAACCATGATAGGAGAATCTGAAGTTCATGTCTCCTTTGAAGAGTTTTCTCCTACCTTGTTAAAGTTAATATACAGTGTGAACAAATTATTGTATGGTAAGAGGTTACTTCATTTACTTGATTAACTTATTCATTTGTGAGGAGGCAGTTAATTTCTCAAGGCTCTTAACTTCATCAATTTGTTTTCGACGTTGTGCTTTTGAACATATATGTTTTACCTTTTCAAGCGGTCAATTTTATTTTATTTTATTTTATTCCAGTACATGACTGTCTAACTCTTGGATTCATCATTAAGATCTTATTAGTTGTTAATAAGATTTCATTGGGGTCAAGAGTCTAATCAGAAAAATTAAAGGTTTCACTTGGGCTTCACTTGAAGAGATAGAAATAAGTATACTGTTTACATTTTCAACGGGTAAGACAGATCGAAGAGTTTCTTAGGCAAGTTCCTTCTATTTATTATAATCTTGTTATCTTCCAAGAATTTAATCATTGATTTCACCTTAAGACCATTCTAAGGACTCACCACAATAAGAGATTGTTGATTTGTTTACGCGGGATCACAAGGTATATTTGTTTCTCTTGTTTTTTTTTTTTGCTAGGTTCAAAACATAGTCCTCTACCAAACGACACATGACCAAAGGTAACCAAAGTGATGTAAGTTGATTCAGTTTTAGATAATTATACTTAGGTTGACAATTCAAGGATAAATCTTATTCTGAAAAGTGAAAATTCAACAAAGGATACACATATCAAAACAAGTTCGTTTAATCTTATTGACAATAATATTTCTCAAATTGACTTTCAAACGATAACAACCTACATGAGAACAATACAAAATTATAATGCAATGCCTTCTAAATAGTCTCCACAATTTCCATACCAATGTTTTAAAGCAAAGGAAAACATTCGTACAACAACAGTTCCTAAGAAGGCTGGAATCCACTTTCTACACGTGTTTCTTTTTCTCTCTCTTTTTTTTTCTTTTCTACTCAGAAAATCCTCCTGCACATTTGTTAGCACATGTCAGCTGGCAAGAACTGAGCACGATAAAAGCTATAACATTAAGACAATATGTTGTTATCTAACTGTTTCAAGGAAGAAAAGCACTGTTGAAGATGAAAAATAATCCAAGAGTCTAAACAAGAGCAATTAAAGAGTTGTCCAAAAGCATAAAATGTCTAAATAAAAGGGACGGCACTAACTCTATTTAATTATCATTTTCTCATAGGAGAAGTTAACAAATAGCATGGTGAATTCCACCCATATCACAATAATGACCATCATTTTAACAAGATAACATTTCGAAACAAAAACAATTACAAGAAGAGAATTAATTTCAAACATGATCTATCCCTATTTGTTTAAGTTAGTTCACCAAGCCAAGGATTCACTATGCCACAGGAAGATCCCAAACAATCAATCGACATGAGAATGTCTAAACCAACATGACTTATTAATATTAAGATGATGTGCCTATAACAATTAATTTTATGTCAAGATTGAATAAATAAAATGGAAAGAAAAGGGATGAAACGCACAAATGACCTCGTATGGGTCACATCCTATCCTAACAATCCTTCTATTAAACTTTCTTCTAATCAAGAGAGTGTCTTAAGAAAAAGGACAAACTTGGCAAGACCAAACATAACCATTATAAATCTTACAGGAGGGTTACTCAATCATTCACAAGAACACAACACAGGATACATAGCTTCCAAAGGATCTGTCGTCAACAACAAGTTGACTTAAACCTTTCTGGTCAACACATAACCATTCTACTACAATGACAGCAAGGAGGTCGTATCACAACGATCATCACAAAAACCAGTCAACCAATGAGTTTCCAAACACACCAACCTCTAAGTCACAGGAGAATGAAATTTAAGCATCTTTACGGAGCAAAACGTAGAGTAATTTCTTACGCATAAAACCAACATCCCAATTTTAAGATTTGAAAACTTCCTCACTAATGATCAAGTAGATCTCGTATCCTCCAACATGTGTGAAACAAAATCAAGGTAAGAAAAGAGTATTTCCTCTGACATTTTAAGCTATCCAAAAGAAATGTGAGTATCGTCAAAAGAAAACATTCCATAGGATCAGCTACATTCCTCAAAACATACAACAGTCACCAAGGGAGAGAAGGTGATTCCAAAGACAACAATCTCCAAACGGTGAACATGAATTGATATCAATTTATGACGATCAACCATGACACTCGAAAAATAAAAGTATTTCTTTGAGCGATTCAAACAAATAACAAAAGCAACTAACCTAGTTGAAAGTAATATCAACTTGGCTCAATTCAATAATCAGTCAAGCTAAGCACACACCAAGCCAACCGGGAAGGGTTACTAGAACTAAAACAACTGAAAGAAAAGGATAGAGACAGGAATAGCATCATTCACCTATACATAACGCACTCGTAGTACTCAATCACCAATTCGTAAATACCCAACATAAACCGTAACAAATGATCTCAAACCGAAACAAGAATAAGAACAAAACAGGAACTATAAAGTTGAGTCCAACGACAATGTTTGATAAAACATTCAAATCATGAGACCAACACAAAGAACTCGGGAATTTTCATTACAGGACCCCCACCTCTTTTGTTTTATTAGTCTTAAGAACAAAGTTCACCCAACTAATATTTATTAAAACCCAGAAAACAATATAAAAGGCTTCAACCAGCGCAATCATTTCTAACGCCAAAACAAATACAAATGAGCCAGGAAAGTGGAAACCAAACAGCATACCATCACACGAGACATTTATATGAAGAGTAGAGTTATTTAATGATTCAATTAAATAACAGCATAAGAATTAATGGTATAGAGAATATCGTGCCTGATTAAGCTCCCGCAGTCGATAACAAGATGGACAGGGCCTGCAATAAAGAACCCTTGACCGGTGCAACTTCTCTTCCTCAGCCTGCTGAAGGTCCAAACTCTGTTAACGGCCATGCTCTTGTCCTTGTCGGTGAACAAACTGGGTGCCACATCTATTACATACAACAGGGGATGAACCATACTGGTAACCATTACCATGAGCTATACTCTCTGAAAGAGGCCCTTGCCAAGTGCAGCCGCTCTTGTGGTGCAGGCAATGAACTGTCACACGGCCTATAGCATCAGCCAATACCGGATTTGCCTCTTGCACTGCCTTCGAATCTGTATCAGTAACCAAATACCCGTCATAAGGGCAGGCCCTAGTAGTACTCAGCACATAAGTTAGGCAAGGCTTGCAGAAAGGATGTGTACATTGGGTTTGCACAGCCTCATTAGGGTAAACATGCTGCCTACCAACTGGACAGAAATATTCTCCAGGGAGTGATTGTATATTTATGATACTCTCGTTGTCAAAACCCATGACCTCCCCGAGAAAGCAAACCAAATGTATTTTCACCTGTGAAGAAGCTGCCACAAAATATCAAGTGTGTTGCTTGTGCAGCAAAACATTTCAGCTGTAGCTTGCAAGGTGTGATAATTCCAACAGCACCCTTTATGCCTGCCAATATAGTGACTCGTTGAAGATGCTCATATCATTGCAAAGCAAAAAGTGCTTCATAAATATTCTGATCTGAAACAGATCCGCCTCCATGGGATACTCTTCCATGAGTTACATCGAAAGACAACAAGAAAACAATAGAGAAACTTATCAATAAATTTCATCAGGTCTTCTGGTAATACTCCCACTGTCACGAATGGTTTTTTTTTTTGGATATACAACTCAATGCAAGCTCTGGATCTGAGAAATATCCTGCTACCTTCATCTCCCAAGACATTTTCTCCAACATTGCATAGATCTCCTGTGCCCGTGGGTGTGATCTGTCACCTTATACAAAAGCATGCACCATTTTATTGCCTTTAAACCAACTACATCCAAGTTTCTTTTTTTTTTTTTTAATTCCTCTATCCTTCATCGATCTCCTTCCTGCACCCTCTCTCTCCTTTCACCCCTCGCCATGAGAGCCTGCCTCACTCCTGTTGTCACTTAACCGATTTTGATACAAAATATCTTGAAGGAGAATCCCGACTTAGAGGATGCATCAGTCAAACCGAATGGATAACATCATAGTTGGATGACTCGCTATTGGAGCGCTCAAATAGGTTTCTCTACTATCGCAACATGTCTACTACCTAGCTAAATACTATTGCAGCAGCGATTCTTTGTGGATCCCCAACAAGAACACACCATACAAAGACCCAATGAACGTGGAGGTAACGCCTACTTCCCCAACTGCGGCTTCATCTATAACCACCATATCTAACCCATGGCTAAGCGCTGCAAACTTCAATCAAGATAGAAAAGCAGTGGTGCATGCAAACTCAGCCTCACTTGCAAAACTTGCCTCAAGATTTGGTCGAGCTTCTTCCATGTTAGACTCACCACCTGGACAGAAGCGACTCTCCAAAATGAAAGGGCAAGATAGCACAACTAAAACTTTACCTCATTCTCCAACTATAGCTGCAAGATTTTGCAACAACTGATCATGAATGTGGTCACGTGTAACGAGCAATGCAGAAAATCGTTGCAGAAAGCAAACTGACAAAGCCACGATTTTTGGAGAATCCAAACCCTCTCACGCAACACATTGTGGCTTATTGCAGACCTTCATTTCACCATCTACAAATCCACTGTCTCACACTGAAGCAATTCATCTGTTTCAGCATTTGATGGAGCGCAGGCAAGCATTCGTGGTTCAGGGCAGGAAGAAGGAGGTGTCTAGGAGAAAACGTGAGAAAAGGAACTTGACAGACAAGATTACGATGCCTTCTCAACCACTCCACATGCAGGCAATCCACGGGAGATCTCACGCTGTCCGAGAGGGAGCAGGCAGGTCAAACAAAATATTTGCAAATCAGGAAAATCAGTGGGTGCGGCCACCAACAGGGATACCATCACGTCGTTCATTAAAGTCTCCACCTTCCACGCCAAGGAGATGAAGCTGCCCGAGCCCAGGTAGGTTAGGGGGCATTACATTCTCCTCCCCTTAAGAAAGCATCGTCCTCGATGCGACATTACACAGAGGAAAGGAGATGGTATGCAACAAGGGATAGATACAGAAGAAAACACACCTTATGGTTTGAAATTTTAGTTGATTAAGGCACGGTCACAAGGTAGCCTTAGGAACATTTGGTAGAATTTTTAACTTTCAATGTTCTGTGAAGATTGGCAGTTCTTTCTTGTTCATCATTTCATTAGTCTCTTCCCATTATCACTATTCTTAGTTTAATTTCTTTTAAAATTTCATCATTGCAAAGTCTTTGTTCATTCTTTATTGTGGGTGCCCAACATGAACTGCTACCACAACACCCTATCAGGTTCACAAGACACTACAGATTCACAAGCACACAAGTATATACTTCAAGATTGTATTACACCACAAAAGGTTACACAATTACGGAATAGAATGGGCACACTCCACATAACATAGTACTCGGCACACATCAATGACTGACATACCAAAATACTTAACCAAAACAGTACTACAATCCACTAGACATTTCCTCAATTTGCATCAATGAAAAACTCACATAACACCAAACAAATGCCACAGGTACATAGTGTCCACAAGGGGATCAATGACATAACCACAACATCACAACACATATCCATCTGACATGAGTAACACATACATCAAAAGACCACTACCAAATATCACAATAACTCAACATATATCCTGCAACATCAACCATACAGACAAATATCATAAGCCTCCCTCAAACTCTTATGCCTCCCTCAAGTCTCTTATGCCTCCCTCAAACTCTTATGCCTCCCTCAAGTCTCTTATGCCTCCCTCAAACTCTTATGCCTCCCTCAAGGAGGCCGGTTGTCCCCATGGTCCAAGACACATAGAGTTCGAACACTCCTAACCCAAGTGACATAATAACGCGTGGTTCAACAACCCGCTAGTTATATGTACCCCTTGGGGCGTACCCCCATACAACGAAGCGGGTCCATAGGTCCAACCAATCCATGGTGCATCCCATGACCCTATTCCACACATCACGACATTAGAACCAGCACAACAATCTAGTCAAAGTGCCAAGTGGCAAAGTACAAGCCTTGGGCAAGGCGGTAAGAATTCCAAATTTAAAAAAAAAGACCCCAAATCAAGCTAAAATAAATGGCCAAATAGCCAAAGTTAGTATCGAAATCCCCATGTTAGTGCCACAAACCAAGGAAATGCCCAAAATTGTAAAGCATTGCAATCAAGAAAAGATGTTGGTCCTTGCAAAATAAAGTAAAAGCTCAATTTACGAATAAAATCAACTTATAATAATGTCACATTACGATAACTGTGTGGCCTTATCTAGCCACCAAAGGGTACTCAACGAGTTCTTGCTTTTCGGAACATCGAGCCTCGGCTCGTAAAATACATATCAATAATACAACTGTCATCACCTCCATCTGAATCATCCCGCCACCCTTCGACAAGGCTAAACATAGTCATAGATACACTAAGGTTGCATACATACAACCACATAGGGAGAGAGGAAAGAATCACATGTTATCTACTAAACCGAGTTTTAGCTCGAGTTATTGACCCATGGTACACCATTCCTCACTCTCAACATACACTTCTACCGATTTCCCTCAGGATTGGTTAGCGTAAGGTTCACAACATAACATACAACAACATCACTAACATAACGGTGGCACACACGTAACTACCATAACGTCTCACGTATGGTATGCATACAGGGTAGATCACAATCATACATCCACAGGGTGCAATACATCACTTTACCACATTCTGCACCCAAAGTGCAATCACAATACGATAGGGTTCATACTCTCATCGTATGACCCTAAATCACGACATGAATCATTACATATCACATAACTCAGATATATGATGAACATAATAACATCACAACATAACATCCATTGCTACATAACAAGGTGGTACACACATTTCTTCAAAACATGGTAAAAACATCATGATACAACTCATCTCTTTTAACATCAATCTAGTCATACAACACATTGATACACCTACATATCACAATATGTCACAATATTCCAACACTATGTCATCCACATTAGAATTCTTTTCACACATCACAAACAATAATTCACACGTGAACTCTTCCTAGAATCCACAAGACGGAGAGAGAATACTCCCATCCCCAAACATATCAACATGATCACAAACACGCACAAGGTGACATACCCATAATGTGCGTTCACAATATCACAATTACGACAATAATCACATCACGTTTAAAGCACATTACTCTTCCAATATCTACCACCATCATGCAACATATCATCATCATGCAGTATCATCATGTAACACCACCACCACCATGTAACATCATCATATAACACCAATCCGGCCCATAGGTTCGAGAGCATGAACCTACGCTCTGATACCAAAGTGTAACGACCCAAAAATCACACACACGAACAACACAGTAAAAGATAGGACATTTTTTTGACTTACTTGAAGATAATACAATGCTACACAAGTTCTCTAGGGAATACAATCAACTAAAGGCATGCTTTCCACAACACGGACTCATATTGGTTACAACTAACATGAGGCACACACTTAGGACACAATGGTTCATCTAAAGTATGCAATTTTACAACAAGGTTTTCCCACAGAAGGTTTCTTTAGAA
This sequence comes from Taxus wallichiana var. yunnanensis, assembly GCA_018340775.1. Classification (NCBI taxonomy): domain Eukaryota; kingdom Viridiplantae; phylum Streptophyta; class Pinopsida; order Cupressales; family Taxaceae; genus Taxus; species Taxus wallichiana. The sequence continues at coordinate 547,606,737 of CM031239.1, forward strand.
TCATGTTTTAGCTGTAAGTGCTTTTACATTCTTTACTTTTCCTGGAGAAACCATGATAGGAGAATCTGAAGTTCATGTCTCCTTTGAAGAGTTTTCTCCTACCTTGTTAAAGTTAATATACAGTGTGAACAAATTATTGTATGGTAAGAGGTTACTTCATTTACTTGATTAACTTATTCATTTGTTAGGAGGGCAGTTAATTTCTCAAGGCTCTTAACTTCATCAATTTGTTTTCGACGTTGTGCTTTTGAACATATATGTTTTACCTTTTCAAGTGGTCAATTTTATTTTATTTTATTTTATTTTATTCCAGTACATGACTGTCTAACTCTTGGATTCATCATTAAGATCTTATTAGTTGTTAATAAGATTTCATTGGGGTCAAGAGTCTAATCAGAAAAATTAAAGGTTTCACTTGGGCTTCACTTGAAGAGATAGAAATAAGTATACTGTTTACATTTTCAATGGGTAAGACAGATCGAAGAGTTTCTTAGGCAAGTTCCTTCTATTTATTATAATCTTGTTATCTTCCAAGAATTTAATCATTGATTTCACCTTAAGACCGTTCTAAGGACTCACCACAATAAGAGATTGTTGATTTGTTTACGCGGGATCACAAGGTATATTTGTTTCTCTTGTTTTCTTTTTGCTAGGTTCAAAACATAGTCCTCTACCAAACGACACATGACCAAAGGTAACCAAAGTGATGTAAGTTGATTCAGTTTTAGATAATTATAATTAGGTTGACAATTCAAGGATAAATCATATTCTGAAAAGTGAAAATTCAACAAAGGATACGCATGTCAAAACAAGTTCATTTAATCTTATTGACAATAATATTTCTCAAATTGACTTTCAAACAATAACAACCTACATGAGAACAATACAAAATTATAATGCAATGCCTTCTAAATAGTCTCCACAATTTCCATACCAATTTTTTTAAAGCAAAGGAAAACATTCGTACAACAACAGTTCCTAAGAAGGCTGGAATCCACTCTCTACACGTGTTTCTTTTTTCTCTCTTTTTTTTTTTTTCTACTCAAGAAAATCCTCCTGCACATTTGTTAGCACATGTCAGTTCGCAAGAACTGAGCACGATAAAAGCTATAACATTAAGACAATATGTTGTTATCTAACTGTTTCAAGGAAGAAAAGCACTGTTGAAGATGAAAAATAATCCAAGAGTCTAAACAAGAGCAATTAAAGAGTTGTCCAAAAGCATAAAATGTCTAAATAAAAAGGAAGGCACTAACTCTATTTAATTATCATTTTCTCATAGGAGAAGTTAACAAACAGCATGGTGAATTCCACCCATATCACAATAATGACCATCATTTTAACAAGATAACATTTCGAAACAAAAACAATTACAAGAAGAGAATTAATTTCAAACGTGATCTATCCCTATTTGTTTAAGTTAGTTCACCAAGCCAAGGATTCACTATGCCACTGGAAGATCCCAAACAATCAATCGACATGAGAATATCTAAACCAACATGACTTATTAATATTAAGATGATGTGCCTATAACAGTTAATTTTATGTCAGTACCGAATAAATAAAATGGAAAGAAAAGGGATGAAACGCACAAATGACCTCGTATGGGTCACATCCTATCCTAACAATCCTTCTATTAAACTTTCTTCTAATCAAGAGAATGTCTTAAGAAAAAGGACAAACTTGGCAAGACCAAACATAACCATTATAAATCTTATAGGAGGGGGGTAAGTGCACCAAGTTGGGGGACAATTAAGTGGACATCAAATCCTGAATTTTACATTAAAAACAGCAAAACATCAAATTTAGTCTTCCGCAGACTTGAACCATGCTGAAAAGTAAAAACTATGTCATAAAAATGGTACCATTGCGTAGGGGAGACTATTAGCTTTGTAGAAATACTAATTTTAAAGTGAATAGAAGAGAATAAATATCATTTTATAATTTTTTACATAGTACGTCTTTAAGAAACTTTTTCCTGTGAATGGTTATGTCTACGTTTAAGACTGCAAAATTTGTTTCACTTATCAGAATGTGATAAAACTTATACCATCCCAACCATGGTGAAATTATATACATGTTCAAAAAAAAATTTATTTGATTTCAATATTTTTTTAAGAAGTTATGGCGGGAAAATGGAAAGTGCTCTGTTTTCTTTATGTTTTCATACCACTTTCACGAGAAAAAATCATAAAAATAAAATATTATTGAAAAAATACAAAATAAAATCCATCCCAAGATAGATAGTGATATATAACTTCTCACCAAAGGAAAAAATATATATCAATTTTTGGTCATCCAAATTGTGGGCAAACGAACTATAATCTTATCGGCGTTTTTAAAAAAAAATTACAAGTCATTGAATTTTGAGTGTTTAATATAGCTCATCTTGTCCATTTTTACAAAAATTAGTATTTTAAAAACTAGATTCCGAATGCTACAATTCATATTAGTATAATTTTGTCTAATTTTGAGTGTATGTATTGCTAATAATCCCTACAAGTTGATATTATGTTGTTATTTGCAATATGATGTCCACGGATGACCCTATATTTGTCCATCAACTTCCCGCACTTACCGTGGTTATTCAATCATTCACAAGAACACAACACAGGATACATAGCTTCCAAAGGATCTATCGTCAACAACAAGTCGACTTTAACCTTTCTGGTCAACACATAACCATTCTACTACAATGACAGCAAGGAGGTCGTATCACAACGATCATCACAAAAACCAGTCAACCAATGAGTTTCCAAACACACCAACCTCTAAGTCACAGGAGAATGAAATTTAAGCATCTTTACGGAGCAAAACGTAGAGTAATTTCTTACGCATAAAACCAACATCCCAATTTTAAGATTTGAAAACTTCCTCACTAATGATCAAGTAGATCTCGTATCCTCCAACATGTGTGAAACAAAATCAAGGTAAGAAAAGAGTATTTCCTCTGACATTTTAAGCTATCCAAAAGAAATGTGAGTATCGTCAAAAGAAAACATTCCATAGGATCAGCTACATTCCTCAAAACATACAACAGTCACCAAGGGAGAGAAGGTGATTCCAAAGACAACAATCTCCAAACGGTGAACATGAATTGATATCAATTTATGACGATCAACCATGACACTCGAAGAATAAAAGTATTTCTTCGAGCGATTCAAAAAATAACAAAAGCAACTAACCTAGTTGAAAGTAATATCAACTTGGCTCAATTCAAAAATCAGTCAAGCTAAGCACACACCAAGCCAACCGGGAAGGGTTACTAGAACCTAAAACAACTGAAAGAAAAGGATAGAGACAGGAATAGCATCATTCACCTATACACAATGCACTCGCAGTACTCAATCACCAATTTGCAAATACCCAACATAAACCAGAACTACAGATCTCGAACCGAAACAAGAATAAGAACAAAACAGGAACTATAAAGTTGAGTCCAACGACAATGTTTGATAAAACATTCAAATCGTGAGACCAACACAAAGAACTCGGGAATTTTCATTACAGGACCCCCACCTCTTTTGTTTTATTAGTCTTAAGAACAAAGTTCACCCAACTAATATTTATTAAAACCCAGAAAACAATATAAAAGGCTTCAACCAACGCAATCATTTCTAACGCCAAAACAAATACAAACGAGCCAGGAAAGTGGAAACCAAACAGCATACCATCACACGAGACATTAATATGAAGAGTAGAGTTATTTAGTGATTCAATTAAATAACAGCATAAGAATTAATGGTATAGAGAATATCGTGCCTGATTAAGCTCCCGCAGTCGATAACAAGATGGACAGGGCCTGCAACAAAGCAACCCAACCAGTGCAACTTCTCTTCCTCGGCCTGCTGAAGGTCCAAACTCTATTAACGGCCATGCTCTTGTCCTTGTCGGTGAACAAACTGGGTGCCACATCTATTACATACAACAGGGGATGAACCATACTGGTAACCATTACCATGAGCTATACTCTCTGAAAGAGGCCCTTGCCAAGTGCAGCCGCTCTTGTGGTGCGTAGCAATGAACTGTCACATGGCCTATAAAGATCGGCCCAATACCGGATTTGCTCTTGCACTGCCTTCGAATCTGTATCAGTAACCAAATACCCGTCATAAGGGCAGGCCCTAGTAGTACTCAGCACATAAGTTAGGCAAGGCTTGCAGAAAGGATGTGTACATTGGGTTTGCACAGCCTCATTAGGGTAAACACGCTGCCTACCAACTGGACAGAAATATTCTCCAGGGAGTGATTGTATATTTATGATACTCTCGTTGTCAAAACCCATGACCTCCCGAGAAAGCAAACCAAATGTATTTTCACCTGTGAAGAAGCTGCCACAAAATATCAAGTGTGTTGCTTGTGCAGCAAAACATTTCAGCTGTAGCTTGCAAGGTGTGATAATTCCAACAACACCCTTTATGCCTGCCAATATAGTGACTCGTTGAAGATGCTCATATCATTGCAAAGCAAAAATGCTTCATAAATATTACGATGCAAACAGATCCGCCTCCATGGGATACTCTTCCATGAGTTACATCGAAAGACAGCAAGAAAGCAATAGAGAAACTTATCAATAAATTTCATCAGGTCTTCTGGTAATACACCCACTGTCACGAATCGGTTTTTTTTTTGGATATACAACTCAATGCAAGCTCTGGATCTGAGAAATATCCTGCTACCTTCATCTCCCAAGACATTTTCTCCAACATTGCATAGATCTCCTGTGCCCGTGGGTGTGATCTGTCACCTTATACAAAAGCATGCACCATTTTATTGCCTTTAAACCAGCTACATCCAAGTTTCTTTTTTTTTTTTAATTCCTCTATCCTTCACCGATCTCCTTCCTGCAACCTCTCTCTCCTTTCACCCCTTGCCCTAAGATCCTGCCTCACTCCTACTGTCACTTAACCGATTTTGATACAAAATATCTTGAAGGAGAATCCCGACTTAGAGGATGCAGTCAAAACTGAACAGATAACATCATAGTTGGACTGCCTGCATTGGAGTGCTCAAATAGGCTTCTACCATCAGAACATGTCTCACGCTGCCTAGATAAATATCATTTGCAGTGCGATTCTTTGTGGATCCCCAACAAGAACACACCATACAGCACCCAATGAACGTGGAGGTAACACGCCTACTTCCCCAGCTGCGGCTTCATCTATAACCACCATATCTAACCCATGGCTAGGCGCTGGCAAACTTCCAGTCAGTATTAGAAACAGTGGTGCACGCAAACTCAGCCTCACTTGCAAAACTTGCCTCAAGATTTGGTCGAGCTTCTTCCATGTTAGACTCACCACCTGGACAGAAGCGACTCTCCAAAATGAAAGGGCAAGACAGCACAACTAAAACTTTACCTCGTTCTCCAACTACAGCTGCAAGATTTTGCAACAACTGATCACGACTGTGGTCGCGTGCAACCAGAACAGCAGGAAAATCGTTGCAGAAACAGCCTGTACAACACGATTTTTGGAGAATCCAAACCCTCTCACGCAACACCAGGGTGACAGACCTTCATTTCACCATCTACGAATCCACTGTCTCACACTGAAGCAATTCATCTGTTTCAGCATTTGATGGAGCGCAGGCAAGCATTCGTGGTTCAGGGCAGGAAGAAGGAGGCGTCTAGGAGAAAACGTGAGAAAAGGAACTTGACAGACAAGATTACGATGCCTTCTCAACCACTCCACATGCAGGCAATCCACGGGAGATCTCACGCTGTCCGAGAGGGAGCAGGCAGGTCAAACAAAATATTTGCAAATCGGAAAATCAGTGGGTGTGGCCACCAACAGGGATACCATCACGTCGTTCATTAAAGTCTCCACCTTCCACGCCAAGGAGATGAAGCTACCCGAGCCCAGGTAGGTTAGGGGTGCATTAAATGGATCCTCCTCATCCTCTTCTCTTCCCTCTTCTATAAAATTCAAATTTCTTGCCTTGTTTTGGGTTGCTTCACTTTTGGAGACTTCACTTTGGGTGAATTTTCTTGTTGTTTTGGGAGCTCATGCTTGGAGAAGTTTTCTAAAGATTGTTTCATGCTTGTGCTTGGCTATTTTGGATTACTTGCATTGGGATAAAGCTTGTTGTTTTGGAACTTGGAATAACTCCATCATGGAGAGGTAGGAGCTTGGCTCTTGAAATACTCTTCTTGTATATATGTAAATGTTCTTGTTTCAATGTTTTGGTATATATTGTGGGTCATTTCTTTGGGTAGATGGCCTAGGAATGGTGTAGGAGAAGACTATGGGGTTGTTTTGTGGGAGGTATAAGGGTAGAGGGAGTTGGGATGGGTTCCACCTTACAAAGAAATAGCTTGCATTTCTTTACTCGTTATGGGGTGCCATAAGAGGTTGGGGAGACATAAGAAAATGTGAGGAATAAGGGGTACTTGGGGGAGGCATAAGGGCATGACAGGGTTTGAAATGATATATATATATATATATATATATATATATATATATATATATATATATATATATATATATATATATTTGGCGGGTTGTAATCAGGTGGTGATACCCATTTTCCCCCTTGGGAGGCATAAGCAGCATCCCCCATAACTTCTTGCTCCTTTGGCTTGCTTGATGAAGCCTTTGGTTTTTTTTCATGTTTTAATGTAGTTGTAAACAACATTATGTTTTGGACTATGTTTTATTGTGATAATGTTGCATGTATGTTTGTGGAAGCCTGTTGTTACCATGAGTTGGATCACATCTTGTATTGCATTGTGGTTGGGGCTCAAGGGCCAATGAAGAAGGATGGTTTCTCCTATTCATTGAATGTCTTGGTTGGGTGGAGAGCATTGCCTTTCCCCTACTCCTATTGTGATCAAATTGGAATAATGAGGAGTATGCATGTTGTTGTTTTGGAGCTGAGAAAAGATAGTTTGACAATCCCTTGTGAAATGAAATCTCATTGTAACCTTTCCCAATTGAAGTGGATGAACTTGTAATTGGTTGTAATGGAAAGATGTTGTACTGATTGCAAATTGTATATTGAAATGTAAAAGAGTTATACTCTATTTTTGTTTTGGAAAGAATGTGAAAGAAAGATACGTGTTTTTGTATGTTGCATTTTGAAACCAAAGGGAAAGGAAGTTGTAAGAGTTCATTTAAATTAATGGAAGTGGTTTTGTCTTGTCCATATGTTGTTATTCCATTGGAAATATGTGTTTAGCATTCACTATGAAATCCCTATTTGAAAAGTGGTAAAGTGAAACACGTGAGAAGAAAATGTATTATTCTGTTCTGTATATAATATATGTTTTGGAAGGAATAAAAGAAGAAAGGTTGTAATGTTGTATTTTGGAATCAATAAAGGATTGCATTACCTTTTTCAATCTGTATTGTTGTATTGAAATTGATCATCCATTGTGTTTTGAAATCTCTGTTGAAAAGAAGAATTGCGTGTGAGGAAAAATATAATGCTCTGTTCTTAAAAAAATGTTAAGATTGGAAATCAAAATTTGCATTTTAGCTGTAGATGGGTTGATTGAATCAACTAAATGTATTAGGCTAGGATTAGAATGAATTTCCACACTTGGGAGATGGAAAGTAATTAAATAGACCCTTTAAAATTTGATCCCTATTTTCTTTGTAATTTCAAACTCGTAATTATCTAAAATAAAAATGCACATTTCGAACCTGTAAGCAAGAAATAACAATGAAACATTAAAATTGAATATTCCAGGGTATAAATGAGTTCAATTATAATAAAACACGTAATGGAAATACTTCAAAACCCTGGCAAAACCGAGTTCAAAGTTTCCCAATTATTTTTCATCAAATTTGTAAATTTCAAATTGGAATTCAATCAAACAGATATACCTCACAAACTTATCCTAATTCCTCCTAAGAAAAACTCTCCATGTCTATTTGACATGTTGAGAGAGGAATAAAATTAAATTGAGTATACTCACAAGTTAAAATTTACTACCAAGATTGTAAAATCCTGCGCAGTCGCTTTCTTAAAATTGACCCCTTAAAATTTATCAAAATAAAAAATTAATGATCTTTGTGTAAAAGGACGTTGAGAGATTTCTAGAAAGTCCTTGTTTTCCCAAAACTGGGCTCTCTATCAAAAGTTATGGCCTTATGAAGTTTTTCTTCCTTGGTGTCATAAATTGGGAAAATTTCCTTGGTGGGCCTGCGGGCTCGAATTTTTCCCTTAGAGCTTAGGAAATTTTTTTGAGAAAATATTCCAAGTTTTCCCCATTGCCGCAACTAATCGGTGTGATTGACGTGGCATCACGAGGCATCGACGGAGGAGCGAGTCCCTTTTTCCTTTTTGTGTTTGAAAAATTTGGGGAAAATTTTCCATGTTTTCTCCACTGTCCCGTGACCACAAAGATATCAAGAGTGGCCACGTTGCATGAGGAGCTGGCAGAGGCACGAGTCAATACTACCCTCCGAGCCCTTCAGGGTGTTAAACAAAATTTCTCCCCGCCACTCCACTTTCCCGCGTTGGCTTAAGTGATGCCACGTGTCCCTTGCGGCTTGTGGACTTACGGGTGCAACATTGGCTTTTCGCCCCACACGGGAAATTTTCCCAAATGTCTCCACCACCCCACTCTCCCCGCGCTAGCTTGAGAAGCGCCACGTGTCCCTTGTGGACTTGAAAACTTGTGGGTGTGTGCAGCACAAAGTTAGTATTTCGCCCCATGCGGGAAACTTTCCAAAGGTATCCCCGAGGCCCGTCAACCCGCCCTTTGGGAAAAAAATTTCCCTTGGGCTCGCAGTCCGCTTTTGGGGAAAATGTTCACCCCAAGGCCCACCGGCCCATAACTTGAGAAATATGAGGAGTTAGGAGGACTTCTTTATATCAATGGAAAGGTAAGGAAATTTTGTATCCAATGGAAATGTTTTAGGAAATTTTTGAATGCGTTAAGTGTGAGAAAAATCAAGTTGAAACTTTAATCTGTCGAGAGGGTGGGTATGATGAAGAATTTCCTCCGAACCTAATTGAACCTTCTAACCCTAAAGTTTGGACCTTATAACCTCTAATAATTTTTAATAAAAGAAAATTATGCTCTAGTGGATTAGAATTGTTCGGAACTTGTTAGTGATAGTTGTTACCTTATAGCCTAGTTGTAGAATCTTTTAAACAAAAAAAAATATTCGATAATTTTCCTAACTAATCCTAGGTTGTTCTTGGGTCTCAAGTGGGTTGATTTTAGTGGGCACCACATAGGACCCCTGTCGGGTTGCCAAACCACCATGAAAAATTTTGACACATGTAAATAACTATTTGAAAACTCTATAGTGTAACTTGTTGTGTGAAATAGAACTTTTGACAAAATGGTGTTTCTCTCTCTTCCTTTCTCTTTCTCTCCTTGGTTACAAAATGAAGTGAAATGAAATGAAATGAATACATGTTTCTAAACCTTTTCTTTTGAATGCAAATTATAATTATTATTACATGTAAATGAGAAACTAAAGACATCAATTATGTTAGATTAGGGTGGATTCCATGCTAGCGATTTATCGCTGATTTCATGCTCACATGGTTTTGCAAGATGTAAGAAAGATGGCAAAAAGGTGATGTGTAATTCATTATTTATTATTGTAATTTATATAGGTCATTGTAAAATGAATATATGTATAATGCGAGTCTAAATCTCATGCTACGTAAATGTTATATTTGAAATTTTCTAATATTTATGGGATGCTAGTTTTAGAGACATCTAGAAATGTGCATTTAATCATAGGTTTAGTTTAATTCATAGTTTTTGATGGGGTGGGAGTGGTGCGGTCAAGTCACATGGTTTTGTGCTTGCCCACCCAGTTTTAAATCCCCCAAGGCACGATCCTCCTCGGAGGTGGTTTCGCTGTTAGAGGCGGCATCTCTGCTCGTGCCGACACTGGTGATTACTCCTCACTAATGATGCTGGTGGCTTCTCCTCTCATTGTCGATGCTGGTGACTCCTTCTCCTCTCGCCGCCGACACCGGTGGCTTCTCCACTCACTGTTGCGCAGCTCCTCTCGTCTACGATCGTGGCTGCTCCTCTCGCTGCTGACACTTGTGGCTGCTCCACTTGTTGTTGTGGCTTCTCCTCTCACTATGAACGCTGGTGGGTGGCTATTCTAATATTTGTCCCACTCTTTGTGGTCATTGTCGACGATCATTGCATCTTCACTTCGGTTTCATGGTTGCTTCAATTGGGTTCCTAATAGTGGTCCCCTTCATTGTAACTAGGTTGTGGATCCTCTCAAAAATCCTCAAGTGTACAAGGATGTGGGTCCTTTCAAACACCCTCAATTTACCCTCAATCCAAAAAAAAAAAAATTAATTCATAATTACGTATGCTAAAAAGGTTTGATATATATATGGTAAATGAATTTGAAGTTAATATCTTGTAGTGCATTTTTAGTGTTCAATAAATGAATAATTAATTAGCGTGTTGTATTCTTACCTTGCAAATGTAATAAAGAGATTTAATTGAAACACTCAACCCTAGTATATTCATGCATAACATGTCTTCATGTGTGATCCTTCTTACCATAGAAGAGATTGAAACCGTAGAATGAACTTAAACTTTTCACTCAATGGAACCTCCTAGTTTAGGTAAATAAAACCCCTAGATTGAGTTTACCATCATAGTTGTTATGTTTAGCGACATTTTCGTGAACCCATATTTTAGGAACGACATGGTCCAACTTTATCTAGAGTATGTGGTTTCCTTCTAGGTTTGGTAACCGTGAGGAGAATGTCTTCTCTTCAGGTCTGACACTATGTTGAGTGGTGAAGACCACCTTGGAAGTCACCTTAAGAGTCCTTGTTTGAAGCAACGACTATGCGGTGTAACCAAACCATTTATGGAGTAAGTAGAGCTATTAATCCCTTGGTATCCTAGTGGACTAATAAGCCTTACAAAGTTAGATCTAGAATTTTCTTGTCATCAAATAAATTCCTTGTGAGACCCCAGATGATGTAAATGGAGAGTGAAATAGTTGTTCTATGACTTAAACTCTTGTTAATGAACTCTTTAGTTCCTCTCAGCTAAATGTGTTACCTTGGTTACTATCAACATAACACCTTGGTCTTTTCTTGAAGGTGGTCTAGCATAAATTTTTCCTCTCGCCTTAAACTCATTTATATTTGAGGCGTAGATCATTAGGTGCAATTGGAATTAAACCAAACCTCAGTTGATTAGGAGGTTAACTTGGGGTTCGTGTGTAGTTATAATGCTTCCAATCATATACTTCTTTAAAATGGTAAACAAGTACTTTCGTAACTCTTCATGTTATAAAGTGACAAAAAAAAAAAAGAGACCTAAGAAACACATTGTTAATGAAATGAGAAATGAGAATATATGTGATAATGGATTAAGAAAAACAGTTTCACTTGAAGTCCTTATGGTTGATTTAAGAATTGAATTTTTTTAAGAATGGATACAAATTGTTCATGGTGGGACTAGGCATTTGAGCCAATATCGAGTCCACTAAAAATAAAATAATTTTTTTATGTCTTTTAAAGGCTTAACTGAATCAAACTAAATTTGGAACTAAAACAACCATAGTACGAAAACGAATGTACTTCAAATGGAAGAAATTTTATAGGAAAGATAAACTTGAACCTTCACCTCCTTTGATGTGTATTATTTTCCCTCGATAACTTCTGGTTGGTCCCCTTACATAATGAGGGTAAAATTAAATGTCAACTAAACATATTTTAAGAAACAAACCTTTAGCATAAGAATGAGAGAATTAGGAACTTTGTAGGTAATTGGAAATATGGAATTTAATTATGTAAGTTATGGAGATTGTCATAAGGGATAAAGAGAAAACTTAAATGGTCAAACAATAAGTTGAATGTGAAATGAATTGAAGAATTTGTATGTGGAAAATGGATAAAATCATCCTTGTATAAAAAAATTCTGGAATATTAATCATAACTAAGATGTAATCATGGAAATGATGTGTTGTGGGGTTGCCAATCCTTGAGTCCCTTTTCTTGTGGTTGGGTTATTGCTAGCATTCATTCATTGGGGAAGGTGTGGCATCGACATGTATATGGTGTTGTCATGTGTCTATGTGGGTTGATGGCTTATGTAAGTGTCATATGTGTTATGGAGTTTTCCTTACTTGGAGCCTTTGTGGCATTGTGTAGTGAGCAATGTAAGTCAAAAAAATTATCCTGGTATTTTACTTGTTGGATTTGTCGAGTAAAATGTGGGCGTTACACTTTATGAAAAATGGTATTATTGTCCATCATAAACCAAAGTGTTATCCATAAACTTATCAAGAATTGTGTGTCCATATCGTATACATGTTAGTAGCTAGTAATCCAAAGTGAATTGATATATTTTAAAATTACAATTATGTTAGAAATGAGACTCGATTACTTACAAAAAATTTAAATAATTTTCATCTTTGACAATCTTTGAAATATTGCATTAAAATAAATCATTTGCATGTTTAGCAAGAGTAGGACATCATGTGGACAAGAGAAAATGTATTTGGATGGAGGTATATTTGGTAGATTATTCATCAAATCAATTTGAGGGGGACCTACTATTTTCTAAAATCTTGAAACCTAATGTTGTAACTTTAATCAATTTTTGGTTTATCTTTAATTAATTTTTGGTTTATTTTTAAGTTGGATTCCAACTTGAAATTAATGTACAATCATATTTTATAGATAAATTCTCCAAAACTCAGATTTAACAATACGTGTAAATGGAAACAAGATTGATATCCCATCAAGTCACATGTTAAAATATATTAAATCACAAGGAATGAATTGACTTAGCTTTTATGATTTCTTATAGAGTATTTTTGATTTGGGAGTAGAGAAAATAGAATGATACTATCAAATGTTCTTGGCTAGAAAGTATGGCTCTAAAACTATGTTGAAACCCCTTTGGACACTAAAGCATCAAACTTGGAACCATCATTTGGTACTTTTATCCATACTCATGTTATTTTATGCCTTTGCCAAAACTTATGATCTTTTTGGTTATTTCGACACCGTCTATCTACTTGTTTTGTCCACTTTTACTTAATGCTTCAAAATCCTCATGCATGCACTTATGTGATTAAAATAAAAATTTCTTATTTTGACATTCAAATGGACATTAGATAGCAAAAGAAAGGGGTGTGTGATGGATTTGGATTTCCCTTAATGGCCAATCCCTTTTTTATTTTTACCAAGTGTCGCACTACATTTCCTAAATGAGCGGATCAAGATCCATGTAGTTTTATTAGTGCTCATACAAGTACGTATAAAAATATAGAATTCACCCCTATGTTTTCCTTGTGCCTCAACAAAAACACAAGTAATAGGCTAACTAGGAAGATAAAATTTTCCCTTCATGAGTGTTGAATAGAGTTCCCAAATAGAATGGTTTTAGATAGATATAAAATATATGTAGACCAAAATGTGTCTGAACAAAATGCACTCTTACTCATCCATTTAACTCGGGGTACTCGAGGAAATGAGTAGGAGACACGCATGTACCGACATAAAAGGGGATAGACTTAAAGGGGATACAATGTGTAATTCCCACTCCTCTTTGACATTGATTATACTATGATTTTAATTCTGGTTGATTAGGGACATGGACCTTATTATTATATTTTAGTTAGCATGTTGTAAGATACGAGGCACATCATGATTACTAATGTACTCTTATTATTACTTTGGACTGTATGGATGTATTGTGGACCTTGATGGACATTTAAGGATATGATGATGATCTAGAATGGTTACTTTGTTATATACTAACATTTGGATTCTTGACATATTGAGTATATTCAAAGTGTTGGAATAACCATGTGGTCTCATTGATTTTGTGAATTGCTAACAATATGATGGTATTAGGGATTGGTAATATGTTGTTGAGTGTATCTAGTAGTTAGGAGTTATAATAGATATAGATAATTTCATGATTATTGTAGAATGTGAATTGGATTATTGATGATTGTAAATTATTTACTAGAGTAGAATTGAAATGTTAAGTGATTTCAAATAATTGATAAAAATTGTAAATTGATGATAATGATTTAGCTACGTTATACGATGATGTTAATTGATAAATATATGTGTGTGTTGTATTGCTTGATGTATGTTGAGGATTGTATGATGGATGTTTTATGTGCATTGATTTTCATGACATATTGATATGGCCTTGAGGCCAGAAAGGTATTATTGTTTGTGATTGCAAGAAAATTATATCATTATACACTGAAAGGGGATAGGGGACCAACCACAGAAGGATGTTGGGTGTTTATGACAAGGCTAGTTTGGTAGCTTGTGTTCTATGTGTATATGTTGTGTAATTGTTATGCTTGGTTAGGAGGTTTCCCATGGGGTGGGTGACCTCATGTGTGTGGCCATGGGTTGTGATGTTTTCCCTTTCTTTTAATTTTGTGTATTTTATTTTGTGTTGCGTATGTATCTAATTATTTGGAAGAAATCTAGTCAATTTATAAACACTTGTTATTTTTTTTATTTAGCTAATTTAACTAAATTTGTAAACAAAAAAAAAAAAGAAAGATTTGACAATTGGGTAATTAATAGAGTAGATGGTCCTTGAATTGTGCTTGATGTGAATGAATTTAATTGAATTTTGGTTGAGTGTACTCTTCCTCCTTTCCCAATATTGATTTTTTCCTTAGAGGCCACTTTTTGAGACTTTTAGAGCAAGTTAACCTTGTTCCTTTCTTCTCAAAGTCACCCACCAACCATTCTTATGAAGTAAGGAACTTATTTTAGCATTTTTAATGCATGTATTGAGTGTAAAAGAGTAAACAATTTCAATTTTATTCTTGCCTCAATTAATTTTTCCTATAAAGGTATGGAGTACATGTTGGAGTGTACATTTGTGCATGTCATAGGATTACTTATTCATTTAATTGCTTTGGTCTTTGTGTGTTGACTTGTTGAGTTGGAATGGAGGGATGATGAAGTGACATCCTACATGGAGCCACCTCATCATCCTCACCTCGTTGATCCTCCGAGGGAAGACCCAAACTGAGTTGAATGAGGATATAGGACAACCACTAGCAGCCGATAAACACATTGATGTGTTTGCATCCATCTGGAGGGAAGTGGAGGGTATGACTTCTCTCCATACTTAGGTTTGCGCATACTGAGGACAACTAAGTTGTTAAAGAGGAAAATCCATTCTCGCAGTTATACCACAGCCATACATATAATTTGAGAGTGAGTCTATCATCTCGAACCACATTGAAAATGATGAAGAAAATCTTGGGTATTTAAATGCTTACATGGAATTACACCTTTCTCATCACAAGGTTGACTTCTCCTTATCGCACATTCTCTTTCGTACTTTATAAATCTCATGATAGAGTTTTCCTCTGGGGAAGGTCTTGAAATTTATGAGGTAGGAGAAGAGGGGGATTTAGAGTTACCTCCAGCCCCGCTTGAGTTTGAGGAAGGAAATGCCTCCTTGATCGAAGGAACGATCGATATAAACATTGGGACAAAGGAAGAACCAAGAATTCTGAAGCTAGGGTCCTCTCTAACTCCAGAGGAAATATAAATACACACGTAGATTCTCAAAGAACACTCAAAATATTTCGTGTTTAATTACATAGAGATGACGGGGATTACTCCTAATGTTGCAGTCCATAACCTCGTCACCAAGTCGGATGCCAAACCAATTAAACAAAAGTCAAGGCCTATGAAGCCAAAGGTGGCTCTCATGGTGAAAGAAGAAGTGATGAAACTCTTGCAAGTAGGGTTCATCAAACCGGTTGACTATTCCTAGTGGGTGTCCAATATCATTCCTATTCTAAAAAGAATGGGATGATTAGTATTTGTATTGCCTTTCAAGGCATTAACAAAGCATGTCCCAAGGATGATTTCCCACTTTGCCCTCCATTGATGTTATTGTTGACGTGACAACTGGTTATGAGTTGTTGTCTCTCATGGATGGGTTTTCGAGGATACAACCAAATTATGATATCTAACCCTCTATTGATGTTATTGTTGACACGAAAATCGGTTATAAGTTGTTGTATCTCATGGATGGGTTTTCGGATACAACCAAATTAGGATATCTAAGGAGGATCAGAAAAGATAAATTTTATCACTCCTTGGGAACTTATTGCTACGCGGTCATGCAAGTAGGGTTCATCAAACCGGTTGACTATTCCTAGTGGGTGTCCAATATCATTCCTATTCTAAAAAAGAATGAGAAGATTCGTATTTGTATTGACTTTTGGGACATTAACAAAGCATGTCCCAAGGATGATTTCCCACTGCCCTCCATTGATGTTATTGTTGACATGACAATTGGTTATGAGTTGTTGTCTCTCATGGATGGGTTTTCGAGGATACAACCAAATTAGGATTTCTAACCCTCCATTGATGTTATTGTTTACATGGAAACGGTTATGAGTTGTTGTATCTCATGGATGGGTTTTGGGATACAACCAAATTAGGATTTCTAAGGAGGATCAGAAAAAGACAACTTTTATCACTCCTTGGGGAACCTATTGCTATACGGTCATGCCATTTAGGATGAAGAACACTAGAGCAACTTACTAATGTTCCATGACATATATCTTCCATGATCTTATCCACAAGATTGTGGAGTCTTACGTTGATGACCTCCTAGCCAAAGCTAGAAAATGGTGTGATCACCCCAAGGTGCTTCATATCATTCTCTCTTGGTTAATTGAATATGGCATCACGCTAAATCGAAAGAAATGTGTATTCGGTGTGAAGAGAGGTAAGTTGTTGGGATACACCATATCTTTACGAGGGATTGATCTAGATTTAGCCAAAATATGAGCAATATTGGAGATTACCCCACTGTCAAACGAATCTGGAGTGAGGTCTTTTCTTGGGAAACTTGGTGCAATATGAAGCTTCATCCCTAATCTAACCTTTTTTATTACGTGATCAAAAACTTATTAAAGAAGGATTGTTTCATTGATTGGATAGAAGAGTGTAATGAGGCATTTGAGTCAATAAAACGATTCTTACTCTCGCCTCCTACACTTATGCCTCCTAGGTCAGACCGGCCCCTCATTCTATATTCAAGGGAAAAAAATGTCTCACTAGCCTGCATGTTAGCTCAAGAATATAATGATAAGCATGAACGTGTAATTTATTTTATCATTCAAACATTTCTTGACTATGAGACACGTTACACATAGGAAGAAAAGGAGTGCCTGGCTATAGTGTTTACAAAAAGTGGTTGAGACAATATATGCTAAACCATATGCCAATAAGGGTGATGTCAAAATGGAAGTGGCCCTCTTACTAACATAATGGTTGTTTGGTTGTAAGATGATTATGTTTTCTTTGGACTTCCTTATCTCCCCCTCTATGGCTATATACATACATATGTATATATACACATTTACATATGTGTTCATGTGTGTGTAGAAAAATACACACACACGAGAGATATGTGTGTGTGTGTGTGTACAATTACTTCTAAATACGTGTCTTACTATCTAACTCAAATATGTCTCTTCCGTGCATCTCGAGATTGCTTGTATGACTGTAAAATCTTCATACAATCCATATTAATCCACATTAACATACAAAAACTAATATATCATGATCCTTATATTAATAGCTCGATAAAAGTATAATGGAAGTGACATTTTTATTAATATAATGATTGATTGCTTGGACTTCAATATCCTTTTCTATTAATCCACACACACCATATAACTATATGCAATTGCCTTTACATATTCTAAAATCGGAATACATGATATTTGTAGTGCCACATTCCCTTTTGACGGGATTTAATGATGACAATAATTAAATTTAAAATAGAAAATGAAAGAACATAAAATAAATTGTCTAAGCAACTGGGATGCGTACCAAGGGGAGGGGGATTAGGTGAAATTTAAAAGAAGTAGGTAAAATATAAAGGAATTTGGAGGAGGATGGTGGGATGTGTTAGGAGTATGGCGTGTAGAAGGAGAGATGACAGGGTATGGCCGCCCAAGGACTTTTCAGGCATGTCATTTCTCTTGAAAAATAATACAATACTTTATTTTGGATCCAGAGAATTTATCCATGATAAAACCCCAACCAACGTTGTAAATTTTAGTAGGAATTGGATAGTTGCAACGAGGATGTGAGGGGATGGTGCAAATGGAGCTCTGTAGTAGCCATCCTAAAATCATTGCCAATGTGGTCCAAACCATCCTGAAAGGAAGTAAACTGTAAGTGGTTTTGTAAAAATAAGAGAGTACTTTGAGCACTAATCCGCACTTAGTATAAACGTGGTCATATGTTGACTTTTTGATTTTGATCTGTATAGTCATCTTAAATTTCCCGAGGTCTGTGATTATTTTTGCTATGCTTCTTCGAGATAAACATGAAATGGGTATAACAAGTCTACTTGACTTGATTTGTTGAAGAGAGGTTATTAGTTTGTTTATGGTAGTGTACAATATTCATAGTCTCCTTAAAGAGATAGTGACACTATACCACAAATACACGAACATGTCTCAAACGGATCAGTTTACATGTTCCTACACACTCTTGGATGATGCCACTACTATAAGGGGGGTCATTTGAGACATTAATAGAGACAAAATTTGACTAAATTGTCTCAAATAGAGACAATAAAAAAGTTGTATATCGTCTCTATTATTGTCTCAAAGCGGGTGTCTCTAATATTGTCTCTAATTATTGTCTCTCAAGAGACAATAATGATTGATACATATTTTGTCTCTTGAGAGACAATATAATTTTTGTCTCTCTAGAGACAATATCATTTTCGTCTCTCTAGAGACAATATCATTTTCATCTCCTTAGAGACAATACTGAATACTTACATTTTGTTTCTCTGGAGAGAATACTAATTTCAATTTTTATTGTCTCTCTAGAGACGATACAAATTTAAAGAATGAAAAATATGAATTTTAAAACTACATAATAACCAAATATCATATAGTGCAATCAACGAAGTTACATATCATCTATGATGTCGGAGTGGTCTAGTAATTAATATTATAAATTAACAACAATTTGATTTAAATATTGTGCCCAATAAATGGATCCACAAATATTTTATTAATATCAAATAAGATAAAATACAAAAGGGTGTCGAATTTCGTTAACCCTTAAAATACAATGATAAAATACAAAAGGGTGTCTGAATTCCATTAACCCTTGATATACAATATTAACACCTTCTCTCCACCACCAACTTCAAGTGATCCATATGATTCCCCAGTGCTACTTTGAGGTTATTTTTCTTAACTTTAGTTTTAAGCAACTTCCTTTTGATCAATTGCCTCTCCATCTGCAGCAGTCATCTTCATGTTCTTCACTTTGATTATCTCAACTTTGATGCAATTACCTACTATCGTTAGTAGCAAAGGTGCATTGGATTCTAAGAAATTATGATCACATATTTTACTCCAATTTTGCCAAAAGTATTCACAAATTACATTTAAATTAGGACAATAATTAGTTTTTACTAAATCGACCCGATCTTTACATTTTGTTCTAAAAAATTAGCTATCACTAACTCATTACTGTCAATCCATTTTCATAACTTATATCAAGGACTAACCTCAGACATTATAATCCTGGAATTCCACACATGCCTAGTGAAAATGTTCCGATATAATCCTATACAAAAAAACAAAAAAGAAGCCATTATTCATCTATTTTTTCTTTAGTGGATATTCTACACTACATGCATGAAAATTGAGTAAAAACGTACAAGCATTATATACAAACAATGCCCAGTGAAATCATTGAGGCACAACACTCACCAATAGACCAATTAAAGCTACCCTGCTTCAAAGCAATTTCAAAGTAGATTGATGAGAATGCCCCTGTATAACAGAAAATGAGTCAAGATAATCCACAATAAACATGAATAATTGTGATCTTTGCTCTAATTTCCATTTTGCAATTTATACTTTTATGTACTTGGTAATTTTCTTAAGTGATTGATTCTCTCCTTGTGGATGTATGGAACATCAAAGCTCCATTGTCAATAAAATTATATTATATTCAACTACATTTTTTGTTTTGTCTTTAGATCAGTTTCTTTGCATGTTAGTTTTTTGTTGGATTTTCCTAAAGTCAGCAACATGGAGGAGTTAAAACTGATAACAAGCAACATTCTTAACTATGTAGAAGGAAGGGGTTTCATAGGGATTGCATGTCACAGGAGTGCAGGCATTTAGTGAATGTTCAAGAATCTCTTCGGTATGGATTGTGGTGGTACATGCAACTTAAGTGAGTGAGAATAATAGAAATACAAAGACCAAATATTCTCTCAAATGATTAATTAGGTAGGGTGTTGGGATAATCAATCATCTTCAGGTGATGGTTTGCATATTAGTAAATATGGGTAATTGGAAACTACGAGGTGAAAAGGGCATTAAGAGTTGTCAGGTATGAAAATTTGTTAAGTAACGAAAGTTGTTAAGAGATATGTTAGTAGAATATGGAACGTAAAAGGTTGTGATTAGATAGGCCACCTTTATAATACAAACTTTTACATCAAGCAAATGCAATTGTTCCAGTATAACATGTAATAAAAGATGTTTGAAACAAGCAAAAGGAAACTAACTGCCCTGACATGTGCAGACATGCAATTGGCCATACCTGAAAGCCTTGGAGACGCATTTTCTCTAGTAAAATTTTATTTGCAGACTTCTCATCATAGCTACAACGTATGGTAAGAAGTCTCCATATTAGAATATGATATTCTGTGCTAACAATTTGAAATTTGAAATCAAGTAGCATAACAAATTTGAAGAATGATTATTTCCAAGCTATTCTATGAAAATGGTGTCAAAGACTTTGAAGACTTACTTCACATCCAATGCTTCAGGGGTGAGAATACCAAAACGGTCAAGAAATTCATCAAATGTTCACCTTGTGGGGTATCCAGCACAACTAATCCTGATTGCTTCCATGACACCTTGCAATGCAGATGAGCCACACATTCTAATCGAGATTCTATGTTTCTGTATGCTAACCTTTTGGCTGAACCAGGAAATTTCATACAAGTCATCAGAAAACTTGAATTCAAAATGTAATAATCTTAGGCCAAAGGCTGCTTACCCCACAACGTAGTTGTTGTAAAACATTGTAATTCTCAAAAATGTCTGGCTTTAGAACACTGTTCGGTTTCACACATCTTATGTAGTGAGGCTCTGTTGAGCTCAATGTTTCCAGGAGAGATTGCAGTTGTTGCTACACAGAATTTTAAAGGAGTTAATAATACCACAAACCTTTTGAATAGTATTCATGACAACAAAATATTACAAGCATGTATCACTACCTATCATAATTTCTAGAAAGTGAATATTCAAACATTAACAATACGATAGTAGTTAGAAGAAAACAATTGCAGAGATTAAAAGAAGCAATGGTTTAGAAGACAAAGGGTGTATTGTGCCACCAGTGTAAATGAAAAAAATCATATACCTTGAAGCATGTGCCAATGGATGAGAATTTTGATGACTTAGAAGATTCCTCAGGAAAAGCAGGAAAGAGACTTGCAACAAAGGAACATTTTGAAGAACTTAATAGACCTTGATGCTCTACAACAACATAATCCTTGTTCTTGTCAAGGAACAAATCAGTTTGATATGTAACCTACCAGATGCATAAGACAAAAATCAGAATTCCCATGATACAAAAGGCACTGCTGGTAAGAATAGAGGGATTACAAATAACAAGTAAATCGAAGCAGTTTCTCACATCACCAACATAGTGACAAATAGTGAAGTCGGTACGTGAAAGTTTTGGTTTGCTGAAACGTTTATTATTCTTAAAGGTTTGGTAAAGATTTTGCGCAAATGTTTCATGGGTTGATCTTGGAAACATACTGCAAGGCCAAGAGGGAGAAAGCTATTAGCGACATAAAACTTTATGCACATATGTATGGCATGAAAACTTCACAGCATTAGCATCTATCTCTTTATAATTGTAATTACGTATTGGCATATCCTGCTCATAAATCCTTTCATATCTGCCTCTAAATTGATGCACACACAAAACATCTAATACGATGCAAAACTCTCACTTTTATGTTAAACATAATAAACCTCCATTTGATCATCTCCTAATAATTAAGCAAACAATTTATGTTATCGCAGAAGCAAAATCAAAACCAAAAGCAAATTCTGTTTGCCAACTTTATTCAAATGTAATATTACTGAACTTAGCTCAAGTCCACTTTAAGCATACTTTCTTCTAGTTGATTGACACAACTATTATATTCCAATTAATATTTTCCTCTAACTTCTAAGCGTATAGGCAGAAAGTAGCTCTATGTGTGTCACAATACTCCACAGTTTTTGGAGTATGTGTTATTTGCGTTCACTACTTTAATTCAAATGTCATTAAGCCTTCCTGGTAATCAAATGTGAGAACCAGTTATGACCTGAACTTTGTTTCATAGCACAGGTCCAATGCAAGCCTTCATCTATCCTCAACTTCCATTGAAATGCAAACCTCGTGTCATTGGTACTCAAAAATCACAATTAGAAAGTAGGTCTAAGCCTTTTATGAGATTCATATTTTGTTGAACAAGCCAATAATTTGTTCTTTCACCATGTCTTATCCTTGTAACTGACTAAAATGCACTCTTAATTTGGAACAAGAATAAACAATAACCAATATGTGACTTCTACTCACTCGCTGAAATTAAAAAATGACAGTTCCAGGGCAATGGTCACATCATATAATGTTTAAGGAACATCTGAAAGTTTGCAAAAATAAAGGGAACATATACATACCAGGCTTCATTGAAATGGATCATTTTACACACTCAAGGTAGAAAGGGCACCATATTTGTAACAAGTATAAACACAAGTCATTCTTTTGGAATGTAAGCGTACATGAATAGTTCAGCTGCCATTTTAAGATGAAACATAGCTTTCTCATCTTTTGGTTTAGAAGAGTCAACATCCTTTCCCTTGGTGAAATCCACATTGCCTAGATGGAGAATGGCTGCTACCACTCTAAATATTGCATCCTGAAAATATGAAGCAATTCAGAAAAAATGCAGAATATATTTTAATAACATGACCATTTCTAATTCACATTGTACAATATGCAGCTTTCAACACTAAGTGTACTTGTTCTTCAGGACTGATCCCCACAACATCCATTTCTCTTCTTGTTGCAAGGTACTCTTCAACATCACTCACACCATCCAGTTGATAACAATTGGAATGGTTCAGATAATGAAATGAACTTGGATGTCCCAACTTATATTTCTTAGTATCCTAAAAAGAAGAACAAAATTTAAAAAGAAGGTTCGATTCTGCTAGCATTCTACAGTTTAAATCAGTCACAAATAGATTTTGAATTCAACATAGAAATCAAACAATGCATTTATTGAGTTAATTAAAATTGCAATTACCAATATACCTCTGGTGGTGCAGCGCAGAGAAGATAGAAACAGTGATAGTTTCTCTCGGGATCTGAAATTTGGCAAACACGAGACTTTTCTAGCAGGTATGTTCTTACAAATGCGCCCCTGATATTCTTCCATTTTTGTCAAATTGGAGCTCAACAAATTTACCAAAATGACTGCATAAAACATGCACCTTAGTAAGAATAGAGTTTTACTTTTTAATGAGTGAAAATTAACTTTTGATAGTCATCAAACTAAGCTAGATAGATATATTAACAAGTCAATATTTCAAATTTTCATGAATTTAAGTCCCTTCTATTATGCATAGAATAGACCATTTAGAATACGCCATTCACCTGGAATTGTTATTTCTAACAGTTTTTGCATTTCCAAAGGCTTCCAGAACAGGATTTGACTGTAAACCACGAAAACAAGAGTTCAAATCATGATAATGAAATAACAATAAAGAAATGTAGCAGTAAAAGAACCCTATGATTTCTTAATTGTTGTAGAAAAGTCAGAATTCTTCCGACTCTATTCAGAAGCAAGAAGATGCTATTGTTTCTTACTTCTAGCACTTATTGCTCCACTGATCTTCCCTCAGTTGTTGCTTGGCCCCCATATAAGCAAGATAACACATAAGCATTTTGGTGGATTCTGTTTTACCTGCCCCACTTTCTCCACTCACTAGAATGGACTGACTTATCCCCTCATTGATCATCACCCTGTATTCATTCAAGGATATTTTTTGATATATCAATAAGAGTATCTCAGCTATAAAACATCGCTTGACTAAGATAAATCACAGAGGCATACCTGTATGCAGCATCTGCCACAACAAACACATGAAAATCCAAAAAAGGAAAGAAATGCCAAAAGGAAAAAAAATGATTCGAGCAAGGGGGAGGGAAACGTGTTGGCCTCCCAATCCCTTGTCACTTGAAAATAAGTTTGCAGCTTCCAGCAATGCAAAGCACCCAACGTCCAAGTAAGGCTCCCAGATCCAATAATTATATGTTTATCTTTTAAATGCAAACCATCCCTGAGTAGTGCTACAACATATGATGCTTGAAAATAGTATTAATCTACAAATGGCTGTCCAACCGCACTTCTTGCAGCATCTTGCCATGGGGTCAAAGCATCTTGCCATGCCATAAATATTTTTGAATAGAATACTATAAAAATCTTGACCTTTCTTTAAGATCTCATGCAGTAATTTTATGTGTTTAGGTCATGAAGTTAGATTAAAAAATTGGGAAATTATAGACAAAAGAAATCTTGACCTTTCTTTAAGACATTGCATAGAAGGTAGATTAAATTTGTAGATTAAATTTGTATTAGAGTGGAGTCTGTGCCACATGCAATGGCACAGAGAAAAGGGAAAGGGTCATTCCTTTATAAGGAGATGGATCAAGTAGTGTATTCCACAAACCTACAGTGAAGGACCTTCCAACCGTCCTGTCTATCCTACCTATCAACTGGAAAACTATTAAAACAGAGTCAATCACATGCAATGGCACTAAGAGGGAGCCAATTATTCATGGGAAAGAGAGAGTACAGTCCTATCTAGTCCTATCTGATAATCACCAAAAAGAGAGTGGATTATGCACTATTGATCCACACAAATCTTGTTGTATAACAGGACCCATATTATAGCCTGGAATGGTATTAAGAGACCTAGTGACATCTTGTAGAAAACTACCATGAGCATTGACCTTACCATAAACATCATCTTCTGTTGAATTGCATTTCTTGACAAAAGCATTGAGAAAATGAAGATGGGGATCAAAAGCTGCATTCGAGGTCTGCATGGCTGTTGTTTTCAATGGCTTTGCAGTCTCATGAGTCTGATCCAAACTTCCCCAACTATCTATACAACCTATCTGATTAACAATTGTATCCATTTCTGATAAATCCAAGGGCCGTCATCAAATAGAACTGATCCTAGAGATAGTCATCAAATAGACATTGATCCAAGGACTTGCATACTCTCACAGAGATAGTACCTTGTAACAGTTGAACACAGTTAATGAAAGATTCATGTAAACTAATAATATACAAGATTTGGAATCACCAAAATTATTTTCAAGGAATGAAAACAAGTCATCTATGAATGAAGTAAAAGGAGGATCAAGGATTTTCTCTTTCGTTTTCTTCTCTCCCACGAGGATCAATTACTCCACAAATATAATATGCTCCCAAGTGTTGAGCTTTAAATCCAACATTCAATACATAGTTCATTGGTATACTTAAAGTTCACTGGTAATGAAATAGCCAATAATTCAAAAAAAAAAATAGTCATTTAATTCTATTTAGCCAAATATGAAAAATGCCTATTCTTTTTTGTCCTCTTTTGACAAGGAACTATAATAGATGGTGCAACATGATAATCATGTTGAACATCTTCATCATCCTGAACTCTTGTCTGTTGGATCTCTGGGTTGTTTTCCAAATGAGTTGCAAGAAGGTCAATCAATTCATTTTGTCCAACAACAAAAGCATCACATCCTTCTATGGCCTCTTCATGTTCACTATCAGTTGCACCCTTTAAGGAGTTTGATTGTTGCACATCCTATTAAACAACATACTTTAGTTAATTAAATTATTACAACATCGATACTTAAATTGTTTATTATGTTATAAAATACTAAAATAAACTTACCTCAGATTCATGCTCAATGACCAATTTCTCCCCTCGATCTATCATATGTTTTCGGAGGCCTTGGGAACCATGCAATAAAGCATATTTCAGATCTTCATTTGAAGCTTCCTTTCAAAATTGGTGAACCTAAGTGTACAAAGATATTTTAATTTATCAACTATCATTTCTCATTCAATACATTCAACTCACCAAAAAAAATATAAAAATAAATGAAATTATTCACTTACCAAGCTCCCACAAATACTATTATACCCGCCCGACCCCAATTTATGGGACCCAATACTTGACACCCTAGCTTGGGTAGCCTTTGTTGTATCTCAAAGGTGTATTTTACCTCCTTCTCATGCAGATGGCATGTAGTTTTGGTTTTTGAAGGACTTTCTCTTGAATTTGGCATCTTTGATAAGCTCATCCCATGTTGCTTGGTTAGTGATCCAAGATGGTCGAGGATATCTCAAGTCATTTGTTAGCTTTGACCTTATTTTGTCTCTTTTAGAATGAATGAATTTATGTGCATAATCCATTATGAAATCCTTGTTAAAATCGGGATTTCCAAACTCTTTTATGACATCTTCAAAGAGTTCATCTTTCTTAGACTTGGCTTGCTTTCTCCAATCCACTTGTATGGTATTTCCAAATAGGCATTCTGCATGATGAAATAGAAATTGGAAAATTTTTGACCCCATTTCATCTTTTAAGACATTTCCATCCAAGGTTAACAAGATTGTAACCTCTTTCTTTCCTTTTGTGTTCACCGTGGAGATTGTTGTAGTCGTAAGGGTGACAGTAGTTTCCCCTATAGGAACATCAGGGGACATGCCATTTTCTTCCTACATGTATAGAGCATGAATGTTTGTTAGGACTATTGTAAACCATGCAATATGAAAAATTGTTGTTATGAATGTTTTATAACACATGAATGATAATCAGGACTATTGTTATGACTGTTTTAGAAATAATTTATTATAACGTACATGTTCAGGTGTAACAAGACCTATACTTTTCAGCAATGTAGACTCCAATGCATGAATTCACTTAATTACTTCCTGTCTAACTTTATTAAATTCAGGAGTATCTGGTAGGAGAGTTAAAATTTTGTCTTGTGATTCTATGAGACTTGTCAAGGAAGCATGTTGTGGTGTTGGAGGGTGAATTTGGAGAGAACCCACACATGAAGGGTTACTCCTTAACTCTGGTGTTGTACTATGTGTTGGCATGCTTGATGGAATTGGAATACTAAAAGTTTCAATGTTGGATGTAGAAATTATGGTACG
The DNA here is from genome assembly GCA_018340775.1 of Taxus wallichiana var. yunnanensis. Classification (NCBI taxonomy): domain Eukaryota; kingdom Viridiplantae; phylum Streptophyta; class Pinopsida; order Cupressales; family Taxaceae; genus Taxus; species Taxus wallichiana. Next base: position 547,634,011 of record CM031239.1, read on the forward strand.
GGATTTACTTCTTGGCGGCACTCTCATGTTAGGATTTTCTAGTGCATATGTAGAGGGTATGCCATGATCAGTTAATCCTCCAAGAGAACCCTTTAGGAACATTGTTGAAGAAGCACAAAATATCATAAAACAAAATTATTAATAGTAAAAAAATCAAAGTTGCATGTAACATTAAACAACTTCACTAACAAATGAATAATAACATATGCAATACTAAATTTCCATTTCATTTCATGTATCAAAAATATATATATTCGAAAGGACCAAAAGGTGTGCATCTTCATATATTTGCAATAAGGAAACATTTAATGAAACAAGGAAACATGTGCAATGTATGCATTGACATAGAGAAAAAAACATTAGCAATCCACTCATAAATTATACTAGTATGTTCTAAAAAATAATAATGCATAATACTCTATTTCTAGAAAATATATCAAATTGTGTTATGTCCTTACAACGATTTTCAGGTTTACGTTTTGATTAAATAAAATCATCTTCATCTGACATTACAATTTCCTCATCTGGAGGCATGAATACACCATAATTAATGGGCCCCAAATCCACAAATAAATCAATACCATGGTTCTCGTTATCTTCATCCCCTTCAGCCATAGGTAAATGATGATCAATAAACTCATCATGTTCATGTATTTGATCACCAAAATGTTGTTCTTGTCCTTCTGGAACTTCATCTTGTTCATATTCATCATCAATAGTCATGTTATCAACATCCTCCTCTTGGTCATCTATGTCTTCAAGTGGATCTTCTACCTCTTCAAGTACATCATGGCCTTCTACATCTTTAGAAAAGGTCACTCTTCATCCTCTTGGATCATAATCTATCACAAAGGACCAGCCAAGTTGTTCTAAATTTTGAACAAGAAATATTTGACTACATTGATTTGGAAACACATAAGGTTCAGAATTACATTCAAACCTCGATGTATTTATCATATTGAATCCATTCTCATGCAAAAAAATAGTTTTGTCAAGGCCCACTTCAATGACCCTATACCATTCAACATGAGAAATAACTTTTTTAAAAGATGTGAAATCAAGTTCTATTATATCCTCCAACACTCCATAATATCGAAGTGTACTTGTGATTGTATTTGTGTCATATGCATGTGAACAACACTCCACTTCAAATGGTGCTGAAATTCCACTATCATAAGTTTTCTGCTTCTCATCGATCTTCCTGATTCGAAAATGATGACCACTAATCCACATTCCTTTGTAATATGTTACCTAAATGCATATGTACATATTATCCAATTAGATTCAAGGACAGAAAAGGTTAACTAAATAGTTTCAATGATAAAAAAATATTTAGATTAAACAATGTTCATCATAATAGTTTATTTTTATATTACCTCCCCATTTACATATCCTTTAATGAAATCTACTTGTTTTTTGTCACTCCTTTCATTCCCTTGGTTGCCTTGTGTTCAATATTTGTCTTTAGCCAATGCCATGAGCATCTATCTGGCCATTTTATTTTATGGCATGCAGGAAGTCCTCTATTAGATTTTTTACCATGTCTATTATATATATCAGCCCATGCCTTCTCATCTTCTATTTTCTTTTGTTCAGCATACTTCTCCATCCATTCTCGTGAGACACTCTATACTTTTCCAGAGTGTCTTGGCATACTTTTACGGGAGACAAAAATGTGATGCTCCTTTTGCCATATCTCCAAGCCAAGACAGCAATGTAGTAGCCCCAAATCTATCATGTCAAAGGTTCTTTTGAGATCAATCTTTACAATATCAACCCGATCTTCTTGAACTACCAGTGATCACAAGATCATCTACATAAACAACCAAAATGAAAATTTATTTTCCTACCTTCTTTATATACAAATTTGAATCGAGGGGCTACGAGTGAACCCATACTTAAAAGGTGATTGTTGAAATTGATATACCATGCCCTGGGAGCTTGTTTCAGTCCGTAAAGTGATTTGATGAGACGACATACCTTCTTAGGCTGCTTTTCATCAACAAATCCTTCAGGTTGGGTCATGTATACTTCTTCTTTCAGATCACCATTTAGGAAAGCACTCTTGACGTCCATCTGCTGAAGTCTCCATCCTTTCTATCTTTGTAAGTGCACAAACTACTCTGATGGTCTTCATCTTCGCAGTGGGTGCAAAGGTTTCTTCATAGTCAATGCCTTCTTTCTGAGCATATCCTTTTGCTACAAGTCGTGCTTTATGTTTGTCGATGGATCCATCTGCCTTATATTTTGTCTTGAAAACCCATTTGCAGCCTATGGGTTTCTTTCCGTAAGCAGATCCATAATTTCCCATCTCTCGATTTTTCATGAGCAAGTCATATTTTGTATCCATGGCTTCCTTCCACTGAGTTTGACTGAGTGCTTCACAAACATTATCTAGCTCGGAGCTATTCATCAGTGAACTCATGAGTGCAAAGTTTACCTCATTTCTTGTTTGACTCCTTGTTTTGACTCCGGATGATGTATCTGGGAGTTGTTGCAAATGTGAGTCCTTGATAGTGCTTTGTACCCACTTCGGACGAGAACTTGGCTAATTTTGAGAAGAACTGTGTCGTTGTCGTGTGGATTGATGTGGAGTCACATTCTCTAGTTCTCCAAGGTCAACAAATAGTTCTCCTGGCAACATTTATTTTCTCTGAGTAGTCTCCTCTGGCTCATCATCTGATTCAAAGACTAATCGGTGAGATGTGGTTGGAAGTGGATCTTCTGTTGATACTATTGAGTCAAAGGATGACTTGTCACAAACCACATCCCAACTCTCGTATATTTTCTTTGTCTTAGGATCCATGAGACGATACACCTTCGAGGTAGTACTATAGCCAAGAAGGATACACGGGAGTGTTTTTGGCTCTACCTTCTTTCTCTTCTAAGCTGGGACATGCATGTATGTTGTGTAACCAAATACTCGCAAATGAGAAATTGATGGCTTTCTACCACTCCATACCTCTTCTGGCGTCTTGTTTTGTAGAATATTTTTCGGTGCCCTGTTGAGAAGATATACAACCATTTGTACTGCTTCAACCCAATAGCATTCTCCTAGCTTTATAGTTGATAGCATGCAGCGAGCCATCTCCATCACTGTGCGATTGCGATGCTCAACAATGCCATTTTGCTGGGGCATGTAGGGAGCAATCAAGTGCATCTTAATCCCATGTTGGTTCAGGAAGGCCAAGAACTTCTTTGATGTGAATTCCCCCCCTCGATCTAAGCGGAGTAGAAGAAGTGGTTGTCCAGACTCTTTGACAACACGATGATAGAAGTTCTGCAAGTGTTGAAGAGCCTCACTTTTCTTCTTTAGGAAATATACCCACATCTTGCGAGAGTGGTCATCCATGAATAGTTGAAAGTACTTGTATCCCCGAAAATGAAGCAGCAAAGGGCGCGTTCGGATCGGTATGAACTACCTCCGGACACTTCTGGCATGGAAGGTGCTCGCTTGAAACGGATCTTTGTGTTTTTTTCTGCAAGACAAATGAGGGAAAATAGGCAAGGAACTGGACAATTTGGGTAGTCGGACCATTTCTTTTGAACTCATCAGTGCAATGAATCGATCGACAAGTGTCCATATCTAAAATGCCATAGGGCGTTGATTGATCATTGTTGAACCGAGATAAAGCTACCGCAAAAGATGAAAGCGTATCTAAAGCAAATAACTTATCTTTTACAAAAGCTTTATCAAGAACCATACCTTATCGGGAGATTAAGCATGATTTAATGCCATTTTGTACAAGAAATTCTACCTTAAGGTGATGATTCAAGAGCTGAGTAACTGACAAGAGGTTGCTAGTCAAGCCAGGAACATATAGTACCTTTTTAAGTGTACATTTTTGTGGTCCCAGAGGAATGGTGACATTCCCTATTCCTTTTGCAATGTACTCTTTTTCATCTACTATCCGAACTCGATCTCTAGTTGGTTCTTCATGTAGTGAATCAAACAACTTCTTGTCACCTGACATATGCTTGCTTGCACCAGAGTCTATCAACCAGACTTTCTTTGTGGGATGAGAAGTTTGAGAGACGAGTACAAGATTATTACTACAATGGGCTCCTTCTGATGTCTCCTCATCAAAGTCATCATCTTCTTGTTGGGCTGTGAGATGTCCTTTGTGCTTTCTCCAATGGGGACGTCATTTGGACTTTTGAAAATCTTCGTGCCCGGATGTGCTTGTATAGCTTCAAGACCCCTGTTTCAAGCTATTATGCTAAGCAAATGATGATCGATGTCGTGAGTATTGGTTCTGCAAATGTGACACCATCTCTTTGACTTTTGATATTTCTGTTGTTGTTTGGGTTGCGTTGGATTTGGCTTCTCTGGCGGACCTTTCCGATTCTTCTGGCCATGGTAAGGCTTTGAGGACAAGGCTTTGTACTGAGACTCCTCATGGGATGAAGTGATGGCCTCTTCCTGCTATAGCAAATTCACAAGCTCTTCAATGTCACTGTTTGTTTAGACACATTTAGTGTCATAACGAACACTCAGAATTGAGAAGGGAGTGCTCTCAAGGTGATTGTGATGAGAAGTTTATCGTCCACTGTTTCACCAAGCGCTAATAACTCTGATCTCAGCTTAGCCACGTGACGTAAGAATTCCTCCACTTTCTCGTCTGACCCCATAGAGAGGGTGTGCAGCTTTGACTAAAGTTGAAGTATCTTCATCTAATTTTTGGCTTCATAAATTGTTGCCAACTTGTCCTATGCCTCCTTGGGTTTCTTTGCATTTCGAACATGCGGTTGCACATCATCACCGATAGCACGAGCATTATCGCATCAAGGCTTTAGCACTAGCCATTTGATATTTTATTAGCTCATTGAGGGTGTGGGAGTGGGCATGCACCTGTGAAAATTCCCCATAATCCTTCAAAATTTCCACACAAGGCTTTCTCTCCTTTCCACACAGGATGTGGATTCTTCTACACAGCTCCCTAGTGATTTTCACGTAGGCTTTCACGTACAGGCAGGAGATACTGACTTTTACGCAGGTTCAAGTTTAATCCTCCACATAGATTTGGGATGGAATTATCCTCCACACTAAATTAAAAACACAGAGTTCTTCATGCAGCAGCAAGAGAAAAACTACTGAGGAGAAAGACACTGCACATAGGTCAGAGATCTTGTGCTCTAATACCAAACTGTGAGACGAAATGGAGGAGAAAGAATAGAGATATATTATCTCATATTATTCTATTGAACAAAGAACCCACGTACATTATTTATAGGTACGAGATTGAACAAGACTCCCCTAAATGGATGGAGAAGTTACAAAATAGAGGGAGAGAATAATGGAATAGATAGAACAACTAGTCTATTAATAAAAAAACAAGTACGTAGACTATGCTAACACATTCTAACACAAATTTAGAGTTGTATGCAACATACAAATGTAATTATTCCCACTCCTTAGCATCTGCAATGAAATTATAACCAATCATTGATCTAACCATTCTTTAAAGGATACATCATACAATACTTAAGATTTAAAAACTACTACTAACATTTAAGAGTACCTTTTATCCTCTTTGAAGTTATTTGACCCTCTAGTTTTCTATCTCCAAAGGATTGAGGTTGTTGATCACCCCATAATCTTGGAGCCTCCATATGCAATTGAGGCAAGTACTCAGATAAATGAACCATGGTTTGAAAAACCATGTACCCTTCAACCATGGAACCTTCAAGTCGAGCTCTTTGCCTCACAAAATGTTTTAGAACCTTCATATATCTCTCTACGAGCCACATTGTCCTAAGATGGATGGGCCCACATTTTTCAATCTCTTCTACCAAGTGTATAAGGTAGTGCTCTTGAGAATTGAAGAAACTTGGAGGGAAACACATTTGAATGTCACACATCAAAAGTGCAACATTCCTCTTCCAATAGTTCAACTCATCTGGATGTATCTCTTTAGATGAGACCCACCTATAAATTTTAGTAACAAGCATTAACATATCACCAGTTATAATATTTGCAAATTGTATGTTAAAACATTTATAAAGACATTGAAAATAATATTTATAGAAGGAAAAAATAATAATTATTGAATAACAAATGATGGTTTAGAATACCTCAAATATTTGGACAATTTGTATGAAAGTGCTTTGTATTCTTTGTAGGAAGAACATCGCACCAACATTGAAAAATAGCGTTTAAAATATATATTATCTTCTACATTACTAATATATTGAAAATTGCAGTTATACGACCAAGAAATATAACATATCATGAATTGCCTTTATCCAATTATACCAATCATGTGTTTTCATTCCAGAAAACTCTGAACCATCTCCTGTGAATATGGTTTTTAATGTCACACCAAAACTGTTGGAAATATTATGGTACGCATAGTATCAAATATATATTATTTCTCCTCTGATGTAAGAACCCATGGTGCAGGATCATATGTGTTATTTTCATGTAACCACATGTTTGGCATCATATTGACCACTTTGAGGTCCTTCCTTAATTTTATTTGGTCTTCATTATTGGCTCCCTTTAGATGTTTCCATAAGCCCTCTGCTACTTTTTTCCAATATGCATTGTATCAAATAGATGAGCTATTGGGAGATGCTCATAATACTCTAACTTATAAAACATAGATAGTATTTTCATTCCCAATGGATAACCTCTCCCTTCCTTTTTGTCATATGCTGATTTCCACCTCAAAGGGTTCATTATTTTTGGCCACCTCCTTTCCTCTTCCTTTCCATTGAATTTATTTTTCTCATGCATGTGATAACGATGGTTTTGAGGTAAGAAGTGTCTATATTCATCGTACATAGTTTTTTTAAGATCCTTTGATTGCCTAGACACAATTTTTGGCCCACATGATGGACAACCATGTTTCCCTTTAGTCTGTAGGCCTGAAAAATTAGTATGGAAACCATATTTAGTTAATGGGTAGTAACATAAATAGAATGATTACAAATGAATATGATAAATAGATTACCACAACACACAGAGAGCCCTGGAGCATCGTGAATTGTCCAAATTAGTATTGCATGAAAAAGGAAGACCCTATCATTGTTAGGTCTCGATACATCATACATATTGACACCCTTCCATAATTCACATAGCTCATCAATGAGAGGCTCCATGTATGTGTCCATATCTTTCACCTGGTGTTTTCCTATGAATGAAATGTGAATTAAAATTTAAATATGTTCATGTAAATGTACACCATCTTCAAGATAACATAACACTAAGAAATTCATATAACTGGTATTATTAGAGTTAGCATTGCATGCTCCTTTTTCATTTCCATCTAAGGGATAAGATTATTGTTAATAAGGAAAACTGGCCAAACAGAGTATGTTGTTCTAAGATCTCTGAAAGGATTGACACCATCCATTGCCAATGAAAGTCTTGCATTCCTTGGCTCATTTCTTAAATGAAGCCATTTTTCTTCAAGCTCCTTCCAATCTTTTCTATCAACCACCATACGCATGACACCATCTTGGCTCCTTCCTAGTGCATGATAGTCCATAAATCTTGCCAAATCCTTACATTTGAACATCCTCTCAAACCTTGGTGTTATTGGAATGTGGCGTAGAACCTTATATAGGAACTTTCTTGGACACTTGATCTTCACGATATCTATTGGTGTGACATATTGGGCATTGTTGTAAATTCTCATTTTCTCCATAGTATAAGATATGGTCATTTGGACATGCATCATACATTTTGTACTCCATTCCAATGTCTTTCATTGCTAAAGATACTTCCTTTTGTGAACGAGGCATCTTATTTTCCTTTGGAAGTATCTTATCTGCCAAGAGTCTACATGAAACAACAAAATATCTTTATATTATTCACCATACACAATATTCAAAACTTGAATGACATGGAGAGATATAGTTTAGAGAAATTTAAAATATACCTCAAGATATCAGTAAAGCATGTATTCGTCATTCCATGCATAACCTTCAAGTTCAAAAATAACATAAGTGTTTCCAATACAGACAAATTTACTTTTGGGTAAAGAGGTGTCCTAGCAAGTTGAGTTAGGGGTGAATCATCAACTTCTTCAACATATGTGTAGAAGTCTTGTATAAATTTGTTCACCCCATCCTCATTTAATTGAGAGGTGGTATCACCCATATGTGTGTCTTCTCCTTCATTGTGAGAGTCACTATCATCAATGCCATATGCTCTTTCATCAACATTATTATGAACTTGGATTGGCTATACATTACAATGTCGTTTAAAATAGTTAATAATAATGCGATATAAAAATTTCATATTTTCTAATAACAAGCATTTTTGAATTATCATTATAGTATACCTCTTTTGTATAAGCTCCATACTTCAACCTATGGATACCAACGAGTCAACGCTTCTTTAATTTTCTATTTTTGCACTTTTCACAAGTGCAATATATCATTTCATTAAAGTATTCACTTGTCCCTAGAGTAGGTCTCGGTACATGTTCGTCTAAATATTCAGATGAAGATATACTATTATCCTGCATGAATCATATACTTTAAATAATGAGCATCTACCTCTCAACTTGAGACTTACATTTTTATGGTTTGGAAATGAATAATTTCGTTATGATGTTTACATAAACTAAAACATCATTAGTCTGGAATATGAGGTCATTTGTGCCATTATATATTCCATCTACTCATGAAAAATATGGTCCTTGGCCCTTACTTATCCATTTTTTGTAAGTTAAAAGAGGGTCTCATTATGAGTGTTATTTAAGATCTAGGTATTATTAAAAAACTCATGACTATGATAATACTAATCTCCATTGAGATTCAATTCATTAAATAAATAATGTAGGTGACAGAAAATAAAAGTACCTGACTCTCCATTTTGTCCAAGTATAATGGCTAATTGGGTAATAGAGTCCTACAGAAAAAGTAACACTCATGATAGCAATACAGGAAAATATTTAAAGTAAATTAATAAAACTATCTGCACGTTCTAACTATTTACCAATATATATATAAGACTAGAATGTCATCTTATCTTACCTTCTTGCACTAAAGCCACTCCACACCAACTAGAGCAAGAGAAGAAAATGAAACCTGCATAAAAAAGGAACAGTCGAAGAAATTAGACAAGGAAAAGCAATCTAATCTATTAAAAATGACCAATTAGTAGCATCCATTAAAGTTCATTATACTAATGGACCAGAGAGAGCTACAGTTATCATCTGCAATCAATATATGATCTCCATGACTGTATTATAGACTTCATCTAAAAGCATGGATCTCTAAATGTCAATGATGTCCAATGACAGGGAAACGATTTATGAGAGTCATGATGAACTACTGTAGATGAATGATGATAATACAATATTAAAAGAAATATTATATTAATGTCCACTATTAATCAAAACAAGTCAATCGATTTATGAGAGTCATGATGAACTTCATCTTGGTGGGAATGTTTGCAAAGTGGTTGATGAGGAGCTCAGTGGGTTTAAAAATTATCGGGATCTTTATTACTCCTATTAATTGAATCTCTACTTTGGTTGAATAGTTTGTTTATGAATGCTTGATTGGATTTGTGCATTGAATGCTTCACTTGAAGGAGATTTTGTTTGGGTACTGCCAAGGTGAGCCTAACACTCTTGCCATATTTTATAGGTACTTCTACCTTACAAATATTATTGGCCCAGTTGTTGCATAAACTGGAATTCATCTTGTGCTCTTGCAGAACGTAGATTGCTATGGTGTAGAGAGATCCATGTCTTGTTTAGGTTTGGACTAACTATCAACATGTTGGACTTAAAGTCTGAAATTAATTTGGGTTCATACACAAATTTTGTATATTTAAGGTGGAAAGTTATTAAGGTTTGCTTTGGATATGAATAGATACAATTTTATATGGACAACATGGGATTGGTATCACATGTAATCCTTTCAATGCAGATTTCTATATGCATCCAAGGGAATGACACGGGCTTACAAAGTGGTGGCAGATTTTTATATCCACATTGGAAGAAGTGAGAGTCGTTATCTATGGATTAGTGAATTGAACAATGGATAGTTGTAGTTGAGGTGGATTAGAGAGGTTGAGGACACCTATGTCAGATAGATGTGCAAATATTTTGTAGAGGTCAATCTTATGATTAAGAAAACTAGTATAATACTTATTATTAATACTGTTTATTTCAATTTTTCCATTCTTAAGCATGATTAGTATTATAATGTTTGTAGCTCTCAACAATTATATATATTTTGCAAGTGTAACATATTATATTCAAACCAGAATATAAGCTTGCAATGTTATCATACTCTTTAAGATATCTGCTGCAACAAGATAATACTAGAGGAGAAACAAAACAGATAAAGATGGTAATGAGCACCACTGTCTCTACTCTAATTATAGCTTCATCACTTTTTTCAGATTGTTGTACTTATAATGTATTCATGCATTCTGAAGAAAAAAATGATATCTGTAGATTGTGTCCATAGTTTCAGTTATTTTGTTACTTCTATGTATGGATTCATGTTGGGCTACCGCTGACTCACTACGAGAACACCCAACAACAACAACTGAGTCAAACTTGATTCTTCTATGTTGGCATTGCTGATTTCCCTACTATCAAAGATTGGTTGGGAGAATGAACCGATCGATCTAGTAGGCCTAGGATCTTATCTCAATTTTGGACACTTGAAGATCATTACCTCTCATAGAAACAGAGCCAAACATATCTAGCCAACATATTGGTATCAAATCAAGTATACCTATCTTGGGACAAGTACCAATACCATGCAAGACAATAAGTTCACTCGATGCGAGGATACTTGAATGATTTTGCACCAAAGAAAACACCCTTTTATTATTGTTATCCTAGGTTACTAGTACGCACCTTTAGGGGGCATGGTCCCACTATGGTACATATTGGGCACTGAGGCAGGACATACCCAATTTGTTCTCGTAGTACCCAATACATACAAATGTAGTAGAATGTGTGGATGGAATAAAATGAACTTCCTTTTCCTATGTTGTGTATGCTAGTATGCAACCCTTGTTCATTTGAATGGATGCTAGATGAATGCCTTGGAGTGATTTAGGTGCCTTTTAAATGCAAGCTTAGATGATGCTAGTAATGCTTAGTGCTTGGTCCTTAATTTTGAACACATAACTATGTATTTATATGATTCCCTTGTTCGAATTTCGTAATTGACAACTAGAAGGCCGACTCATAAGTAAAAGATGCCCATAAGATAAAAGAGACCCAAAAGAGTGAGTAAGGTAAGAAGAGGGTCAGGGGTGCCTAGAAGGGACGGAGCGCACTGGCGCGCTGTCTTAGCTAAGCGTTGGTGTCTGAAGCTCCATAAAAATAAGTAAATTACCGATTAGGCTCTGAGTGGTCGTAAGACCAAATAGAAAACAAGAAACAAAGAAAAGAGACCAGAGATAGTTGTCAATCACTAGTTTTCTTGCTTAGAAATCATATGAATGCTAGTATGATTTTAGGACCTAGAAATGTATCTAAGTGTGTGATTGGGTTTTTAAGAAATTTATGGGACTTTACACATGTACGGTGTTAATACAAACCTAATAATTATGCCGAAAGGTGTGTTCCAAATTTGAATGGGGAAAACATTGACTAGCTATAGAGGTACATATTAATTTAATCATCGATATATCCAGGTATATAACAATTATCCACATGGAGAACAAAAACATGACTGGACATAACAAAGTGCACATTTTCTAGCAACTCAGGTGGTGGCGTTGAGGTTCTATTTTCTAAACTTGGCGGTGAACCTTTTGCAAAAGGAATCCTCTTACTATGGAATATGTTATTGTAATTATTCTACATGTGTAAATCATTGGCCACCCTCTTACCATGGAATATGGTATTCTCCTTATATAAAGTCGTTGGCCACCCTCTTACTATGGAATAGGTTATTCTCCTTATATACAGTCGTTGGCCACCCTCTTACTATGGAATATGTTATTGTAATTATTCTACATGTGTAAATCATTGTTATAATTACACCTAACACGCGAGTACAAGGACATTACAAGACACACTCAAATACTTACAGTCATCGATGCATCACACAATTGAATTTTTAAATATGTTATTAATATGTAACTTTGAAACAACACATATATACTTTTCTGAAAATATTGGATATGTTTGGTTTGCAATAAAATTATGATGATGCAACAATGGTATTTCATTTGGGACGACCATCTTCCTAACTTTGTTTATGGGATTCCTTTTAAATCCACTCATAATGTTTGTGCTTTGTACTTTGCCCAGGTGGCTTCCTTGGAGATGTAATCTAAGGAGTAAATTCTCAAGCCTTGCACCAACAAATTTCTCACCGTCGAATGTTGAATGCCTTTAAAGTTGCCATTTCTTTCTTTGTTGGATTCAAACAAATTGTGAGTTTGAAAATGAGCCTCAAAGCCTATTATGGTTTCGTGTAGCCCAAGAAACTAAAAAATCATCCCTCGTATCTAAATTCTAGGGTGAACAATTAAGATAGTGTAGCGTTTGTACAAATTACACCAATTTTTTTCCATTTACGATTAATTAGTGTGTAATCATTAGTTTCTTGATACATACATTAATTCATAATCAATATAATTCTTTTGATTTGATGTATTTGTCACTTAAATTTCTTGTCCAAAAGTTTTCTCTTTAGTATTATGTGCATGTGTGGTTGAAGATATTTTTACTTCTTTCTTCGTTAAATTCATCGAAATTTAATCTTCTACAAAGAAAGAAAGAAATAAGACTTTCACATAGGGATTCATTGACTTATCCATTCCACCGCTGCCTTACCGAATAGACACTTAATTAGGTAACGAAGTGACATAGGTATTTATGTCACGGGGGCCATTCCAATTTTCTCCGCAAGCGAAAGTTCCTAACAAAGCCGTCCGTCATTAATGATCACAACATGCGTCAATGATGACGCCTTTCACCAACCAATCGCTTTCGACGACTACTATTTAGTGGCCTCTTCCCCTCCGTTTCATATCACCCAAATTTTAATAACAGTAAATACGTACTGAATTGTGATTGAAAATGCAGAAGGCGTGGTTTTACAACGAGTATGGCTCCGTGGACGTCCTGCAATTTGGGGACATTCCTCTTCCCCTTCCAAATGTGGTGCCTGGTCATGTTTTAGTTAAAGTCCGAGCTGCCGCTCTCAACCCTGTCGACTACAAGATCCGCAAATTAGGCGTCTTCCGCACTGCAGATGACCCCTTTCCTGTAAACATTTGTTTAGATTTGTCATTAGTTTAGATTTTATCATTGTTTTCGATTAAGCGTAACTATTTGTGTATTTGTTTTCAGGCGGTGCCTGGGTGCGACTTGGCCGGAGTTGTTGCCGAGGTGGGCGAGGGCGTGTCCAAGTTTAACAAGGGAGACGAGGTTTATGGCGACATTCAGGATTTCACGGTGGGAAACCCTAAGCAGTACGGCACTCTGGCTCAGTACACAGTCGCGGAAGAGCATCTGTTAGCCTCCAAGCCCCATAATTTGTCCTTCGAAGAAGCCGCCAGTCTTCCTCTGGCTCTCTTAACCGCACAGCAGGCTTTCGACACCGTCAATTTCCAGAAGGGACAGAGCGTGTTTATTGTGGGAGGCGCGGGCGGGGTTGGATCCCTTGCCATTCAACTGGCAAAGCATGTGTACGAAGCGTCTAGGATTGTTTCCACAGCGAGCACAGGGAAATTGGATTTTGTGAAAAGCCTGGGGGCAGATCTGGTGGTGGATTACACAAAGCAGAGCTATGATCAAGTGCCGGAGAAGTTTGATTTTGTTTTCGATACCATAGGTTTGTGCTCTGATCCTTTCCTCTATTTTTTTTTTTCCGTAGCAGGTTTCGAACCTAGATGCTCTGTTTCATTCTTCTATTTTTTTTTCGTAGCAGGTTTCGAACCTAGGTCTGAAATGAAATGATTCTATTTGTGCAGGGGAGTCTTTCAAGTCTCATGTGGTTGCAAAGGAGGAGGGTAAAGTTGTAGACATTGCATCCTTTCCTCCACATCCCAGAGCAGAGTCAGTGATTGTGAAGCCGAGTGGCAGCAATCTCGAGAGACTGCGTCCTTTCATTGAAAGCGGAAAGCTGAAGGCGGTGATCGATCCCAAGAGCCCCTACCCATTTTCTGCGGTGAAGGAGGCATTTAAGCACCTGGAGACTGAGCGAGCCAAAGGAAAAATTGTTATTTCGCCCATCGAATGAGGGGGATCGATAAACCTCGTCTTCTTTTAAGGGGCAGGTCATTATGTAAATATACTAGTGGTCTTCTTTGACAGAGACTGAACCATCTTCCCAAACCTGTATTGAATAAGGCATCAAATGTGCAGTAAGATCCCCATATCTGGACCCTCCTCTGAAATGAATTCGTTCCATATTTTGTCTCCAATTTCATTCACTGCTCCCATGCACTGAGTGTTGTTGGGATGCAAGAAATCATCTATAAGAATACCCATGTGTTCATACCAAAGAGACATTCTGAACCCATGGATCTGCCCTCAAGGGGATACATCTATACAAGTATGGAATGGCCTAGGATCTTATCTCAATTTTGGACACTTGAAGATCATTACCTCTCATAGAAACAGAGACAAACATATCTAGCCAACATATTGGTATCAAATCAGTATACCCATACTGGGACAAGTACCAATACCATGCAAGACAATAAGTTCACTCGATGCAAGGATACTTGAATGATTTTGCACCAAAGAAAACACCCTTTTATTACTGTTATCCTAGGTTACTGGTACGCACCTTCAGGGGGCATGGTCCCACTATGGTACATATTGGGCACAGGTCCGAGGACATACCCAATTTGTTCTGGAGTACCCAATAGGGGAGAGGACCCGGTTGTGGTGCAGGGTCCATTAGTGGAGATAGTAGGTGAAAAGACATTCACCTTTTTAATAACATATTTTGAATGATATGTGAAGTTAATACAACCCAACTGTTTTCTATTGTATCATTATTAATTAAACATGGAAGCATGAAATGTTGAATAAGACAGTTTTTAAATTGGTCAATATTCTCTTATTCATTGATAGAACTAAAAATATATATTAATTTATATACAAGTGTACAAAAACCAAGTCTATACAGTCAACTATTCATTAAGTAATATTTTCATTGTATGTACATCATATCTATTACAGTCACTTCAACAAGTCATTTCTCAAGACTTTCCAAACCAGATCTCAAATATAATGCACTAGATTTGATGTAAGAGTCTTCAATCCCAAGTAAACACCTGCATAACAATAAATGAAATTATGGTCAGTCTCACCTTTCACAGTGTTTAAAAACTCAGTACCATATGAACAATAAATTGTGTAACCAGCTGCATAAAATAATAAAAATGACCAACTAAAATATTATCCATTGGATTAAATCCCAATAAATCTCAGCCATTTGATTGAACTATCATAGTGAATCCATGTCAA
Source organism: Taxus wallichiana var. yunnanensis (assembly GCA_018340775.1). Lineage (NCBI taxonomy): Eukaryota > Viridiplantae > Streptophyta > Pinopsida > Cupressales > Taxaceae > Taxus > Taxus wallichiana. The sequence continues at coordinate 547,649,433 of CM031239.1, forward strand.
CTAACATCAACCAATCAGAATTTAGGATGATAGAATAAAAGTTGGAGGATGGATTACAATTCCATTTGTTCATGCAGTTTTCATCTCTCAAAGTTGAAGAAGTGAGGAGCAGTGCAGTTCAGGTAAGACACTTATGAATTACAAACTATTTCATAATTCAAGCCCTCTATTTATTTTTTCAGTGTTTGCATATTGCAGCAGAGTTGTATTGACTGGTTTTAAAGCAAATAGTTCACAAGCTATAAACCTGTTAGCCATTTTTTGCAAAAGGCATGTTAAATATGATGTTTATAACCAACTAGGACAAGTGCAAAGGTCCAACTATGAGCGTTTTTGTTGCAATTGATACTCTGTTCTGCCATGCACTACCAAAAACTACAGACTGAAATTTTGAGAAATTGGGATAAAACATATATTTGAAGGTGGCAGTGAGGTGGCGGTGCAATGTTGGAGGTCAAGAATTTGGTGCTGCATCCATTGGTGGTGTTTTTACTCTATAAATTTTCCCTTCCATATTTCTAACGATTGGTAACAGCTTAGCTTTAAACTCTATAAATTTTCCCTTCCAAAAGATACAGACTGAAATTTTGAGAAATTGGGATAAAACATATATTTGAAGGTGGCAGTGAGGTGGCGGTGCAATGTTGGAGGTCAAGAATTTGGTGCTGCATCTATTGGTGGTGTTTTTACTCTATAAATTTTCCCTTCCATATTTCTAACGATTGGTAACAGCTTAGCTTTAAACTCTATAAATTTTCCCTTCCAAAAGATACAGACTGAAATTTTGAGAAATTGGGATAAAACATATATTTCTTCCCTCTTACAAATTGTGAGGAGTTGTATGGCTACAATAATGCTGGTAAAACCATTATGGATGAAGGAAATATTCAACTGGACAGTGATACATTTAACTGGCAAGTAACAAGTGCAGTATATTTCGTATAAAGCTAATAGTAAAGAACCTTTGCTTTTTGAGAACTCTTAATAAATGTATATGCCATGACAGTGCGTGCAAACAGCAAATACACTTCTTTGGGAACATATATTCTTCTTCTCTAGTGTATAGTCATCACTGCTATATAGGCATAAGTTTAATTGTATACATAAAAAGATGGAAAGTATTCTAATTACATGTGCAAAATTTATATTGAAAACATAACTTTAAATACAACACTACTGGAATATACAACTCTGTCGGAATATGACCACAACAGCGTTCTATAGTCCAGCAGTGTTGTATATTGCATTTCTGAATTCACTGTATTGTTCATTTTTTCCAGATATCTCATTCTCCAGTTGAAAAGTATTTTTTCCAATCATCACTGTGATATTAGCATAAGTTTTATTGTATACATAGAAATTTGGAAAGTATTATGATCATATGTGAAAATTTTATATTGAAAACATAACTTTAAAAACTACATAGGAAGAGTCCGACGAATACAGTAGTTTGTCAAGTTCTCGTTAGAAATATGGAAGGAAAATTTTAAATTCTATCAATGAATAAGATAATATTGACCAATTTAAAAACTGTCTCCATTATTGGACCCTGCACCACAACCGGTGCCTATCCCCTAGCAATGCTCACCCACCAGCCGTTAATGTTTTCATTATAAATATATGCCTTCCATATTTCTAACGACAACTTAGCTTTAACAACTAGGGGAGAGGACCCGGTTGTGGTGCACCATATCTTTGCACAGTCACCGCGCCACGTCACTGCCGCCTGGGCGAGTAAAAACACTATAATTGCAGGTTTCAAAAGAAATATATGTTTTATCCCAATTTCTCAAAATTTCAATCTGTATCTTTTGGAAGGGAAAATTTATAGAGTTTAAAGCTAAGCTGTTACCAATCGTTAGAAATATGGAAGGGAAAATTTATAGAGTAAAAACACCACCAATGGATGCAGCACCAAATTCTTGACCTCCAACATTGCATCGCCACCTCAGCGCCACGTGGACGATCCGTGTTTGTGGAGATATCGAAAAAGTTGGTTTAATTGCATGGGACCAAGTGTTGTCCACTCGCCGCGGCAGTTGTTGTCCGGGCTACCGCCATGCATTGAATGCTCACCCACCAGCCGTTAATGTTTTCATTATAAATTTTCCCTTCCATATTTCTAACGAACAATATAGTGAATTCTGAAATGCAATATACAACATTGTTGAACTATACAACATTGTCATAATGAAAACTACAAGTGGAGAAATTCCTAAAAATTAAACAAAATCATTCATATTCTAGCATATTCCAGCATTCATTTTTGGTATATTTATAGTTTCTTTTCCAACAATCATCTTTCATGCTGTGAATCAGGTATTTCATTTACACCATGAGAAAAGGTGCTATTGCTAGAAGATCAAGGAGGCCAAAAGTGAGAGGTGTACAATTATCACATAATTTAAGTGATGAAGAGGATAATTCAGCACCAACTGGTAATGAACCAGAATGTAGAAACCCACCCACTGTCTCAGTTCAAAGAACATCTCAGAATAAAGAAGCTTAGTGTCATCCGAGGTTGGACAAAAGAAGATATGGAAAAGGCGATAGATGATGTTGAGTTTAATGGGTTCTCGCTAGAGCAAAGAAAGAAAGAAGTATTCCATTCCACCCACATCATTACACTATTGGCTAAATGGTCTCACCCACACAAAGAGGAGGGGTCCTCCCAGCGAGTTCTAATGAAGAAGAAGAAGAGGAAATTGTTGAATGGTGCAAAGAAATGGCTGATATGGGTCATGGCTTGGAGTTAATGCAGCTAAAGGCAAATGTTGCTCAGATTTGTGAAACAAGACAAAACCCCTTCAGAGATGGGTTTCCTGGTAAATCATGGTGGGCTGGATTCAGAAAACGTCATCCAGACCTTGCAATCCGAACCGCTGAGGGACTTGACAGGGATAGAGCTTTAAACTTGCGCCCTGCAATAGTAACCAAATTTTATGATAATTTGGCCAAAAGCTATGGAACCTATTCATACGGCGCTCATAAAATCTGGAATTGTGATGAGACTGGTTTGCAGGCTGGAAGAAATTGTGGAGTTCGTGTAATTGCAAAGAGGGGCAGTCGTAATGTCCCAAAGGTAATACCAAAGAGCAGGGAGTGGATCACTATATTGTGTTGTGTCAATGCAGCAGGTATGTCAATCCCAGGATTTTATTTGTTCAAGGGAAAGAGAATGATAAAGAATTACATTAAAAATTGTGAACCTGGAGCATGTATGGCTGCACATCCAAATGCATGGATGACAAAGGAATTGTTTTTAAATTGGCTATGTCATTTTGCACGTTCAGTACCAGGCGGTGTTTCTCCAAATAATAGACACCTATTGATATTTGATGGCCATGGCAGCCATGTAGCATTACAAACTGTGGAGGAGGCAAACAAATTGGGCATTGATTTGATAACACTACCAGCACATACTAGTCATAAGTTGCAACCTCTTGACGTGAGTGTGTTCAGCCCTTTCAAGACATATTTTAGAGCTGAGAGGTCCAAATGGATGGCAGAGAACAAATGTGCAGATGTGAAAAGGAGTGACATTGCTGAGCTTGCAAGTAGAGCCTTAAAAAAGGCACAGACACCATCTAACATAATTGCAGGTTTCAAAAGAACTGGTATTTGGCCATTGAATTATGATGCTCTCCTAAATGACATGGCATGCAGCCAGGCATTTGACATGCAAGGTGAGGAAGTTGTTGATGCTGTCACAAACATTTTGAGCCTATCTCAACGAATAAATCCTGAATTAAATGACAGTGAAGAGGTGGTACCTGAAACTCAATTCATGCAAAATGTTGACTCTAGAGATGATATGGAAGCAGCTGCAACACATGGAGTGGAGCTAAACGGTGCTCTTGGAAACCCAAGTAACATCATCAACAATAAGGAGGGGTCTTCAGATTTTGTAAGTAACAATGATTTGTCCTTGCCAAGTCAAGTTAACCCGCCACAATGGTTAGAGGATGCCATGAAAAACTTGGGTTACAAGCTACCATCCAGCACAGAAGATCAAAGCTTAAATCTGCCTTCCTTTCCTGAAGGACTAGAACAAGAAGCAATAATTCATTACTATGCAGATGTTGGAGATGAGGATGAACAAGACGAAGTCGAATTTCAAGAGGATGCTCAAGAAAATGAAATTAACTTAGAAGTTATGCAACATGAACCTCAACACCCTGAAGAGACTGAAAACCAAGATGGACGCGGTACGTTACTTTCCCATTTTCTACGACTTCCAAGGGAGATCATAAACAAATCAAATGGTTCTATTAGACTGAGTAGGCATTCACAGATTTTGACTGCACCTGAGTACATGGAGCTATTGGTTGATGCGGAAAGAAAAAAGGAGGAACAAGCAAAACTAAAGTTACGGAAAAAAGAAGTGGCACAAGAAAAAAAGGTTGCTAGACTTGCAGCAAAAGAAAAAAGATTGCAGGAGAAGCTTGAAAGAGAAAGGGAGAAGCAGGCTAAGGAGCAACAGAAAGAGATTGAGAAGGCACACAAGCAACAAAGGAAAGAGCAAGAGAAGAGGGAGAGGGAACTTGCAAATCAATTAAGGGAATACGAAAAGAGGATGCGTGTAAGTTCTGCAACTGATCATGAAAATCGAAGGATTTTTCAAGATATGTTAAATATTCAAATTCCAGGTTATGCTCAAATTGGAACACCTCCATCACTTATGAATAACTCTTGTACAGTTCCATCTTGGTATGTATCACCTCATTTACTTTGTACAAGTTCAAGCAGTCCTAGTAGTTCATTTGCAATGCCACCATGGATGCAAGCTTCAGCAGGGCAACCAACTCCTCTGTCAACAACAGGTGCAAATCCCTTTTCAAGCGGACAACCAAATCCTTTTTCAGCAGGGGGACCAGATCCTTTATCAGTTGGGCAACCAAATGCTCTGTCAAAAGGGATTCTAAATCCCTTTTCAGTTGGCCAATCGAACACTGTATCGGCAGGAAAAGAAAATCCAAAAGCAGTATAGAAAGAGGGCAATATTACTTACACTTACTAAGATATTGAACATGTGCCAGCAAACAATGCTTATTACCCCATATGATGATGGTAGTAATTTTGTTGGTGATACAATTTTGCTAGATGTATTCACCGAAGCCTTCCTATGTAGTCTCTAAAGTTATATAGTGCAATATAAATTTTGCGTATGTAATCAGAATACTTTCCAGCCATCCATGTATACAATTAAACTTATGTTAATATATCAGTATGATGATGCTCTTCCATATTTTACACCCAATTTGGCAGTGTAATCAGAATACTCATATTAATTTTGCGTATGTAATCAGAATACTTTCCAGCGTCCATGTATACAATTGAACTTATGTTAATATATCAATATGATGACGCTCTTTATTTTACACCCTATTTGGCAGTGTAATCAGAATACTCATATTAATTTTGCGTATGTAATCAGAATACTTTCCATCGTTCTATGTATACAATTAAACTTATGTTAATATATCAGTATGATTATGCTCACTATTTTAATAGTACAGTGTTTAAAAACACTAAGGATCATCGCCTGAGTGAGAACCCTCTCACCTCTGCCTTTTCTTCTCATCTTCTTAGCAGGCCGAGCCAATGCCGAGGACGAAGTCGATCAGGAGTGGAGAAAACGCACGCACCCACCGGTCTGCAAGATACCACGAAATGGTCGCTCGAGCTCTGCAACAGAACAGGCGAAAAACCAGACTGAACGAGCTCCCTCTCCATTTCCCACGAAATGCCATGGCCCGATTTGGCGGTGACCATCTCCATAAACCTACCCGCGCACATTAACGGCTGGTGGGTGAGCATTCAATGCATGGCGGTAGCCCGGACAACAACTGGCGCGGCGAATGGCGTGGTGTTTTTACTCGACCAGGTGGCAGTGACGTGGTGCAATGACTGTGCAAAGATAGGGTGCACTACAACCGGTGCAATGCGTTACAGCAATGCAGCCCTTGGGAGCAACATGTATATATGAACCATGGAAGACACTTCAAACATTTAGACTCAAGATCGAGAGAACGCTAATACAGAAGCGAGCAATTACAACAGAAAACAATGTAAATGGCAGTAACAGAGAGTGGTAATGCCTATAATTAGACCTAGAAATTGCTTAAAGGGGTAAGTAGACCTGTAAATCTGTCTATAATTAGACCTAGAAATTGCTTAAAGGGGTACTTGGGTATTAGAAAATAGATTACTTTAAGTCCAATGATGAGGTAATGCTGCTAAGTTTTTTAGAAAACAATTGGGTACTGATACAAAAAGAAAACAATTGGATACACTAAGAGGTGAAGCAGAAATTACTAGATATCTTCATTAAAGTTCCTCTTGTTTCTATATAAACACTAAAAAAATTGGGTACTGATATGTTTCTAACTTGCACTAAACAAGATATTGTTTATTCAGTTCCTCTTGTTTCAAAAATACAAACACTAAAAAAACAATTTCTAGATATCTTCATTGAAGTTGTAGTAAAAGTTCATTTTGCTGAAACTCTGAGATGAAGGAAATTTGGAAGCCGAATGTGTGTAATGCAAATCAGATGTAGTAAAAGTTTATTCAGTTCCTTTCCCCACTCAAGCATGCAAATCACGTAGCCTAACAATCTCCCACATGCATTCAGATCCCAAAACATATAATTTTTGCCACCTAAAACATATAATTTTTGCTACCCAAAACAGAAAACAAATTACATTTGTTGCTGCAAACACTGAAAATAAACACTATAAAATTCCATAGAAAGAAAGACATTTGTTAAGTCCAATGATGAGGTAATGCTGCTAAGTACTTTAATGTTGATATGTGAAGTTAATACAACCCAACCGTTTTCTATTGTATCATTATTAATTAAACATGGAAGCATGAAATGTTGAATAAGACAGTTTTTAAATTGATCAATATTCTCTTATTCATTGATAGAACTAAAAATATATATTAATTTATATACAAGTGTACAAAAACCAAGTCTATACAGTCAACTATTCATTAAGTAATATTTTCATTGTATGCACATCATATCTATTACAATCACTTCAACAAGTCATTTCTCAAGACTTTCCAAAAAAATTACTACCATCATCATATGGGGTAATAAGCATTGTTTACGGGCACATGTTCAATATCTTAGTTAGTATTGGGTACTGATACAAAAAGAAAACAATTGGATACACTAAGAGGTGAAGCAGAAATTACTATTGCACTATATAACTTTAGAGACTACATAGGAAGACTTCGGTGAATACATCTAGCAAAATTGTATCACCAACAAAATTACTACCATCATCATATGGGGTAATAAGCATTGTTTGCGGGCACATGTTCAATATCTTAGTTAGTATTGGGTACTGATACAGAAAGACAACAATTGGATACACTAAGAGGTGAAGCAGAAATTACTATTGCACTATATAACTTTAGAGACTACATAGGAAGACTTCGGTGAATACATCTAGCAAAATTGTATCAGCAACAAAATTACTACCATCATCATATGGGGTAATAAGCATTGTTTGCGGGCACATGTGAAATAAATATGTATTCTTTTTTACAATGAAATGCCAGAGTAATTTGTTTATCCCTGCAATATACTGAAACATGGGCATCGTAAGGAAAAAATAAGCAACAAAGGACATGATAGCAGATAAATCATCAGAAAACAATGAATATGAAACATCTAGCAACAAGGCCTCCAGACTCTAAGAGCGTAAGAAGGAGAAAAGGTATCCTGACGCCTATTTTCACAACAACAGGTATAATATCCTTTAAGATTGAGAGATCACATTTTGAAAATAAAATAAATCTCAACTAATTCATCACTTGAAGAAGAGATATCTACATAAATTGTTAATTTATTGTTAATTTCTAAATTGTGAGAGATAATAACATAACTCATTTGTATCCCGAAAACAAGAAACACTCGAAAACAACATACCATCCAGGCTGTGCAACGAAAATAACTACACATGAATGTGCTGTGTACATCATCATTATCAACGATCGACGGCGTTAGCGTTCCGTGGTTTGCGAAAGTCGATCACTGTTTAACGTCACCACCCACACAAGGCCAAAAAGCACCAGAAGAAGAACAAAAAAAAGCCGAAAAAGAAAGACATTTTGGAGGAGCAAGAAAACTCTGGACCAACCAATGCAAAACACTGTCCTTAAATTTTAAGTAAAGGCATTTTAAGTAACAAAACACAGTACAATCATGTCAAAAGAAGTTACAAGAACAAATAATCCAAAGCCATATCATAACAGCACAGCAAAATCGTAAAACTTCTGCAGGTAGTAAAGCAAAATTGTAAAACTTCTAAACACAACTATACCCACAAATTAATGCTTTCGATAAATACAGAGTTGGCTCATAAACAAGACAAATACACCAACGATTTTAAGCTTGGAAGAAATAAAATAAGACGGGTAAAAAACAAATTTCTTTTGCTGAATGGCAAACAACAAACTTTCCATAGTAGTACAGTGTTTAAAAACACTAAGGATCATCGCCTGAGTGAGAACCCTCTCACCTCTGCCTTTTCTTCTCATCTTCTTAGCAGGCCGAGCCAATGCCGAGGACGAAGTCGGTCAGGAGTGGAGAAAACGCACGCACCCACCGGTCTGCAAGATACCACGAAATGGTCGCTCGAGCTCTGCAACAGAACAGGCGAAAAACCAGACTGAACGAGCTCCCTCTCCATTTCCCACGAAATGCCATGGCCCGATTTGGCGGTGACCATCTCCATAAACCTACCCGCGCACATTAACGGCTGGTGGGTGAGCATTCAATGCATGGCGGTAGCCCGGACAACAACTGGCGCGGCGAGTGGACAACACTTGGTCCCATGCAATTAAACCGACTTTTTCGATATCTTCACTAACGCGGATCGTCCACGTGGCGCTGAGGTGGCAGTGAGGTGGCGGTGCAATGCTGGAGGTCAAGAATTTGGTCCTGCATCCATTGGTGGTGTTTTTACTCGTCCAGGTGGCAGTGACGTGGCGCGGTGACTGTGCAAAGATAGGGTGCACCACATATGGGTCCTCTCCCCTACATGTACCCAAAGTGTACCCAACCCCCCAAAAAACATTGACCTAAAAAATTCACAAGACCTCAAAAAAATATTTAAAAAGCATTTTAAACCCTAAAAGACACTCCCAAACTCTTTTTAAAAGACAACAACACATACTTACCTCTCATTGCACATTTTCCCTCTCCCCAATTGGATAGGGCTGAAACTCCATTCTTTTGCTAATCCTACACCACTACAACTGCCAAGAAGTTTAAGGAGCTTGCAACAAAGAGGATTTAATGAACCACATGATGTTGTTGATGCTCTCAATGAAGACAAAAGTGCAAAGTATGATAATGAATATAATAAATATGCTTATCTTGATTTCTGTGTATATGTTGTAACATTTGCACAATGTACTTGTTCTAAGTTCGACCACTGAATATCATGACCTTTGACATTGAATAATCAGTATGTTTGTGGTTATTAACTTATTTTGTTTACTTTGTGCATATTATGTGCTTAATTTTGCTTATTTGGCTATATTTTTAATATTTTATACATTTTTGGGCGTGCACTGGGAGCCAAAAAAATGTCGTATTAATGTACCAAACCCCCAATACCCAAACCCATATCAGTTACCAAGTTGTTATCCCTTAAATTCATATTTTAACACAAAAGAGAGATGCATTGTTTTCATAGTACCTTGGTCTTTGCCTAACTGTTATCCTAATTGTTTTGTGTATCTATCCTTTTTTTCATATAGATTTGTTTTCTACGGTACTTTTCTTTTGGTATTTAGCCTCAACACACCGAACATTCATCTGTACATTGTCACATTGCTTCAAAGACGGTTCACAACATTGTTCTGTTGTGTTCGTCTATGCATAGTACCATTCAAAAGTTATAATCCATGGAACATTTCACATATTTTCTTAAGCCTTCAACCTTGAAAACATAATTAGTACTTCACCGTACAAACACCATATAATTAATATAAAAGGAGAAAATTGTCGTAGGAGACACCTCAACTTGATCTCATGTCTCGCATAAGGCCTACCACATACAAATAAATTATTTATAACTAAATGAATGAGATATACCTGTTCAAAAGAAGATAGATAACCGACTTGCTAAGGAGTAGCTCCTTCTCTTGGGATGCTTCTTCTAAAGTGTTTCCCTCCAAGGTTAGAATTTCTTAAAGTGACGACAAGCAGCTTGCAACAACCTGTGGCATGTATAAGGCCCAAATAAAGCATTTTATTTGCAATACAAACAAAAGCACATGTGCCAAATCAATATCAAAGCATCAATCTTATAGATGAGAAATCAATATGACTTCCACTAAGGCACCCAGTTGAGGTTGTGATGTGCAAACCATTATTATATTCAATAGCAAAACCTCAATTCCATATTTTACAACAAAAGCATAAACAAATCGAATTTAAATCCAGGTCACATAATTTAATAAAGTAATACAATGAATAAGCATGGCAATCAGAATGGAAATCTCAGGAAAATTAGTTATTGTTTCATACAAATTATATATAGGAATTCTTGCGTAAGGACATAAATGAGAGAAAAGAAAGAGCAAACAGATACGCAAAAATCAAGGCTCGTTGTCTTCTCGGGAACCTCAAAACACAACCCCAAGCAAGTAGGAGAACACAGTCACAATATACTTGCAGGATAAAAAAGTTATTTTGACCTATGATAAGGGCTTTGCAACAAATTCTAACATTAGTGCTAAAGCATTACTCCTTCAAGGCCTGCAAACAGCTCTGTCAAGAGATTTAATGAGCCACTCAAATGAAGGGCTCTAATATGCTCCTATCAATCTTACAAATGATTTCAGTAGTCCTAGTTGAAAACTACAAATACGATAGCTGAATACACAGGTAAGGCTAAAATGTCACTATACAATTATTTCTTTGAAACCAGATTATGAAATGGCTCCCCACCCCATTTGCAACAAAGAAGAGAGGGTCCTTGTTAAACACTTGCATGCCTTGTGCATCCTTCCAACTATTGTAAGCCTACAATCCTATTCTAGATCTGCTCTTCTTTTTTTTCAAAAGGATATTGTCCAAACTTTCTTTAGGCATGTTTCCATATACCACCTCCAAGAGTTGGACTAAATTTTGATGTCAAAGATGGGTGATGTTCAACAAAATGAGTAGCCAAATGTTTTCTCATGGGACATGATAATGTAATCTTTTAAGAAAACATGGGCTTTTGGAGAGGCATTGAAACTACTTTTCCTTCTTACCAGCAATTCTATTGTTGCTAAATTAGTTAATTAGATGCATATATATGAGCACTAAATTACTAAAACTTATGATAATTAAGATAGGTAAAGATGGCGGACCCAATAACATGGTTACCTATGAAGGAGAGGAATACAACATCAAGAGGCAGCTCTAGTCTCAATGATTGCAAAACATGAAGAGCATCAAATTGGTGGAACTAAGCCTATCTTCTCTTCCTTTGACACTAGGTGCAAAGCCTACAAATCGATTTCATCGAATCTGAAATATAATGACAAGATCCTTGCCTTGACAAGAGGTTGCCCTGCCATCCTTTGGTTTGAGAAAGGAATTAAAATATTTAATGACATGTACAGATTTGGAATAGACAGACCTTAAAGCTTTCTATAAGCTTCCTCAATCTCGCTTCAGAATGTATACAATGCTTAAAAATGTTTTCACAGCTCCCTCTACTGGAGTTATAATGGAGGATGAGAATGAGTTTTGGGATATTATGAGGTGGCTCAAAGGGACCCCTCTCCAAGAGGCTACCTCCAAACAAATCCCTGAAAAGATTTCCTTCCCCCAAACCTTTACCGGGCCTTAACAATAAGTGGAATGTTTGTGAGCCCATTCGTAGATGGACTCATAGATTTAATGTGTTTTGGTCTTCTTGTATTCAGTCAAAGAAATCTTGCTTTAGATGGCTTCAAATTCATAATAAGCTTATTGTTGGCTTCTAATATTTTTAAAATGTAAGAAATAAGCTTATTGTTGGCTTCAAATATTTTTAAATTGTAAGAAATATAAATATATGAATTAGAAGCCATCTATAGAAAGATTTCTTTGACTGAATACAAGAAGACCACAAAACATTAAATCTATGAGTCCTTCTACTAATGGGCTCACAAACATTCCACTTATTGTTAAGACCTTGGGAAAAGTTTGGGGAGAAGGCAATATTTTCAGAGAGTTGTTTGGAGGTAGCCCCTTGGAGAGGTGACCCTTTGCGCCACCTCATAGTATCCCAAAACTCATTCTCATCCTCCATAATTAGTCCAAAGCAGAGGAGCTGTGAAAACATTTCTGAGCATTGTATACATTTTGAACTGAGATTGAGGAAGCTTATATGAAGCTTTAAGGTCTATCCAAGGATTCCAAGCTTTTGTAATAAAGCTTCAAATCCACCGATTCTATAATTTTTTATCAATGAGGAAGGCGATTAAAACATGGCACTCCCTGCAACAATAGCTTTCATTCCTCTTAATCTCCTCTGGATTTCTACAATTTCATAACAGGGTACTACGTAGTAAAATTTAGGAGCCCTTTTCCACAAAAATAGCCCCAGTCAAATATGAAATTGTCATCTCTGCTACATCTTTGAATGGAAATTGTCTCCAAATTCAAATATAACAAATGTTGCACTTTGGCAATGCCAACACCCTTCCCCTCTCCTGGTAGCATATACTGATAACAGTAGTTTGGAATTTTCTTGAAAATATTCTCAAATTTTGGAGTTTCCTACGTGTTCTTGTTTGATGGAACTAATTGAGGCATGACAATTGTAGTAGCCACCTTCATGGTACCCCACCCTTAGTGCTATAGTTTATAACTATATATAACTATATATAACAAGTGAGGTCAAGGATGGGGAGTGAAATGTGTAATCTTCTCTCTTATACTCTTTTCAGAATTCTTGAGCAAAGATACATATCTAGTGTATGTTTTATTAATCTGTTATGTGCTTTTCTACAGATTGGGCAGTTTATATTTGTTAGTCATTTTAGGGGATTGGAGCACAAAAGAAATTATCGATGAAGCTACTTACAAATAGTTCTCGTGAAATCAAAAGAAATGATTGGCTCACCATGTTTGTGAAATCAAAGGAAATTATCGATGAAGCTATTCACAAATAGTTATGTGAAATCAAAAGAAATTATCCGATAAATACAAATAGTTCGTCTTATTTCATTTCAGTGTTTTGATTTTTAGTTGTGAAGGTATTGACAAATCATAGATGCGTATATCAACTAACTTACTGCTATCTTGACTATTGAATTTGAAGCTTAGGATTTGCTAAATGTAGCTTTGGAAGGAATCATGTTTTTATTGAGAATGCTAAATAACAATTTAGTAATACCAAAAGTTGGGAGAATGAAATTTGTAATATTTTATTGGATGTTACCATCGATAACACTGTTGAATTGGGTCTTTAGCTAATAAACAACTGAAAGAGATATGAACAGATGGAATAAACAATGAAACAGATGATCGACATGAATGTGCAGAAAATATTGTGTTGACAACAAACCTTGTAATATACACCATATCTTTTCTCAATATTGTTGCTCATAGACACTCTCAATACAAATTATGGGAATAGTTACATTTCTATGTCCTACCCAGCCTAGCCCAAACTGGGTTTTGATTATTAAAACTGTGTCGAGGAGGTTTTTCATTGGAAAAGATGGATGCCATCGGAGGAATTTGTAATTCACATGGATATATCATAGTTGTAATAATGTGGATGAACTTGAGCTACTGAGGCTCAAGGTTCACATGAAGTATGCTCTCACTATGCACTGGGTTTGAAATCAGTTGTTAGAAGATTTCCTTTTAGTTGGAGTGGCGTTTTGGAGGAATTATTCACCCTTCTAAAACCTTGAAAGGTTAACGATCTTATTTCCAATACCCAACAAGAAATTTTTCCTTACCCAATTAACATCCCATTATTCTTTGTAAGCGTATTCTCATTACCATGGCAACTAGCACTGGTACAGAGATGAATCATCACACAAGAGGGATTCGAGTGGGAGAGAGTGATAACTCAACATCTACTACTATTACCATGGCAACTAGTACTAGTACATAAAAGAATTTTCAAATGAGAAGGATTCATGTGGGGGAGAGTGATAACTCAACATCTACTACTTCCATTACAAGAGAAGTGTATATGGAAATCATGAAGGGAAATGGCAAGATAAACATAGAATTTTGAAAGAAACAAATCAGCTTCTTTGCGAGATCCTCGTAATGGTCTTGTTCGATCCAATTCTATGAGAGTCCGCTCAAATTCAGTTGGGAAACTTGAATCTCGCAAGGAAATTAAGAATCAAATGAGGGCCAACATTGGTGTAATGAAGTCTGCTTCTAGTGATGAGTATGTTGTTGGTTAAAGTTTTTTTAATTTATTCATTCTCTTATACTTATTTTTTCTATTTTTCCCTTCACATCTTATTACAGAAATCTTGTTGCTCTGGTTTATTCAGAGTTAGCTCTATTTTAGCAAATAGGTCTGAATTCTTTTCAGTATACAATAGGGAGTATAGGGTTATGGCGGATATTATCGTAATTCATTTTTTAACCATATCTACAATACAAAAATAAATTATTGTTTTTTCAAAGTCAAAGCCTTCCATATAGGAGATAAGCTGATATGAATATAAGACACCCAAGGGTGGTATTGCTAGTTTCATGATGATATTAACTTGTGAGTCTTTCCAATTTGTATTCATTGCAGAGATAGTCTTTTTTAGCATTGTGCCAACATAACAAAGCGTATCTATTAGACTAAAATTTCTTGATCTTGCACCTTATTTTGAAAGGGAATTAAATTTTGATGTGGTCTTTATAAACCATTATTTCCAACCCTAGAACTTCTCCCTTTATTAACCTATTTTAATCTTTTGTTGACATTAATAAATATTTTCCCTTTCTTTCAGCAGTTTCAAAAATGGGCAATTTTGATTTTTTTGTCTTGCCCCAAGCCATTAGAGTTTTATGCTACTATGGTTTCTTAAGTAAAGAATGATTGTTTCTGGAAAAAAAAAAAAGAAATTTGAATAACATCTACCTAGTTCACAAGTTAAAGGGAAGCATTCTTATAACAAAACCATTTAAGTCAAAGATTATTTTATTCTAAGCTAGTTGTATTTCTAGATATCAATTGATCTATTTTGGTAATTTGTAGACATTAATATAAGTTTCTTCTTTTTGTACAGCTCCCAAATAAATATATCAAACTCCAGACCAAGATCTAAACATTCTTCTGGAAGCAGTGGGTTTGGAAAAGAACCATCCATAGCCGAGAAGAAAACAGTTGGGTACAAGCAGACCACAATATTTGACATCACTGGTGGTGATCTGAGTGAAAGGATTGCCAATGCCAAAATAGCTGCAGATGGTTGTGTTGACTCTGGCAGCAATATAATGGACAACACTGAATGTATATCTCCCAATGATATATTTTTCTCTAGAGTAGACTTCTCCCCAAAATTTGTTAAACCTTCGCCAATGAGCAGTATTTATAGCAAGGGAAAACCCAGCTCTGATAAAAGCCTTATCCATACCCCATCAAGTGCATGCCTTCTTAGTAGCTCTGTGTCTATAGGGACAAACACCAGTGCAAGGATCAGGATCAGTGAAACTAGCAAAGCAAGTAGTCAGAAAGTAAAAGATCCATTCAAGTGTAATAAAAAGGTTTGGTTTTCTTGCATGAGTGGAGGAACTTGCATGCCTCCCAATAGTGTACCACTTTTGAAGAAAGAGAGACCTTTCGAAATTGACAATTTATCTTCAAGAGATATCAGAGAGATCAGAATTTCATGGGCAGATAAGCATCGTCCTGGGTCACTTGCGGGATTCATATGTCACAAGCAACAAGCCCAGCTTCTCAAACAATTGGTGCGAACTTAACACGTATTGTGTCTAATTATGTTTGGTGATCTTTCATTTGTTTTTGGAATCAAAAATACCTAAAAAATGCTCAGCATAAACTTCACATATGTTTGCAAGGTTGATTGATCAACCAACCAATAATAAATCCACTCCAAAAAGTGGTAAACAACACATTGGTTGTTGATCAGTCAGTCTATGAAAACACATGTGATGGATAGGCTCTTCCCGCAAGAAGACTTATGTCAAAGATCTTGTGGATAACTTGAAGCTCTTCTGAATTAAAACTACCATGCAGGTTATCTAGAAATTTTTTGAAAAATCTTTTATTTGTTTCAAGTTTTCAAATAGAATTGGTTTTTTTGAATCTAGTTACCAGATATCTCAGGGGAATTGTCCTCATATTCTCTTTCAAGGCCCGCCTGGTTCTGGAAAAAGGGCTCTCACCATGGCTTTGTTGCATGAAATATTTGGAGGTTCTTCTTGGAGGGTAAGTGGCCTCATTTTACGTTGATATCCCTACTTTTACTGGTATGTTGATGCAAAAGTAATACCCAAAATAGTCTTTACCTTGTCCTAAGAGCGAGGTGATTTTATACCGTTTGTCTTGTTTTTTTGGGTTTATATATTTGGGATGATCCAATGATGCTTACCATTTAGAATTGATTTTGCAGGTTTCACACGAGCTTAAATCATTTGATTTAAAGGTAATTTTTGTCTATTTTATGATTTTTAGCTTAAATTTTTAATTTGATCTGGAGTTTGGAGATGTATTGCTGATTGAATTTAGTGATAATCTACTATCCCTATTTTATGTTGGGTATGTGGATTTCAATCCTCCATCAAAAATTCTCCTAAGTAAATTTTTGTTAGGGTTGTAACACTAAAAGGAACATACGTTGGGAATGCTCTATTACTGAAATATTTTATAATAAGATATTAAAAATGTATATAATTATATATATATATATATATATATATATATATATATATATATATATATATATATAATTTTGTTGATATATATGTGTGGGGGTTGGTTTTTATGACAACATGATGATATGGATTTCTATAAAAAAATGCATTAACCTATTCTTTCTTTTTCTTAGAAAGCCTATTCTTTTGTTGTACTTTACTATTATAAGCTCCACCAACACCTTTGGCAAATGTGGAAACGTACACAAGATCCTGACCAAACTCATAGCTTTGGATGTTAAAGAGGAAAAATACATAGGTAATAGATTAGAGCCCACAGCTAACGTCACGGAAATTCCCTACAGTCTCTTGGTGATGTTATTGAAACATGGCTTGTTGGAAACACCAAAGGGTAATTTTGAAACTTACAATTTAAAGAAAATCTATTTTTTATATATATGATTTATTTTATTATGTCAAGAGAGGTATTTTACAGATTTTGTGTGAGTTGTTAACAATTAATGGTCAATTTTACATGTGACATTCATCTGATATGTTTTGATGATTTTTTCTTGTTTAGAATTTGAAAAAAAAGTCTTTTTAAACTAGACACAATAGTACAATTTTATTGAAACCATCTCTCATAATTCAATAAAAAAATTATGGAGAAAATAAAAAATTAATTAAATATTGTAATATGTATAAAAAATAGAATAGATGTCTTGAGATTAATATCTCTTTGCATATTTTCAATAAATTTATTTTATGTACTAAGATAATATTTAACAATGAGTCCTCTTTTAAGCCATTACCATCAAACCCACTTCAAATCCAAACTTGTGTACAATATATACTAATTTTAACCTTTCAGCTAGTTGTTTCTGTAACCATGTTCTCCCATATTGCAGGTGAACAAATTTTTTCTTTTTCCTTTTCTCAGTCCAATAGAAAAGTATTGAACTCTCTTTATGTATTCCAAGCAAGGTGTTCCTTCACCCATTAAGCCCACTATGATTCATGAATGGTGAATACAGGGAAAGAGACAAGGGACGGTAAGCCTGCCCATTGCATCAAGTCCTCACCACATGGAGGTCAATGTTTTTCTACGTGGCTGAGAGTTCCCGCTATGTGCTCATGACACTCATCAAGGAGTTAGCACGCACTTCTGAGATAGCTCTACTAGAGGAATACGAATCTAGTTTTGCAGCAGATTATAAAGGTCTATAAATATTCATGCTAATTTTATGTAGGACAGTTTTTTAGATAAAATAAGTGAAATGTTTCCTGTGGAAATATAAGAGATTTAATTTCGTATTCTTTGGAACGTACTAAACCTCTAGGTTTAACAACATTATCAATGTGATCGCTTATGGATTTAGTGATGGTCCTATATGAGGTTGAAAAACTCTCAAAAGATGTTCAACACATCATCAAATGGATGATGGACCACTACAGATGTAGTTAAACTTGTTCTCTACTCTGATAATGATTCAAACCTGGTAGAAGCTTTGAAGAATCGTTGTCAAGTCATCAAAGTAGATGCTCCACTAACCCATGAAGTGAGTTTGTTGCAAAAATATTTGCTAGCAATATATGTAATGGTTGTCTTCTATTGTTGTAATTGAGGTGTTTGAGGATCCCACAGATCATGGAAGTTCTTCTTCAGATAGCCAAGAAGGAAAGGTTTGACTTACCAATGAGTTTTGCTGCTCACATTGCAAGCAAAGCAAAGTAGAATCTAAGACGAGCAATCATGTCCCTTGAAGCCTGCAAAGCCTACCAGTAAGGACCTTAAAATTTAATCTATGGTGCTTAGTTATTTTTTAAATGTATATTAACTGAAAAATGGCCCAATTAGAATCCTAATTGACTCTAAAAATTAGCTGGCACAAAGCTACCTATAAAAGAGAGGTTACCAAAAACCCACAGTTTGTGTACATAAAAACAAATATGAGATGGCTTATTTTGGGACTAAACCCTAGAGCAATTGATTACTATAGATTACAAGAATGATAACCAAATAAGATCTATATACCGAGAAAAATGAAATGTTCATTTATGACATATATGTAGAAAAATCTTTTTGATACAGTGTGAATGTCTTCTGATACAGATATCCTTTCCAAGAAGACCAACCAATTCCTGTGGGCTGGGATGAGGTAGTAACAGAGATTCCAATAGATATATTGATGGACCCAACCTCAAAAAGGTACTATCCTCTCTAATCCTGGTTAGATTGTTTACTATCAAAAATTTTAAATAATTATTTGGAGTTTTCTCAATCCAATATTTCTTATTAACTCTCAATGAGTCATTTATTATTAGAATTATACTTATCAATCTCATAAGCTTGAATGATCTACTGGACACTTATTATCTCCATTACCATTAAAGAAGTTCAACCATACCAAATCCACTTCACACTAATTTCATCCATAAATATTAGCGGAGATCAACCATCCCTAATACTTATTTTCTGGTCTGCCATCACCCATCCCCACTTTTAAGTGTAACTCTATTTGAACATAAAAAGTACTCATATGGGCAACCTTCTAGTCACACGATGTAGTAATTTCCAATTGAATCATTAGATTTCACTAGAGATCTGGGTTATTGAATGTATTAATACTCCATAGAGTTATCTCTAATAACTTATAATGATCCATTTAAGTACAACATCAAAATTTCTCAACTTACTTTCACTTTCATGAATGGCAGATTTTTTATTGTTCGCAGAAAGCTTCAGAGATTGATTTCTGATTGGGTGAACCCTAAACTTATATTCCAGGTATAAATATTCTATAACTGAACCTCATGTTGCATGGAAATATTTATAGTTCTATACATTTTCTTCTTATATTTCAGTATAGATGATTATTAGAAAAACATGCAGAGTCTCATGCAAGAGCTTATAAAGAGAGTTCCTACTTCTATCAAGAGAGAAATTTACTACTGTTATGCCTATTCGGTAAGGACAACTTATTTTTAAACTGAAAGTACATGGAAACAATCTTGAAATTGTGTCTAAAACATTTTCTTGGTGCTTTAAGGAACAAATAAAATCCTAAATATGTACTTACCTATTTTCCTTTGCTTCTATTCTTAGTTGTCTAAAAATATTTCATTGAGATTAAAAGGCAGTAATTTTCTTGGGTTCAACGGACTTCCATCCAAGAACATTCATTTCTTGAACTGTCATGCAGCGCTCGAACTGCCATAACAGATTTATGTAAAGGACATACAATCTACATTATTAGATCTTGAAAAGATTAATATAGCAAAAATATGGAGCAAACTCGATTGGAAAGAAAGACATTTTGGATGTCGGGTGGATTCAAGAGGGAGAATGTGGTCAAAGCCGGGAAGGCCATGTATACTCTTTGTCGTAACCCCAAAGAACCGATGCCATTCTACTGAGGGAGCCTATCAAATGTTTGACAAAATGACAAGATATAAAACAGGGAAAAAGAAATACTGGAAGCCATCCTGACAGGAATGAGGAGGTGATGGCTGAGGATGATTAGGAAATATCATAGGCTGAGTTGTCCCTTTGAAACTATGGTGTCGGTTAAGAAAAACCTGAGTCGGTGGAAGACAACGTGTCAGTCACAAAATTGGAAGTTGGGCCAGATTCTCTCCAGCTAGAAGCTTCAAGGGAGTTTGACAAGGGGCCATTTCTAGCCACCCAGTTGTCAGCCATCTGCAATGATAATGTGGTTGGATGCCAACTCTTTGACAAAATGTTGGAATGTAAATTTAGATAAAAAGCCTCATACAGGGCATCAATTAATGATTCGATCCATCTCTGGAAAAACTATATGTTTTCAACTAACATGTCTAGTGGTGGATCTTAAATGGAAATTGGAGGTCTCTATCGGGATCCTCAAATCATCAATGACTTATATATGAGAGAGCATCTTCAGGACTAGGTCCCCCTGCTGGAATACAACATATGCAAGGATTCCATCCTTTCATTGGTACTTTGATTGTGTGGAGTGTTGTGGAATGGTTTAGGGGGCAACAATTTTACAGACATGGAAACGATAGACACTATGGATGCCTTGCTCCTTCGTGGTCTTCTGGCGATGAATTTAACCAAAAAAGACAAAACCTGTATACGATTTGGCCCCTTCCACAATCCAATATCTCACTTTATTTGGCTCTTACAACACATTATTTTGGGACTTTTACTATACTCATCACGCACTGTATGTGCCCAAAAATGTAGAGGTCGTGGGGGATTTTTCCTAGGGTTTTTTAGCCAGGAGTCAAGAACCCAACATGCCAAATGACCGAAAAAGATTATAAAAGGAAAAATATTTCAAAACAAAACCATCATCCTGAAAAAAAAATATGAATAGAATCTCCCTTGAACAAAAAACATACAATATAGGCAATCCATGTATAAATGGCACACACAAGGATTTACCCAGCTCAAAAACAAATGATGGGCAAGAACGATACCTGCAAACCCACAATCTTTGCTCCGCTTGTGGTTGCTTCAGATGGGAACACCCAAAAGTGGTTTTGTATTATCTGAAAAGTGAAGAAGTCTGCTCCTGGTGAAATTTAGATGGCATAACCGTCAAACACGGCTTGGGATGAAGTTATTTTTCTCGGAGCTTAGCAACATTGGGAGGAGAAACCACTTTCACACCACCATCAATCTCCGTGGAGCCACTGTGCACATGACATGCACATGACAACAGAGAAGAGTAGAATCAGCGACAATGATGAGAAATCAAAAGTGTAGGAATGAAGGTCTTTAAATGCCCTCGCAAAAGTAGCATAGAAATAAATGGCGCGCAGAACATAACATTTTTATGTAGATGGTACCCTACCCCTAAAAATTAAAAAGTGGGAAATTTTGAGACGAAATTATATTTTGAGACAAAATTATATTTTTGTCTCTATGTTTTGTCTCAAATGACCCCCTTGTAATAGTGTGCCAAAATGAGGATTTGGAAGCAGGGGAATGGACATCCAACAAAACATAAAATATGGAAAATTTTTGTCGAGATGTTGTAGTTGCAAAGGTGTTGATAGATGTGTATGAAATGTGGAACCTTATTCGCCAGTGAACTATTTGATGAGAATGTCTTTTTTAAATGTGGTTTTGGTGGACAACGTTGAATGCAAGATATGCAAAAAATGGGTTCATTAAAAAGGTTTAGAAAATTTGAAGCAAATGCAATTGGAAGATGTAAATCCAAATCGCACAACTTTTTCCAACGTCCTCCCAAGCGTATGCCAATTAGAGCTCTGAAACTTGTGCATCCATCAAAGCATAGAAGATTTTTTTCAAATATTATGGTTGTCGATGCACCGATAGGTATGTATCAAAAACATGTAAGCTCCCAAGTCTCCTCTATCAAAAAATGGCTGATAACTTTGTGGGTATTAGGAAATGGAAATTGGTAGTAGAAAAAAATCAACATAATGATAAGTTGAAAGAAGTGAGCGATTCAGTTGGAAGTGTGTCCTTCCACAGGATGTTTTCATCTACCGACATATTCGATTATGTGTTGATGGTGTTAGGGATGGTGGGATATTTTATGCATGGGGCATCCATTCTTGTTTTCTTCTTATACTTTTGGAAGCTTATTGATGCATTTGGTGCAAACCCCAATGACTCTACTTCAATGGTTTCTCAAGTTGCAAAGAATGCTCTACACTTTGTATACTATGAGCTTGTCATCATGGCATTACGATGTCTTGAGGTATCATGTTGGATACAAACATGGGAATAGAAATCAGCTTGTATGAGAATGTGCTATTTAAAATCCACATTGAGCCAAGATGTTAGTTATTTTGGTACAAATGGTAGCACTAGAGAAATTATTAGTTGTGGTTCTAATGACATAGTGGTTGTACAAGATGCAATAAGTGAGAAGGATTTAAAGGTTTCCCATAGCTACAAAACTTGACAAAACACCACATGAGATGGTCAATTTTATGGGAAGTTCATTGGTGTTGTGGAGCTCTTCGTGCTTAGAGGGTTAGCATATACGTGGCCTTGGACGTTGTCTTGAATGGTTCGAGATGGAGGGTTGTGGGTACACGGGGAACTATTTGAAGAAATGTCTAGTAGAGGGATGAAGCCTATTGGAGTGCGAGTGAAACCGTGTGGATTACCTCATACACTATAGACGTAAATATCTCCCAAGAATGGTTCATCTCTCCTTATCTTTCATAAATCTTGTTCTTTGATTTTTCATTTATAATGAAATAAATTTTAAACCATAGGATTATCATACATTTGATTGTTTTAAATAAACTTGTTTTCAAAACAATAAGATGACATATCATAACTTACACAATCCAAATATTCCTTGGTAGACAACCATGAACTCAAACCCTCATTTTGAGATGATCTAGTGAAATTCCTGACCAAACTAGGTTGCTACATTACCCCTTTTATTGACAAGTTGAAATTGATTTCCTTGTAAATATGTTGACCGTTCCCTCGTTAAAGCAAATACATCACAATTTTTAGAGACTAGTAAAACAACCTTTGTAACTCTGAAAAATCAATGTTAAAATTCTTTTGTGATCTTTTTTATACGAGGAGTCACTTCAAGGCATAGATCGGCCATGTTTGATTGTCTGTGGTCATTTTGATGCTTCTATAAGAGCCCTATTGTCTCGTTTTGCACTTTTAGGAAGTTGTTAAAATTAAAAATTTGAGTATCATATCGGCTCACCGTTTTGATGCTAAAAAATGAAATTCTTATCCACCTTTACAAACCTCTATTATTTTTACTAGAAAATTTCCTAGAACCTTCGGTTTGGGGAAAAAAACTCTTCTAGATAGTTTGGAAAGGGCATTTTTAGAAACCTCATGTTGCATAGTTTGACTAGGTCAAACTAGACCAATTATGACCAATGGCTCCGAAAAACCCATCTCTATTTCAAACCCATTTGCAGTTCTCGGTCCCATCAACTGTTATGAATTATCCATATAGAGGACAACTTGTAGGATATTTATTTCTGCACATTCATCCATCGAATGTTAGTTTTGGATGTGGTTTTTTGAGCCCTCGAGCTAACTTTTGATCATTTACAACTAGGCCAATTATGACCAATGGCCTTGGAAAATTGGTCGCCAATCGTAAACCGTTCACCAATTCTGAATCCCGTCAATCCCTATGGATTCTTGGTATATAGGTGGACACGTATGAATTCACCCTTAGTGAATTTGATTATCGAAGACGCTTTTTAGCACACTTTCTTAGCCTCTGAGCCTAAATTGAATGTTTTTTGCTATTAACAAGAAAACGTGAATATGAAGTTGTAGGACCCCCATCGGGTTACCAAACCACCGTGGAAACTTTTTGAAACTTGTAAATAACTATTTGCAACTCTATCTTGTGGCTTGTTGTGTGAAATTTGACTTTTGGGAAAATAGAGTTTCTTTCTCTCTCTTGGTTACTAAATGAAGTGAAATGAATACATGTCTCTAACCCTTTTCCTTTCATATGAAAATTATTATTATTATAATGTAAATGGGAGACTATATAATGTTAATTATGTAAGATCTAGGTGGGTGCCTTGCCAACGATTTATCGTTGATTTCATGCTCACATGGTTTTGTAGGGTACAAGTAAGATTACGAAATGGCATGGTGTAATTCATTGTTTATTGTTGTAATTATGCTGAAGGCATTCCCCCTATGGTAAAGGACCTCCGGATGTTTCTGCGACTGTCTTAAAATTGATGGTTTGATTGGTACTGTCTGGACGTTTTCACATTTTTCGTCTATTATGTTGGCTGGAAACTCCGATCTTAAGTAGAATTACCGTATTTAGCGAGTATCATGGCATTCGAATGAGAAAGTAGGGAAAATGGGTATGCGAGATAAGAGAGCCGAACAAGAGAAGCAGATTATGGCTGGGCTCGTATTCCACTGCGGAAGCCCCCGCCAAAGCTTATGACACCGCCGCCTTTTATCTCAAAGGGGACTCTGCGGTGTTAAATTTTGGATGTCACGGGTTCGATTCTTGGAGAGAAATGACGCGCTGGATATTCAAATGGAGGCCCTCAGGATCGGTGCAGCTGTGGATAATGCCATTCTTGAAATTCGTGCGGCTTCAGAAACTTCGAGCTCGGAGGTGCGGTTTGAATCCCGGCGGTCACAAATGGAAAACAAGAAATTTCGTCTATTTTAAGGGTTTTTTTAATCAAACTTGTGGTTCATCCAACGGAAAATTCTATAAATTGGAATAGAACTCTGTTATAAGTTCGCCTATCACTTGCAAAAGGAATCAATCGGTTTAACATGACAGATAACGGAATATGGAAGAAAATTGTTTGTCACGGAATTGTTTTGTGTTCAGGGCGCATCATCATGGTTCGATTTGAGCATTTCCAGGCATTGTATGCTTTTTATTTGGAGGGTATTATTGAAAGTGGCGACCCATCTTATGTTGGCTGGAAACTCCGATCTTAAGTAGAATTACCGTATCACAAAATTAAAGCGATGATAATGTTTTATCCGGGATTGAATAACTGTAGGCTGCCATGGCTGCGACCATGAGGATTGTATCTGGACGCTTGTGGGATTTAGGAGGCAATTTGTCGCATGCCTAATTTTGAAGGAAAATTTGAAGGATGAGCTTGATGAAGAACGGCGACCCCTTTATCTATAATGTCATCGCTTCTACAATACGGTTTTTTTTGGATGTCCTTGGATCAAATTTTATTTGAAAATGGCTTTATATTATTTCTCGTCTATCCTATCGGTGGTACAATAGTGTTTTAGTTTTGTTTTTAATATTTTTGACTTTGTATTTATTATTTATGATTCTAATTTATTTTCAATTTATTATTTGTTTTATGTTGATTTTATTTAATTTCATATTTTATTATTTGTAATTAGTAATATTGTTAGCCGTACACTCATGATATTTGTTAGTAGTCCTTCCTATTTTGTATGATATGAGAAAGGTAGGGAAAAAAGAGAAATGAATCTGATGGCATGGAAGAGAAGACCCATTTCCACTGGGTGAAGACAGATCCGAGAAACCATACTCACACTCATACCAACAATCGCTCGATCAAGACATGAGCATGACCAACAGGTGCAAGAGTCTGAGGAATTTGTTACAGACAAAAGAGGAGCACAATGTCGTTGCACATGCAGGAAGTAGACATTAACTCCAAGCAAATAATGAAAAATATATCTATTAATGAGTAGAAGGTATCTACTTCAACCAGATGGAAAGAGTGCAGACAAACATCAAGATCCACGATGAAACTGTAGTCACGAAATCAATCGACGACATGAATCCATAGGAACCATTTTTAGGGAAGAAACCTTCTATATCTCATCTTCAAATTTTCGGAAGTAAAGCCCATATAAGGATAAAGTTGGACATGAAGTCAACTACCTACATCTTTACATGATATAATGATTATTCAATGGGACAGGTTAAATATTGATCCAAAAACCAAGAAATATTTCAATAGTAGGGATGTTTGGTTTGATGATATAGGTGCTTGAAGTGAACCGTCCATAGAATCATACATAAAACTTTCAAAAGAAAGACTTATGCTAATTCAAACATATGAAGAAAATAGTGAATGTAATAATGGGAAAATTGGTGAAAATCCGCAACCTATTGTTCGAAGTATGAGAAAAGGGTGTACCAATCTTATTAAAGATGCAAAGATAGATGGTGTCTTATACACATCTAATTCTAGACCAAAGGCTTGTAGAAAATATCACGAAGAGTAAAACATGGCTTTAATGAGTAAAATTTGGTTGTCTACAGTTCCAAAATCACAAGATTCAAAACCAAAACTAGAAGATCTTCCACTGAAGAAGCTATCAATCAGACATAACATGGATAACACCATTGAAAAATAAGTGGAAAGACTCAACATGCTTCAAAAGTCTAGAAAATCAATACTGAAGAGCATCTTAAGAAAAATGGATATTTGAAGAGTCTAGGTGATACCTGTCTCAACCTCAAACAAGAAGGGGGATATGGTAATCAACAAAGAAAAATGAGCTAACAACAAAGATAAAGGATCATGTAGCATTTGTGAAGGATTAAAACCAAACTATCATGAACATATCCAACATCTCTACTTTTCTTCACTAGCTGAACTGCATGGAGAATTTTTCACTGTAATCACTTATGTGTAAACCAAATTAGAATTCTTAAGGAACCAAGGGATTTTTCATTGCTGTAGAGGGTAAACTTTGTAACTGTCTGTGGCCAGGTCGTGTAGGCAGAGCAACACGTTTTCTTTTGTTTTCAATTTGATTTTCGAATTGTGAGAAGCTTGACAACATTAATGTACAAGTTGGGAGAGCTTTAGGTAGGTTGCAAGTGTGAG
The DNA here is from genome assembly GCA_018340775.1 of Taxus wallichiana var. yunnanensis. Lineage (NCBI taxonomy): Eukaryota > Viridiplantae > Streptophyta > Pinopsida > Cupressales > Taxaceae > Taxus > Taxus wallichiana. The sequence goes on from CM031239.1 coordinate 547,676,629, forward strand.
AAGAAACCATTCGAGCCCTGAAGAATTCCAGTCCTAGCCTAGGCCGAGTTAGCCAAGACTAAGACTCTATCATATAATCAATAATAGCTCCTAGAAAATACCAACTTCTGCTATGCAACACTTTCAAGTTACACACAATACTTTACAAGCATATGAACCTTTTTCACCAAAATTGCATATATTTCACCCATACACATTATTTGAATCCCTCTGAGAGTGTGTCGTTCACCTAGAATTAAACATAATAATATAATATCCATTTCCAGGTTCAGAATACTCAATATTACATAACTTTCAGTTTGGGATAATCTCATATAGGTCCAATTCGGATTTCTCGGTTGTTTTCTCTTTGTCTGAAACCTTTCTTTCAAAGTTGTAAAACAGGGTAGAACATTTTATGCCTCAAGAGTGCTTCTATCTTCTAATGTTATATTTTATTAAAAATTCCAATCCGTAAAAATTGTGAAGTTTATACCTCAATATTCCTTATGAAAGTCTTTCTATTCTCCAATTACAACATCTTTACTCTAGCCGACAAATTCTATATCACATTTTGTAATTCAATAAGGACTTTCAAATTTCTTTGTAAACTTATCTATAACATATCAAGGTCCATGAACGCACCTCCAACTGCAAGTCGAAGCTCTAGATCTTCCTCATTTATAGCTGGTTGCACCCGAAGAGACCTCCGAGGAGCTCCATTTCTAACCTGGTCAAATAGATAGAAGCTATACTGCCTTTTAGAAAGAACTCCAAATCATAAATACAAACACAAACATGATACATAGCTAATCACTGTGGCCATCTAACCTATTCCTGAGAAATCAATTTCAATATCTCACTTTTAACACATATAAGGCTTTAATTGATTATACTCGAGTACAACGGTTAGTAGTAATGTTAAAATGCATAGTGAGAGAGGTGTGACTAAGACATACTTGCAAGTTTGCATTTGGGGCAGTTCCATTGTGGCTGTGTTGAGAGAGGAGGAAACATTTGACGATTCAGATGGTAGTGAGGAAAGCGCATCATCGTCGATTAAGACATCTTTGTAATAGGGGTCATGTTGGATTTTATATTGCAAGGTTGCACAAACACGAGATCTACTGACGTAGAAATCATAATTTAAGGTTACCTAGGTTTCAAGGTGAATATTCAACGCGTCAATATTAGAAATCTGCCCCTTGCCAAATTGGTCTTGAAGAATTGCTTCCATCTTCTCAGCATCCAAAGAACTCAATCAATGAACATAACCAAGTAGATTGCCTCAAATCTAAGGCGCGGGAACATATTTAACAGATTTTACATGGCTCTTAAAATTAAATAATCGTCCCCCACAATACCCAACACAATTTTCTAAAAAAAAGCTATATACTGAGTTCTCTTACCAAAGCCTTGAAAAAAGCAATTTGAGGAAGCGAATACTGAGTTCCCAGTTTGGCCTGTTCATCAGCTAATTTGTTGATCATACCATAATAAACTCGACCGTCATACTGGTTTGTGCTGGCTCTAACCTCAAATTTGTAGCTTAGTGTGCTTGAGTTCACGACTATATATTAAACTTTCAAATCCCATGTCGACATAACATACTGCCATTGAAGATTATTGTTAAAATAAGGTATTCTGAGCCCAAAACTGACAAGTAAATTCCCAAGCAACATGTACTCCATCCAATATTGAGTTTTGCTTTTTACTTTAATTTGGGATGTATCAATCCCAAAACATGGGCTCATCTTACTCGCAAAGCTACATCTTAAAAATCAGCAAAAAGCATCATTTTATTTACCAAATAAAATCATTACTGCATCTGCATTAGTCATGTAGTGCTCAATAGTTTCCATGCACAAATGCAAGGAGACAAGGGTTCAATATAAAAACATCAATTCAGTAAATTTCTTTTGCAGATAGATGTATCTATGTTAAAACGAGGAGGGAGGTAATCACTAGACTTTGCATGTGATGGTACTTGAACAATAAAAAGAAATAACTTCAATCAACCATATCAAATGTCAAATGAAAGGTCAAAGGATCTGAACGCTTCGAGAAGAGGCCAGAAGGACCTACCAAAAGCAGTAAAAACATTGGAAATACACCCCATAGGAAAAAAAGAATATCAAACATGTTTATAGTGCAAAAGGAACTTGGAGTAGTAGACTTTTGGTACAGGTAATAAAATCTACTTTTTTATTTGTTTCAAACTACATAGCTAATATTTAACAAGTTTGAAATGTAGAGATGGAACCTTTAAATGAAGTGGTTCATCTATATTCCTACACTTAACAAATTCAATCACACCCATTATCAACATCAACTACATAAGCAATAACTATCCCTCTAAATCAAATAACATATACCGTTCGCGTTCACATTGCATTGTACACATGTGATTGCTAGTTTATATATGTTATTGGAAAATGATTATATGTATAATGTATTTCCATGTTATGGAAAAGTTTATATTTGAAAATTGGTAATATGTATGCGATGCTAGCTTTATGGATGCCTTGGAAAATGTGCATTTAATCATAGACACCATTTCAATTTAGATTTACATATGGTAAAAAGTTTGGAAATATATATGTTAAATTAATTTGAATGTAATATGTTGTAGTGCATTACGGGTGTTACAATATTACCTTTTCTTCATATTGGACACACTCGAACTCAAAATAAGAGAAAACATAACTTTTCATGGGAAATAAGATCCAATGAAACACGTAAAAATTGTAAAACAACAAAAAAAAATGAAAGAAATATAAATATTACAAATTTTTAATTTAATTTATAACTTATTTAATGTAAAATGTACTTATATTTTATTGATACATAATATTTATTTTTAAATAATAATTTAATTATTATCAAAATTAAGATATTATGGACTTAGATGTCAAACTATATTGTTAAAACATTTCAAAGTCATTTCTATTATTTATATAAGGGTTAACTTTACTAACGTTTAATGTCTAATTGATATTGTACTCAGGCAACAATGATTGGATGCGATATTTTAAAAAGGACTGTTTTTTTAAGTCTAATACGACGAACAATGTGTAAACACCTTGCAGTTCCAGCTCTGGCCAATATACTCGCCATAAAAGCAAAGAAAGTTGATATTTTGGAACTTAGAGTAGTTTACCCATGCCAAAATATCAGCCGAGCAATATCCTGTGCTATCTAAAATTAGAGTTTTCACCGACTACATTTATATTAAATTCTCATTGGAAACAATGAACAGACAATCCAGTTGAAAACAATGAAGCTCCCAATTTTCGTAAGCTTTATTGTGATTATGATCCATCTTCATATCCATACGGCAGCAGCAGTAGGTATAAGAAAACTCTAACCTGGGTTATTTATTATCTTATAAAATCATTTCAAATCCAATTCTTTCATGGAAGTTTTATAATAATTTCAAATGCAATAATTTTATTTTATGGGTTTTACGTTATAAGATTGAGAATAGTTTTTTTTTTTTTTTTTTTTTATCATAAACTAGGTATAGACTTATTTTTGATAGATTTTTAGAATGGCCACTTTTATTCTATTATCCAAGTGATTACAGGTGGTGATTCTAAATATCCATTAAAAAAATCTGTACACAGTTCATCCAAAAAAAAAAAAAAAACCGTTTTCTATTCTATATTTAATTCTTTGTTAGATGTTGATGAGAAAGCGTGATGGACACAGGTAGCTGCAGCCAGCTGGGAGACATTGAAATAGTAAGGATCATCAACTTGGGTAATAATGGTCATGCTAATGAGCAGTATCATTATGACATTGAAATCCGAAATAATTGTGCAGACTGTGATGCAAATGAAGTTTATCTCGATCTCATCTTTCATGGAACTCCTTCCAGTTCAGATCCCAAATTGGCATTAGGGAAACGAGTCATTCCTGCTCAACTATCTCTGCATGTCACCCATTCTGACTCGTCTATAATCATTGGGGCTGCAGTAATTTCTGCAAAATTTATCAACTGTAAGTAAGGGGTGAACAATCCTATGGTGTTTATGGTGGATTTCCCATAAATTAGAAAGTTTTAAATAATCTATTCAAAATAACTTGTGATTTCTATGAATACTGCTCAGCAATGCCGTCGACAATAAAAATAAAATTCCTTTAATACATGCACGATTGCTCCATGATGCTCAAGATGGTGTAGTTCTCATAAACATTTAAGATAAAGCAAACCATAATGTTTTTATTCACAAAATTTTAAGATGAAATTGCATGAATGCTAGGTATTTGATACTTTAGTTTTTTACGTATTAAATATTATGGTGAAAAAATGATTTTTGTTATATTTTTTTAAAATGAGCTAAGCAGTTCATCAATGAACCAATAGTGTGTTGGCAATGATTAATTTTAGGATTGAGAATGAATGGAATTAAATAGTAAAATAGTGTGAAGGTTTTAGATTGAATTTGAACCCTTTTGTGTTTGAAGGTCCTTTGAATTGGATGTATAATTTATATTAAAAATAAATAGATATAGATAAATTCAGGAATAAAATAAATAATAATTGATAAATCAATTAATTTTTAAAACCAATTTATAATAATATAGCAAAGTAAATTGGCTTATCAAGTTAGAGATGTGATATTTTGAAATGTAAAGATTAAGAATGGAGCTTGATTTGTTTTGATGATCTAAAAGAGAGGGATCTCTTCTTGTCTAACCTATTCAGTCATATCTTTAATTATTCTTTTTAATTCTATAAAAATATCATAATCAACTTTGATATCTCCTTCTAGAAGTATCTCTACAACATTTAAATTGTTCATTATTTGTAATCAACTTTAATATCTCCTAAAAGTATCTCTACAACATTTAAAGTGTCCATCAAGAGTGAAAAATAAAAACACAAGACTTCTACATTGAAGATTGGATGTAGACATGGGTAGGAATGTAGATTAAGCTCAAATGTTGTGTTATCTCCTACTTTCTTTGTGAGTCAACCACGAATTTAAGACAGTTTAGAAATTTATATAAATCTCGTTTGGTATTTAAAATTTAATATGTATGTCAATTTTTTTAATATAATAACTATTACAAAATGTATAAATTGAGTTTAATTTTATAACTATTACATATTCATTTTTTCCCATAAAAATTAATATTGTATTAAGTAATTCAAAGATCCATAAACATCATTAAAGTTTATGAGAATATTAAAACATAAATTGAAATTTACAATTTTTAAAAAATATTGAAAAATGATAGAAACGACTCATAATCAATAGTGCAAACTTAGCAATTTTCTAGATTCTAGAAAATGAATTCCTATTTCCAACTTAATAGACTTCAAGGTCAATCTTCAAATTCATCAAATCAATTTGAGGGGGTCCTACTATTTTCCAAAATCTTGAAACCTAATGTTGTAACTTTAATTAATTTTTGGTTTATTTTTAATTAATTTTTGGTTTATGTTTAAGTTGGATTCTAACTTGAAATTAATGTACAATCATATTTTATAAATAAATTCTCCAAAATTCAGATCTAACAATCTTTGTAAATGCAAAAAGATTGATATCCTATTGACTTAGCTTTTATGATTTCTTATAGAGTGTTTTGGATTTGGGATTAGGGAAAATAAAATGATACTATCAAAGGTACTTTGGCTAGAAACTATGGCTCTAAAACTATGTTGAAACCCCTTTGGACACTAGCATCAAATTTGGAACCATCATTTGGTACTATTATCCTTACTCGTGTTATTTTCTACCTTTGCCAAACCTTATGATCTTTTTGGGTTATTTCATCATCGTCTATAGTAATTTCATGCGGTTTTACTTAATGCTTCCAAATCCTCATGCATGCACCTATGTGATTAAAATAATAGTTTCTTATTTTGACACTCAAATGGACATTAGATAACAAAAGAAAGGGGTGTGTGATGGATTTGGATTTCCTTGGTGGCCAATCCCCTTTTTTTTGGTACCAAGTCTTTGCACTACATTGCCTAAATGAGGGGCTCAAACTCCATGTAGTTTTCTTAGTGCTCATACAAGTACGTGTAAAAATATAGAATTCCTCCCCTATGATTTCCCTTATCCATCAACATAAACACAAGTAGTAGGTTAACTAAGAAGATAAATTTTAACCTTCATGAGTGTTTAATAGAGTTCCCAAATAGAATGGTTTTAGATGGATATAAAATATATGCGGGCAAAAATGTGTCTCGAACAAAATGCACTCTTGCTCATCCATTTAACTAAGGTAGTCGAGGAAATTAGTAAGAAACACACATGTACCAACATACTGAGGGGATAGACTTAAAGAGGACACAATGTGTAATTCCCACTCCTCTTTGATAATTGATTATACTATGATTTTAATTTTGGTTGATTAGAGACATGGACCTTATTATTATATTTTAGTTAGCATGTTGTTAAGATACAAGGGACATCATGATTACTATTGTGTTCTGATTGTTACTTTGGACTGTATGGATGTATTGTGGACCTTGATGGACATTTAAGGATATGATGATGATCTAGAATGGTTACTTTGTATATATTGACATTTGGATTCTTGACGTATTGAGTATATTTAAAGTGTTGGAATAACCATGTGGTCTCATTGATTTTGTGAATTCTAACAATATGATGGTATTAGGGATCGGTAATATGTTGTTGAGTGTATCTAGTAGTTAGGAGTTATAGTAGATATAGATAATTTCATTGTAGAATGTGAATTTGATTATTGATGATTGTAAATTATTTATTAAAGTAAAATTGAAATGTTAAGTGATTTCAAATAATTGATTAAAAAATCATAAATTTGATGATAATGATTTAGCTACGTTATATGACGATGTTAATTGATAAATATATGTGTGTGTTGTATTGCTTGATGTATGTTGAGGATTGTATGATGTATGTTTTATATGCATTGATTTCCATGACATATTGATATGGCCTTGAGGCCAGAAAGGTATTATTCGTTGTGATTGTAGGAAAATTATATCATTATACACCAAAAGGGGATAGGGGACCAACCAAGAAAGGATGTTCGGTGTTTGTGACAAGGCCGGTTTGGTAACTTGTGTTCTATGTGTATATGTTGTGTAATTGTTATGCTCGGTTAGGAGGTTTCCATGGGTGGGTGACCTCATGTGTGTGGCCATGGGTTGTGATGTTTTCCCTTTCTTTTAATTTTGTGTATTTTATTTTGTGGTGCATGTATCTAATTATTTGGAAAAAATCTAGTCACTTTATTAGCACTTGTTAATATGTTTTAATTAGCTAATTTAACTAAATTTGTAAACAAAAATAAAGATGTGACAATTGGGTAATTAATAGAGTAGATGGTCCTTGAATTGTGCTTGATGTGAATGAATTTAATTGCATTTTGGTTGAGTGTACTCTTCCTCCTTTCCCAATCTCGAATTTTTCCTTAGAGGCCACTTTTTGAGACTTGTGGGACAAGTTAACCTTGTCCCTTGCTTCTCAAAGTCACCCACCAACCATACTTATGAAGTATGGAGCTTATTTTATCATTTTTAATGCATTTGTTGAGTGTAAAAGAGTAAATAATCTAACTTTTCTTCTTGCATCATTTAATTTATCCTATAAAGGTATGGAGTACATGTTGGAGTGTACATTTGTGCATGTCATAGCCTTACTTGTTCATTTGATTGCTTTGGTCCTTGTGTGTTGAGTTTTTGAGTTGGAATGGAGGGATTATGAAGTGGCATCCTACATGGAGCGACCTCATCATCCTCACCTCATTTTCCATTTATTGAATGAATTGGAAGGATTTAGGGTTACTTGTCTCATTTCTACACTTGTACTTTTGGGGAATTGACTTGGGTTGCATGTTTGGAGCCTTTTGGAGTTGCATTTTGGTATTTTTCTTGGTTTTGAACAAGTTTCAAGCTTGTTGAGTTAATATTTTGGAAGTTTAATGGAGAGGTAGAATATTCACTTATTGATGTTTCTTTATTTATGAATATAGATGTGTAATTTGGGTTGGTTTGAGTATAATGTGTGTTGTGAATGTGATACGTTGGGAATGGGTAGTTTTCCTTTAAGAATGGTGGGAGATGGAAAATGGGACCATTTTGGGAGGGAAAAGGGAATTTTGATGCATTGTGGAGGGAGTATGAGTAGGGAGTTCCACCTATGGGGAGAGAAAAGGATAAAATTGTTATACTTTGTGTATTTTGCATTGGGAGGGAAAAGGGATATGTTGAGAAGTTGGATGTGCACTTGGAGGTATTTTGGGTGGAACCCCTAACTCATTTGGGAGGTAAAAGGAGGTGAATCACATATTTCCTTGCTCCTTTGGCTTTTGTGTCAAGCCTATGTGTTTATTGGAAATTTGTAAATCTTTTTTGTGTGTGTTTATTTGAAGGTTTTACAAATTTGTGGACTATATGTTTGTGGAAGCCATTATTATTGTGGAGTTGTCAATTTTTTAAAAAACACCTCATTGTTCTTTGGTTAGGGCTTGAAGGCCAATATGGAGGATGAATTCTTCTCTTATTGGATTAAAGGTTGGGCGGAGAGCATCGCCAACTCCCCCTTTACTTTGTATTGTGATTCAAATTGAGAAGATGAAAAGAGTGTTAGATTAAAGCTATGAAGTTGGAGAATGATATTGATATGGAGACTTTTGTATTGATCCCAAAGGAAAAATTCATATGTTGTAATTTTGGCCATCTCATTCCACTTAGCATGGATGGCTTGTAATCTTATATTTCAATGTAGTAATTTCTTGTAAAATGTATCTATCAAACCTTGTATTACTATATTTGAAATAAGTATTTTGTGAACCTTATTTATTAAAATTGTAATGTTATAGTGGAATGGAGAAATTTTAAGTTATAATTTTTGGAAAAATAAACCCTTCAATTCTAAATTTTATTCATTGCTTTATTATGTATTCAATTGAAAGGAAAGGTATTCTTGGATGGTTAGTGAATGTTGGTTCTTTTTGGTATGGTTGGAAAATTTGAATTTAAAAAGATAAAGGAGAAGTTTTTGTTAAGAATGTTATACTTTTAGCCTCTCAAATTAATATGTAAAAAGGAATGAATTAAGCGGTTGTATATATCCTAATATGGATCAAACAAATGAACCCACCTAAACTTATATTAGGAAATTAGAGGAAAAGAAAATATAATTATTATTATTTACAATCATATATCATTATGTTAATTTAATCATATAGATTTATATGCTTATATAAACTAAAAAAATGTATTTTAAATATATATATTTATTATATTATATATATAATATAAAATTTATTATTATATAAATTACATAATATTTATTATTAAAAGGTTGTATATAGTAAAGCAAAGCAGAGGTTGTTTAAAAAGTTGAATAGGTTATTTATTTAAATATAAGTTAATATATATATATATATATATATATATGGCCTTGTAGTCCCTTACTCGTACTACTTAATATGGGGTGGGATGTGATCGGCACCCTCGTAATTTAAATGAACTCTCATTGTAGTATAGCAAATCATGGCCTTATATATACTATACATTCTTCACCAAACCATTCTTTTTATATATTATTTTAAGAAAACGTGTGTGTGTGTACATTCTTGCCAAACCATTCTTTTTTATATATTATTTTAAGAAAACGTGTGTGTGTGTGTGTGTGTGTGTGTGTGTGTGTGTGTGTGTGTGTGTGTGTGTGTGTGTGTTTGTGTTTAAACAATGATATGGAGGGAGGGGAGGGCAAGGGGGCGTCGCCCCCACCCCAACCCATACTACTTAATATGGGGTGGGGTGGGTTCAAAGCACCCCTCGCAATTTAAATAAACCCTCATTGTAGTATAAAAAGTCATGGCCTTATGTATACTATGTGTTGCATTATTCGGCCAAACCATTATTTTTTATATATTATTTTAAATAAACATGTGTGTGTGTGTGTGTACACACTCAAACCCTAGATCCATGAGTATAACTCTTTCTTTTTAACAAAATGAAATGGAAAAAATATGGCTAGAACTCAAATAGGGTAACTCTCCACAAAGTGCAAAATAAAAAATAAAATGCAAGCACACCCTAGGAAAGGGATGCAAAACAACCCTCCAAATCTATGTGTATCCATCCAAGAGAAATGAACAACCCTCCTTAGATTTCATGGCCTCCATGCTCCCACACCTACAAAACAAAATGAGATGGATTAGGGAAAGAAAGGGAATAAAAGAGACTCCATAAGGATTTTAGGGAATTTTAGAAAACCTAAGATCCAAGGGCCCAAAATGAATTAATATAATGTATGATATTACATCCGACATCAGTTAAAGAGATGGCATTTATTTATGGGAATGGGTTGTTAATTAATGGTAGGGGTAATATTTGAATGGGGCCATTGACCCTACATGGATGCCTAGAGATTCGGGTATGTTGACCCCCCTTATCTTGACCTTGTTAGCTGGAAATGTTAGTTGGTGTTTCTTTTGTAGCTTTCGACTCAACATTCCTTATTTTCTCTTTTTCTTGCAGCGACTACATAGGAGTGGCGAGAGATTATTCATCGGGTGAGCATGAACACCTTGTTGATCCCCTCAGGGAATACCCAAGCTAAGATGAATGAGGATACAGGACAACCAATAGCACCCATGACAGACACATTGATGTGTTTAAACCCATCTTGCGGGCAGCGGAGATTATGCATTTTCCACGGGGTTCATTAGCTAGGCAATATCCTACCACTTGCCGGATCTGCTCCATTAAAGGGAGTGGGTAGTGATCTTTGAGGGAGGCTCTGTTTAAGTCTCAAAAACTACACACAACCTAATCTCTCTATTTTTATTCCTGACTGGGACCAGGTTTGCAACCTAGCTTGAGTGTTTGATTAGAAATATGATACTTTCCTCTATCATCTTGTTCAACTCTTTCTTCATTAGAGGCTCAATGTGTGGGTTGACTAGTCTCTACTTTTTCCTGATGGGATGAGCAAGTTGGATCTAGTTTGATTGTGTGTTGTGCTAGCTTTGGATTGAACCCTCTTAGGTCTTCATAGCTCCAAGAAAATACATCTGGAAATTCTTGGAAAAGTTTGTATGAATTCATACCTTTCTTACTCGGTGGCCACTTTGCCAATTTGAATTGTTTTTCCTTCTCTAACTGGGATTGACTCTGAATCTTCTCCTTTGATTTGTATGTTATCCTTCTCTTTTCTAAATTGATCATTAGGATTGAAGATAGACTCCAATGTCACTAAGCCTTTGGGAAGCTTGTTTGTATGTAGTTTGTATAATTTGATTCACGTATAGCTGCTCTAATTTGCTTTGATTTCTAGCTGAGAATTCAGCTTCTTCTTGTAAAAAATTAATGATTTGTTGATCATTTGAAAACACACTGCCGGCATGTGTGTTATTATCTAGCTTGTTGGCCTCACAACTAATGGATATGTGGTTGTTCTTTTTCTCTTTTGATGTTGTCAACCACATCAAATGTTTCTCCAAATGTTGCAAGCCTATCAACAGCTTTGTTCTCCTTCCTTGGTATGGATACAATGTTGAAGGCCTCAAAATCCTGCATGAGATCCCATACCCTACTCTTATAGTTCTTGAGCAGGTCATTCTTGACAAAGCATTAATTCCTCTGACTTGATTAGCAACTAGTTCACTGTCACCAAACACTTGCAAGTTCTTGATTCCTAGCTTCCTTTCCCAATGAAGACCATGGACCAAAGCTTCATATTCAACAGTGTTATTTGAGTAGGAAAACTGAAATATGAAGGCTGAATAATATTTCATACCTTTGGGGGACACAATCATAGCCCCTCCTCCAGCTCCTTTCCTACTCCTTGAGCCATCAAAGAACAATTGGCATGCATCATTGTCATCTTTATATTCTAGCTTAATTAGGTCAGGAGAGGAAGATTCTCTTCATGTAGATAGTAGACACCTAGGTCGATTCTTCCATCTCCTTATAGGGGTCAAAAACATGTCTTTTGTTGGCCCACTCATTGAGACTCAACACTAGGATACATCCCACCTTGGTATCACTTCACAAGTGCTTAGGAGGTCTTCTTGATCAAAAGTTGAGCGGTTGGCATTGACCTGGGATAGGCACATAAGATTCAATCGATAATTAGCAATGGGCTCAAATCTGATTGTGTCCTTTTCCCAATACCTCATTCTAAAGAGCATATTTGACCAATCAAGCAGACAGATAGCCTCCAATTTTGGTAGTGAAGTCCTAGGACAAACACAAAGCAAAATGTGGTGGCAAATCTATTATTGATACATTCTACAAAATAATCACATTGGGGAAGGCATGCAGAGTGAGGCTCAAATCCTTGATGATTCCAATAGTTGTCATTGTTGTCCCATCTAATTGCACTACCCCTCTAGATATGACTTCATATTGGAGACCTAGTTGATCAGCTATTTGCTTGGGCATTACATAACTACTTGCCCTAAAAAAATCATACAATTGTGCACCAATTTGTCTCCAATAATCAATGAAACATAGAATGGAGGAGGTTTGATTCTTACCTTGTTGTTCTTGATGGTTTTCCCCATGTTGAGCTGTATTGGTAAGCACTTTCCCTTGCTGGTTAGGGGTGTGATTTGAGCTTGACCAATTTTATATAGCAGCTGCTACTGCAATAGATTCTTCTACTATTTGGAATGGCTAGTAACTCCCATAATGAAATGTGCACACTTTTCCTCTTCATTTTCTCAATGATATTGAATGACCTATCCTTTTGTTGCCCCTTCCTAGGCACATTTTTTTCTTACACATGGGTTGTTACAACCGGTGCTTGAGTGGATTTAGAAGGTGGCTTGGATTGGTTCTGCATGTTGGGAGTTATATTTGGAGCACCAAAACCTTGTGGAGTGATGAAAGGGTGAGGGTTTCTTGAGATTAGTGATTGGCCTTCTCCAATATTTATCTTTTTGGACTATGTATTGGAGGCTACACTTTGAGAAGGAAATTGATTCATCGCACAGAAGTCCTCAGCTTTCCAATTGACAAGCATAGTTTCACTTAGAGGTCCCTCTTATTGAGCTTCTTACTGTTGATCTCTTTCTTGGCTAAGTTCATGTGACACCATACTAGTTTGCACCATCAATGCAAGATTTAGTGCACCATTAAAGCACATCAATTTGTTATGTGGTTGATTGCATGGGAAGCACCAATCATATTCTTGTGCCATGTTGTTATGTGTTGGAACCAAAGTGCCCTTGATGTTGAAGTTATGTTTGGATCATATGACCTAAAAGGTCTAGTAGCTTGAGGTTGGACTTAGTTTTGGCTCGATTTGAGTCTAATATGGTGATCTAATTTTCTAATATTGGGGTCTAGCTTGATACTGAGCCTGAGGTTGATACGGCCTAGAACTCTAAGCTTACTACCTTTTGATGGTTACTAACTCATTCCCCAAGTTCTAAAGCTATTTCATGACTTCTTGGAGTTATTTTGAAGTGTTAAATGATGAGGTGGAGGCTTTAGCTGAGCTTTGACTCTAGGAGTATGTATAGAGGATAATGTGGGTGAACTGGGCTGGTACACGGGTTTCCTAACTCGGGTATAGAGGCATGGATGGCCTAGGAGCAAGTTTTCCAGCTTGAATCAAATGATTCTCAGCCTTTATGGAAAGGATATAGGATGCAAGTAAGGTTGTGCCCCCCATTGACTGAATCATTAAAGAAATATCAAAATTTAAAACCCTAAGAAAGTATAAGAAGGCACCTTCATTAGTGGGCTTTACTATTGTTGGAATCTTGTCCTAGGTCCACTAAAATCCAAGGTTGAAGTCCGTTAACTACTCATTTGGGATCTCTTGATTGTTGTTAGTTTCTCCAAAGAAAGATAATTTATCACTTTTTTCTCCAAACTGGTTATGAAGAGTTATGCATAGTTGGTTCCAATTTTTGATAGAGCCTGCTTCAAGGTTTCTTAACCATTGTGAAGCTTTACCTTTAAGTGAAGAGGTGAGAAACTTGACTGCAATGTCCATCTCATGGATTTTGTGGATTATAGAGACATTTGCAATATCTTGGACATGATCACCAAAATAAGTTTGGTTTTCCCTAATGAAATATGGGATTCTCTTTAATGCTGCTATCGGGACTGGATTTTGTGCATTCAGAGCAAGTGGGCTGCTACCGGTGAAATTGACATAAGGATTTGGCTGAACCATCCTCATCGAACTAAACACCCCTCTTGATTGAGAGAACATCCCTGCTAGGAGGAGGTGTTGATAAGGCTCTATTTGGTGGGGACAGAGACTTACGGGCTCTTCTTTCTCCCCTCCTCTGTCTGGGGATAAGTCTAGATAGAAAATAATCCCTCTTCTCTGGTTCTTAACCATATCGTATTCTTCTCATGAACTTGCTTGGAATGCTGAAGCCAATGGATTTGTTTCTTTTAGAGTCGCCAGATGTATAATTTTAAAACTTCTTAAAATTTAGAATCAAAGCAAGTGCACATCAATCTTATTGTAATAAGATGGAGACTTCTCTGTCCCATTGGACATGCCAAAATTGTTAGTGCAAAATCACAAGTACCCCAAATGAGTTTAATAGATCTAATTTTCTAAGGTAGAGTCATTTGGTGTGATCCGCATAACATTGAACTTTCCCAAGGTGTGGGACCTTGTAAAATGGAAAAGCTCTCCAGATTAAAGGTTAGTTCCTATTCCTCTGTTTAGGTGCATACGTGAGAACTTACAGAGGATCTATCTCTATACCTAATCTAAAATTTTCCAAGGAGACAGGGATAAAAGAGATATAATAAATAATAAATAACTAAACTACAAGGTGATGCACCGAAGGAATGATGAACACTAGTTCTGTTGATAGACACAAACCAACAAAATACATACAATAATAAAGCACAAATAACTAGATTTATAATGAAATACCATATGCGAGTAAAAGAGACAGAAAGGATCTCGAATCGATCACAAACATGTTTTATTACTCTGTAGATTGATATAATACATTACAAAATAGCTAGGAGGCAAGAAAATACTGTAATTTTAATGGAAGGCCTAAACTCCATGAATTCCTTTCTTTGGGAGGAAAGGGAATCCTACAAAATACAAGAATGTCCAACCCTTAACAACGAGTCCCGAGCTCGTATTTATAGATTTGAAACAGACAGGAGAAAGAGAGAGAAGTGAAAAAAACAACTCCGACCTCAACCACCACTATTTAATGTCTCCCGTAAAATTTGTTCCAAATCTATCTTGTTTGCATCAAATCCTTATTCAATGCCTTGAAGGAGGAAGAAGCGGCGAAACAGATCGAATCGATCCGGTTATTGAGGCAAGAAGATCCCGCATTAAAGGCCTAAAGATGTTTTCCCTATTTTCCCCTACTAAGGATTGAAAAAAAAAAATTATCCTCCCATGGCGTAGAGGACGTCGAGACGCTTCTAACGGTGTAAGATTTGCAATATTTCTAGCCCTGAGTCGAAAGATATACCCCTTCAAAGTTTGTATTGGGTCCATACAAATGGGCAAGAAAACAGTTTGAAAAATGGGTCTCCTTTTTAATATGGGGCACGTGGCAGCCAGATTAGGGCAAAATCAGGTTTGCGGGTCCGTGATTTATCTTTTTCCCCCTTTCTCAAAAAAACACAAAACTCAGAAAACCTCCGTGGCCCCAAAACTCCGCTTGGACACATGGCACCCTTTGGTTGGCTGGGGAGATGCACTTCAATTTTTATCTCTGTGCCTTTTTGACAAAAGGAAAATTTTCACCTTTTCTTCTAACTCCCGCTTTGGCCTTGACTCAGGCTCAAACACTAAATTTTTCCCTAGGGCCGAGTTGTGGCCCATTTTGCAACTTTTACACCTTTTGAATAATAAGGGGCAAAAAACCAACTTTCCCCCCGATGGCCCGCTTTAGTGCTACTAGTTTAGGCTTGCCATGTGGCATTTCCTCTGCTCCTATTATCCTACAAAATTGACAAGGGCAATTTGCAGGTAACCATACCAAAAATTCCATTTTGGTCCCCAAAAGAAGTCTGATAACGTTCAAAAATCGCATAAAACTCCCTTTCAAAAATCAATTTTTTCTGAACTTAGCCATTTTTCCAGCTTCTTCCTTCAGCGTAGTTTTTGTGTGTGTCAGCAATTCCAAAATTACACCTTTTTTGGACTTGGCGCAGGAAATGTCGTGTTGACATACCAGAATTTGTGCCACCTTAAAAATCCTTCGGTGCACTCAATGTCGTGTTGACATCATGAAAGTTGTGCCCCTTTTAATCTTTGGCACTAAAAGTATCATGTTAAGCATCGTAAAATGTGTGCTTAAGGCCTGGAAACATTGTGTCAACATCCATAAGGTTGTGGTAAGGCACACTTTTTGTCATGTCGACACTCTGAAAAGTGCACCAAAATAAGTTAGTGAAGTAATCAATGCTAGTTTTCCTATAAATAGGCACTGACACTGTCATTTTCAAGAATTGAAAATTGAAAAAAGTGTTTTCTCTACACATGTCATCCGTCCTTGTCCCCCAGGTGTGTCATTTTTTCAAGCTTGTGGATCCCAACGTTGTCCTTTGTCTTTTATAAATCCGGGTAAGTGGCTCCTCTCCTTGTTGTTGTTTTTGTTTTTGTTGTGTTAGGTATTAGGATGGTGTAAAAGATAAAAATTAAAAGAAATATACCTAACACAATCTGCAAGCTAGCTGAAGCCATTTTCCAGATCTATAAATCTGGAAGACCCCTGCCTCTGAAAAACTCAAAGAACCCATCTACTTTTGCCTTGCTAAAACAAAGCCTCTTTGCCATCTGATAAATCCAAAGGAAGAGAGAAAGAGAAATCAAGAAAACTAAGCCAAACTATTAACTGATTAAATCATGGCGCACTGTCCTCATTTGCAACATCTTCCAAAATTACACCTTGGTGCACTTTACCCTCTTGCAGCATAGCTTTAACCCATGCCCAGTTGAAAGAGCACTTAGTAGTTTTTCCTAAGGCACAGGCGCCACTTGTGCAACATCAACATTGGATGTTATGTACTGCAAATCCGTGCCACGCATTTTTCCCTTGGCGCGTTGTTTCTTCTTGTAACATCTCTCAAAGTTGCGCCTTGACACTCTCTAAACCCATGCAACACAAACTCTTCAGCACCCAGTCAAAGTAGTTTTTCCCTAAGGTGTAGGCACAATAACCTTAACGTCAACATGACATGTTGTAAACCCGCGCCCTGCACTTTACCCTTCGGCACTTCTTTCCATCATGCTGACACCTCTCGAAAGTGTGCCCTTTATAACCTTGGTGCAAATTTTATCATATCAACATTGGCACACCTTTTTCATGTTGACATCTTCAAAAGTGCGCCCAACATTTTTAAGCCTCTGCAGACATACTATGAACCTACACCTTGCACCCTAAGCTTTATAATTGCTCATTCTTCATTTTGCAATATTTCATTATGAATAACATGACGATTGACATGGCTCTTCTGTGTTGGACCTCCTTGATTCTTCTTGCAGAAAAACAACATCCATCCTCGAGCTCACACATGTCTTCATCAAGCAAGAAACCAACAAAGTCTAAAGCTAAAGCTAAGCAGTCAGAACAAGAGATGAAGTACAAATATCAAAAATTCAGGATGCCTGACTCATATGCAGAGTGCAGCCTTGACATCAGAGATTCTGAGCTGGGCCATATTGACATGGATGACTTTTGGGTGAGGACCAACCAGGCTAGCAGTGGCCCGTGGATGAACAAGTTGGTGGGCAGTGGATTGCACTTTGCAGCAGGGCTGCCAGTAAGTGCCGTAAATAATGAATTCATCATGTTGGTTTCCTGCTACTATAACAAAGACACTATATGTGTCGAAGACAAAGAACAAAATATGATCATCGACCTCACAGCTCGTCACTTTGAACTAACCTAGGCATTCCTCATCACACGCATTATGTAGAAATAAGTCTAGAAGACTGTAAGAAGGCCTGGGATGATAATGAGGATAAATGCATGCAAATGATGAATGAGCTTTATCTAAAGTACAAGAAGCCGGTGAGCAGATGGCCATAAACCATCCACTGTATTGACTTTAATGAGGAGTGGAGTGATACAATCACCTTCCTAAACAGATTATTTGGGCTCCCTGATGCCCGTTATTTCCACAAATGGATGCTGAGGTATCTGGAGACCATGAGCAAGAATGCTCTTGATCAATGCTTTGGCGGGGGTGAGATCATCAGTGACACCATCTCCTAGTAGCTTCAACAAGTTCTAACAACTGGGAAGTTCTACATAAATTCCTACGTTGTATACGTTGTTGAATCAGCAAGAGATTTCCTGGGTTAGCTCGTAATGGGGTATGGCCCCAAGTTAAGATATATGAGTTCTACCCAGAGCTAAAGCTTGAGGCTAGAATCTCCCAATTCTCTAAAATTAATGATGCCTTCTTCTATGAGGTGATCTACTTGCTGAGACCGAACATGAGACATGGTCGAACCAGCCCAAGTGTAATTGTTGCTACGAAGAAATGGGGAGTGTTGTTCACACAATTCCCCACATTCACATACCTCAGAGCTATGAATTTTGAGGGTGAACCAATGAAGCTGCCAAGGTATGCAGGGCCAAAGCTAATCCTCTTGGAGTTGTCAAGGAAACTAATCACTTACCATGAGAAGTGCATGAAGAGAAAGAAAGGAGGAACTCCATTCCCCCTTACAGTTGGCCAATACACCTGCACCACACTTGCCAAAGCACGGGAGATGTATGTTGAGCTAGAATTGCTAAATTTGAAGCACAACTTCCCAGCAAGGCCGACCTTTGACTACCGGAGTTGCCTCCCAAAGGAAAAAATTGATCCCATCCATGTTCTTGAGATCGAGGACATTTAGATCGACCTGACACATGAGATAGACATCAGGTGAAAGGATCACTCCCGGATGGCTCTGGAGGAGATCATCCACTATGGCATTGCTATTGTCCCAAAGGAATTCAAGAGACTGATCAAGAAATTGATCAGGTTTACCTTGACATAGATGGGGACGATTGGCCATTCGCGGAGATCGACACAGGCAAGGCATCGAAAACCATTCAGGAAAGGGTTAAGCCCACGTTACAATGCACCGAACATTGGTGCAAACATAATGGTCTCACCTACCTCAGAGTAGATTTCACTACTTCTCCTTCAGGTAGAGCACCTCCAAGACCGCCCAAGTGCCAAAAGGAAAAGGAAAGGACAAGGAGGGTGAATCAAGCAAACAGAAGAAGCTCCTGAAGGCCTTCCTTCTACTTCTAAGAAGCAAGTGGTCAACTGGTGTCTCCAGGTAAAGAAGAAGAGACAACAAAAGTTTCAATGGATACATCCACTCAAGATGTTGTCACAACTACAACTGCCAAGGTACCCAGTGTTCCTTCTTCCATTTCTTCTCCTCCTCCTGTCATTCAAGCATCTATTCCTATGGATGTGTCTTCTCCCCTTCCTTCCTCCCTTCCATCTCCCACCTCTTCCATCTTCTCCTCTCTCGCAGATCTGTCACCAGTGTTCCCTCCATCCAATTGTAGATCCCTTCCATTTCCATGTCCTTCTCTTCTCCTGTAGTAACTCCAGGCCCCAAAAGTAGCGGTGCATTGGACTCCTTGTCAATGCCACCACCGAGTGTTTCAACATTCTTCCCTGAGGCCTCCACAATTGCTTCCCCTTTCACTCCTATTTCTTCTTCTATTCCCTCTACTCCCACTCCCATAAGTCCTAGTTGGATTTCTGACCATCTGGGCTAGCACAAGAGAAAGGTTCCCATCGTACCCATGGACTTCTCTGTCATTCCAAAGAAGGGACCCAAGAAGCAAGAAAGCCATAACTCACTTTTCTAAAAAAAACTTTGGGGGAGAGAGTCATGGAGATTGCATACCTAGACCCCACCAAGGAAAAGAAGGATCTGTCTCCCACAGACTTCACAGTGACTCAAGTCACAATGGGAACCTCATCTGAAAGCCTACAAGGAGAGGCCTTGTCTGCTGTGGATGCTCTCTACAAGAAGCTACAAGAAGAAAAAGAGGAGAAGAGAATACTCAAGGAACAAAACAAACATCTCCTCCAAGCATTGTAGAAAATGGCGGCAACGCTCCTCCCTGTGACCTTTGCCAAACCCATTAAAGTTCTCAGTCAGGATAAAATAAATGAATATGTTAATATTGGTGAACAAGGCACAGCAGTATCCTCCTGGATTGAGCGAATCCTCAAAGATAGTGAGGAAATGATTAGGAAATTCACAGTGCTCTACCAGGATATAGATCAAGCAAATAAGGAGCTACAAGAAATAGTAAGTTCCCTCTCCGAGGAGTTGGATAACACCAAGTTACAACATGAAACATTCCAAGCAATGGCTAACTTCTCAGCTGAAGAACTATTGAAGGTCGAGGTCATCGATCAACCACAAGCTCATAATAAAGCTCTCGTTGCATTAGATTACCGGGTTGATCAAATGGAATATATCCTGGAGAGGATAGATAAAATCAAGGATGAAGCCCTGGAAGCACGAAACAACATGGAGTAAACAGTTACAAAGATGTCTCAGGGGATTCTCGGTGAATCATACACCTTGAGGGAAGAAGATGATACATTCCAAAGTGCTTGAGGCTATTGTCACTCAAGGTTTCACACCGAGAGGTCACTTTCGACTGAGAGTCAATCAATAACCTCTTGGCCTACCGTGATTTCATTGGTTTCTTGATCGATGCATGTGAGGAGTTCGGGTTACCTGACAAACTCAAGAATGAGAAAGAAACTTGTGAAGTCATTGACGACCATTTCAAAAGTCTAGGTCATGATCAACTCCAGAAAATGATCAGCAAGTTTATGGAATATCGAGCGAAGTTTCACATCACCTCTCCGATCAAAAGTAGGACACCAAGTTCGAGCAAAGAGATGACGAGGAGTATTTTCTCCTCTTATGTATGCTTTGATCATTTTTGTAAAATATTTAAAAATCTTGTTGGCATTTACGATGACATCATCCATGTTGCATCATGGGATGTTGTCATCCAAAAACTTTCCCAAAGTCAACTTTTGACTTTTTAGATATTTTGTAAATATCTTGTAAGATATTTTGTAAGTAGTTGGTTTGCTTTTGTCTTCTTTCCTCTTCTCCTTCTATAAATACTTGAATACTTTTTGTATTCAAGGTGGACATTTTTGTATGAAAAAGAAGTGAGGAGAGAAAGACTTTGTACTTTCTTGTAACAGAAGAAATATTAATACACATATTCAGACTTTGTGCTTAATGTGTGTGTTATTTGCATCAGATCTTTCTTGAGTTAGATCTATGTTTTTATTCTATTGGATTCATTCCTATTATTGTCATATGTTCATCAAGTATTACTTTAATTGTTTATGCAAGTAAGTTTGGCTCTGTTTACTACCAGCCCAAAGCATAAACCTTCTAACCTTTCTATCTTGGAATTCATTTCTTTTATTCCTTTAGATCTACTCTCCTCCATTCCTTCCCTCCTACCTTTCTATTCGTAGTTGGAACTACCTCTACTGGGATGAGATCTCAAACCCCCCTTGAAGTTAGAATAGTGTAGATTTACACAAATTCTGCTTGATAGATTAGCAATAAACTAGTTTCACTTTGTTGTCTCAAAGAGGGGCTATGCCTTGCACACTATTGGCATGTTTCCCCACGACCTGCCTAACTAAAAGAAATTTGGACCAACAGTTTTTGGTGACTCTCGTTGGGGATCAAACTAAGGAAATAACTAAAAAAACTATAAAAATCACTACCAGATTGCAAATTTTAACTCTTTGTTAAAAATCAAAATTTTTGCAGAAGTGATCAAAACTGAAAATTTCCTTATACAAATCCATAGATCTGGACCAGATAGGAGCTTTTAGTTCACTGAGTTTTTACAAAAACTTGTATATTTCAGTAGATTTGAGATTCGACATTTTATGATATTTTCAAAACCTTGCAAAATTCAGGTCAAAGATCCGAAAATCAGCTTTCTAAATTGACCCATTTTTATCCTTATTAATCTTTGTCAGAAAACTGCAATCGGTTGTTATTAAAGAGGGTAAAATTTAAATATTAAAAAAGTACATGCTGCTGATTTTTTCTAGAAAAATCAGAAAATTAGCAAGTATAAACAAAAATATTGTTGTAAATCTGCTCTTAATTGTTGTAGATTTGAACAAGTACACGGTGAACAATTTACTCGTAGCAGAAGAGCTCATGGAGAAGTTGATCCAATCTTTGATCTACTTTGAAGGAACAATTTCAATATCACTCTAGCACGATTCACATCACTAAGCTCAATGGATCGATTAGCAAGAAGTGTTTCACCTCCACGAAAGAGCCGATTTCACAGGGTGCCTCGACATCAACTTGCAATGCACTTTTGCTAAGTGGAACCTCACTCCTTCCTCATGTTAATTTTCCCACTTTTCAAATGGCATTTAATCTACTCCGTGTCAATGGGAAACGCCATGAGTCCTCTAGCACTGCCACATCTAGTACACCCCCTCCCCAAAGGAAATCACAAGAATTTCCTGAAATTTGATGGGAACGGAAATAAAATCACAGACATGCATATAGCTGCATTTATTACATCATGCGGATTCTGGAGGTAACTCATGAATACGTATCGCACGTCTCTTCCTTGAGACCTTGCAAGGGATAGCATCAGAATGGTTCCAGCATTTACTAGCTGGATTCATCACTAGTTGGGCCACGTTACGGTTTGCATTCGAAGACAGATCAATCCTTCAAAATACGCATTCGCATTATTGTCTCGAATGACTCACATGAAGAAGGAGGCCAATGAAACCATGTGAAATTTTATCACCCATTTCAATTCCGATCAACCATGTGCCGCCTACCATGATGCCAACATTAGAGAATCAAAAGTGTTTCTTCTTAAATGCCATGAGTTCGAAAGTAAGTTTATTACTTTTATAGGAATAAATACCCACCTTGATCCTCACCCAGGCTATGGCCATTCGGATAGAAGATAACCTTCTTATATCTGGTGAGTTAAGATGAGAGCCTCCAAAATCAAATACTTTAACTTCTTCTATTGCTCAAACATCGCCTATTGCTCCACGGGATATCCCACAAAAGAACTTCACTCCCAACAATGCCCCCCAAAGGCCGTGTTTTCTTGCTTCTTCTCCAAGGTTAGCAATTGAATCCCCTCCGGTTAAAACTTTGGTTGAAATCAAAGAAGATGATCCAAATTACGAAGAACCTTCGCCACAAAGTGAAGATGATCAAGATGTCGGTGAACCGACTGGTGACTCTACTATTGGGTATATGGAATTTGAAGATGAGGAATCTGATGAAGAAGAGGGTAACCAAGGGTATGCAAGTGCAGACAATCATACGAATTTTTCAATCACTTTAAGGAAAAGAAGCAAAGGTTACTACTGAAAAATAGAAAGAAAAGGTCTGTGATAACTCCACCACCAATGATCACTAAAAGAGGTAATCCCCTTCCTACTCAACCTCTGTTAAACCTTTTATAAAGAAATATTTTCCTCTCATTTCTCCTCCAATTCAGCCTTTTCCTCAATTCCCATAAAGACTGGTAATCCCCCTCCACAAACATGAAATGAAGGACTCATTCCTTCGTTAGCTCAACCCTTGGTCACATTTGATATAATCAATCATGCTAAAAAGACCAAGATCCGGATGTCAAGTTTGAGTATCTTCACCCAACCCAAAGCAGCTTATAAGATTAACTAAGTATATCCAAAGCCAGGCTACCATCCTTCCTCCCATTTCTCCAAAAGGAATTCTTCCCACTCCTCCTACGTCTCACGTAAACGTTGCCTCGACTTCTGCGTCGGGAAAATTGAACCTTTTTGCCTATCTCTCCTTATCAATGGTCATAAACTAAGCAACTGTATAATATATTCTAGAGCTTCGACAATGTTATGCCAAAGAAAGGTTACCCATGCTTTGAGCCTCACACTTACCAAACCTTTTGGCAGATGCTACTCCATGGAAACCAAGCAGGTACCATTGATTGGTCAAATCAAGGATGCGCAGTTCGCATTTGCAGCATTCCCTAAGAAAAGGATAAAAATGACTATTCTCATAGGCTGATAGTGCAGCGGACCTACGGGATACTTTGCTAGGAGGAGCTTCTATAAAGAAGTTGGAGGGGAGATTCATATGGACTGGTCCAAAGCTAGGATTCTGTCAAAGGGGTGATGCAGACATTGGAACCAGAATCACAAAAGAAATATCTAGTCACCAATTCTGATGACCCCAAAGCTCATATTCTTTTCGAATCATCAGGGATGGGGAACTACTTCCTGTCCACTAACTCAGATAGAATGGACGTTCTCGTCCAAAAAGAGGATCTCAACAAAGTATGGACATTGCAGTTTGATGGCAGTTATGCGACAAGTGGATGCGGTGTTGGAGCTATTCTAATATCTCCTGAAGAGGAGATTTTCCTTTTTCTTTCAAGTTGTAGTTCTTCAATACGAATAATACTACCGAGTATGAATCCTTGTTACTTAGCATGCAAGCTGCAAAAGAGAAGGGAATCAAAAATATGAGAGTGCAAGGTGATGTTGAGCTAATTGTCAATCAGGTAAAAGGGATATACCAAGTAAAAATGACCAGCTTAGACACTACCGCAATGTCGTATGGGATAACATCAAAGAGTTTGATGCTTTCTCAATCAAAGTAGTTCCATGAGCTCAAAATGACATGGCTGATTCATTGGCCATCTCATCCTCTCTCATGCTCCCTCATCCAGGGTTAAAAATAGATACATATACCATTGAGGTGGTTTTTCACCCAAGTGTGCCAGATAATTCATAACACTAGCAAGTGTTCAATGATGACAACCAACTTATCACTTTTTGGAGAAAGCTGACAATTTCAAAGAACTTCATTTCAATGGATCAACTTCTACGTGTCATGAGTCTCTCACCGTCAAGCACATGAATATGAAAAAGAAACAATGATACAACTCAAAGGAAATAAGATTCAAAGGTTTGGTTTCCTTAGAACGATTATTTGATAATCATGACTGTTTTGTAAAGAAAAAGTGACATGATGTTCCTTCCGCTTCTCCGAAACTAAATCCATCAACCAGGTACATGCTGCGGAACATCCTTGTTCTATGAATATCGGAAGTGTTGTATGCCCGAGGAAAAGTGAAAATTCGTTAAGTTGCTGAAAAAGTACATGGATGTATTAGCATGGTCTTATGCTAATCTAAAGTCTTTCAAGCCAAAGGACATTTGGCACGACATTCCACTCAAGGATGACGTCAAGCCTTTTCATCAAAAGAAAAGGCATTACAACCCCAAAATCTCAGGTACCATCCAGGCTGAAATTCAGAAGATGCTAGATGCAAGAATTATTTTTCCAATTCATCATAGTACTTGGGTTGCAAATATTTTACTGTGTAGAAGAAGAATGGTGAGATACACATATGTGTAGACTTTCGTAACTTGAACCAGTCATCCTTAAAAGATAACTATCCACTACCAATAATGGATCAAGTGCTATAGGTAGTAACCAGTTTAGAAATGTTGTCTACATGCTTGTCAGCTTTTTGGGTTATAATCAAATTCAAGTCACGCCTGAAGATCAGTTCAAAATAGCGTTCACCACTCCTTGGGGTACCTTCGCCTATAGTAGGATGCCATTCGGTTTGATCAATGCCGGTGCTACCTTCCAATGAGAAATGGACTTTGCATTCAAAGGTATGATGGGAAAGGTCATCATAGTTTACCTAGATGACCTGACCGTGTTCTCCAAGAGATGAAGTGATCACTGCAATCATTTGGAACAAGTCTTGATCAGATGTCGAGAGCACGGAATTTCACTAAATCCCAAGAAGTCAGTTTTTGGGGTCACTAAAGGAAAGATGCTAGGACATGTCGTTAGCAAAGAAGGAACTAAGATAGATTTTGAAAGGGTCAAGGCTATTCAGAGCCTTACTTTTCTACAAGCAAGACTAGTGTTCACTCTTTCTTCAAAAGGTAAATTTTCTTAGGCACTTTGTTCCTGATTTTGCTAAGAAGACTCGTCATATATCTAATATGATGAAAGGGTCCCAAACATTCCGATGGAGTGAGGAGGGTAGGACATCATTTGAAGACATAAAGACTTCCATCACTCACACTCCTGCTTACGTGTGTGTCGACTTCAACAAAGACTTCATCATGTATAGTTATGTGTCTGCACATATTGTATCAGCTATCTTGATGCAAAAGAACTCTGAAGATATTGAATCCCTGATTGCTTTCATGAGCTCTCCTCTTAAGCCTCATGAACTGAAGATGTTACAATTGGAAAAGCATGCATTTTCCGTGGTAAAAGTAGTCAAAATTTTCTACTACTATATTCTGAATTCTCATACAGTAGTGTTGGTTCTAGACATGGTTGTTAAGTCTATCCTGACTCAACAGGAGTTAGGGAGCTTACGAGGGAATTGGATCGCAAAGGTCCAAGAATATGACCTAGACATCAGACCAACCAAGTTGGTGAGAGCTAAAGGCACATGTGTCAGCCTAATGGCCAAAAATAAAGACTCGAGAGGTACCGAAGAAAAATTTGATCACATTGATGGAGAACAAAATGAACTAGAGAAAGTGGATTCTTTACCCATGGCTCTGTTTGTTTGTCGCAACCAATGATGAATGGTATTCCAACATCATGTTCTTTCTCACCTATGGTGAGTTCCCAACTCACCTAACTACAAAGGAAAAGTGAATGGTGAAGCTCAGAGCCACAAGATATGTCATATGAGATGATGGATTATACAAACCTAGAATTGCGGCATTTTTCTATGATGTGTGTGACAAGCCGCAGAGGGTAAAATTGTTGAAAATTTTCATGACTCAACTGTGGTGGTCACTTCTCCTCATTTTGATAGTGCATAAAATCATTCGGGCAGGTACTCTTTGGCCAACACTATTTCAAGATGCAGCCCACAGGTAGCAAGAAAATGTGAACTTTACCAACAGTTCGTTGTAGCAAACCAAAGTTGGCTGCATTTCCCCTCAAGCCGTCATTATCGATGAACCATTCGACAATGGGGAATTTATTTCATGGAGCACTCAATCCTCAATCGAGTGTTGGAAATAGTTACATCCTAACAAAGAACAGATTACTTAACGAAATAGGTGGAGGCCATACTTGTCAAGCATGCCACTTCTAAAGTCGTTTACAACTTCATCAAAGAGAATATTATTGTGAGATTTGGCATTCCACACAAAATTGTTGCTGACAATGCTTCCATCTTCTCTTCATGGAAGTTATTGGTTTTTGTTATGGATACGGAATAACCTTGGCTCATGCTTCTAATTATTACCCTCAGGGAAATGGTCAGGAAGAATCCAACAACAAGAACCTGGTAACTATCATACGGAAGCTAGTTGATGAAAACCAACGGTCTGGCACAAATCATTGTACGATGCTTTGTGGGCAAATCGTATCATTCCAAAGAGGTCTCTCGACATGTCACCTTTCTAGGTGTTGTATGGGATTGATGTTGAAATCCCTATCTCCACAGAACTTCCGCTTTGCACTTGATTCGAGCGATTGAAGATGAAACTTTTCAGAATTCTCTTAAAAATAAGATTATGTACACTGATAGAACTTGAAGAAAGGTGAGTAAAATTGGTTGAAAATATCACTGAACATTAGAATCAAGTTAAGAGGATGTTCGATAAGAAATCCAAGCAGAGAGATTTTCAAGTGGGAGATCTTGTTCTCTTGTGGGACAAACGAAGAGAACTGAAAGGTATGCATGTGAAATTTGACTCTCTTTGGAGAGGGCCATACAAGATCAAGCAACTCAATGGAGAGAATAGTTTCTATCTCTCATATCTAGATGGAACTAAGCTCCCACTTCCCTATAGCGGGAAGCACCTAAAGATCTTCAGGAAGTAGAGCTTTCTCTCTTCTTCTTTGTACAAATTGTGTTTTCTTTTTGTGTGTTTGCTTTCTATTTGTTGTGTGTTCCCTTCCTTCCCTTTTTGGTTGCCCTTGTTTTTGACTCTCTGTAACCCAATGGATAGGCACATGAAAATATGGGATTCTCTACCCTTAAGTTTCACTTAAAGATAGTCCCCAAAAAGAGCCAGTTGTTATCCTGCAAAATTGACAAGGGAAATTTGCAGGTAACCATACCAAAATTTCCATTTGGTCCCCAAAAGAAGTCTGATAACGTTCAAAATGGCCGAAAATCCCCTTTCGAAAATCAATTTTTCTAAACTTAGCCATTTTTCCAGCTTCTTCCTTCGCCCAATTTTTTGTGTGTCAAGAATTCCAAAATTGTGCCTTTTTGGACTTGGTGCAGAAATGTCGTGTTGACATACCAAAATTTGTGCCACCTTAAAAATCCTTTAGTGCACTCAATGTCATGTCAACATCATGAAATTTGCACCCCTTTTAATCTTTGGCACTGAAATTATCATGTTAACATCATAAAATGTGCGCTTAAGGCACTGGAAACATTGTGTCGACATCCATAAGGTTGCGCTAAGGTGCACTTTTTGTCATGTCGACGCTCGAAAAGTGTGCCAAAAGAAGTTGGTGAAGTAATAAATGCCAGTTTTCTTATAAATAGGTGCCCGACACCTATCATTTTCACGAATTGAAAATTGAAAAAAGTGTTTTCTCTGCACTGTCAGCCATCCTTGTCCCCCCCCATGTCATTTTTTCGAGCTTGTGGACCCCAATGTCGTCCTTCATCTTTTATAAATCTAGGTAAGTGGATCCTCTCCTTGTTGTTTTTGTTTTTTTGTGTTAGGTATTAGGATGGTGTAAAAGATAAAAATTAAAAGAAATATACCTAACACAATCTGCAACCCAGCTGAAGCCATTTTCCAGATCTACAAATCTGGAAGACCCCTGCCTCTAAAAAAATCAAAGAACCCATCTACTTTTGCCTTGCTAAAATAAAGCCTCTTTTCCATCTGATAAATCCAAAGGAAAGAGAAAGAGAAATCAAGAAAACAAAGCCAAACTATTAAACCGATTAAATCACGGTGCACTTTGTCCTCATTTGCAACATCTTCAAAAATTGTGCCTTAGCGCACTTTACCCTCTTGCGCATAAAGATAGCTTTAACCCATGCCCAATTGAAAGAGCACTTAGCAGTTTTTCCTAAGGTGCAGGCACCACTTGTGCAACATCAACATTGGATGTTGTGTACTGCAAATCCATGCCTCCCATTTTTCCCTTGGCGCGTTGTTTCTTCTTGCAACATCTCTCAAATTTGTGTCTTAGCGCTCTCTAAACCCATGCAACACAAACTTCTTGGGGCTTAAGAAAGAAAGTAGTTTTTCCCTAAGGCGTAGGCACAATTCCCTTAACGTCAACATGACATGTTGCATGTTGTAAACCCGCACCCTACACTTTACCCTTTGGCGCTACATTCTGTCATGCAACACCTCTCGAAAGTGTGCCCTTTATAACCTTGGTGCAAATTTTCTCATATCAACATTGGTGCACCTTTTTCATGTTGACATCTTCAAAAGTGCGCCCAAGCATTTTTAAGCCTCTGCAGCATGCTATGAACCTGCACCTTGCACCCTAAGCCTTATAATTGCTCATTCTTCATTTTGCAAGCTTTCATTATGAATAACATGACGGTTGACATGGCTCTTATGTGTTGGACCTCCTTGATTCTTCTTGCAGAAAAACAACATCCATCCTCGAGCTCACACATGTCTTCATCAAGCAAGAAACCAACAAAGTCTAAAGCTAAAGCTAAGCAGTCAGAACAAGAGATGAAGTACAAATATCAAAAATTCAGGATGCCTAACTCATATGTAGAGTGCAGCCTTGACATCAGAGATTCTGAGCTGGGCCATATTGACATGGATGACTTTTGGGTGAGGACCAACCAAGCAAGCAGTGGCCCGTGGATGAACAAGTTGGTGGGCAGTGGATTGCACTTTGCAGCAGGGCTACCAGTAAGTGCCGTAAATAATGAATTCATCATGTTGGTTTCCTGCTGCTATAACAAAGACACTAGATGTGTCGAAGACAAAGAACAAAAGATGATCATCGACCTCATAGCTCGTCACTTTGAACTAACCCTGGGCATTCCTCATCACAGGCATTATGTAGAAATAAGTCTAGAAGACTGCAAGAAGGCCTGGGATGATAATGAGGATAAATGCATGCAAATGATGAACAAGCTTTATCTAAAGAACAAGAAGTCGGTGAGTAGATGGCCACAAACCATCCACCGTAGTGACTTCAATGAGGAGTTGAGTGATACAATCACCTTCCTAAATAGAGTATTTGGGCTCCCTGATGCCCATTATTTCCAAAAATGGATGTTGAGGTATCTGGAGACCATGATCAAGAACACTCCTGATCAACACTTCGGCTGGGGTGAGATCATCAGTGACACCATCTCCCAATAGCTTCAACAAGTTCTAACAATTGGGAAGTTCTACATGAATTCCTATGTTGTATACGTTGTTGCATCAGCAAGAGATTTCACGGGGTTAGCTCGTAATGGGGTATGGCCCCAAGTCAAGATATATGAGTTCTACCCAGAGCTAAAGCTCAAGGCCAACATCTCCCAGTTCTCTAAAATCAATGATGCCTTCTTCTATGAGGTGATCTACTTGCTGAGACTGAACATGAGACATGGTCAAACCAGCCCGAGTGTAATTGCTACTATGAAGAAATGGGGAGCATTGTTCACACAATTCCCCACATTCACATACCTTAGAGCTATGAATTTCGAGGGTGAACCAACAAAGCTACCAAGGTATGCAGGGCCAAAGCTGATCCTCTTGGAGTTTTCAAGGCAACTAATCACTTACCATGAGAAGTGCATGAAGAGAAAGAAAGGAGGAACTCCATTCCCCCTTACAGTTGGCCGATACACCTGCACGACACTTGCCAAAGCACGAGAGATGTATGCTGAGCTAGAATTGCTAAATTTAAAGCACAACTTTCTAGCAAGGCCAACTTTGACTGCCGGAGTTGCCTCCCAAAGGCAAAAAAATGATCTCATCCATGTTCTTGAGATCGAGGAAATTTGGATTGACCTGACACATGAGATAGACATTAGGTGAAAGGATCACTCCCGGTGGCTCTGGAGGAGATCGTCCACTATGGCATTGCTATTGTCCCAAAGGAATTCCAAGAGACTGATCAAGAAATTGATCAGGTTTACCTTGACATAGATGGGGATGATTGGCCATTCACGGAGATCGACAGAGCCAAGTATCGAAAACCATTCAGAAAGGGTTAAGCCCACATTGCAACACACCGAACATTGGTGCAAATAGAATGGTCTCACCTACCTCAGAGTATATTTCACTACTTCTCCTTCAGGTAGAGCACCTCCAAGACCAGCCCAAGTGCCGAAAGGAAAAGGAAAGGACAAGGAGGGTGAATCAAGCAAACAAGAAGAAGCTCTTGAAGGCCTTCCTTCTACTTCTGAGAAGCAAGTGGTTGACCTGGTGTCTCCAGGTAAAGAAGAAGAGACAATAGAAGTTTCAAAGTGGATACATCCACTAAGGATGTTGTCACAACTACAACTGCCGAGGTACCTAATGTTCCTTCTTCCATTTCTTCTCTCGTTAGGAAATAAGGGATAAAATATGCGGAATAATCCCTCATAGAATCGCAACAGTAGAAACTAATATGTAGAAATTATTACAGATCTCAAATAAAATTGTAGAATAAAATAACACAACACAAAGAGACAGTATTTAACGTGGTTCACCCAATTTGGGCTACATCCACTAAGAATCACTTGCTCAGATTTTATTACAAGCCACCGCTCTCTCAATACAATACCCAGATCCGTTTGGAGCTATGCTCAACAAACTCTATAGAATTCACACCCAAATTCAAAACACATATGCAATACATTTGCATGTACATCTATCATATGCATAAAACCATATAAATAGACAAATGCTTAAGCAATTTTACAAAACCGTGGGTATCAAAACCATGGGAAAAACCTATCCCATAAACCTATGGGTCAAAAAAATCACCCATATGAGAAGAGTGCGTTTCCCAATATATCAGGTGCATTTTTTGAGGCCAAAAAAATTTATACCTAAAAATATCTCAAGCGAGGATACATGAAAAGTGTACAAGTACTCTTAGTGTACGAGTCTTCAACACTTTCACACATGAAAACAGGCTCCACAACCTAACATTCTCCTCCTCCTATCATTCAAGCATCTATTCCTATGGATGTGTCTTCTCCCCTTCCTTCCTCCCTTCTATCTCCCACCTCTTCCATCTTCTCCTCAATCGCGGATCTGTCCCCAGTGTTTCCCTCCATCTAATTTTAGATCCCTTCCATTTCCATGTCCTTCTCTTCTCTGTAGTACTCTAGGCCCCACAAGCAAAGTGGTGCACTTTGGACTCCTTGTCAATGCCACCACCAAGGGTTTCAACATTCTTCCCCGAGGCCTCCACAGGTTGTTTCCCCTTTCACTCTCATTTCTTCTTCTATTCCCTCTACTCCCACTCCCATAAGTCCTAGCTAGATTTCGACCATCTAGGCCAACACAAGAGAAAGGTTCCCATCGCACCCATGGACTTCTCCATCATTCCAAAGAAGGGACCCAAGAAGCAGAAATTGATAACTCGCTTTTCAAAAATCACTTCGGGGGAGAGAGTCATGGAGATTGCATACCGGACCCCACTAAGGAAAAGAAGGATCTGTCTCCCATAAACTTCACAGTGACTCAATTCACAATGGGAACCTCATCTGAAATCCTACAAGGAGAGGCCTTGTCTATTGTGGATGCTCTCTGCAAGAAGCTACAAGAAGCAAAAGAGGAGAAGAGAATACTCAAGGAACAAAACAAACATCTCCTCCAAGCATTGCAGAAAATGGGCAACACTCCTCTTGTGACTGTTGTTGAACACATTGAAGTTCTCAGTCAGGATAAAATAAATGAATATGTTAAGATTGGTGAACAAGGCACAGTAGTATCCTCTTGGATTGAGCGAATCCTCAGAGATAGTGAGGAAATGATTAGGAAATTCACAGTGCTCTACCAGGATATAGATCAAGCAAATAAGGAGCTACAAGCAGTAGTAGGTTCCCTCTCGAGGAGTTGGATAATGCCAGGTTGCAACATGAAACATTCCAAGCAATGGCTAACTACTCAACTGATGACCTATTGAAGGTCGGTGTCATCGATCACCTGTGGGCACATAATAAATCTCTCATTGCATTAGATTACCGAGTTGATCAAATGGAATATATCCTAGAGAGGATAGATAAAATCAAGGATGAAGCCCTAGACGCACGATACAACATGGAGCAGACAATTACAAAGATGTCTCTAGGGATGCTCAGTGAATCATACACCTTGAGGGAAGTAGATGATACATTCCAGCGCTTCAAGGCTATCGTCACTCAAGGTTTGGCACTAGAGGTCACTTTCAACCGAGAGTCAATCAATAACCTCTTGGCCTGCCGCGATTTCATTGGCTTCTTGATCGATGCATGCGAGGAGTTTGTCGGGTTACCTGACAAGCTCAAGAACGAGAAAGAAACTTGCGAAGTCATTGGTGACCATTTCAAAGGTCTAGATCATGATCAACTCCAGGAAATGATCAGAAATTTTATGGAATATTGAGCATAGTGTCACATCACCTCTCCTGATCAAAAACATGACACCAAGTTCGAGCAAAGAGATGATGAGGAGTAGTTTCTCCTCTTGTGTATGCTTTGATCATTTTTGTAAAATATTTAAAAAGCTTGTTGGCATTTATGATGACATCATCCATGTTGCATCATGGGATGTTGTCATCTGAAAACTTGCCCAAAGTCAACTTTTGACTTGTTAGATATTTTGTAAATATCATGTAATATATTTTGTAAGTAGTTGGTTTGATTTTTTTTCTTCTTTCCTCTTCGCTTCTATGAATACTTGAATACCTGTTGTACTCGGTGTGGACATTTTTGTATGAAAAAGAAGTGAGGAGAGAAAGACTTTGTGTTTTCTTGTAACAGAAGAAATATTAATACACATATTCAGACTTTGTGCTTAATGTGTGTGTTATTTGCATCAGATCTTTCTTAAGTTAGATCTATGTTTTTATTCTATTGGATTCATTCCTATTATTGTCATATGTTCATTAGTATTGCTTTAATTGTTTATGCAAGTAAGTTTGGCTCTGTTTACTACTAGCCCAAAGCATAAACCTTCTGACCTTTCCATCTTGGAATTCATTTCTTTTCTTCCTTCAGATCTACCCTCCTCCATTCCTTCCCTCCTACCTTTCTATTCGTAGTTGGAACTACCTCTACTGGGATGAGATCCCAAACCCCCTGAAGTTAGAATAGTGTAGATTTGCATGATTCCTACTTGATAGATTAGCAATAAACCAGTTTCACTTTGCTGTCTCAAAGAGGGGCTATGCCCTGCACATTATTGGCCTGTTTCCCATGACCTGCCTAACCGATAGTTTTTCGGACCAACAACTCCCTACCCAATTTCTATGTTTTTGGCTAAGTCTATTTTGCTTGGTGGGGTCATATCTCTTGACTTGGGACACATGGCAATATGGAACTCATTTGGAAACCCTCTCTCTATTCAATCCTTGAATTAGTGCCATTTAGACACTTGGCAGCCTCCTCGGCCTACCCCATGCATTGACTATTCAACCGAATCTACCCCTTTTTTAGACTAGACATGTGGAGGCACCGTGCTCGCTTGAAAGCCCGATTCAAAATTTTCCTTTGAAGGAGCGTTGAGTTGACACTTGGAAACCTCTGGTCTGTGGACTTTTCAATGGTCCCTCTTACTTTTTGGACTTTGGGCTACGTGGTGAGCTCGTGCTCATTTGGGTCTCTGCCTTTGACTAACTTTTGGAGATGCACCATACTGACACTTGGCATTCTCCGCTTACACTTTTATACTTAGCCAATTTTGAGGCCCACCCTATCTGCCTTTTGACCCTATTTGACCATTTGCTACGTGGAGGGCTGGCACAAGTTTGAGTCTCCACCCTGGGCTCCCATTTCAGATTTACACCGAGCCGACACCTGGCACCTTCTTTCTTAGTTGAATACTTTTCAACGGCCCCGTAACTTTGGGGCTCTGGACACGTGGAAGCTCGGCGCTTTTTGGAAACCCTCTCTGGATTCAAATTTAGAGAAGCACTATGTACACACGTGGTTCTCTCCACTGCCTCCTCCATAATTAGTCAATTTTGGACTCTTTCTGAATGATCTCAAGCCCGAAAAACTTTGAAACTTCACCATTTTTTTCCTCTTCTTGCTCATGGTTCCTCTAAGCACTACCCCTTCTTTTTCGACCTCTACTATTCCATTGTTAAGTCTACTCCGAATGCTAAGAAATGGATTTAAGACATGGAAATGGCTCTCGTTTATTTTTACATAGGGTCATTTAATCTTTCTCAACCCCCATCACTCCATTGTTGAGTCCTTTTGCGACCTATTTACAAGATCTGAATGATTTTTCTCAGTTCTTTCTATGCAAAGGTCGTGGCTGATTCAATATTTGGCCCAGGGGTGAAATATGGATAACACTAACATCACCATCCATCGGCAGCCATGACATCTCTCGAGTCCTGTACTGAAACTCCCCTCCCATAGGGGACAATCTACTCATACACCCAATGCATGAACAATGTGGGGTGACTCAAATACTACCCCTGTAATCTGAAAATCTGATACAGGTTGTGATAGGTGTTGTCATGGGTATTTTCCCCTCAGGCATGGATATGACCATGTGAGTCAATCTATGAAATAAAGGGAGCCTAACAATATAGTAGTGTGTCACCTTCCTTGTCCCCGATCAACCGTGAGGCCAAAATACCCATGATGCCCTTGCGAGATAATATGGATGGGAGTAGTAGCTGTGATAGATCGAATCGTCATCCCCTTCTTTGAACCAAAGGAGACTATGGCATCCCCCATATAGGTGGCCTTACGAGTTATCATGGGCCTAGATCATGTTGTCTCCAAAGTCAGCCTCCTCCCAAGTATCAAAACTTTGAGTATCTCGATACATGTCCTCCGGTGTAATCGTCGACTTGCTTCTCAACACTAGAAAGCTGGAAAGTGTTCTGTATGCATCCTAATAAGAAAATAAGTCAATAGTATGTGGTGATAGGAGTTACATGGGGCACTCGTGAAATCCATTGATCAAATCCTCCATATTCCTACTCTAAAGAGTATCGGTCTCATCCTAATTCGGTTGATCCAAAATCATTGGGAGCGACCACACTCCCTCTCATGAATCCAACGGACATATTCTTCCTTCCGCATCCACAAAAATACAAAAAAAGAGAAATTTAGTGACACATTTCAAGAAACAAGCTCATCAAAAACATAACAAAACATCAAAAATTCAAAAAATCTAAGTTAGTGTAAGTTTTAATGATTTTGTCTAGAACCACCGCCTAGTGTAGGGTAGTGGTTTGAGAGCTCTTTGTCATGGAAGGGTGGTGGTTCTTTGACTACCGCCCTACACGAGTGGCGGTCTTGAACCATTCGCCCTACTAATTTGTAACCCTAAAAATGTTCAAAAATGTAAAAATACACCATTTTTAATGAAATAAACTAACTCGAGATTTTTACATTTTAGGTTTAAAAACTAACAAGTGAGAAAAACTAACCTTAGACTACGTGGGTCGATCTTATTCTTGTACGTGAAAATGTCTTCATATGTAAAACTAAATGGAGGCATGATCACTATCTCACAACAAACATTTTGACTATCCTTTCAACAAAAATGGTCACCGTAGGTCCAGAGCTCAAAAATCACCAAGTCGATATGTGCAAATGAATTGAAAAATGGGTTTTTTTATATATATATGATGTTATAACTTTTTTTTCATTACATATGTTCGCACAACATGAGCACTAACAGTCCCCCGCACAAATGGTAAGTCATCTTGTCGTTTTAATTTAGAGTTTATTTTACAATGTTTTATCTATCTACACTTGAGTCTTCGTTTCGTTTTGTAGGTAGTGGGAATTTAGATAGTGACATTTTCGACACACGGGCGTGTCAACTATAAATTTCTAACTCCCCATTTTGGGAACATGATATTCAAACTCTATGTTTTATGCCTCTTCATGGCTAAGATGCTTCTTTGAGGGGAAATATGTACATACACGATTTTGCATTTTTACATTGTCAAAAAAATGGTTACAAAAGTCCCCAATAATTATTCATGTCCTTTCATAAGGTGTTTGAGTTCCTAAGCTCATTCAAAGTGTATATTTGTAGCCTAGATGCTTGTTCTTATCTTTCTATGCTTTCTTCCAGCTTCCCGTTCCTTTCTGTACATGTTTTGGATTTTAGTGTCAAAATCACCACCCTACCTAGGCGGTGGTTTTGGAATCGCCACCAGATATAAGGCAGAGGTTCGTATGACCGCCACCATGTGTAGGGGTGGTGATCTTGTGCATTTTTATAGAACCTTTCATGCATGATTTAAACACACAAAGCTTCACTTAACTTGACTTCCAAGGTGCATTTGTGAACCAAATTTCCTAAAAATAGTATTGATTGTGTGGTATTCCTTTCCTCTTCTATTTTTAAATAGATTTAATTAGTTTGAAAATCCTCTTCACCTAATGATTTGACACTCCAAGGCTGCCTTGTGCATGAAGGCACATCCCATACAATTCTTATATATTCAATACTTGTATTCAAGCAAATGGCATGATATTTTGTGTATCTTGCATAGTATTGCTTGCTACAATCTTATTGAAAATTACATAGCCAAGCTCTGTTCACTTGCATTATCTCTCTTCCACTTGCATTGCAACTAGAATGCCTTAGAGATTCCATTGCTCAAACACCTTCTCCTACTACTTCCTTTTCATTCCCAATTTCTTAGAATCATATAGACACACAAAGAAAGAAGGGATAAACTAAGGGGAAAAACACAAATACAACCAGATTTTCCAAAGCTCTTGCTTATCCAAGTTGGAATTATTTGTTTGTTTGCTTCACTTGTTCAAATTATCAATTCTAAGTTATTCATTTCAAATCCATATCAAATAGAGTAGTAAAATTGTTTCATTTCAATTAATCAAGCAATTGCAAATAGATCAAATCATTAGAAAGCTTGCTCTTTAACATTACTTCGGGGAAGTTGTAGGGAACAATAGCTTCTCTAGAGCTGTGATTTTTTCTCTACCTCTGAGGTAGGGTTGAGGGGTTTTGATTAAATTAGTTTAGTTATTTTAGATCTAGATTCACATACTTGCACATGTAATTAGCTACAACCGGCTGATTACCTGTATTAAATTTTGTTTATTAGATTAGAAGCAGTGTTTAAAATCCCGAGAAAAGATAAAAATATTTACTATTACTATATTAGTTAGCTTTCATTGAATTCTCTATCGCGAGGAAGTGTCCCCTTAGGGAAAAATGTCTCCTCCTCTGTGTCCACCTCCTCCCGCTCCATTACAATCATGCCATTCTAGGCTAGGATGAATTTCTTTTCCCTAGACTCGCAAATCCCGATATTATGTGTTGAAGACATAAGGTTGCCTCATTATCTTGTTCATCACTACCACACACACATCCATTTCCATTCCACAAAAGCTATCTTGACACGACCTTGGGAGGTACGACATGAAGAAGGACACATGTTGATTTTATTTTGTACAAGACCCTCCCTTATTTGGAGTGTTATTTTTGTGTGGTGCAACTCTTGGGAATTAGTGTTAGAGGTAGCATTTGGGGGTTAGTTTGGAGGAAAAATATAGGTTGATTAGTTGTTTAGAGCTCCCCTTTTTCTTCAGTGGTTAGACGAGTTGGTTATGGTTGTTTCTCTATGGAATTAATCCCCATATGGGAGAGTAGATATCAGGACATGGTGTCACATTTGATCCAGTTTTGTATGTGTGTTCTTAGATTTAAGCTCAATGTATAGTACCCCTACCGGCAGCCCATGAAGGGCTGCGAAGTGAATGTGATGTGGAAATTTCATGTGTTTTATATTCATAAAATTAAGTTATTTTATCAAGGACTAGAATTTTATTTTATGATTTGATTGAGAATATCTAAGGATCTTCTTGTTATTTTTATCTTATTACAATATTTTCAAGGATTGCAATGCGGCTACTTAGCCATTTTATTTTATTGTCGATATTTCCAGATTTTACCTTTAATTGGTGACTCGGAGCTCATTTGTCTCGATGGCCACTTGGATAAATGTTTTCAAGAATGTTACATGATCCTCTTCTTGTCGATTGATGAGTTGGTTCTACACTATTTTTATTATGATCTCTCATCATATGGGGTACACCCTAGGTGTCTTGATTGTCTTCTTAGGTGCTTCAATTCATGCCTTTGGTTTTGGATTGGTAGGGTTTCATGTGTGTAGGACCTTGGAGTGACCCTTTCGATACTCATCCTTTCTAGAGAGAGAGTTCTCGTGTCGCATGACATAGTTCGCAATTTTGATGGTGGTTGTGTTTCTTTTGCACCCTAGTAGGAGCTTTTTTCATCATCATAATAGATGTGATATTCACTATGGACTTATGGATTATGTTAGGGATGGACTAACTCTTGGATAATTATAGGTTTTAGTGGGTAGTGTAGTGTTTGGATGTGATGGTCCACCGATGGGCATACTGGAGTCTTAACTCGGTTTCCTTGTGTTAATTTATAAAAGATCAACACCTTGGGGTAAATATGAAATACCTTAGTTCCTACTGACTTGGTTCTTATTTTATTCTTGATGACCCATAGATAGATTTATCTTGTCTTAATCTCTTAATTATTTAAGTATACCACACTATAATCTATTAGTATTGAGTTGTGTTGAGGCAGATATGGATGCCTTGGGGTCCTATTGGACATTTTCCTTATAAATTTTGGTTTTATAGGTCTTATGTTTCCAATCTTAGTTGTTTTATGTCATGCTCTGTCTTCTAAAGCTATAGTTATTGGCTGTAGAGGCCATGTTTGAGTAGGTCAATCGACTATCCTCTTTGTATTTGATGTTCCCTTGATGAGGAAGTGTGGTGTCCATGGGGTAATCTCCCCCTTGTCATCTTGATTGCTTGGTTGATGGTATCTTGTGGAAGTATAAATTTTGTTTGGAAACCCTTTCTTTCTTATATAGTGAACCTAATTTGAGTTTAAACCATAAGCATTATTTTTTTCTCATGTTGATCTAAACTCCTTGAATTCGTAAAAGAAAATTTATAACTTCTTAATGTTCACCTTCATCATATCTCTAATTTATGCTTGTGGAGACCCATTTGGAGTGCATCGGTGATGCATGTGATTCTTTGGTAAACTCTTGTAATATTGGTGTGTTCCATTTTGGTTAATGATCTCTTGTTTCTATAAAATTAATAATGTGATATGCTTGACTCTTCCTACTCATTAAAATTTAATTGGGAATGTGATAAACCTGAACATATTAGAACTCTAATTGAGGGCTTGGACTTTCAAAACTTAATAAGTAAACTAGAACATTAGGGGAAATGGTTCCTTACTCTAGCTTTGTAGCTCAATAGAAGAAATAAACAAAAATAAAAGAAAGAGAGAAACTATGTGAAAATTGCAAAGAATCCTCCCTTACCCTCCATAGAAGAAAAATAAATAGTTTTGTCACCTAATTAGAGTGGCGAGGTATCATGTCAACATTGGTAATGACCTTCAATGACACAAGATATGGGATATCATAATAAAAAGAATGCATTAATTAAGAAAACTTATAAGAAATATGCTTAGCGAATGTAACTATAACTTGTGTCTTATAATTTGGATTATGGAATGAGTAATTTTATGAGATTGAACACAAGTAGAATGTGTAAATAAGCAACCTTGATTGTATAAATTGTTATTGCACGCACTAAAATTTTTAAAGGACAAAATCTGAAAGTTTGAACTAATTGAAAGGTTCCCTTGAACTACTGTAAGAATATCTAATCTCATTTGCGGCCTAATATTTTGGGGTTGTGATATGGTTGAGTAATTTCCATACCCCCTTGTTATATCAAACAATAAACATATGTATAATGGTTATAACACAAGTATATGCTAGGTCATTTTGGACCTCTCTTTGGGTAGTGCGAAGTTTTAGAGGTATGCCTAAGGATTCTATCACCTTGTTAGAATGAATTAATTGTTATGTTCATATTGATGGACCCTACGTCCCATCATGCCAAAGGTGGTAACTATTTTAACCTTTAGGTTTGTCCGCCTACCCTGATTAATGAAGCACTTTGTGATAGTGGCGTGTTGTAGTTATGTTTTACTCCCTTGAACATAAATGTGTGTGATTTCCCCTTGTTGGATCCTTTTGGGTCATCATACCCTTTTTTCCTCTTAGCTCGATGAGTGTATGATTTGTGGTCTTTTAGGAGTGATTCTATATCTCTAGTTTTAAGAAAGGCACCCTCCTTGTGTGTGGAATAGGTCATTGGTGACCTAGGCTTAGTGGAAAGCTTAGGAAACATATGTTAAGGATATGGAGGAATTTTGGAATCCTCTTTCCTTTTGTGGAACCATGATGTTATCCCCCTTGTCCTTTAAGGAAGAGAATGGTGCAAGTTTTTCTTCATAAGTTTCTATAAGAATGTCTTGTGTGTTGCTCTCATAAATTGTAGTTGGACCTCTCTTGTTGCCTAGTTCTCCTAGCTCGCTTGAGTGTTCCTATGGATTATAATATTATGCTTGTGAACGTTTTAAGAATCTTTGAGCTAGGGTAGATTTAAAATTAATAAATGATGTTTTTTTAGACAAAGAGAATGGTATCTCTTGTGTCGATATGTTAGTTTGGGAAAAGATTACTTTTCTTCCTAGTGGAAATATTATCTAAGTGTTTGGGGTTTCTAAATCAGGATTAGTGTTTGTGTGTTTGATATTTGAGTACAAATTTAAGTTATAGAAACCTTGTGGCCAAGATTATGCTTAGTATTACCATGAAAATTTAATTGAGTCCTTTCAAGTTATAAAATTTCTTCTAATGAATAGTTTGCATCCTTGTAAATGCTTTTGCTAATTTAGGTGTTTTCCTTGTTGTTAAACCTCATCTTGTGTGGTCCTAAATTTTCTAGACCTATGAGTAGGTGTGTTTCCTCGTGAAAAATTGAGGGTCATGATTGGTAGTTGTTAACCTTGTCTAAATAACAAACATTGAAGTATAATTCAACCTAAATAGAGGTTTTACCTTCCCTTTTCTCATGTGTTGCACCCATGTGTGACTACGTGGACCCCGTATGTGCGTAACCCTTCATGTTCTTCATTGACCTTGGTTGTTATTCTTTGGGATTCCATTGGAAATTTCTTATTTAAATTCTCTATGTTGTAACTTGGTTAACCTCATAGAGTTTACTCTATAAAATTAAATGCTTGTAACCTTGTTTGGAGGAGGAGGTTTAGTATTTGTGCCTAACAATATCCCTTCTCTTTGTTGAATAGCATTAGACAAAACTTGGGTTCTGGGAACCCACTTTTGTTTGAAATAAATAAATCCCATGAAAGGCGTGACTTCTATTCATATGCATTGGTTTCCTACCTCTTTCCGTGACTTCAAGAGGAAGTCAAATCTAAGGGGAGGGGGATGTAATGCCCACTCCTCTTCAACATTGATTATACTATGATTTTAATTTCAGTTGATTAGAGACATGGACCTTATTATTATATTTTAGTTAGCATGTTGTTAAGATATGAGGGACATCATGATTACTATTGTGTTCTGATTGTTACTTTGGACTGTATGGATATATTGTGGACCTTGATGGACATTTAAGGATATCATGATGTTATATATTGACATTTAGATTCTTGATGTATTGATTATTTTTGGAGTGTTGGACTAACCTTTTGATCTCACTGATTTTGTGAATTGCTAAAAATACGATGGTATTAGGGATCGGTAATATGTTTTTGAGTGTATCTATTAGTTAGGAGTTACAGTAGATATAGAGAATTTCATGATTATTGTAAAATGTGAATTAGATTATTGATGATTGTAAATTATTTACTAGAATAGAATTGAAATGTTAAGTGATTTCAAATAATTGATAAAAAATCGTAAATTTGATGATAATGATTTAGCTACGTTATACGATGATGTTAATTGATAAATATATGTGTGTGTTGTATTGCTTGATGTATGCTGAGGATTGTATGATGGATGCTTTATGTGCATTAATTTCCATGACATATTGATATGGTCTTGAGGTAAGAAAGGTATTATTGGTTGTGATTGTAGGAAAATTATATTATTATACACCGAAAGGGGATAGGGACCAACCACAGAAGGATGTTAGGTGTTTGAGACAAGGTAAATTTGACAACTTGTGTTCTATGTGTATATGTTGTGTAATTGTCATGCTTGGTTAGGAGGTTTCCCATGGGAAAGACCTCATGTGTGTGGCCATAGGTTTTGATGTTTTCCCTTTATTTTAAATTTGTGTATTTTATTTTGTGGTGCATGTATCTAATTATTTGGAATAAATCTAGTCACTTTATTAGCACTTGTTGATATATTTTAATTAACTAATTTAACTAAATTTTCAAACAAAAAAGAAAGATGTGACAATTGGATAATTAATAGATTAGATGGTCCTTGAATTGTGTTTGATGTGAATGAATTTAATTGAATTTTGGTTGAGTGTACTCTTCCTCCTTTCCCAATCT
This sequence comes from Taxus wallichiana var. yunnanensis, assembly GCA_018340775.1. Taxonomy (NCBI): domain Eukaryota; kingdom Viridiplantae; phylum Streptophyta; class Pinopsida; order Cupressales; family Taxaceae; genus Taxus; species Taxus wallichiana. The sequence goes on from CM031239.1 coordinate 547,720,178, forward strand.
CGAATTTTTCCTTAGAGGCCATGTTTTGAGACTTGTGCGACAAGTTAGTCATGTCCCTTGCTTCTCAACATCACCAACCAACCATACTTATGAAGTATGGAGCTTATTTTAGCATTTTTAATGCATATGTTGAGTGTAAAAGAGTAAATAATGTCACTTTTATTCTTACATCATTTAATTTGTCCTTGAAAGGTATGGAGTACATGTTGGAGTGTACATTTGTGCATGTCATAGCCTTACTTATTCATTTAATTGCTTTGGTCTTTGTGTGTTGACTTGTTGAGTTGGAATGGAGGGATGATGAAGTGGCATCCTACATGGAGCCACCTCATCATCCTCACCTCCTTTTCTATTTATTGAGTGAATTTGAAGGATTTGGGGTTACTTGTCTCATTTCTACACTTGCACTTTTAGAATTTGGACTTGGGTTGCATGTTTGGAGCCTTTTGGAGTTACATTTTGGGATTGCGCTTGATTTTGAAGGATTTTGAATCTTGTTGAGTAAATATTTTTGAATCTTAATGGAGAAGTAGGATCTTCACTTATTGATGTTTCTTTATTTATGAATATAGATTTGAAATTGATGTTGGTTTGAGTATATATATATGTGTGTTGTGAATGTGATATGTTGGGAATGGGTATCTTTCCTTTAAGAATGGTTTGGGAGATGGAAAATGGGACCATTTTGGGAGGGAAAAGGGAATTGTGATGTATTAGAGGGGGTATGAATAGGGATTTCCACCTATGGGGAGAGAAAAGGGATGAAATTGTTATACCTTGTGCATTTTGAATTGGGAGGAAAAATGGATATGTTGAGAAGTTAGATGTGCACTTGGAGGTATTTTGGGTGGAAACCCTAACTCATTTGGGAGGTAAAAGGAGGTGGTTCCCATATTTCCTTTCTATTTTGGATTTTTTTCAAGCCTGTGTGTTTATTGGAAAGTTGTAAATCTTGTTTGTGTGTGTTTATTTGAAGGTGTTACAAATTTGTTGATTGTGTGTTTGTGAAAGCCATTATTTTTGTTGAGTTGTGAAATTTGTAAAACACACCTCATTATGCTTTGGTGGGGCTTGGGGCTAATAAGGAGGATGGATTCTCCTCTTATTGGATTAAAGGTTGGACGAGAACATCGCCTAATCCCCCTTTTCGTGTATTGTGATTCAAATTGAGAAGGTGAAAAGAGTGCTAGATTAAAGCTATGAAGTTGGAGAATGATATTCATATGGAGACTTTTGTATTGAGCCCAAAGGAATAATTCCTATGTTGTAATTTTGGCCATAACGTTCCACTTAGAGTGGAAGACTTGTAATCTTGTATTTCAATGGTGTAATTTCTTGTAAAATGTATCTATCAAACCTTGTATTACTATATTTGAAAGAAGCAATTTGTGAACCTTATTTTTAAACTTGTGATGTTATAGTAGAATGGAGAAATTTTAAGTTATACTTTGTTGGAAAAGAAAACCCTTCAAATCTAAATTTTATTCAAAGTTGTATTATGTATTTAATTGAAAGGAATGGTATTCTTGAATGGTTAGTGAATGTCAATTCTTTTTCAAGTATGGTTGGCAAAATTGAATTTGAAAGGAGAAAGGATAATTTTTTGTTAAGAATGTTATAATTTTAGGATCTCAAATTAATATGTAAAAAGGAAAGAATTAATTTTAGGATCAAACAAATGAACCCACCTAAACTTATATTAGGAGATTAGAGGAAAAGAAAAGAAAATAATAATTGTTTACAATCATATATCATTATTTTAATTTAATCATATAGATTTATATGCTTATATAAATTAAAAAATATATATATATATATTAAATAATATTTATTATGTATATAGTAATGCGGTGGAGGTTGTTTATTTAAACAAAGTTGAATTGTGTGTGTGTGTGTGTGTGTGTGTGTGTGTGTGTGTGTGTGTGTGTGTGTGTGTGTGTGTGTGTGTGTGTGTGTGTGTGTGTGTGTGTGTCTATGTGTGTGTGTGTGTGTGTGGCCTTCGGCCCCATATTACTTAATATGGGGTGGGGTGGGGTGGGCTCACCCCGCCAATTTAAATAAACTCTCATTGTAGTATAACAAGCCGCGACCTTATATATATTGTGCGCTACATTCTTCGGCCGAACCATTATTTTTTATATATTATTTTAAGTAAACGTGTATGTGTGTGTGTGTGTGTGTGTGTACTCAAACCCTAGATCCATGAGTATACCTCTTTGTTTTTAAAAAATAAAATGGGGCAAATATTGTCATATCCCGAATAGTGTAACTCTCCACAAAATGCAAAATAACAAATATAATACACGCATACCCTAGGAGAGGGATGTAAAACAACCCTCCAAATTTGTGTGTATCCATCCAAGAGCAATGAGCAACCCTTCATAGCTTTCATGGCCTCCATGCTCCCAAACCTACAAAACAAAATGAGATGGATTAGGGAAGAAAGGGAATAAAAGAGACTCCATAAGGATTTTAGGGCATTTTAGAAAACCTAAAATCCAAAGGCCCAAAATGATTTAATCTAATGGATGAGATTATATCCTACATAACTTAAAGTGATGGCAGTTTTTTATGGGAATGAGTTGTTAATTAAATGGTATGGGTAATATGTGAATGGGGCCACTTAAGGGCATTAGAGAGTTAGAATTAAAATGTGACCCTTGCTAGCATGGATTAAATAACATGTATTTGGCATTTGACTATGAGAACTAGATGAATCATATTGTGTAGGGATATTTTAGAAAATGTTCTAAGAAGATTAAATTAATTATTGGAAAATGCATAGTTAAATAAGTAATGTAGAGTAGGGGTGTTAAGTTATTGTGGGAAGTATGTTTAAACCAAGCTTAGAGAATAATCCCTAGAAAACTTAAGGAGAGTTAAACGAGTAAAATAATGAGGATGATTTATCCCTTATTTAATTAAAATTTAATGGAGACCTTAGGAGAAGATTAAATCCTAAAATGACTTTAGAAATTGATCAATAATATTTGATTGTTAATTGGGTCCCGAATTAAATTTTGGCGGAATAGAAATTATTAGACGTGAGTTAATTGGTCTCAAATAATGTTTAGGATCTTCTTAACAAAACAAAACAAAAATTACCGTAATTTCCCCAAATAATTAATGTGGTTTTGGAGCGTCGTTTAAGTGGGTGTCACATAGTGAGATCTTGGGTCACATATCTAGAGGGAAGTAACCCTTACACTAGGTCAACCTAGGGTTTCTAAGGCCCACGATCAAGATAGAGGAAGGAACCCTATTGAGATATCGACAAATGAGAGTGAAGAGGTATGGATCAACAAAAAATAAAGGAGCATGCAATAACTGAAATGAAAGTAACTAAGGAGTTGATATTTGATAAGAGTACTAAGCTAGCTAGCATCAAACATGTACAATACTAAACTAACATAGCACAATGAAGAAGAGGAAATGAACTAATCTATGCAAAGTGAAAAAGAAGGGTTAAAGCACTCACATGTACACGAAGGGTAGTCAGATGCATATATCTCCCCATAGAAGAAATATACACAAACATAATCACTATTAGGTGGAGTAGGGGAAGACCATTCATGTCCTAGAATCGTTATATGATGACCCAATAGTGCAAGAAATCATCCAAGAAGAGGGGTGTCCAATCCAATCCAAGAAAGATGCAAGATGAACCAAAATTAGAGTGAGAAAATGTGAAGATGGTGTAAAAGAGAAGAGAAAATGGCAGTTTGGATGTTTTAGCTTCCTATTTCTTATGAGTGTCAAATGAGGTGGAGGTATATATATGACACCATCTCCCATGGGAAATGGTGTCGGCCATGGAAAAATATAACACTAACACAATCTCCCATAAGTGGGTGTGTCAGGAAATGATTTAAAAGGTAATTAATGTGTCATGAAATGTAAAAGTAATGTCTTATGGGTCATGAAAGAGGATGAACAAGGTTAAAAATAGTTGAATGCAAGAAAAAATTCATGAGACTTAGGAGGACATGGATACCTAGTGTAAGGAGAACTAATACCAAGACAAAAATATTGACAATCTCTCAAAGTGCATTGTCTCTAACCCTTAACGGTTACATGAATGACCATCCCTCATTGCGGAGAAGGACCCTTAAGGAACCCACTCATGAAATAGATGCATCAGTGACCCTTATCTATACAAAGGAAATTATGTGTGAACTCTGCTAGTGCCCACTCACAACGATAAGCCTCGCTTTCTTAATTTCTCTCCTTTATCCCTCATCATTGTAAATTCCTTCCTTGTACCTCATATAAGCACTTTGCCACAAATTCAATGAATTGTTCTTGTGTGATCCCCATCGTATTTGGCCACCCCACAGAATTAGGATAGTTTACATTAAATCATGGGAGCCTCCCCATACACAAAAATAAGGGGCGTATCCCTATGATCATTGGTGGAAACACATAACTTGTAACAAGACAAATTATTTCACCAACAATGTACAAGTATCAAACTACCCTAAGTTGGATATGTTTGTACAAGTGCATCTTATAATTTCTTTACCAACTCTAAAAATCTTCATATAATCAAAACATTAATCCCAAATTTGTTGGTTGGCTTGGTCTAAGATAACATAGAAACTTCAATATGTCATTATCCTTATGCTAATAGTTGTGACATCATAATAGAAGTGGTCTTCTTACTAACACATTGTTTGATTGATTTTTAGTTGAGTATATTTCCTTGCTTGTCATTCCCATTTCCTTATTCGTGGCTTCACACACACACACACACACACACACACACACACACACACACACACACACACACACACACACACACACACACACACACACACACACACACACACACACACACACACACACACACACACACACACACACACACACACACACACACACACACACACACACACACACACACGCACACACACACACACACGCACACACACACGCGCACGCATCTTATCTTACACCAAGTAAGATATGCCTCTTTAATGTATCTTGGAATTGATCATATGACTCTATAATTCCTCATACAATCACAAATTTAATCTCATATGAGTAGTTAGCTGATTTGGTCCATGGTAATATAAACAATCTAGTATGTCATGATCTTTAGGCGAATAAGGTTGATGTCACGATGGAAGTGGCCCTCTTACTAGCATAATGATTTATTTTTTCAAGATTATTATGTTTTCTTTGGCTTTCCCATCTCCTCTTCTACGGCTTCATACATATAGATATACATACATACATATGTATATATACACATTCACATATGTGTGTGCATGTGTGTATGTGTGTGTGCATAAACGCACACATATATATGTGTCTTACCACCTCAAGTTAGCTATGGATCTTTGGTGCATCTTGTAATTTCTTCCACGATTCTAAAAATCTTCATACAATCAAAACATCAATCCCATATTGGTTGTTTGCCTTGGTACATGATAACATAAAAATGCAATACTTCATTATCCTAATTTGCCGATAGGGGTGATTGCCTAATATAAGTGGTCATCTTACTAATGTCTTGGTTGATTAGTTGCAAGATTAATTTATGTTTTTCTCGGGATTCTGATGTCGATTTTTGACACACACACACACACACACACACACACACACACACACACACACACACACACACACACACACAGTGTGCATGCATACATTTAAATACATCATTTACTACCTCAAGTTAGATAATCCACACACATACAAACACACACATTGAGGTTAGACATGCATTTAAATACATCATTTACTACCTCAAGTCAGATAATCCCCACACACACAAACACTTATTTAACTCGAGAAATGTGTGTGTGTGTGTGTGTGTGTGTGTGTGTGTGTGTGTGTGTGTGTGTGTGTGTGTGTGTGTGTGTGTGTGTGTGTGTGTGTGTGTGTGTGTGTGTGTGTGTGTGTGTGTGATGTACTGATTAATTTTAAATACATGTCTTATTATTAAAATTTTAAATATGCATCTTGAGATTGTTTGTATGACTATAAAAATCCTCATACAATCTAGCTTGATCCACATTAACATACAAACACTAATATATCATAATCCTTATATCAATAGAGATGGAACTATAATAGAAGTGACCCTCTTATTAATATATAATGATTGATTTCTCAACCTTCCAATCTCATCTTCTATTACTTTATAATCCACACACACTATATAACTATATACAATTACTTGGAACTCAAAATAAGGGAAAACATAACTTTTCATGGGAAATAGGATACGAAGAAAGGCGTAAAATTGTAAAAAAACAAAAAGTGAAAGGAATATAAATATTAAAAAAAATAGTTTCTAACTTATTCAATTTAAAATATATTACTGATATGTGTTTTTTATTTTTTAAAATAATTTAATTATAATGAAAATTAAGATATTATTTTCTTATGGAAAGAGATCTTATATTATATGAATGCAATAAAATACAAGATATATTTCAGCCAAAAAACAGGCGGTATGAGATCACACCCCAAAACCACGAACAAACTAGGCTAAGCGTAAGACAAAAAAAAGAACTAGGCAGCGCCTAGGAAACCATCAGAACACAAAATTATGTAGCAGCAACAAACATTCCTGAAGTAGGAGGATCATGATGGTCCAACCAACCCGAGCTAGGGAGGTCCTTGCCAGCATCTGGAATGTCCCAACCAAGAGGATTTTCTTCTTCTTTTGCCTCCTCCCGAGTGGGGATGGCAAAAGAGATGTGGGGAAACTTATCAAAGGGAAGCAGTGGTGGCGGTGGTGATGAACGTAGGTTCTAGCCATCCAACATGTGTTTCTTGGGGCCGACAGGTGAGCCCCACCTGATTTGGTGAGCAGGGGAACCTCAACCTTGTTGGTGAGTGAATCCTTTATTGTTGAGGGTGGGGCGAGTGACAAGCCTAACTAAAAGAACGCCATTGAGAATGGTTGCGACAACCACCATGACCATGTGGCGAGGAGCACCAAGATGGAAAGGGTGGCTCCTAAGAAACGTTGCGCTGTGGCATCATCCCATCACGCAACAAATTTCAAGGTGGTCCACTTCTAGAGAAACTTTGTTAGCCTGGACTTGAATCTATAGAAACACATTGGAGATAACCATAGATTTGTTATACACTGAAAATTATTGATCAACTTCAAAATTAGCAAAGAAAAAATTATTTCTTTCTTTCCATATCCAAACATAATTTCCCCTCTGAAACATGCCAAATTTGAGTGAATATAGGTAGAAGTTTGGGGTTATCATCTAAAAGGATATTATGCCAAATAAAACAATGCGGTCTGAGAGGAAAGAAAAATGAGTGTATCCAATTTAAGAAAATTGTGGTTTCAACAAAACCAGAAGAGATACATTAGCGTTTCCAAGTGGCTACATAATGGGTACTTGGGAACCGGATTCCAATTTGAAGAAGGCGAGACCCCATGAACTTAGATGTTAATCTATATTATTAAAAAAATTAAATTCATTTCTATTATTTATGTAAGGGTTAAATTTACTACCTTTAATGTCTAATTGGTATTTTACTCGATCAATATTTTAAAAAGATCATTTTTAAAGTCAAATATGACCAATAATGTGTAAACATCTTGTAGTTCCAGCTCTGTCCAAAATACTCGCTAGTATTTTTAGTTTGATTTTATTGGACACCATAAAAGAAAAGAATTCTTGCTACTTTTGAATTTAGTGTAGTAATTTGCCCATACCAAAATATCAACCGAGAAATAGAATTAGTTGACATTTTTGTAGAGATACTACACTATCCAAAATTAGAGTGTTTTCCCACAACATTTATATTAAATTCTCATTGGAACCAATGAACTAGAAAATCTAGTTGAAAATAATGAAGCTCCCAAATATTATATTGGAATTATAAAATATGACATACTATATTCAAGCCTTCATGTATGCACAACTCATGAAACATATTCGATTTCAAAATGTTGGATACAACTAAACCAATATTTATTCAATTTTGTATCAAGACACTTTACGCCTCACGTCCTCTTTTGAACAATCCTATGGTCGACCTATTGAAGAAAATGTAATAAAACCATCTACAAGTGTTATTAATGCCATAGTTGTTATATCTATTACAAAATAGTCAAACTTGTAATAGATAGAATTCTTGATAGTCCTTCTATTGACCGGAGAATGTACATATTGATATTGGCTATGCAATGTGATATATGTGTGTGTGTGTTAAATATTAAGGTGAAAAAATATTTTTAATATTTTTTTTAAATGAATCAAGCAATTTCATCAATGAACTAATTAATTTTATGTTTTAGAATTAAAATAATTGAATAATAAAATATTGGTGTGAAGGTTTTATATAGAACTTGAATCCTCTCGAATACATGCTTTACTACGTCAAGTTAGATATGCATCTTAAGTGCATCTTGGAATTGCTTAAAAACTCTAAAAATTCTCATGATTCCCATTGTTCTCATTTCATCCTATATGGCTTCATAATTGTGTGTGTGTGTGTGTGCGCGTGTGTGTGTGCTTGTGTGTGTGTGTGTGTGTGTGTGTACAAGGCGCGTGTGTGTGGTGTGTGTGTGTGTGTGTGTGTGTGTGTGTGTGTGTGTGTGTGTGTGTGTGTGTGTGTGTGTGTGTGTGTGTGTGTGTGTGTGTGTGTGAGATGTACTATTACTTATAAATACATGTCTAATTATCCAACTCAAATATGCCTCTTTAGGTGCAAAACAAGATTGGGATTGCTTTTACGACATTTGTAAAAATACTCATACAATCTAGCTTCATGCACATTAACATACAAACACTAAAATATCTTTATTATTATATCAATAGAGGTGACGGTATAATGGAAGTGACCCTTTTATTAATATAATGATTGATTTCTCGGCCTTTCCATATCCTGTTTTATAACTTTAGAATCCACATACACTATATTAGTATATACAATTGGCTTTATATATTCTAAAAATCATGATACATGATATTGCCTTTTATTCATATTGGACATGATGAAACTAAAAATAAGGGAAACCATAATCTGTTAATGAGAAATAGGATACGATGAAAGGCGTATAAATTGTAAAACAACAAAAAAGTGAAAGGAATATAAATATTACAAATTTAAAATTTAATTTCTAACTTATTCACTTTAAATATATATTTTTATTTTATTGATACATGACTTTTATTTTTGAATAATAATTTAATTATTATCAAAATTAAGATATTATGAACTTGGATGTTAATCTATATTGTTAAAACATTTCAAAGTCACCAAGGCGGTAGGTATATTGTCTTCACCAATGACAATATTTGATTTTACTAAAACCAATATAAAATTGTCATCTGTGTGATTCCATACTTTTTGTATCAAGTTTGATAACGAAGTTCTTAAAATTAAAATTTAAAAAAATAGGATGTTTATTTAATCTTATTGGGCAATGGTTTATTCTTAGTGAGGCACATGATAAATTTTTAAAAATTAGAACGGACTATAATTTTTGGAGAGAATATTTTTACTTTTTTACTATTGGAACTGCCCTTTATATTAATAAAAATAAAAGAGAGTTACATAGTAAGGGGTGAATGGATAAACACACGACCCCAGAATTCCATAAGAGTACCAAGAAAGGTAAAAACACCATAAGGGATACATCAACATGCCCACGTAAGGCAAGCAGAGTGCACATTAAAAAAAGACGCGCCACCATAATCAAGCACACAACACTGCACTAGGAGGAGGGGGAGGATCATCCCAATGAGGGATGAAAGATCCACTATTAGGCTCTACCAAAGGAGGATCCACCTGCCAACCATCGTGATCATGATACTGCATCTATAACATAACCATAATTCCCCAACTAGTGGGAGAAGATCATACAATGATTCGCATGGCTGATGGTGGATAACCCCACCGTGGAGATCTGGCAACACCTTCCCTATGGAGGAGGGTGGCAAAGGCCAAGGTGCCGAAGCTAAAGATCTGGTGGGACACGAATCATAGTGCAAGGTGCACTCCCCAATGATTAAAAATATTATGTAGATGAGAAAACTCTAGGGAAACCATTACAACTTGAGATTGAATCTATATGTGCATAGTAGATATAACAATCACCTTGTCATTAGTGGAAAATTGAGTAATGATTGATCATGCTTGAAAATTAAATCATTGTGAGATTTCCAGATATGAAATAGAATACAAGCTCAAAACAAATGCCAAAGTGTATCAATGTAATGAGGCCAAGGACTGAAGTCACCAAATAAGGCCAGGCGCCAAGGGAAGAAATCAGGGTGATAAGGCTGAAACAAAGAATGGATCCACTTCCAAATCATCTGAGCATAGGGAAAAGACCAAAAGAGGTGTTTGAACGACTTGGGGTGAGAGAAAAAAGGACAATTAGGATTAGGGATGCCAATATGACTAAGCCTTTCACCTACTGAGTAAACCTTGGTAAACAAGACACCAGAGAAAGTGGTTAACTTTAGGCTCAAGAAGAGAGTTCCAAGTACAAGAAAGTCAACAAAGCCAAGTGGAATGTGTAGAGTGTAATCCCCACCGAGAATTAAGCTTATCAATGGCAGGAAAGAGCAGGCTCAACAACTGGTAAATGGTCCGAGTGTTGTATCAGAGGAAGGAAATTTCTCGATTCCACCGCCTAGTCATGCCACCAAGTTGTAGGAGGTTGAAGCCCAAATTTATGGAGCATAACATTTGGTAGGAGCTCTTGAATTTTATAGATAGATGGAAGGTATGAATAAGAAAGATTAAATTTCATCTTGAGTTAGGGCCACAAAATCCAGTCATTATGGTTCACTAAATCCTAAATGGTATGAATGCCCTTGCGGAAGAAGAGCTGGATCACTTTGATGCTTGGAGTTTTAGCAAGTAGAAGATCACCTTCAATGATGATAGGAGACCACCAAATATTCTATGAATTGTAATAAAACCTTGTGCAAAATCCATCGCCAACTCAGCCGCATCAAAGGCTTCACTTGTTTGAAGGCTTTCCAAATACATTGGGTAACAAAAGTACCAATAATTTTAACAGGATCCGAAGTGATAATAATAATATGCAACCCAATATTGTTCCATCACTTCTTATCGTAAGGGGCTCTAGATTCAATACAATAGCACAAAAGAATTTTCCTTGTCTGATTACCCGATAAACACTGGATCACCCATTTAGTAGATAAGGTAACACTCTGTCGGTAGACATCAATGATCCTCATCTCATATTGATCATGAGGAAGGCATATAACACCCCAGGTAACTCTATGAAAACCACTTGAACTAGAAATTTTACACCATAAAAATTTTCAAGTAGCTTGGAAAGCCAGGTGAATGAATTTCAAGAAGGGCACCAACACATAAAGTAATATACATGAGTAGTGGAAATAATCTTAGTGCAAGCTTGGAATTTTCTAGCCAAAGATAAGGGTTTGGAATACCATTTGGTAACTTTCTGCTCCACCCTGTTAATAACATAATGCCACAAAGTCACAAAGTCACTATCAAAGGCAAAAGGAATGCCCAAAAATCTGAATTTCTCCCCTCGACTAATCCATTTCCAAGGGTAGGACTTCATCCATTCCAGAGAAGGTAAAAGCTATGTCAATACCCTAAGGTTTTAGCCATTTGAATACTGGAACTAGAATCCAAACAAAAAGTGTCAAGACATTCAAAGACCCTGGAAACATTCTGCTCCAATTCAACAATAGTTAGAAAGGAATCATTAACGAAGTGGCCATTGATAAGTTGAGTCACATGATTGAAGGATAATCCCCTAAATGTGACCTTGCGTAGCTTGACGAGAAATTAAATAACCCAACGCATCAAAGACTAAACACAAATAACACCAACTCAAAAGGGAACCCTTGTTTGATAGAGTGTAAAAGATAGATGGCATTGGATTGATGATCATTAATGGTGAGCCGAGAAGAAGCATTTAAAAAATAGGTGTTAACGGTCAATTGAAATAAATCACCAAATCCAAGGGCTTTGAGCATGACAAGGATGAAATTCCACTTAATGTGATTGTAATCTTTCTCGAAATAAGTATTGAGGAATGATGAACTCTATGAAGAAACCAGATCATTCCATGCCTTCCCAAACCACAATAAGATTATCCAAGATGTAATGACCTTTGAAAAAACTAGTCTCGCTTTCGGTGAAAATGATTTTAGACAAAAATCCGTAATGGGAAGAGCCGATTGCCTTAGCAATAATTTTGTAGGAAACATTCAACAGGTGATCAGCCACAAATTAATCATGTTGGTGTGTGTGACCTACCTAGTCATTGTCCACATCACATGGTGAGTCATCTCACCTTGTGAGAATCATAGGTCTTAGGGTGTCAAATGACAAGTGTTATATTATGTCATCGAATCTATCATTGTCATTTGTGTTAGTGCATCATAAGAGTTACATTCCTTATTTGGAATTGTAACTCCTCCTTTAGTGGCGTCATAGGATTTCTTTCCTTGTTTAGGCATGGGGGTTACACAACACCCCTATTTGTACTTCCTTTTTCGATCTATGAGCATGAGAAGACATGTTTTCTTATTTACATATTCTTTCCATTGTTCGAATCTTGCTTATTGCATTGGAGCTACTACGTTACCATCGGAGTACAACTTCGTTGTGGTGCATTGTTTCGATATCGGTTCTCACATATCCCTCTCTCATGGTATCAAATTGTGAGGTTTCAGTAAACATGCACTCATTATTTTTGAGTTGTTGATTACTTCTGGTTTCGTTTTAAATCATTCCTTGTGCAAGTTTTTATTTTAAATCATTCCTCGTGCAATTTTTCGTTGTTTATTCTGGAATATTGCTAATATTTTTAATAGTTGTTATGTGGAGTTTGTGTGTTTTTTTGGGGTTTGTGCATGTGTGCAGGTTTGTGTTTTTCACCACTAGATTTCATTGTTTTTGTCACATCTTGGTGGGAAAGCACTTGATTAAAGGTTGGTTCATTTTTGGTCTCATTAGATTTCTTAAATAAAATTGATTATTTTGGAAAAAAAGTTTTTTTACCTTTATACATCTCCATCCTTGTTGTTCCATATAGTTTCATCCTCTACTTTAGCTCTCGGGTTCTATCCTTGTTTGCATGTTATTCCATTGCATGTGGGGTTTGTGCCTTGAGCCTGCTCTAACTCGGTTGCATTGACCATTCTCATTGCATTGGTGTCGGTCTTACCTTACCGTGTTTGGATTGAGCTCTTTCTATTTTCCATTTGGCTCCCGAGCGTGTTGTTTGAGCTTGCTTTTGGTTGTTTTGTTGTGTGTGCATTGTTTGGCTTTTTCGGTCTGCATGCATTATTTTTCTTGGGTCGTGCCTTACCTCTGCTTGAGCTTTGTCCCTTGCTTTCTCAACTCTTCTTTGGGCCATTCACCCTATGTTAATTCCGCTACCTCATCCTTGCCTTTCTTGCCTGGTTTCCTATTTTTTTCTTGGCCGTTTGGAGCCGTTATGCCCCTGCTGCTAGTTGTATTCTCCACATGGGGCTCTTCTCCACATCCCATGCTGTGAGCTTGCCCCTTCCCTTGACCTTGACCATTGTTCAAATCCATTTTGTCCCGATTTTACACACGTGGGTTCTTATTATAAAATGGGGTTAGTTTTAAAATGCATGATGTTTTAAATAATAAAATGGGTCCTTTTAAAAAGTGAGTGAAGTATTACTAGCAATCGCATGTGTTTCATGAGATGTGAATGCCGAATGGTAAATGTTATTTGATTTAGAGGTATAGTTATTACTTTTGTAGTTGATGTTGATTAAGGGTGTGATTGTTTTTGTAAGTGTAGAAATATAGATGGGCCACTTAATTTTAAGGTTGTTTATATATTTCAAAGTTGTTATAAATTCGCACATGAATACATTTGATACCATTTTCACTAGTTAATTTATTTTATAGTTGATGTGGTATGTATTTAATTTGGATTTATTGTGTTAGTTGTGCATCGATTGTTCGATTGGTGTTTTGTTGGAAAAAAATTTATTATACAGCTGATAATGTGTGTGATTGAAAGTTGAAGTGTAGGAATTTAGTTGAAACATTACATTGAAATGTTGTATGTGTACATTTAATTATGTTACAGATTCGTACATTTAAAGTTACTTTTCATATTTGAAAACATTAAAAAATGAAGATATACATACACATAATGAGACATGTATAAATTTGCAGTATTTATATCATGAATGGTAGCCTTTAGTGGGAAATTTTAGTTTCAATAAACATGATTACATTTGATACCCCTTGAACGAAAGTGTCGGTTTGGATAGAAGAAGTGTTGAGTATAGTAGTAGTGGAGGTGTTATCAAAGCAGAGGGTAGTATTTACGATGGGTTGAGTGATAGTAGTCTTGCTTCCTCCTTTCTTCTTGCTCCGAGTGTTGGTACGTGCACCATATTTGAGTATCTCTTGAATGAAAAAGTAGGTGAAATGCGTAGATTTGCAAGCGAGGGAACTCTGGAGAAAGTTGTGAATGTCAAACCCTACCTTTCAGTGGTTCCAATGTCGATAGTTTCTCTGTGCAAAGTAAGTCCTTATGACTTGTGGATAGTTAATCCCGTGCCATTTTAATTGGAAATTGTCTTCGATTCCCTCTCGAAATAAGGGGTATGGGAATATGTAATGGGTTGGAGGGATACCAACATGGGTTGTTGTATCTATCAAATTTTACAAGTAGAGGCGAGGAGATGTGGTTGATGTTGTGAGTGAAATATTATAAACTAAAATCCTTTTTGTCGTAGTTTTTAATATAAAGTTAAGATAGGCTTTAATTATATGTGGTGCCTTTATATTAAGGTGAGTATAGTTTTAAAAGGTTGGCTTTTAAAAATAAAGTTTATATCTCATATAGTGGATTTTTTAAATAAGCTATTTTCTTATAAAAAGGGGGTAAGCCTTTAATATAAGGTAAAGTTGTTTTATAAGTTAGATCTTAATTGTTTTATTGGATTTAATTTATTTTTCACAGTAGGATTAATTTAATTAATCTTCTTAGGGGTTTATTTATTAAGTATTTAATTGATTATTAAACTCCTTTATTCTAGATTAGTAGAAATTTAAAATAGTCAATTATCTAATGTTATTATTGATTTTTGTCCCTTTATCTTCTAAAATTAAGTTAATTGGACATTTCTAAAAGGTCAATTTTTTAGCGTTATTGGCTATTTTTTCTCTAATCGTGTGTTGAAGTGTGTTGCAACATTTCTAGCCTTTTTTGGAACCTTCATTGCATCCTGGAGGTCATCTGGACTCATTTCGAGTCATCTTGAGCATTGTAATAACCCTTGATCCTCTTGTCTACGGGTTAGTGAGCACACCGCAACAACCCTGCGAAGCATAGGATTATATTGTCAAAGCGATGTGAGATGTTGTTTCTCACATGGGACTCTTTCCCCCTTCCTTATTTTCTCATTTCGTGCTTGCTTACTAGTGTTTGTTCAAATTGTGTGTGTCGAAACACATTGTGGTCTCCACTTGTGCGTTATTACACCAATTGCAAGTGAGTGACCAAACATTTCACACCACACAAACACACCTAATTGTAACAACGCACTAAAACTATAAAGTGCCAAACTCGGGGTGTAATATTGTTCTAGGGTGGTTGTTTCTTTTCTCTCTCCTTCCTTCTACATTCTTTGGTTCTATCTCTTCATTATGGATATCTCTAAAGTATCGATGCTCACACCTTTTAATTTCTTCGAATGGAGATCTAAAATTATATTGGTTTTGCAAAGTAAAGGGTTATACCATGTTACCATGGGATTAGAGACAAAACCTAATGATGAACCCAAAAATCTAAGTGGTTCAACCATTGTGATGAAGCCTTGGGTCTTCTCTATATGTCTATCTCTCCTAACTTTCTCTTCCACATTGAAACTTCTTTGACACCCGATGAAGCCTGGAAAATGCTCAATGAGATGTTTGGGAAGCAAGATGACATGAGAGCTCATGATTTAGAGAACGAACTACTAGGGTTAAATCCTAGTAACTTTGAAAGCTTGTAGGCCTTCTTATCAAAGTTTTTCCACACTAGACTGCTTCTAAAGGAATGTAAAATGGAGAAGAAAGACTCACAATTGATTTTGTCGATTCTTTCTAAGTTAGGTCCTAAATACTTTGTCTTTCCACTTTCCACGCCAAAAAATTTTCCTTGGGTAGTGCTTGGACGATGCCCTCATTTGACAGCTTTACATCCTAACTCATTCGAGAACAGGAAAAACTCATTCAAATGGGGACTCTACAGACCAAGTCACATGCCCTTGTGGTGAATAAGGGAAAAAATGAAAAGAAGAAAGAAACACATGACCAACCCAAGAAAGAAACCAATATCAACCAATCCCAAGCTAATCCTAACACTAACACTTTAACTTCTAGGCCTAAAGCGAATAAGAAAAAGTGTAAATGCTCCTATTGTAAGTATCTTGGCCATGAAGAGCATCAATGTTTTTGGAAACAAATTGATCACTTAACTCAGTTACTTGAGAAGAATAAAATAAGTTTTCCTGAATCCGTCAAACAAAATGCTCAGAAGGGTGAGTCTTCTAAAGCAAAGGAGTCTAAAAAGGAAAAGAAGAAATGTATGGCCCTCGTAGCTAGATCATCTCCATCATCAACTTGGATCATCGATTCGGTTCCTCACACCACATGGATTCTTCATAGGTTGAATTCTCTAGCACTGAACCATGTGGCAATTCCCAAATCACGTTGGATGATGACTTTTATGTGTTAGTTTTACGGTAGTGGATCGGTAGAGATAGAAGGTGGAACATTTAACCAAGTGTTTATTATTCCCAATATCTCTACCAATCTCATATTAGCTTACCAAATCACCCACTTTGGTGAGGGAATGCAAGTGGAATTTGGTCCTAACTCGATGATCATTCGTGAACTTAACTCTGACTGCACTGTGGCTGAGGGAAAGGTGGATCACCATTCATGGTTGTATACCTTTTCCCACTTTTCTTCTGATTTGAAGCCCAATGCCTTGCTCACTCATGCAGATGATCTTAGCAAGATATGGCATGAGTGTTTTAAGCATCTAAATTATCATTGCCTTGAACAATTGAGCCAAAATTAAATGGTAGATAGGTCACCCTGAAAGTTAAGTTTTGTAAGGGTCTTTGTGAGGGTTGTACCCTTAGAAAGCACCCTAAAAAAATATTTGACAAGGGAAAATATTGGAGAGCTACTCGTCCCTTCGATCTTGTTCATAGTGATGTTTCTAGCCCTTTTCCATCTCCTTCTTTCACCAGAGTTCTATATATACTAACCTTCATTGATGAATTTTTATGTTATACTTGGGTGTATTTTCTTAAGCTTAAGTCTGAAGTCTTTGAGCATTTTCAAAACTTTAAGGCTCTTGCTGAGAAACAAGCAGAATGGTCTATCTATGTTTTTCGAATCAAAAATGGATGTGAGTATGTGAGCAATACATTTGAGGATTTCAGTACTTCTTAGGGGATTTCCTTGGAGTGTACGGGTTACTTTACAACCCTTCCCAAAATGGAGTTATAGAAAGAAAGAACCAACACTCAAGGAGATGGTTACTTGTATGGTTCACTCGAAGTTCCTTCCTCCGTAGTATTGGGCTGAAGCAATGAATTGTGCTTGTTACATTCAGAATCGTGTTCCACACAAGGAAGCAAGAGGGATGAAACCCTTTGAAGCTTGGTTTGGACACAAGCCTGATGTTGAGCACTTTCAAGTCTTCGGATCCAAGGCTATGGCTCAAATTCCCAAAAATAAACACAAGGCATTAGATCCAAAATCCAAACCTTGTATCTTTTTGGGTATCTTGATGGCATGAAGGGATATAAATTGTTGAACCCTACAACCCGCGAGCTTTATATTGAGAGAAGTGTGAAGTTTGATGAGTCATCCTTGACTTTTACTTCCACTGAGGTTCTTTTTCCCACTGATTCAGATTTTGACTCTTCAGATGATGATGATGTTGAGCAAGTCTCTCCTCTCCCTACTCCTCCCGATCCTCAAACTTTTGAGTCTTCTGATTTTGATAGTAGTGATGATGAGGAATATCTTCCTTCTCACTCAAGTGAAGAATCTTCTGACTCTAAGCTTGATCCTTCAGACCTCTTTGGGCTAGGAAAACTTTGCAAAGTGTTGGAGATTTAGTTGGAGATCCTTTGGATGAGAGATGTACTCACTTAGACTTCATTAGACCCCACTCCTTCTTTGCCTCTGATTTTGATCCACAGTCTTTCCAAGAAGCTTCTGGGATTCCTGAGTGGGATTCTACCATGGCTGAGGAGTATTCCTCACTCATAAAGAATGACACTTAAGATATTTCCCCTCTTCTAAAAGGAAGAAAAAAATTCGGCGTAGGTGGGTATATCGGACAAAGTATGGAGCCAATGGAGAATTCAAAAAGTATAAATCGTGACTTGTAGCTAAGGATTTCTCCTAGGTAGCTGGGGTTGATTACTCGAAACCTTTGCTCGCATTGCAAAGTTAACTCCCATTCAACTAAACCTCACCATCACTTGCTGCTAATAGATGGGAAGTCCGCCGATGGATGTTAAGAGTGACTTCCTTCATGGGGGCCTAGAGGAAGAGATCTATATGGAACAACCTTTAGGTTATGTCCATGATCCATCCCTCATTTTCAAGTTAAAGAAGTCTCTCTACGGCCTTAAACAAGCCCCTCGGGCTTGGTATGCCAAGATAGAATCCTTTTACTTACATCAGGTTTCACTTGGTGTCACTCGACCCAAATGTGTATATTTTGTGGTAGGATGAATCCATGCTTATTATTGTTCTATATGTTGATGACTTGTTGATCATGGGTAGCTCTTCCTCTATCATTATTATGTGAAGATCTCCTTGGCCAACAAGTTCTCCATGTATGACTAAGGATTACTTCATTACTTTCTTGGGATCCAGATTTCACAATCTGACTCAGGAATTATGATCTTGTAGCCTAAGTACTCTCTTGATTTGTTTTCTCGGTTTCACATGTCCGATTGCAAGTCCTCGCCTACTCCTTTTTTCCGGCTCAACTTGGTTTCTAATTTCTCTTTCCCATTAGTTGATGGTACCCTTTATCGGAAGTTGGTGGGGAGCTTGATCTACCTTACTCACACTCGACCAGATATATCGTATGTTGTTGGGATCATGTCCAGATTTATGTAAGATCCTCATGAGCTGCATTTAAAATTAGCAAAGTAGATCCTTCACTATGTTCATGGCACTCACATAGATGGTATTCATTACTTAGGAGGGATTGAGATTGACTTGGTTGGATTTACAGACTCAGATTGGGCGGTGATCTAGATCATCAGAATTCTACCTCAGGCTATAGTTTCACTCTTGGTTCAGTCCTGTCAGTTGGTCTAGCAAGAAGTAGAATTTCATTTCCATATCATTAATAGAAGTCGAGTACATAGGAGTAGTTAATGCTGCCACAAAATTTGTTTGGTTACAAGGTATCTTGATAGAGTTTGGCATCCACTTTCGGTGGCCTACCATTATCTATTGTGACAACATGAGCACTATCTCAATTTATAGAAATCTAGTTCAACATCAGTGGATGAAGAAATATGAGATTCACATGCACTTCATATGGGAGCCAATACATGAAAACATCATCAACATACAGTATGTTCAGATAACTAATCAGGTTGTAGACATATTCGCCAAACCCTTCACTAAGGTGAAATTTCTTCACTTGCAGTCTCTTCTTGGGGTGAGGACTATTGTATTCACCCATATTCTTCAAGTTATATAGTTATTCTCCTCCTCTTCTTCCTTCTAGAAAGATGTTGTTTGTATATGGGAACCTTATCAGGCCTTTAGTTACCAAGCCCCATTGACACATCTTTCTTAGTTGTCTAGGGGAGTTATTTTTTCTATTCTGGATTACCATGACCTCTACCTCGGCATCGATGAAAGGGGGAGTTGGTGTGTATGACCTACCTAGTCATCAACCACATCACATGGTGATTCATCTCACCTTGCAAGATTCATATAAGTCTTAGGGAGTCAAATGACAAGTGTCGATTCTGTCATAGAATCTTTCATTGTCATTTGCGGTGCAAGTCGATGGTCATAGGAGTTACATTCCTTATTCAGAATTGTAATTCCTCCTTTAGTGGCATCATATGCATCGGTCAAGTCATATGCATCAAGTAGCATCATAGGATTTCTTTCTTTGTTTAGGCATGGGGTACACAACACCCTTATTTGTACTTCCTTTTCGATCTATGAGCATGAGAAGACTTGTTTTCTTATTTGCATACTATTTCTATTGTTTTAATCTTTCTTATTGTGTTGGATCTACGATGTTACCATCAGATTACAAATTCATCGTGGTGCATTGTTTCAATATCGGTTCTTGCATATCCCTCTCTCAATTCATTTGTTCATGGTTGCGTGTTTTGGGAATGAATTTAATGTTTCCATGATTGATGAAACTCCCAAAGAGAGAGAGAGAGTTTGGAGAGCTTCATTATAAACCCGAAGCATATCAGGTTCCATAAAAGACTAGGTTTCTTTGTAAAACTCACTTGGGAAACCATCCAAATCAGGATACTTGTCATCTACAAGGTTGTATGGAGCTCCTCCAAAGTGAGAGGGACATCGTAGTAAGAACAATCTCTAGGTTAAATTTTATTAGGCACCACATCAATACATTTCTACATATTTGTATCATGCTCAATGAATCCTCCCGAACTTGAAAAAAATAGATGGTATTTCTTGACAAAAGCATTAGTGATCTCTAGGAACTCAATAAGCCATTAGTGAGAATCATAAATAACTTTGATCTATTGATGAACATCTTTGGCCCAGACGGATTTGAAAAATATTTTAGTGGCTTCAACCCCACCCTAAGCCATTGAATTCTTGACCAAATATGCACACCATATACCAAATGGGATTCAATAAGTTTGAGTTTGTGCCGAATACCAACAACCTAGAACTAAAGATGAGAATCAAAAGGATTGGTCTCAAGAAGTAGAGAGATCCTTATAAATTATTTGGGAAAAGTTGAATTGTACCACCTACGAATGTAGGCCACCTATTCACCAAATTGGTGTATCCACCTAGTGGTGCAGTGAATCACTGCCTCCCACCATGAAATCTAGTTGCCAATAAAGGGAAGACGTGGCACCATGTTCAAAATTTTGGTGATGAGTATGAGCAATCCAGATGACTCTAAAAGATAAACATTAAGATAGAATTGATTTTTGGGCACCTTGGGAGGGTCCCCCTGCCAAACAACCTTAAATGTGATTAGATGGTGGTTTGAAAAAAGCACTTCTGACCATACCTTGATAACGGAGGATCCTTGCGTGTCAAAATCAAAATAAGGCTATTGTGAAAGAAGTGCACAGTTGAGTCATTTTAAAACCCGATCATATCCTTCTCAAATATTAGTCCAAGTGAACCATTCTTGGTCTTTAAATTCCTTCCACCATCTGAGAAAAGGATCAGAAAAACCCCAATAGAATTTAAAATAATACCAGGCCACACATTTACCAATACACCAACGCATAGGAAGGGTGCCACATTTATCATCCGGGTGCTCCACCATATTAAATTCGCCACACACTAACCAATAAGCAAAGGGTAAGTTGTCACCTAACCATTTCCATAATATTGTTCTTTTAGGACCGTCATTAGGGGCATAAATATTAAGAATACCAAAAGAAAGGTCATTAATACTCATAATCATGTACACAACCCTATTATCGAGGTCCTGGCTCGGTAGTGATTAATGCCAAAAATTTCAGCACAATGGAAATGCTAGCACCACCTCTACCTTCAATATGTTGCGTGTGGAAATGTAAAAATCAAGGGCAATGCAAGTTAGAGTATTTTGAAGCAAACAAATGGAAATATTGATTTCCTATAAACAAATAAAATTTAAACTACTAATTAACTGGCAATCTAAATGAACATAGAATTTTCATGAGGGCTCTATTAAACCTTAAATAATCCATGAGATGAAACACATTAAAAATTAGACATATTAAATTCCCCCTATCCATTAGGAATTCCATCCTCGGAACCAAGAATGGAAAAATTGTTGGCAAGAAGAAGTTGGTTTGAATCATTATGCTAAACATGAATGAAGTGGTGTTTGGCCCATTTTGTCCCCACATGTTACATGAACCCTATCGGGGTGGAATGCATGAGAATCACAGTAGAAGATAGGTTGATGCAAAATTCCCAATATTATCTGAATTGGATCGAGTAACTTGCTCTGCGAGCACTTGAAAAGAATGGAAATCGAATGGTGGGTTGCACCACTCTTGACTCATCCCTAGACGATGGAGGGTAAGAAGAGGTAGGAAAAACCTCAATAGTAGGTTTCACACCTAAGATCTTCTTAATTCTAACCACATTACAACCATCACACGGAGAGTCATCGTTAGACTTAGAAATGATAGGTCATGTGTTGGTGTTGGCTTGGAGCGGGCCAAAATTAGACGATCTCAAATGTGATAGTCCAGACACGACAACAAAAGCATGTTTTGGGAGGTTAAAATAAACCACCTTTTGAGATATACACAAGGACCCTACTTGAATATCCAAATGGTACCGTAGACCTTTCGCAAGATCCACTTCGACATGCACACACTTGTTGGGACGAGAAAAGAAAAAATATTTAGTTCATGGTAAATCACCCTACCAATGGGTTTCACAATTTCTGGTAGAAAGGACCGGAGATGAACAAGAAGGCCAAGAAGATGAATCCAAATAGGGATTCGAATGAGACTTGGCTATTAGGATTAAAATCTTGGGTCCATGGAGAGAGCACAAGCAAGGTATTACCTAAGTACCAACATGTCGCCTTAAGAAAAATGGCTTGAAGTTGAGAAGGCTCATGAAATGAAAATATATATAACCTTTTGGTGAGGTCACGAACACCGATACCAAGATACCATTAGACTTCCAATGGTTTTTCATCCAATTTTGTAGGTAGGTTTCTGAGGGAATACAACCACAAAAATAAGCAATAAGGCAATGGTTTTGATACCACTTGACAACAAGATCCAAATATTCATAAAAATTATTACATCCGGAGGGGATTCAGAGTCCATACCTCATCATAGAATTTTGGCACAAACTTCCTCACACACTTGGGAGCCATTTCCACCATTTGCAACAGTTGTTGCAATGGGAGGAGAGTTGGCCATTTATAAGTTTGGCACCACCTTAGCGGCAGGAAAAAAAATGGAAGACACTATGATAGGACCAAGGGGAAACCACTAGAAAAGATATGGATGCATAGTTTCCATAGCGAAGTATGACAAGTAAAAGCATGAAAAAACCCTAACATAGCCGAGTTTTGTTGAGTAATTTTTTTATTTTTTTTAATTTGTTTTTGCATTTATGATTTTTGCTATTCTAGAGAGGAAACACTAAAGGGAATATGACAAAGTGTAGGTTCACTCATTTTCTCTTTCCTGGTACAAGGGTTTCTAATGTTTTATAGTGTTATAGTTTTTAATAGTGACATGTATATTGAGTTTAAGTAAAATAAGGTGGACTCGAACACATATACGTGCATATATGTTTCATAAATGAAAACCTATTGGAGATAATATCAATAATGTTTCAATAATCATCATATAAAAACTTGTATCCTCCTAATGATAGGCCATTGTCTATTTAAAAAAATCTATCCATTTTTAAAATATTTATCTTGAAGCATGTTTTCTTAACTATTATGGATTGTGGACTTTGAACTTTGGATGATAGAAGTCTCGAGGGATTATGTTTCTCATGTGAAATTAGGGCATTTTTGGTATGTATGATGAACAATGGCTACTGTGGACTTGAGGAACTGTAAGTAAAGATCTCTTTGGGCATGAATGTTGTTTTCTTAAGTGAAGGAAATTAAAATGGAGAAAGTGGAAGAGGCACAGAGAAACAAAGTAATTAAAATTGCAAATAAAGAACACACAATGTGAAGCTAAAACACTTAGAAGTAATTTTAATATTACTATATTAGCAGATACAAAACATCCAGACTTGAGTTAGGCTTCACTTTCATTCATCTTTTATCAAGTAATTTTATTTTGTATAAATATAGCTGAGCTATCTCAAACATTCTATCTTTTTCTACACACTTCCTCCTTCAAGAGAATTCTCGAGACTTATAAAGACACCTACCAACAATTAATTTGCTTCCTAAAACATTAAATATTATACCAAACAACTTTAATACAATTCATACCCGATATAAAAAAACTACATAAAATATTAATTCCTAGAATGCATAGCTGAGCGCCACTTGTTGAAATTTTGTGGATTTTGGTGGATAGAGGGGAGAAGGAATTTTATTCACTTGGAATGGTGACACATGGCTGGAAGGAGGTTAGCTCAAGTCAAAGGAGAAGACTTATGATTATTTTCCAACACTCCCCCGTAATCTTGAGATTGCTCAGTAATTGAAATCACACCCAACTTTCTCTCAAATTCTCAAAAGATTTCTTTTTTTAGGGCTTTGTAAATATATATGCAAGCTGATCTTGTCATCTAAAAAACTCCAAAAATATTTCTTTGTCATTAACTAGCTCCCTAATAAAATGATATCGAGTGTCTATGTGCTTGCTTCTCTTGTGGAAGACATGATTTTTGGAAAGGGAAATTGTTGAATTATTGTCAAAGAATATTTTTGTGGCTTCATCCCGAGTATAATTCAAATCGATAAAATTTTAATCATTCACACATCTTGATACGTTTATCTAGTGGCTGCGCTACAAATTCAACTTTAGCCTGAGGAAAGAGTAACAATGGGTTGCTTCTTTGATGCCCAAGAAACCACACCTATTCCAAAATGAAAAGCATAATCGGAGGTGCTTTTTCTATCATCTATATTGCTTGCACAATCTCTATTCGTGTATCCAACAAGCTTGAAATATTCTGAAGTGGAATACAAAATTCCATAATTCCTTGTTCCACTTACATATCTTAGAATTCTTTTACCTGCTTGCCAATGTGAGTCTTTTTTAGAGACTCCATGAACCTTGAAATCAGGCTTACACCACACATGGTATCGGTCCTGTGGCCATCAAGTACATGAGGCTACCAACAAGCCTCTTGAATGATGTTAGCTCAACACATGACCCTGTCATCCTCTTTACTCAACTATAAACTTGTTACAACTAGTGTTGGGGTTGGCTTGTAATTCAACATATTAAAACTTTTCAAGATGTTATTAACGTACTTTATTTGTGAAATAAATATTCCATCTTCATATTTTTGGACTTCAATGCCTAAAAAGTATTTCATGAGAGCTAAATCTATCATTTTAAATTCCTTTTTCATGGCTTCTTTGAATGAATCTATAGACAGGTATCCTATAAAGATCAAATCATCTACATATAAGAAGAAAATCAAAATCTTACCTTGCTCATTGATTATGATATATAAACTAGGCTTTTTTTTGCTCCTACTAAAGCCATGTCAAGCAAGTAAGAATCAATTCTACTATACCAAGATCTATGAGCTTTCTTAATTCCATAGAGTTATTTCTTCAACTTGTACTCTTTGTCTTCATGACTTGTTATCTCATAACCTTCGACTACTTCACATATATTTCATCTTCAAGAAAACCATGTTAAAATGTTGATTTTACATCCATTTGATATACATGCCAATTGTTTTGAGTTTTTATGGCCAGCATCGTTCTCATTGTGTTTAGATGTGCTACACGAGAAAAAAATTCATTAAAATCCACTTCACGATGATATGTAAACCCTTTTGTAACTAATCTTGTCATATATTTCTACACTTTTCCATCAGCACCAACCTTGGTCTTGTAGACCCATTTCACACCTATCACATCATTTCCTTTAGAAAGATCTATGAATTCCCATGTATGATTCTTTTCTATGGCATCAATTTCTTCATCCATGGTTGGATCCCAATTTTTATCCTATATATCCTCTTCAAACTTACTGGATCTTCAACATGAGTAAATAAAGAAAAAATATAAAATGCATTATAAGTTTCAACATTATAATCATTTGCATATATATCTCTAAGACTCCTTTTTTTTCTTTGCAAATGACTTGATGAACCTAGATTTGATGATGTGCTACTATGAGATGAATCGATAGACTAGATCCAAGAATTCCATATTATGAAGGAGTTACATCCGGTGTTTTTTATGGACAATGAATTCATGATTATCTCCTAGCTATGGTTAGAGGTGTTACTTGTGTAATAATTTGAGGTGCATTACCAGGAGTAGATTGAGGAATTACATTACCCTATGATGGAATGGTTTCATCTTAAGGAATAGTAGAGTCGTAATGCTCATGCATTTTTCTATACTTCCATCACATGCCTCATTTTCAATTAGTTGTACATCTTTGCTAGTTATAACTTTTCCAAAGGCTAGGATTAAACAACTTGTATGCTTTGGTGTATTTAGAATAACAAAAAAAAATGCATTTTTCTCCTCCATTATCTAATTTCTTCCTTATCTATTTAGGAACATGTGCATATACCAAAAAACCAAAGACTTTGAAATGAGATACATTATGTTTCTTGTGTGTCCATGCCTCTTGAGGAACCATGTTCCTAACACAATTAATCAAACATCCATTCAAAATGTAAACAATAGTTGCTACACCTCAACCTAATACTCATTTAGAAGATGTTTGGTTGTCATCATGCTTATAACCATCTCCATTATTGTTTGATCTTTCCTTTCGCCACACCATTTTTCTATGGTGTATATCTATCAGTTGAATTCCTTGTGAATTCCATGTTGTTTGCAAAAATTCAGAAATGCATGGAGATATACTCACCATAATTATGAGAACTTTGATATTGGCCACTTTTCTTTTCAACTAAGGCCTTAAAATGCTAAAAGTACCCAAAGGCATTAGACTTTTACTTCAATAAATATACCCATGTTTTTCTTGTGTAATCATCAATAAAATTCGAGAAAATATGAACAACCTCATATCAAGGGTATTTGCATTTGTCTACATAAATATGAATGAATAATTTCAAGAGGTGCTTCAACACAAATGGATTTACCAACCTGAAATGAGTTCCTATGTTGATTCCTAGAATGCAACCTTCACATATCCTTTCTAGATTTTCTATCAATGGAAAACGTTTCACCATGTTTTTCCTATGCAATAAATTTAGAGAAGAAAATTTTAAATGACCAAACTTGAGGTGTCACAACCAAGATTCAACTTTCAAAATAGACTTAAAAGATACCCGAGGTTTTTCTTCAACAACAAATTATGTATCCATAGTAATAAGAGATGCACTTGGTCTTTGCGTCTATGGAGGAGCTTTAGTAATTGAATGTAAAGGTGTCTCTTGAGGAACATTGAATTGAAAATCTTTCTTTTAATATGGTGTCTCTTGGGTGACTCTTTTAACATGTTTTCCATTCAACACTAGTTTAATTCTTAAAGGAAGCATCCTATTTTTGTCATTTTAACTCTTGCAATCAGTGAGGACTTGGATATATATACGTAATCACACATGTATTCTTTTTGAAGTAGAACCGATAGCCTTTATGAACTAGCAAATAGATGCTCATAAGGTTGTGTTTCAAACCTGCAACATAATAAACATCATTCATAATTATTTTATCCCCCTCTCTTGTTAGAAGAATGAGTGATAATTTTCCCATTACAATTACCCTATTATTGAGACTTATAAATACACATATCAATAATTAATTTTCTAACTAAAACATTAAATATTATAACAAACAACTTTAATACAATTTTTGTCCACTATAAAAAAACTGCATAAAATATTAATTCCCAGCAATACATAGTTGAGCGATCCTTGTTGGATTTGCGTGGATTTTAGAGGACAGATGGGAGAAGGACTTTTAGAAGGATTTTGGATAGGGCTTCCTTCTACTATCCATTATAAAACCTGATATAACAAGTCTAACGTTACACATGAATGATGATTTCGAGGATCTCATAGATAAGTGTAGTCTTCGGTTTGAAGAAGACTTGAGAAGGCCTGTCATGCCCACTGGTTAGGCACAGACATGGATGATAAGTAATTAATTTGGAGGGTTATTCATTTTTTAAATTTTATTTATTTATGTTGTTGATGACTTGAAGTTTGTACAATGAGATAAACATGAAAAAATTGTACATGCGGTCATGCTGAGATGGAAGAGAAACAAGAAAAGTCAGCCTTGACTGCAAATCAGTTGAACAACTCTCAATCTGCATGTGGGATTGTATGTCCATTTTCATTATTACATTTTTTAGGCTTTTCCGATTGAATTCATTGTTGTGAAGGGGTGCGTCCTAGCTCCATTTTAGGGGAATTTATATTTTCCTTGATAGCATTCCTTATTTTCTATTCAATTTTCTCCTTTACAAATATAATTGTTCTCCAGAGAAGAACAAAACTTGATGAATATCAGAAAGCAGACTTTGGCTTTGCTCTATATGAGTTGAGATCAAATCATACATGGAAAACTTTCTTGTCAAGTATGCAGGGTTAAAACGATTGGCATATCATGTTCCCAAGTTTACTCCATGTTTCATTGAGATCAACCAGCCTCTAGAGTGCATACCAATTGAAAGAGAATTTTTATAGCTTAAATTTTCACGAGTGTCCTGATAAGCATGAAGTAGTGTTTAAACCGAGTCTCACCAGTTCAAAGCTAAAAAAACAAATTTTGCATGGACATAATTACAATGTAGAAAAAACAAATAAAATATTGAGAGATCTAATAGCTAATTAAAAGGTAATACTTTTGATGAACAAGGTGCAAATCTAACAAACATTTAGTAAAACTTTCAACAATTTTTTTAGATAAGGTAAAAATATGATTTTGAAGGGATCAAAAAACCCTTTACAACCAAAAGTTAAGCGTCACATATCATAAGAGAAACACAGTGAAATGAGACATATAAGACCATTAATGAAATAAACATACAGTCCAAATCCCAAAGGAAGAAGAAAACACACAAAAGAGAAAGAAATCCCCCAAAGCAAGAACGTCAAATCTGCTTGACCACCAACTAAAAGCATTCTTTTCTTCCATGGGCCTTCACCATTTAAGACCTAAGGTTCATCTTTAGAACAGAATTAAAGGTATTCCTTTTCTTTTTGCTATTCACAACCATCCATCCTTCACCCTTATTTGGATCTGCATTCTCATCTGGATGAATTGGTAGAAGAATTTCAAAATCTCCTTATTTTTTGGACTATGAATTTCCACAATTTTATCAATGACATGTATATGGTTTTATACAACTACATTATTGGAAGCGGGAGGCATTGATAAATCATAAAAACACTTTGAAGAGGGTGATCTCCTTAACCAATAACATGCTTCGGCTCCTCCGTCCCGACTTCTTACTTCTAGAAATGTCAAGTAATAATCATATAATGTTTTGGATCTTGAATTTCTAGAATGGTCCTAAAAGAACTAGCATGCTTCCGTAATGGCCACCCATCTTCATCATTCACCTTTTAAATTAACATTTTAAAGTATGATATTGGCGTTTATACCCTACAACTTATATGATGGCCCTCATTCATGTTGAAAGCAATTTGACCTAGCATAAAAATGTAGAAATCAAAACATTTTATTTCTCATTATTCTCACCTCATGTTTTCTTCTTTTAGTGTGGAATTGGAGATGCATTTCGGTGTAGTAGCTTCCCATACAAAGTAATTCCTCCTTTTAAACTTGGAGAGAAGGTAGGCATAGTAGGGAGAAGGCATATTCCATCTACTTCAAATTTAAAATAATTTCAATGTAACAGATTCAATATCCCAAATTTTCTTGACCAATTTTCAAAATTTTCACAGAATCTATTCCACGCATGCTCCTAACTATTGATGTGTGAGTAAAGTAAATATGTAACCAATCAATACTTAAATATAAGCCACATTCATTCCATATCTTACAAATAACAGACTTGGTCTACTTAGTATCATGTTAAATTAATGTTGTATAAACTTCCTAATCATGACCGATGCACTCATTTCATAGATGAATAATGCAATCTTTCTTATCAATCCCGAATTCCAATTCAATATTTACCACTCTTAGATTCTAGTGTAATTTTAGTGATAAAAATAGTTGGTATGGAAAATTAGGTGTCTCCACAAACATTCACAGGGGCTACGCCCCTCTGCATTGAATGGTGTAGCTCTCATTATTGAATGAAAACTAATCTAATTTTATCTACTACTGTGGATTTTTCCATAAGGTTGGGGATCACACAAGGAAACTCCACTAAACTCAGCAGTGCAAGATGCTTGACAGGGTACAAGGTAGGAAATTACATTGATAAACGGAGAAGGAGGGAAATTAGGAAAGGAAATTTATTGCCATGAGTAGGCCAATTGTAGAGTTCACACCCAATAACCAAAGTAGTTCAATCATTCAATATAGAGGAAAGCAAAAATGAATAAATCTAAAAAAGAACAAACCAAACACATAGTTCTTGGATTAGTTTATCAAATATACAAATCCCTTTTTAGATCACTATTCTTATAAAGTGCATAAGAGATAAATAGAGGAAATACAAGAAAAGGGAAAATAGAATAAATGTAGCTTTTATTTCATGTGTATTGATACAAAGTCCAATAACTACAATCCATAATTGTTATAAAGTGGAAATTCTCAAAATTCAAAAGTATCTTTGGAATGGAGAAGCCATCATAATTTATAGCAATGTGAATTGACCTCTCACCTCCCTAATACAAGTTTTCATTTCCATATTCCAGTTATGACCTTTCATTTTTCATTAAATTAAGTATTTCTCTTAGAATTTTGAGAAAATACTTTGACAATTTAAAAATATGTCACTTAAGTGAATAAGAAAAAATATAGTTATGAGTCCCAAAAAATTATAAAGGAGAGAGAAGAAAGAGGGGGAAAGAGAGGAGGAGGGAAGAGATGAAGGAAATCCACTCCTTGCGATGATCCAATTGAATGCCTTGATGCAGTCACTAACTTTGAGAAAATAATTATGACATTGATGATCCTCTAAATTGGTAAAGATTACTCCTTTGAACAACTTTGAACACTTTTCCCCATCCAATGATGACCACAATCCCTTCTTAATACATGATGTACAGACAACCTGGACTATAGGAGGAGTGTTTAAAAACACTGTTGAGAGTTCTGATGTCGATCCAGATGACCTATGGGCAATACTTGTGATGATCCTCCATGACATTTCCATGTTCCGCTGATAAAGATGACTCCTGGAATGATGTACTTTTTCCCATACACACTGAAAGGGAATTTACTAAAAATAGTAAATGGAAATTTTCCATCCTTTCCAATTTTGGGAACTTTATTTCTCCTTTTGGATGACCTCTGTACACATTGCTTACATATAGATCGCTCTTTAATATGACTTACTAATAATAGCATGTGCTCACATAGGAAAATTACTATTTTTAGTAAGTAGCAATTTTCACCCTTTTCGACTTTGACCACTAAGAATGGTCTTCTAGATCACATCTATGTACATAGACTCTATCGAAATTTCTTTTTATGTAGGCTTATTAAAGATAGCAAGTGCACGTGTAGGGGGACTAATGAAATTAAAAAATGGACTACTAAAACACAAGGTTAGACCTGACACAGAGAGGGTTAGGTTGATCTAGGGTGTCTCGGAAGGATATGATATGGAAAAAAATTTACACTAGGGTATAGTTGTCTTGTTTTTGGGTGAATTTTGCCCATGAAAAATGCAAAACAATAACTGGATCTAGCTTGGGGACATGTTGTGGATCGAGCACAATGAGGACATAACATGAGAATCCCATAATCTCAATTTTCTTCATGGACCAGTTCCTTATCCATTGGGATTTATGGAGTCATTAGAAAGATATGTTACACAACTTTCCTTATTGAACACACACACACACATGCGTGCATGTGCATGCGCAAACAAATATACACAAGGGAAACACACCAAAAGGGGAAACAACACACAAAAAAGGAAATTATATACACAAGAGGGATATTTATAGAGGTGGGAAAATAATATACACATAGCCGACAATGGTTGGAAAATTACATGCCATCATGGAATAATGGGCTGAAATGTGATCTTTGAAGTCAAAAAAATTATTATCCGATCAAACCATGCTCTTGTGATGGCTTTTCATGGCTTGAGAAGAAGAAGATATACCAAGACTCTATATTTGTACTCATACGACACCAAGATCATTCTTGCATCTGATGAAAAATTGGTCACCCTCTCAAAACTATTGCATCTTGAGGCTTCCTCTTAATGTCCTATGATCACGAGACACCATTTCTCCATGTCTTCAAGAGTGGGAAAATTGATATCTTCATGGATACATTATTCATATTTTAATTGCAGCATTGGGTAACCTATTTAATCCGTAAGGCCCTCTCGAATGAGTGAGGACATATTGATTTTCTTCCCATCCACCATCTTCTTTGAACATATCACTATGTTGCTATGAAAAAATGCTTTCAAGAGTAGAGGATATATCACTAGGCTAGGGTTTTCATTATCCTCAAGAAATTGTTGTATTATGGAAGTATGTTCAAGACAATTTGAGGCTTGGGAAATGGTGAGCTCAATATGATTTTGAATTCCTTTGCAAGATTCATACACATTCTCACTTTATTGTTCTTGACCATCTTAGTTGATATCTATCCATTCAAAATTGGTTTTGGCATCACACCCAAAACTGCAATCCTTGGCATGGTCATAAGAGCATTCTTTGAACCCTCGAGTGGATTTTGCAATGTGATTTCTTGTTTTGCATTAGTGGAACATCCAAAGGTGGTGGGGAATATTTGATCTTAAACAAACTCCCAAGAATCTTGCATCTTTTCACTTTGTTCTAAAAACATCTCTTCAGTGTAAATCAACTCAACATTTCTGCTACTATTTTCCTCCAAGGTGGAGACATTGTCTTCAAGGTTGGGGACTTTCAAAGGATATTTAAGAACCTTCCTTCTTTTGCGCTTATGATCTTATTTTTAAAAAAAATAAGGAGAAAGACATATCTCCACATTCGCTCACACCAACAAAGGTATTTAAGAAGCCATCAAACTCATCCAATCTGTTTGTTTTGTCATCAAACATTAGCATGTCAAAGAGAAGCACAAATTGACTCATACCTATCTTGTATCTCCATAGCTGAGTTAAGAGTTCAAGACTGATTTGAGGATCTTTAGTTTCTTCTACATTCTTCAATATGTCTTGCACAGATGACTCTTCCAATTTCACCATAGGCTCATCTTCATTCTCATTGAAGAATATATGCATTGTGCTTCTAGGAGATGGTTGAAAATATGATCCATGCACACCAATGATTCATTTTAGACCTCGTTGTTCACTTATTTCATGTTTTCTATTGCCCAAGATTCAATTTCTTGCAAGCATGGGCATACTTGACTCACCACACCTTTTGATAAGGAGAAGAGGTCCATGCTTTGTGGGAAGGGTAACTCCTTCGAGTTCAAAATCCATATCATCCTCCCCTTGGTGGGAAGTAGAAAACCATGTTTGTGTTGTAATATGGGAATATTTTTCACTCCTATCTTGATTATTAATTATTGAATCTTCATGCTCATATGGAAAATGAAAGATTTCATATTTATCATGATGATCAACACAACACACCTTGGTAAAGAATAATGGAGTTGATTCCTTGAGGAGGTTATGCTCAAGTTTTTCATTCTCTTTGGCTTTGAAAATGAGATTGGCCTCTCCCATTTGATCATCCATGATTGAATCGGGAAGGAAATTTGATTCTTTGCCTATATCTATTTCTTCATATAGCATTTATACTTCACTTGAAGGATCAAAATAGGAAGGAAAATTATATGTGACCATCTTGAATTCATCATCTTCATCCCATGATACAAGATTGATTTCTGACACTTTCTTCACATCTCTCCATTCCATCATTAATTAAAGGATAAAAATTTAAAAGGATATTATCTGTTATTACCTCAAATTTTTCATCTTGTACTTCCTCCTCATTGGTGGAGTCTTTAGAAAGCATTGAATCATCCATCATACAACAGAGTCTTCCTTTCTTGAATCCATTTCTCCTCTAATGGGTTGTGCCTCGAGCCAGAAAGAATTGATGAATGGTGGTCCCACATCCATGTCTCTTTCATAATATTCAAAGGTGTTTCTTTTATTTTCAATAGAGGGTTCAAGGAGAATGCATTCCTCAAAATCATCCAAGAACCTTCTAGGGATGAACACCTTGTAATGCGGAAAATCATCAAGATCTTCTTGAGTTTCTTCATTTTTGACAACATGAAGTGATTCAAGGTGTTCATACCTTATTTGTAAAGCTAAAGCATACCTCCAAATTTCATGATAGGCTTCGGGGTCAAAATTCCTTCTATTATGTTCTAAATCCTTTCCACATATTCTCTTTTCAAAATTTTCATTTCTTCATCACCATATGCAAGGAATTCATCTATAGAGCGGAAAAAGAAATACAATGTTCTTAATTTTATAGTGAGCTATGTGAGGTCACAAAATTCTTCTTCGATGATCCTGCACCACCTTGTCCTTCATCCTCCTCCATAGTGCTGATTTGATTTTCATCGAAAGGGTGAAGGATAATATCTTCTTCAGTAATGTCCAAAAACCTTCAAGGGATAAATACTCTGTAGTATGAATGATCCTCGAGATCTTCCTCCATAGGAAAAATCTCATCTTCTTCTTCCTTGTTATAGGTTTATTCAAGTTTCTCATACATATCTTGTAAGGCTTCAACATATTTTAGAATTTCAAGGTAGATTTGGGGACTAGAATTTCCTTGCATAGTGCTTATGATTCTTTCCATATACTCAATTTTTAAGGATTTCATTTCGTCATTTGTATATTGTTTTGAGAAAATGTTTTAAGGGAGAAATTTTTGGATTTGTTTCAATGCTCGGGAATCTAAGTTCCTCTACTTAAACAGTGGAGCTTACGTATATACATGTGCAAGTATGGTGAGTTTTATCTAGGTTGGCCTTGTGGCCAAGGATCTAATAGAGGAACTCCTTTGACCGACTCGCGGTAAAATCTTGCAAATATCTTCAAGGATGGAATTTTCTATGAGAGTGAGAAAGGGAGTGAGAATGTTAGATAAGATAACTACTGCTAGAAGTAGAAAATTAGAGTCTTGCATAAATCAGTTAGAAGCTTCATCACATGCATTTAAATTAAACAATTTTATAAACAGAAACAAGACCAATTTGAATTTAATGAGCACAAAGTATTAATACATCCCTTAGTCAAAAAATGCTAGAAACTCCTTCTTGTATTGATGCTCCGAGAAAAATTGTACATAGTATGAGAATGAAAGAAAATTGAGAATCGGGAGAATAAAATAATTTTCTATCTCTTTGATCTTTTCAAAAGGATCTCTCTCTCATGAATTCATAAAAACAACTAAGATGTCCCTCAAGTGAGGAATTTATTACAGTTTATAGAAGAGAAGAAACTCTTCATCTTCCTAGTGACTTTTCATATGCCATATTTTTTACTTTAGGCTATTCATATTCCTATCAAATATTAAGTCCCTTTTATAAAAACAAGGTGACTTAAATGTTACATCATGTTTCTAAAGTCACTTAAAGACATATCAAAAAGTGCAAACCCCAACGTGAAATTAGAACATTGAAGAAAGAGAATGTTGGGAGGAAGAGAGAGAGAGAGAGAGAGAGAGAGAGAGAGAGAGAGAGAGAGAGAGAGAGAGATAAGGAAGAAGAAGAAGGAAGAATTATTTAGAAGAATGATCCACTCTAGTGGATCTAATCTCACTTCCCGACCTGGTCTCCATATCACGCGCGAGAAGATCTTTGTTTCTCCCAATTCCTTACTAAAACACATTGTTGTAGGTTCCACTTTGTCAGCATGAGGAATGCAAACGTAGCTTAGAGCCTCTGTCCACCCGTTAGACACGCCGTTGATATCTTTGTACTTTCCAAACCATGATGGATGTTTCTATGTGATGAGTGCGATGATAGACCGAATCTCTAAGAGGAAATCCAAGGTATCCTTATTAAAGGATAATGGATTGCTTGCCTCTTTCTTAACATATTCCTCGAATGGACCAATCAACTCATCGTGTTTTTTTCTCTCCCATTATAGGTACTCAAAGGTTCTAAATTTGACGATTAATACTATCCTACAACTTGTATGCTTGTTCCTCTTTTTCATCCAACTCGGTGATGGCCTGATTGATTGCTTCAAATCTGATTACCAAGGCCCTTTCCCATATGTGTGACAAGTCTTAGAAGGAGTGCCAAAAACCTTCTTGTTAATTAACTGTAAAGGGCAAGTGTTGCTCATTTAATTCACTACTAGACCAAGAGGTTCCTAGTAATCCCTTTCTTTCTCCAAATCTTCTTTAAGTGCCCATGTCCTATTTGCAATTGCACACATGTAGGTGAAGAGTTTGACTACCTCTTGGAGCATTGACTTTCCCTTTTTGGAAATTTAACTGATCCATTCGTTATTAGCTCACCCCTGCATGGTGAGCTCATGTGTCCTCTTGATATATTTTGGATTAAAGCTGCTAATGGGTGTAACTTCTTTGATGGGAATTGCGGTGGCATTTTGATGTACCAAATGATGTTGCACATGGGACAAAATATTTCACATCTATTATTTTAGCTCATTTATCTTCTTCTTATATTATTTTTTCCTTGTAACCATGTGAGAAGAATAATTATGATACATGCAAATACTTTTCTTGAGGAGCTGACCCTAGTTGTATTATGCTCGTCTCATAATCAACGGGTGTCGTCTCGTATACTAACTTGATCACATTCAGTCATGATACTTCAATAAATTGATTACCTCTTTCTCCATTGTAGAATCATGAGGATGTGTGCATGAAATTACTTTTCCTTCCCTTAGCCAATGAGGTAAATGTTGATAAATCAAGGGCCACCACTTTTTGAACAATGCGAGTATCGTGTATTATTGTTTCTTGATTCCATGGGAACATTTCGTTGGATTTGGGATCTATGGAAGGTGCACCAAATTTTCCCTACTCTGTAAGAGGAGGCATATCTTGGATGAGGGAGGTATTAGTGTCGACAAGAGGTGAGGCCTCCTGTGGTGGTTTAAAGACTGGGTCTTGAACTGTGTGCTCTCCCTCCACTTGTGTTTCCACCACTAGATCTTCTTCTCACATTTCTACGACTAATTCTTCCCCTTGCATTGTCGCAACTAATCCTTCTTTTTCCTTGCTCTTTTTGGTGAATTTTCATGAGAGGAAGTCTCCAATTTGGTAAATCTTCAGTTTGAAATTTATCCAAAGTGCCTTAAACTTGAAGTAACTTCTACAACTTTTGACGATGACTTCTGAGAGGCTTGTTTCTGACTCGTGGGGATACCTCATGATTAAATGATCATGGATCTCTTTCTCTAGAAGAAATCCCTCATTATCTAATCACTTTCTTAGTTTATTCCTGTATATCCCCTAACTCATGAACATGCCAATTGACTTGAGGCAATCGAGAAACCTTGAATTCTGCATACTCAAGATCATATATTTCTATTCGGTCGTCTTGCAAGATATGTTCATACCAACATAACTTTAATTTTTTCATCTCATCAACTGTCATCCTCATATGAGTGTTTTCCCATACTTCAAATTCATCAGCACAGTAGGCCCAATAGTCCTTGATTTATGGATCATGGCACAATTTAGGAACATCGAAAGAATCAAGATTATGTCGAATGTCAAGATTATGCCTGGAAGTGTAGGAATGTAGAGTCAAATGTGTGAAGGCAGCCTCTATATGAGATACATCATTCACATTATTATATGTGAATACTCCAAGAGATATGGGGAATGAAATCAACTATTTTCGTGCTCCTGAATCTGTTGTTTACCTGTATGAACTACCTGCAGAGCTCAAATAGTATAATTTGGTCACTAAGGTACTTGGGAAACCTTAAAGTGGAGCTTGGTCGAATCTAAAAACTCACAAGTAGGAGAAAGTTGAGAATTTTATGAAATAATAGCCATGTATTTTATTAAGGATGCCACTTGTGGTGACATCCTTTCCTCAAAATCACCCTCTAAGTTTCGAGAACATACATCATGAATGCATCATTCACGTGAGTGAAGTGTTTGTAGCTTTCCTCCATTACCAACTATGGGAGTTTTGAATGCAGTCACCTAGGCAAAAATGTTTTGTGTGAGGACAATCCCTTGAATGATCTCGAGCTGGCGAGAAAATAGACCAAGTAAGAATTCATGTGGAAATTCTTTTTCATGGGAACCTGGAGAAGTTGTAGATGTAGATTGTCACTGATTATCTTCCCCCAGTCAATTCATTTTTTTCCTTCAGTCATTGTCAAGATGAAAAGGCCCATCTAATCTTGGAAGTCTCTCGTGTTCACTTCTCCCATCACCCTATTGAGGAGAGTGATTGCATCTAAATAACCTTCCTGAAACTCACATCTCAAAAGTGTTTTTGGAATCCTTGAGGGTTTTCTCCTATCTTCATCCATGATCCTAGTACAATCCCTTGCACATATGTATAAATATTTTCCCACTCATGCACAAATTTTTCCTTTATGATGACAACCATGCTAGGTGATTTCATAATTTATAGAGTGAGTGAGATGGTTTTGTGATTAATGAATGTCATTTTCATACCATTATCAACTTGAATTTTCCACATTTCATGATCATAGTGTTGTGAGCAAGTGAAGACCAACTCAAATATTTGTACATACACAGGGTGTCTCGTAACTACAAACAACCCACTTGTGAATACTTGGTCTTCAATCTTCCCTCTTTCTATAGGAGACATCACTATATTCTACCTCGTACTTAGAAGTGAAAGGTTGTGTCAGCTTCTGTCTTGTCCATTTATACTTCATGATTCCTCAACACTTACTATTTTTAGAATGGGCAAGTTGCTATGTTTAGTAAGTCTAAAAAATCATTTCCTTTAAACCTCAATTAGATATTGCAACTCAACTTCCTCTTTCTCACCGTGTTCCTCTAACCTTCTAGACCAATTTTCTATTTTTGGTGTTTATGAAACCACTTTCTATTTTTAGTAAGTGTAAGTTCTATATCCGAGATGACCATTTCAATGATTTTTTCCGCAATAACTCTTTCATGTTCATAACCTCCTTCACATGCCTTCTTGATTGGTGACTTACCCAAAATAACAGTCTCCCATGTAGAAGATATGTTATGTTTATAAAGTGTGCTTATGGTGGTCGAATCATGGTGGATTATGATATGGTTTTTTTCCCAATATCACCCCTCTGAAATTTTAGGCTT
The DNA here is from genome assembly GCA_018340775.1 of Taxus wallichiana var. yunnanensis. Taxonomy (NCBI): domain Eukaryota; kingdom Viridiplantae; phylum Streptophyta; class Pinopsida; order Cupressales; family Taxaceae; genus Taxus; species Taxus wallichiana. The sequence continues at coordinate 547,759,430 of CM031239.1, forward strand.
ACCCAATCACTAGTTCGCGTTATTTTAAAATTTCAAATTTTTCATGTGGCGACAACTCTGAGATACAACATCCATTAATAGAGATTGAAAATTTAGGTGTGATTTTCTCATCTTATTGCGATGAAAAGGATATTTGTGATATGGGTTTTTGTTTCTCATTCCACATGTGAATTTTCTCTTCAAAACAATAGTTGGTTTGATGGGAAATCTGACTTTTCTCTTTATTTGGACAAGAGGAAGATTTCTTCATTGTGAACAATATATGCTATATAAGGGGGTCTGTCATAAGGTTTTTTTGGCCACTAAAAATGAATAATACATCAAAAATGGTTCTTCGATTAGGTATGAGTTTACAAGATATATCAAATTCTTTGTCTGACAAAGCAATGGGTGTTTTGAGATGAATTTCTTCATTCTTCTTCTTCATTCTTTATTTCTTTGACTCTTTCGATCATTATTTATTATTAAATGTATGTATTTTCATGGAATGAATGATTGGTTGGCCATAACGGAGCTGGTTTAGAGCAAAAATGGTGAACTAGGTGTTTTAACGAGATCTATGGCGGGGGTGTGAAGAAGAAATGGAGGGAAATAAAGTTAAGTGTCATCTTTAAAGTAATTTTAAAATTCATACTAGGGGTGGGGAATTTTTTTATGTCCCAATGTACCTTAAGTATTAAGGGATGAATCGGTCATCAAATTGCACATCGTGCCTGTTATGGCGAAATCACAACACCCCTGATTGCTCATAAGTGAATGCTTGAGGCAGTTAGTGTGATTAATCAAACATGAAGTTTCCCCAAAGTTTGGGACATTTCAATCAAGATAACCCTCCGAAGAAGGCTAATGTTCTATCCTATCCTTACCCCCAAAGTGTGGGACATTGCAATTAGGATAACCCTCCAAAGAAGACCGACGTTCTATCCTATCCTAAAGCCAACTACTCCAAAGTGCAGAGAGTTACAGATCTAACACTAATCTAAAGCTTTCCCAAGGAGACAAAGTTAGAGAAAATGCATGAAAATTAAAACCTACTCTAAGGGAAGGTGATGCACTAAGAAGGATGTTAAACAACCTACACAATAAACACAACACAACTAGAATCTTGCAACGAAAACATGTCAGTACGCAATAACCTTACATGTAATGAAATATCAGAAAGATGCACTAGAACACAGAAGAGGGTTTGAAACATCCACAAATATGATTTTATTGCTCTCAAATTTGATACAATACATCACATTTAGGGCCAAAGGCACATATTTTACATTACAATGTCTAGTAGGGAGGTTTGGAATCTCCACAAAATATCTTACAAACAAGAATAAAAAGGAGGGGCATATACCAAGTGTCCAACCTTTTAAAATGAGCCCTTCCTTATAATATATAGGAAGAATGAGACTAAGGGAGAGAGAAGAATTTGAAATATTACTTCAACCACACAAAAATGAATTAAAATCACCTGCAACAATGATTGGCACCAGTGTGAAACCCATCCTCCATGTACTTTTCCTTGTTACAGAAGAAAAGAAGCCCAAACATTCATCATTTGGTTTGGTGAAAAATCTGGAACATTCCTCTAAAATGGCAGATTGTATTTCCTCATTGAAGTACTTAGTCTCACTTAAATTAAGAGGACACTCAAAGCTTTCCAAAAAGTCCTATTTTGTGCAAATCTAAGCTCCCATACTGCAATAAATGTGAGTGGTTGATCTTCCTTTTCGGAATTTGAAATTACATCACAACCTCTGAAATTTGAAATTTCAAACTTTCAGGATTCAAATATTCGAACATTTTGAATTTGGAGGTCGGGTTCTTGTTCACTTGGTTGAGCTCACAAAACCTCTAAAATGCCAAAACCCCAAATTTTGAAATTCAGACTTCACAAGTTGAGGACCTTTAGGTTTTGGGGAATCAGGTTTTAGGACTTCGAGGGTTCAAGTTTTAGGAGTTCTTCATCCATTGATCATTTTCTATTTCTAAAACTCCAAAACCTCAAAGTCCAAAATTCAGACTTTCTGGACCTTTTTCATTTTGTGCCGAGGCACTGTTCCTTATTCAACCTTGCTTTGAGACCTTCGAACCTCTCGAGTTCTGAAATTCATACTTCAGAGTTTGGACTCCACCATCCCTGATCTAGTGTTGTTGACCCCGAAAAACCCCGAGCCTTTTCAGACTTTGGCGTTTTAGGATTTCATGCATTTTTACATTGTTTATCTGCCAAAACTCTTAACTATAAAACCTTCGAAGTCCAAAAGCTTCAAACTTCGGGGCCCCCATTTTTCACTTAACTCGACTCCAATCTTCCTTCAATTTCTTTCCTCTGACATTATTGCCATTTCGAACCTACCGCAACCCGATTGTTGAAATAAAAATGTAAGCTCCATGGCCGAATGATCCCTCTAATTTATCAGTGTGCAAGGTCGTGTTTGTCCAAATTTTCCTGCGCAGGAAAAATTAGATAACAACGCTCCATGGGACACTTGTGCAAAATCCAACGGTTGAGTATTAGGGCTAGAAATCTTGAGGGGAAGCACCGGGGATGGAAATTTGTCATATGAAGGACCAGGAGGCATATTTTGGGTTAGGCGTATTTTCTTGTCCCTTAAGCTTAAGGGATGAAAGGGTCATTAGTTTGCACATTTCACCTAGAGATAACACTTGGTGGATATCCGACGGTTGTGCATTTTGCTCCAACTAGCTCCTGAGGGCTGAAACTTGCACTGTAGAGGGTCACATTGATGACCTGAGGGCCACAAGGGGCTGAGTGCATTTTCTTATCCTCTATGTCCCTTAAGCTTAAGGGACAAAAGGGTCATCAAATTACACATCGCGTTAGGTTACGCCACCTTTACGATATCCGAATGATTTAGGGGATAGGATCCGAAAGCACCGGGGCTAAACCGGAGATGTAAAAGGTTCCATGAGTGACCAAAGGGAAAAATAGGGTTGGGCATATCTTACTTTCCCCTATGTCCCTTTTATTAAGGGACGAAAGGGACATCAAAATGCTCCATGCTCTTGGATATGACTATAGAAAACTTGAAACCTTCTTATTTATCCAAGATCAATCCAAGAGACCATTACCACAACCATATAATCATTTCACACACAGGAAGACTATTTTATTAACTGAAATAAAACTCACATGCACGGTGCAAAGCAATACAAGAATACCTAATTAATAGGCTTTACAATAGTAATGTTCAAACAAAAGTTGTTTGAACAACCTCTACAAGAGACCAATTTTTTAAAAACAAAATAACAAATTTGGTTAAATAATAACTCCCTAACTATGAGTTTAACCTAGTGTAAATGTAAACTATTATTTACTATTGTAAAAAAATTGTTTACACTAACACCCTCCCTTAAATGAATATTAGGGAGAAAAATATGAGTCCCGGCTACTAGCCTGATAAGGTACTCATGTACAAATATTCAGAAAAACACTGATCAAACAACTTGAAAGTCATAAAATATCTGTAATATATGCACACACACCCCCATAATGTTGAAATGAGTGGAGTGATTTCAAAGAATCTGTATGAGTGGAGAAACCAACTGCTCGAACAAGGACAAGATGACACTGGAATTCACCAGAATAACTACTCTTCAGAAGGAGGGGAACCTCAAAAACATGTTGAAGGAGACTGTCACCTGCCAAAAACAAGTCCAAAAATACATATAAAAATCTCTCAAGAAGATGGCTTTGGTGGTGATGGAGTAATCCAACAACTGAAATAGTGAAATAGTGCCCAAAGAATTAGAGCACAAACACATGAAGGTGAACAAGGATAAGTAGAAAAAACCCCCATGGCACTTTATAACTCAATGTGATTACAAAATAATCCCATCAAAAACACACCAAATGATGCATAGAACTAGAATGCAATCAATCTGTAGAAGATGCCATCTAAAGAACATGAGAGTAGCTCCTAAAAAACATTGCAAGAACCCAAAGCTCAAAGAATAAGAGAAAAGAGGCAAAAGGATTTATGAGTGGAACTTTCAAAGAGGAGTTCCAAAACCAAAATCCAATTCATCATCTGATGCAGGAGTGACCCAAGCTGAAAGTGCCTTGCCTTTTCTTGTGGAAGGAGTGGAAGAAGACGGAATAGTGATCCGATGTTGCTTCAATGCTGCCTCTAAAGCTTCCATTTTCTTAAAGCATCTATTCTCATCATGATTTGGACCACTACAAAAATTACATGGGCCATATGTTTTCTTCTTTTTAGTGATCCTGGGAGTTTGAGATGATTTTCCTGGAGGTCCCTTGAGAGGTGGTGGAGACTTTCCTTTGAAGCTATTAGCAACTAAAGCATGACTTGAGCTTGATAAGGCATCAAGTGTTTGTAATTTTTTTTTCTCATGAGATAACCTTTCATAGAACATCTCAAATGATGGAATTTTAAACTCATCTCCTAGGGCATCCATTGTAGAATAGAAAGTAGAAGCAAAAATACTATAAGGACCTTTTAATTTTGACAGAATCAAGAAAATGCATTCGTTATCCTTTTTTTCTTTCCCACCTACTTTTAACTGAGCTCTAATCAACTTAAATTTTGTCAAGAAATATTCAATTGACAGAAAGTCCGATGGAGACAATGAAGTTAACTCGGCATTTAACTACAATATTTTAAATTCATTGATTTTACCAAACAAATCATCAAATTTGTCCCATACCTCTTTTGGAGTCTTGGCACCGACAATATGGAATCTGCAAGCTATCTGATACATTCAATCCAATTAATCTGAGAGCTTCATCTTGCTTGCATCCATAGGCATATTTATCCTTCTCTGATGTGAATGTTGGCACATTATCTTGAAAAACTCTCCATAGCCCTCTGGATTGTAATAACTGCTACATTTTTGGTTTCCAGATGTGGTAGTTTTTCGTATTTAGTGGCTCAAAATACCTTTGATCCATCACCTGGGTTCGACATTTTTACAAAAGGAAATATGCTTCCACAAAGAGAATGTGCTCCCAAATATATTGTTGAAGGATGCTCCAAAAAAATGAGTAAAAAACTACCTCCATGAATCGCAAGGAAAATGGAACCAATAGATTGGGAATAAAAAATAGGCACTTTTGCAAAAATAGTGTTTTATTTCAAGCTACTATGCAAAAGTTATAAGTGTTTTAATTTTATAGCAAATAGGCTCTATTTAATTAAAAATTGCTCCTAGATTAAAAAAATGATCAAAACAGAGGCCATGGTGGTTGTGTGACCACTCGTTGGAATTGAGAGAATATGTAGATTCTAAAAATGGCCTTGATTTACTAACAACCCACCAATAATGTTTTAATTTGGCCAAAACTACATTACTTGCCCCCAAAATGTAATTATTTAAGAAAAACTACATAATTTTTTTTGAAACTATAGTATTTTGCAAATAATTAAAAATAAGCCAATTAGAAATGTTTGTTCAAAAAAACTCACAGAAAGCAAATTCAGCAAAGCAATCCTTCCAACAAGGTAGTTTTCACAGCAGTATTTATCTCCTCAAGTATTAATTCAACTACAAATAATTAATATAAAAACTCCAAAGTATTAATTGCACCACTTGTCATCATGAGAGTTGGCTTCATATAAAATAATTTTGAAGAAAAAAATGGTTTTGAAAACCATGTGAATCTAATGTAGACTACAAGACGGATCCCAAGCCAACATTGAATAGAACAACGCTATCACGTTGGAGAGGTGATCTGCGAGATGTAGATGGATAAAGAGGCCAAGCTAGAAAATAATAAAAATGTTGATATAATATTATTTGAGGAAAATACAATGACCTCAAAAGACTAGATAATGGCTTCTCGAAGATCAACTCGATACCATATAGAAAATTTGAAACCTTCTTATTTATCCAGGATCAATCCAACAACATTACCAATGCCATATTATAATTTCACACATAGAAAGACTATTTTATTGTTTGAAATAAAACTCACACGTAGTGCAACAATACAAGAATACCTACTAAATAGGCTTTACAATAGTAATGTTCAAACAAAAGTTGTTTGAACAACCTCTATGGGAGACCAATTTGTTAAAAACAAAATAACAAATTTGGTTTAATAATAACTCCCTAACTATGAGTTTAACCTAGTGTAAATGTAAACTATTATTTACTATCGTAAATAAACTTTTTTACACTAACACCGACACGTGTCCTCTTCGAAAATTGAATTACTCTTGGAAGCTCATCTTGAGGGAAACTTGAAATGACGATAACTTGAGCTCCCGATGGAATGTTTTGGAAAACATTTATATGAATTTGACTGAAAATTGCCTTTTGTATTGAATGGTGGGGTTCTCAGCTCTTGATTCCTCCATTTAAGCCCTTAAAAATAAAAATTTTGTTCTATCTCCCTAGGTGAGCATGGAAAAAACTAGATATAATCCTATTGCACTAAATTGTTGTGAAGAAATGAATTTCACCATATTTTATATGTCTGAATTACCTTTTTGATGATGTCTTGTTTATCTCCTAACTCCATCCAGAGCTCTCAGAATCACTTCTCGAATCTCAGTAGCTCTTTCGGCCCTGTGCACTGCCTAGGCTTGTGAACCCTGTTTGTGATGAATCTGCCCCAACTCCTCCAAATATTTCCTGAATCTCCCAAAATAAATTCCATGATATTATTATGCCTTCAAATCATCCCCATTTTTGAGTTGTCTCATTTTTTCCGCTTCAGGGGTTGAACGTGTCCTTGGAAGGCCAGTGGTCACCCTTCCCAAAACTGTCCAAAATTAGCATTCTTCAAGAACACCTAACATCACCTAGTGGGGTTGACTTGAATTTACTAATTCACCTAGGGGAAGGAGTTAAAATCCAATGGGATGTAATTGGACTTACTAGGTAAGGCCGATGCTAAAGATGGGTAGACCTGGGGTGTCTTAGAGAGATAAAACTTGAAAATGTTCACACAAGGATATTGTTGACATGCTTGAAAATCGTAAATTTTCTTGTTACACATTTGCATGACAACATATATGCGAGGAAATAATCCCAAGGGAGGGTGATGAAAGACATGAGTATGAGATTTTCATTCAGTTCTACACGATTGAGAGTATTGCCTTCAATTTTTTGTTCTTTTTGGGCTTCACGTAACATCTTATATCTTGTTCGTGTTTCTCTCAACCATTTCTTATCTTATTCTTCATCGAAGGTTTTTTTTTATCTAACTTCATATTATTTCTTGAAGTAAGAGACCATTTTACTATTCTCAAACTATCCTCCTTACGAGAGCTCGTCCAAAACTATGGTTGATCAACAATATTCATTTCTCAAAAACCTTCATCTTCTTATTCTTCACTCTCAATCATTGGTAATTCACTCTAGTCTGGAAATATATTCATTGTATTTAATAAACAAATGTGATAGGGATTCGTTCCTTGATGGAGTCACCTTCAAAAATTATTTTCCTTTGAAATATATTTTTTTGTATTTTTAATTTTTTGGGCAAAGATATTTTTGGGTGCACTTGGGAAAATCTCTCCCCAACGGAGTCATCAAACGATGTTGGTGATAAATCTATCGATATGGAAAATTAGGTGTCTCCAACAACGTTCACAAGGCTACGCCCCCATTCATTGAATGGTGTAGCTCCCATTATTGAATTAAAACTAATATAATCCTATCTACTATTGTGGCTTGGTCCTAGAAGGTCGGGGATCATATAGGGATACTCCAATGAACCTATGGCAAGATGCTTGTATGGGGGTATAAGGGAGGAAATCACAGTGATGTAGGGAGAAGGATAAAAATCAAGAAAGGAAATTTTTGCCGTGAGTAGGAAAATTACATAATTCACACCTAGTAACCAGAGTAGTTCAATCATTCAATATAGAGGAAAGCAACAATGAAGCTATCTAGTAAGAAGAACAAACCAGACACAAAGTTCTTGGATTCGTTTATCAAAGATATAAAGCTCTTTTGGGATCACTAAGCTTACAAAATGTATAAGAAATAGAGGAAATACAAGGAAAGGGAAAATAGAAGAAATGTAGCTTTTATTTCATGTGCATTGACACAAAGTCCAACAACTACAATCCACAATTGCTACAAAGTGGAAATTCTCAAAATTCAGGATCCTTTGGAATGGAGAAGCCATCCCAATTTATAGAAATTTGAATTTACCTCTCACCTCCCTCATATGACTCTTAATTTCCAAAATCCACTTTGACCTTTCATTTTTCATTAAATTAAGTATTACTCTTATAATTTTGAGAAAATAATTTTATAATTTTCAAATAGGTCACTTAAGTGAATAGGAAAAACTACAATGATGAATCCCAACAAAGAACTAGAAATGAGAGAGAATAAAGAGGGGGAAAGAGATGAGGAGGGAAGTGATGAAGGAAATCCACTCCTTGTGATGATCCAATTGAATGCCTTAATGTAGTCATGAATTTTGGGAAAATATTTTTGACACTAATGATCCTCCACACTGGTGAAGATTGCTCCTCAGAACACCTCTGAACACTTTTCCCAAGTCAGTGATAACGACAATCCCTTCCTGATACCTAATGTACAAACAACTTGGACTATAGGAGGAGTGTTTAAAAACATTATTGAGAGTTCTAGATGAATTGTGGGAAATAATTTTGATGATCCTCCGTGACATTGCCATGTTCCTCTAATAAAGATGACTCTTAGAATTATGTACTCTTCCCATACACATTGAAATGGGGTTTACTAAAATCAATAAATGGAAATTTTCCATCCGTCCAACTTTGGGAACTTTGTTTCTCCTTCTGGATGACCTCTGTGCACATTGCTTCCACATAGAATGCTCTTTGATATGAATTACTAATAATAGCAAGTGCCCATGTAGGAAACTTACTATTTTTAGTAGTGGTAATTTTCACCCTTTCTAGCTCTAACCACTAAGATTGGTCTTCTGGATCACCTCTATGCACATGACTTCTATTGAAATTGCTTTCCGTGTAGGCTTACTAAAAATAGCAAGTGCCCATGTAGGAGGATTACTATTTTTATAAAGTAGGGTTCTAGACCTCGGTTTTTAATGAAAACAACTTTTCTGATATGGGTTTTTTCTCTTCAGTACACCTCTAAAATTTCAAGTCTACATGGTGTCTAGAAATGGAGATTTTAATTTTCAAAGTTTTCACCACAGGAAACTAGGGTTTCTTCATTGTGAAAAATATGGAGTGTGAATGCAAAAATTTCTTCTTGTATTCTCATGGCCTCTGAAAAACTAGAAGATTGCAAAAAATGACATGTTGATTCGTTCACCAGTTTGTTAGATATGAGCAAATCTCCTTCGTAGGTTTTGAAATCTCCCAAGCAAAAGATCTCATTTTCGTTCTTCCAAAATCTATATTTTCTTGAATTTTTCTTGTTTTCACTTCTTTAGAACATGGAGAAAATTCAGAAATGGATAGATCATGGAAATGGTGGAGGTATATTCGATGGAAATTTCAGCAGAGTTTTGGCAATGGAGGAGAATGTGGGAGTTTGAATCACAAAATGGCTATCTCCCTCTTATATAGTTTTTTAAAATGAAGAGAGGGGTTGGGGTGCATTTTTTCCCCCTATTATCCCTTTGGTTTGGGAATAATAGGTGCAAGAAAAGGTTCCTAAGCATGGTGTTTCCAAGTGTCACCCATGCGTGCAATGAGAGGGGATCGAGATGTCAGGGTCATATGAGTGACTAGAGAGCTTAAAAGGGGTAAGGGTGCACTTATTTGACATCTTTTCTATTTTTGGGGAACAATAGGTGCAATAAAAAATCTCCTAAGCCTCTAGGTTGCCACGTGTCCTGTAGCAAATTTCACTAAGTATCGAATATCATACCTTGGAGGGCGACTTGGAAAGACCATATCTTTAACTCTTGGATGAATGTTTGGAGGATTTATTATATGTTTTTACATGGAAAATACCTTTTGAAAAGAATAGGATGGGTCCTAGATTTTTCTAATATTGTTTTCAAACTTTACAATGGTATGATGTTGCTCCAAATCTTATTTATTTATAGGTGTGTGTTTGTAGAGACACTAGCAATGTATCTTTTATGAAGAGTAATGGCATTCCTATGTTTTCCCCCTCATTACTCTCTCTAGTGTAGGAAGAAATACATTTTCATTTCCCCAAAGTTCAATTTAACATCTACTACAATATATTGAGCATGTGATTCATCATCATTCGCATAACGATGGAATATTTTTCGCCGACAATTCAAACTTTTCAATATTTTTGGATATTGCAAATATATTTATGGATCCAATTGAAGCTCCTCAACATTTTTCTTGGATATATGTGATTGATGGAAACTTTTCAAATACATGCATGCTTATGGAACATTACAAATCTAAGCATGCTTTTGATACTGGTTTTTAATGTTTTAGGTAGAAGTTTCAACAAACCAAGAGGCTCATCAGCAAATGCCACTTTAAAATCTAACTTCCAAGATTTTGTCTTTTCATAAATGTGTAATTTTTATTAATTGATCTATCATCAATTTATTTTTTCGTATTTAGTAGTGCATATGAAATTTTAAGTTCTTTTCACAAGGATCGTCATTTTACAATTAAACACACTAATATTGTCATATAGTTTCATTATAAAAAAATTTAGATTATTAGAATTTATTTGTATTTCCCACATTAATCTAAAAACATATTGGCACTCATAATATTGTTGATGAATCAAATTTGTTTCTTATGTGTGTTAATTATGCATTTTTATTCTATTGTTACATAATAATTTGACAGTTATTGTAATAATGACTATCATTTTATGTGTATGTTTATTTCACATTTATATCCTATTTTTACATAATAACTTGACAATGGTTGTAATTTGGTGCCAGATTTTTCTTGTATGGTCTACCAAGATTCTTTGTTGATCACTCTTATTAGAAACATGTTATCCAATGTCAATATTCCAATAAAATATTCTACATGATATTTTTACAAAATACCTCTACTTCGACAGGATTTACCATATCATAGCCTTGTTTATATAACACTTAACTTTAACAACTTTTAATGTTAATTAAGATTTTACAGTCAATGATTGACTTTTTTAAAATGGCCGTTTTTAAAGTCCAATATGACCAATAATGTGTAAAACACCTTGCAGTTCCAGCTCTGGCCAAAATATTCGTCAGTCTATTGATTTTATTGGGCACCATAAAAGGAAAGAATGCCTGCTATTTTGGAATTAAGAGTAGTTTACCCATCATGCCATACCATCAGCCGAGAAGTATAATTAGTTGAGATATCTGCAGACATCCTGGGCTATCCAAAATTAGTGTTTTTGCCCACAACATTTATATTAAATTCTCACTGGAAACAATGAACCAGACAACCCAGTTGAAAAGAATGAAGCTCCCAATTTTCTTAAGTTTTATTGTAATTATTATCCATCTCCATATCCATACGGCAGCTGCAGGAGGTAAAAGAGAACTCTAACATGAAATATTTGTTATCTTATAAAATGATTTCAATTCCAATTCTTTCATGGAAGCTTTATAATACTTCGAAATGCAATTATTTTATTTTATAGGCTTATGTTATAAGATTGAAAATGTTTTTTTTTATAAATTAGTATAGATTTTTTTATCGATTTTCAAAATCGCCACCTTTATTCTATCATCCAAATGGTTATAGATGGTGATTCCAATATCTATTAAAAAATCTGTACACAGTTTATCCAAAAATCATTTTCTATTATATTTTTATTTGCGTGTTAGATGTTGATGAGAAAGAGTGATGGACACAGGTAGCTGTCAGCTGAGAGACATTAAAATAGTAAGGATCACCAACTCGGGTAATAATGGTATGGGATGGGCAGTATGATTATGACTTTGAAATCCGAAATGGTTGTGCAAACTGTGATGTAAATGAAGTTTCTCTCGATCTCGCCTTTAGTGGACCTCCTTCCACATTGAATCCCATATTGGCATTAGGGAATGGAGTGATTCCTGCTGGAAAATCTCAGCATTTCACCTATTCTGAAAGGGGTATAATCATTGGAGCTTCAATAGTTTCTGCAAAATTTATCAACTGTAGTAAGGGCTGAACAATTCTGTGGTGTTTATGGGGAAAGTTCCCATAAATTAGAAAGTTTTTAATCATCTATTCAAAATAACTTGTGATTTTTATGAATGCTGCTCAGCAATGCAGTTGACAATAAAAATAAAAGTCCTTTAATACATGGACGATTGCTCCATGATTTCTCTTAAGTCTTTTAAGATAAGGAAACTATAATGTTTTTATTCACAGATTTTTAAGATGAAATTGCATGGATGCTTTTTTAGTTATCATTTTGTTTTGCTAAGTAAATCTAGCCTAAGCATATATAAGAATGTGGGATATTGACATTGATCACACTGAGACTAAAAGAGATACAATTTATTATATATTACATGTTGATTATAATTTTTACTTGAGTTGTAATTTGAAAACCCAAAAGGGTGGCTTACAAAATAACTCGTTAAGTTAAAAACCCAAAAGGTTGGATTAATGGAGAGTCGTGATGGAAACCCAAGAGGGAATCATTGAGTTATGCATTCTCATTAACTAATGAAATATGTTATTTCCATTCGCCATGTAGTATCTCTCCTCTCTCGTCTTATAAGGGGGCATTATGAGTCAATCTTTGAGTTCTTTGATAAAATATTTCATATATTGCAAAATATTTAAGATTATAGCATATTATTGCATATTATGTATCACATTTGTCCACAATTTTAGTTGTTCATAATGATAATACATACACTATAACATGTTATAGATTATAGAATATTGCCACATATCATGAACAACAATTTGTGCACACTTTGGGTTCTTTGAGTTTATACTCTATATAGTGTAACGTGTAGTTTATAACATAATTTTGTTAATCTTGCACCATATTTTGTGTATTATAGTGAATGATGAGCATAACAACATCTAATACATCAAATATTACACTTCATTCATATCATTATACATGGATCTAGCTCATCAAATTTCTATGTAAGTTTTTTATCACAAAAGAAATTTTTAATGTGTCAACATATAATGTCTTCATTTGAGAGCATTGTGGACAACAAGTGGTTCATATTTTCATCTTGAAAAAAATTAGGTCATTTAGTGCATTCTTCAACACACTTTTGGGTCGTGGGTGTAATCAAACTTGCATATCTAATTTTTAGGAAAATGCAATGTAAATGTGGTAGACTTGCGGGACTACTCGTAGGAACAATCAACCTAAGTTATCTATTTTTCACTCTCTTTGGCACATGGTTTATTTTGAGCATCATCTACCATCATGAAAATTGTAGAGGAAAAACAACAAATTAGACTTAGTCTTATAGGGGGTGTTAGAAATAATATCCTAATACTAAGTCTAATATTTACCACTTTAATATTAGTGGTTGTAATTTATTGTAAATAATGCACACACAAGGGAAGTTGAATGGAGATATAAAATATTAAATGAAGAGTCTCCCTTTCATGGTTATCTAGATGATTGTATGCATATGTGCATCATCAAGAAGAGATTTATTGATTACATGAGAGCTTTATTGAATATTATATTCTTGTCTAATTTCCCATCCATTTCATTATGTCAATATTTTGAACTATGATTTAATTATTGACTTGATATGACTTTGATTATTGATGGCATGGATCAAAAAAAAAAATCCAAAACAAATCATACACCAATGGGATTAAAGGATGAAAAAATATTTAATTTCACTTATTTGTTTGTATGGTTTTTAATGCTTAGCTATCTCCATTGGTTTTCTTCACAACTTTAAACATTCAAAATGATGCAAATCTATCATCATTATAATTTTCATTATGTTCTTACTCAATGGTATAATGATGAAAGAAAATATCAACATAATGAAGATGTAAATGCAGAAGATGTGTAACAATATGCCTTAAGAGCATAAGAAAATCTAGTGTGTAGGAGAAGTGGTGTGAAAAGCAAGGGAAATGCTAGTAGTGGGAGAGAATTAAATCCATGTGAGAAAAGACTAACGAAGGTGCAAGCAATGTGTAAAGATGATAATCTAGAAGAAGAACCATTTCTATGAGAGAGAGGGAGATGTGGAATATTCAATGTACTTTTTTGTGAAAAGGTAGGACATCATGTTTTTAGTGTCTACATAAACTTAAGGATGGTAAAGCGAGGAAAGATTTAAATATACATGTCACACAAGCTAATGAAAAATATTTAGCATCATAAAAATGATAGTATTGAATTTTGTTTAGAAAATATAACAAAGATCTAGGAGTTGGTTAATAGGTAAAGAAACGTGTACTTGGTGTCCTGCCCAAGATAGAGACCCAAGTCCTAATAACCCTGATAAATGGTGGTTCAACATAGGTGAGATATTTTCCACATAATATGTAAAACAAGAAGTAAATGTTATTAGTGGTGGCCAATATTGGAAGCACAAATCATTTGGGATCTACGGCGATGGTATGAAATTCAGGATTCAAACACCAAATTCATTGAAATTCTTATCAAGTAATTTTTTTAGTAGAAGGACACATTAGTATTATACAAGGTAATCATATTTTTGAGTGGTAAAATGTAATAGTAGATGATTTAGTTACAAAAACCTATGTGAGTATGTTACGAGTTTTTTCAAAACTCATAAATATTAGATCTAGAGGTTGTAGGAGGTTTATATTTTATAACAAACTTTCTCCCTGTATATTTGTACAAACCCATATAAATGAATTTATAGAGTTATATTGTTTACAATCTAGACCAAGTATAACATTTGGTATCAAAGCATTATTATTACATGTGTTGTATTTTTATGTCATGAATTTTATTTTTATTGAGATCTGACAAGGACAATCAAAAATTCAAGTATTGGGCTTTCATTACAAGTAAATAGCGGTCAGAACCATGTATATAGCATTCAACGTGTTGACTAGAAATGTACTTAGTGGATATCCTATAAATCATTTATTTTCCCTTGCATTTGATTTCATAGCTTAGTTGTCCAATCATTTAAGAAGATAAATTTTATGTTATAGCTTTACTACAAAGCATATGGTAGTGACATAATATACATGTGGATCCATATCCAATAAGCAGTGCAAACTTGTTGCAGACCTATACGCATTATCTTCTCATCCAAATCTGTGTATCCTAGATTATGTATGCATCCTGATCTATTTCAAAATGTTTGTTGCTACTTTTTTATAGTCCATATCCAAGTTAAATGTAGCATAAGGTCTTGATTTAGGGTAAATTATTTTCATGCCAAATTGTGCATGCATTTGAGAACCAAGAATTGATATTGTTAGAATTCTTAGAGTACCATGTTGGATTCAAACTCATAGGCCATGGCATTTGCTACATATCCTTTTTGCATTAATTTGTTATGATATACAATTCCTGACACTCATCTTGAATTCCTTGGAATCAATTTTTGGGAATTTTCTAGTCTGATATCACACCATAAGACACATATTAGATCTCTATGTTCTAATCATACCACTTGTTCATTGATCTTACAAGAAACGTGGTAGGAGGAAGTAACATCCCTCTCATGAAGGAAAGACGTAGGGGAAGATAAAAACAAACTCAAAATGCATTCAACAGCAATTAAATTGATAAAATAAATGCACAACAATGGAGGACACAACACACAAAATGCATAGCAAAAATCAGAAATAAAAATCAGCTACATATATATTATATTTCTAGAAAATATTCAGCAGAGCTTCACTACTCTATTTTTCTTCTTCTTCCCTTACATACTCTTTTCTCTCTTCACTCCTCCATACAAAAATGTAGCACACACACAAAATAATACATTCAATTCAAAAATTAATTCCCTACAGCTACACGTCATTCATTCCTTGTAGGAAAACATTAATCATTTTCTAGAATGAGAGAGAATGTCAAGATCAAATCTGATCATTCCATTTAATGAAAATCTTTTCCCTTTTGCCAAAATCTGCAGCTGTTAGAAGCTTCCAGCTGTCAGAGGTTAGAGTTAAATGTGGGGTTGAGATTATATCTCCAACACTCCCCTTAATCTCAACTTGTTGTCATCCTTCTCAGAACTATTTGTACCATCTCCATAGTTGTTGCTACCTTTTCTAGATCTTCCATTCTTCACTTCATCTTCAACATAGACACCCAAAAAACTTCTTAGATATTCAAATGCATATTTTCCCAATGGCTTAGTAAAAATATCAGCGAATTGATCTTGTGATCTAAAAAATTCTAGATATATTTCTACAAAATTCTAGACATATTGTTATTGACCAAGTCTCTTATAAAATGATATCTAGTGTCTATGTGCTTGCTTATTTTATGAAAAACATGATTTTTAGACAATGCAATGGCTGAGTTATTATCACAATAAATATTTATTGCTTCTTCTTGTTTGTGCATCAACTCAGCTAGCATTCTCCTCATCCATATGGCTTGGCACATGCTCTGCCGCTATCACAAACTCCGCTTCATGAAGAAAGAGTTGCGATTGGTGGTTTCTTGAAGCCCGTGATACTACCCCTATTCCAAAATGAAAATCATAACCAGAGGTAATTTTCCTATCATCAACGCTGTCAGCACAATCGTTATTCATGTATCCAATTAGCTTAAACTCATCCACAGCTGAATACAAAATTCCATAGTTCTTTTCTACAGAACATACATTAGTATTATTTTTCCATCTTGCCAATGAGATTCTTTTGGAGACTCCATGAACCTCAAAATAAGGCTCACACCATACATAATATCAAGTCTTGTGGCTGTCAAGTACATGAGACTACCAACTAGTCTTTTAAACAATCTAGGATCAACAATTGAACCACTATCTTCCTTGCTCAACTTCAGCCTTAGTAACAACTGGTGTAGGCGTTGGCTTACAAATCAGCATATTAAATATTTTCAATACATCACTTGTATACTTTGATTGAGAAATAAAAATACCTTCAGCTGATTTCTTAACTTCTATTCCCAAGAAGTATTTCATGAGACCAAGGTCAATCATTTCAAACTCTTTCATCATGGTTTCCTTAAAAGAATTTATGGAAAGGTCTCTGTGAAAATTAAATCATCTACATAAAGACACACAATCAATATTTTACCTTTCTCATCCATTTTTATATATAAATTAGGATCGCTTCTACACCTACTAAAATCATTTTTAATTAAATAAGAATCAATGTGGTTGTACCATGCTCTAGGAGCTTGCTTGAGTCCGTAGAGCACCTTTTTCAGCTTATATACCTTTTCTTCATGACCTGAAATTTCATATCCTTCTGGTTATTGTACATAAACCTCTTCTTCAAGATAACCATTTAAAAATGTTGATTTTACATCCATTTGAAAAACAGACCACTTGTTTTGAGCTGCAATGGCCAAAATGGTTCTTACCGTATCTAAATGGGATACAAGAGAAAACATTTCATTGAACCAATACCAGTCAGCTCGAGTGAAACCTCTAGAACCAATCATATCTTATTCTTCAAAAATTTACCATCCACACCATGTTTAGTTTTGTAAATCCATTTTACACTTATGACATCCTTTCCTTGAGGATGATCCACCAACTCCCAAGTGTTATTTTTCTCAATAGCTTCAATCTCTTCATCCATGGCTTCTGCCCATGCTTCATATTTTATTGCTTCATCAAAAGATTGGATAAACAAATTATGAAAATAAAGAGAAAATAGAGAAATAATTTGTTGTATCAACATTAAAATCATATTCATAAATATCTCTTAAACTCCTTGTTTTTTACTACAATAAACTTTCCAATGTAGGATCCGATGAATTGCTGCTATCAACTGAGTTTTGTGGACTGATTTCTAAAGGTGTCATGGCTGGTGTTCTTGGTGAACTCTTCTTCCCAAGTGTAAAATTTCTATTTCTTGAATATCTCCTTACTTGTAGATGGAGGCGTAACTTATGCTAAAACTTGTGGTGCACATCTCGAGAGTGGAAGGAGCTATTGCTTGAGAAACAAATTGTTGTTCTAACACTTCATCACCCATATCATCATGTGAATTAGTTTTTGCTATACTTATTATTTTTTCTACACTTCCATCCCATGCTTCATTCTCAACAAATTGAACATCTTTGTTGATTATAACTTTTCTAGTACTTGGATTAAACAACTTGTAAGCCTTTGTATCTTTGAATACCCAACAAAGATACACTTCTCACCTCTATTATCCAACTTCCTTCTTATCTCTTCAGGAACATGAGCATATGACACACAACCAAATACTTTGAAGTGTGCAACACTATGCTTTCTACCACTCCAAGCCTCTTGAGGAATCATATTCCTTACGCTTTTAGTTGGACATCTATTTGAAATATAAATAGTTATTGTTATTGTTTTATCCCAATATTCATTTGGTAAATTCTTTGACTTCAACATACTCCTTTCCATTTCCATGATGGTTCTATTTTTCCTTTCAACCACACCATTTTGTTGAGGTGTGTAGCGAGCTATAAATTTTTGTGAATACCATGTTGTTTGCAAAAATTTAGAAAAGTATTAGAAATATACTCACCACCTCTATCAATTCTTAATACCTTGATGTAGTAACCACTTTTCTTCTCCACAAGATCCTTGAACTGTTGAAAGACTCCAAAACATCATATTTATGCCTTAAAAATTAAATCCAAGTCTTCCATGTATAATCATTAATGAATGTCATAAAATATGAACCTTCGATAAAAAAAAATTTGTATGGATCCACATAAATATGAGTGTACTATCTCAAGAGGTGCACTTTCTCTTGTTGATTTTCCAATTAGGAAAGACTCTCTATGTTGCTTCCCCAAAATACACCCTTCACATACTCTTTCTAGTTTCTGAATCAATGGAAAACCTTTTACCATATTCTTCCTATGTAATAAATTCAAACCTCCAAAGTTTAAATGTCCAAACTTGAGATTCCAAAGCCATGATTCATCTTTCACAACTGATTGAAAGGTTGATTAGATTCCTTGAGTGCATGAATCAATTGTATTAGTGCAGAACTCAACACAAGACTCGCTTGCATTAGTACAATACTTATTTGCATTGGCACATGACTTATTGTAGGACTCATTTACCTTAGCACATGACTCGTTTACACTAGTAAAAGAATAATTTTCTTGAGCACATGACTCAACTATATGATCATGGGTCTTAACTTAGAACTCACTTGCATTAATGTATGCCTCATTTTCTTGAGCACATGAACTGATTTAGATTAGCGTAAGGACTTGCCTATGAATTGAACTGATGATTTTTCTACAAACATATCTTATTTTCTCTTTTTCCTGGTTGTAATCTCAAGGGAAACATTTGATGTGAAATAGATAGATTGGCTAATCTAAATGAGCATCAATTACATTAAACTCATAGAAAAATGGAGATACAAACAAAATTACAGATGACAATATAATATTATAGAAGATAAGCACAACAATGTTATTGATTAATAATATTTGGAGAAAATTACATGGAGTGAGAGTTTAGAATATATAGGAGAATGAACTCCTTAAAACAAGGATTCAACTCCAATCTTCAATCCCACAAATCTCTCTTATCTCTCCTAGAATCACTCCCACTATTCTCTCACATATCCCACCAATATCTCACTTAACAAACCCCTATTCTATGGTGAGATAAACTCACGTACACACATATATAATTCTAACCTATATTATTATCAATGAGTTGTATTATCATGACAACTCTATTAATAATAATATTACAAATATATATGAGTTGTAAATACAACTCATCATTCACACAAATTCTAATATCACTCAAACTTACTAATGTAATATAAGAATATTACATTTAACTATTACAAACAATAATGTGAGCACTAATCCATGGATTATTCCTAACATTCCCCCCCTTAGTGCGAACATGGGTGAGTTTTGTCTAGTACCTGCTCATGTTCTACAATCGATGGTTTTCAAAGAGTACCATAAACTCCAATAGGTTTTCTAGTGGAACCATTAACCACTCTGTATGTGATTTTCGAAGAGATTCACAAAATATCAAATTGGTTTTTTTAGTGGACCACCAACCACTTTCATAATAGCGTACAAGTTTCCCCACCCCCATCTTTACATTCAAGTGAAAATATAAGAAATATCATTCACACAAGAGCTCACTTACTACAAGAGTGAACATGAATAAATTGTATGTTATTATTACATAACACGATAAAATTAAACACACACAAAAAATAAATGTCACAAATTCATTGTGTGCCTCCTTCGCTTGCTGAACTTACGAGAGGTCACTGATTAACCTCCTTCCTCTGTTGCCTCCTTCCTCCATCGTGATGCTGCTAACTCAATTGAATTTGTCTTTGAGGATTATTTTACAATTCTTTTGGGTGTTAATTTCAACCGATAATTCACCCTTACAATAATAATCAACTTTATATTCAACCAAAATAATAAATCTTATCAAATTTTTATTGTTGGAAATCAGTCACTAATTTTTTTTAAAAATAATTAGAAACGTCATAATTTTTCAAAAATTTATATTAAACTAAAAAATGGGTTTTTGTAATTTTTTGATAGAAGTTTCCCATAATACAAATAAACAAACCCAAAAAAATTCAGAAAATTCTGAATCTAGGTTTTTGAGAAAAACACAATTTACCAATCATTTGTTTTAAGATCATAATCCAAAAAATGGCGATGGAAGCTTCAAAACTCTCATATCTGCATTCAAGAGGTTGTGGTTTTGTCCTGCAATGACTCTCATAACTCATCCTATCCTGCTTTGATACCAGATGATGTGAAATAGATAGATTGGCTAATCTAAATGAGCATCAATTACATTAAACTCATAGAAAAATGGAGATACAAACAAAATTACAGAGGACAATATAATATTGCAGAAGATAAGCACAACAATGTTATTGATTAATAATATATGGAGAAAATTACATGGAGTGAGAGTTTAGAATATATAGGAGAATGAACTCCTTAAAACAAGGATTCAACTCCAATCTTCAATCCCACAAATCTCTCTTATCTCTCCTAGAATCACTCCCACTATTCTCTCACATATCCCACCAATATCTCACTTAACAAACCCCTATTCTATGGTGAGATAAACTCGCATACACACATATATAATTCTAACCTATATTATTATCAATGAGTTGTATTATCATGACAACTCTATTAATAATAATATTACAAATATATATGAGTTGTAAATACAACTCATCATTCACACAAATTCTAATATCACTCAAACTTACTAATGTAATATAAGAATATTACATTTAACTATTACAAAAAATAATGTGAGAACTAATCCATGGATTATTCCTAACAACATTCTATTGCTACTCATCTTCACTTTTTCAATCAACTGAGTGCTTAGGGGCTTTAGCCACAATCACACACTTATTATCTTCCATATAAACAATGGATCCTTTATGTACCAACTGTCCAATACTCATAAGATTATGCTTTAAACCAACAACATAAAAAACATTAATGACCTTTTTCTCCCCCTTTTTGTTATAATGTCAATAGTCCATTTTCCCATTACATTCACTTGATTATTGTTCCCAAGAGTAACATTTGAGGTTACTAATTTATCCAAACTAGAAAATAACTCTAGATTTCTAGACATGTGATTGTTGCAACCTGAATCTAAATAATAGATATCATGTGGACTTTCTTGAACCATATTACATTCAACCGGTGATTTTGTGGAAATTGCTTCAACAATCTTTGTGCATGCAATAAACATAGAATTTTTGTAGAACTTTCAGGTTGATTTTGATTTTGTTTTCCTTGATCATATTGTTTCTTCTTACATTCAAAAGAGTAGTGTCCATACCTTTTGTAATAATGACACTGAACATGTGACTTTTCTTGTCTATGAATGGTTGAATGATTATGACCATGTGAATGATCATGGTTGTGTCCTCTTCCACCTTGGTTTACATGACTACTACCACATCCTCTAAATGTATTTCTACCTCTTCCTCTAGGAGTGAATCTGCCTCCTCTACCTCTTCCATGGATTATAGAATCCTAAGATGAGAATGTATTTTCTATGGTTGTATGTGATCTATTCAGCCTCTTCTCATGGTTTATCAAGGAGGCATGTAACTCATCTATTGACATCTGACTTAAATCCTTAGTTTCCTCTATAGAAACAACTAAAGGATCAAACTTAATAGGTAGAACTCTAAGAAATTTTTCAACTATCCTTTGATCTTCTATGGTTTCCCCATGCAATTTTATTTGATTTACAAGCCCAACAACATGTGTAAAAATGATTCTATAGAATCTAAATCTTTCATATTTAGATTCTCAAAATATTTTCTAAGCAATTGGAGTTTTTTTGGTTTAACTTTATCCTTACCTTGATATGTCACTTGGAGAGTTTCTCATGCATCCTTTGCTTGGTTGGTGCTACAACTCTAGGAATAATGCTCTCATGCATAACTTAATGAATGTAGAAGAGGGATTTTCCATCCTTCTTCCTTTGTTCTTTCAAAATATATTTTTTTACTTGTGTGAGTGTGTTGAATGCTATTGTATTTTTGGGTTTGTATACTCATTTTCAAAAATCTCCCAAACATCCTAGGATCTAAAAATATTTTCATAATCAAGGAGCAATATTCATAATTTTTCCGATAAATTGTGGTGTCATGAAACTTGTATACATAGATGATTCATATGTGGATGTCATTAATGGCTGTCAATAAACTCTGTAAATATCTAGAAGAAAAATAACTTAATCTTGATGACTAAAACCTTCTACTCGATAATAAATGAAGAGAAGAGGTAGGGAAGATAATAGCAAATGCAAAATGAATTTAGTAGTATTAAAATAGATAAAATAAATGCACAAAAATGGAGGACAAAACACATAAAATGAACAATAAAAATCAGATGCATATATATTATATTTCAGTAAAATATTCAAAGAAAAGTTTCGTTGCTCTATTTTTCTTCTTCTTCCTTACATACTCTTTTCTCTCCTCACTCCTCCATAAAAATGCATCACTAATCAAACTCAAAAATTCCACCTAAGGGGATGTTTCACTAACCTATGGTTTATCGTAATTGAGCACACCTCCTTCAAGATCCACGCCTTCTTGGATAAACACGCCCATCCCTATGACCCCGGGACTCCGTATATCACATGGAAAATAGGCAAAGCTTCATAGACAAGATTTTGGATCCATTCTCCATCTTGTGAAATAAGGTAGATGGTTTCAGGTATCTTCTTCCCCATTTCCACACTAACAAAAATCCTTGCACAAACCATCCTAGTTATAGAATTTTTTTGGTGTCCATGACCAAGATATAACCTAGTGTTTTAGCAATTCCTAGGAGAACTTATTTTTCCCAAAACTCCAAGGAAAAGTAGACACCTTGACCCGGACATGTAGGGAAGTAAAAATAAGGTCAAAGGGAGCCATACGAGGTATCCATTTACACATTTGTAGAATGGTTCTACCATAGAACCAAGGGCCTCTAGTGAGTTCTTTAAAAATTCAGTTTCACATTCAAACTTGAAAATAAATGCTTCATCGAAGAGGGAAGCAAAGGAAAGGCAACCTAGAGGATGCCATTTTTCTTTTCCCAACATCTAACATGATCTATATTGGGCCTTAGACCTATAAATCTTCCTACAGGTACAAAACCCACCCTTTTGCAAGATCTTTCCACCACTTCACTCATAACCACCAGGGAAGGATCGGATCTATCCCATGAAGGAGACAACAAAGTTTCTTCACAAACATGTCTTCCCTTAACTGTTCATCCTAGGAGGGGGACTTGGGTGCACTAACGATCTACTATCTTCCATGTTGCCCATCTCACCCGTAAATTTCAAACTTCTTCTCCTGCTCTTCCATTATCCCACCTAGGAAAAGAATTTTAGTAAACCATGGTGAGAGTGATATCAGAGACGTAGCATTGGGATCATAATCCTAACACTACGCCTCACAACATGCCTTCATCACCGACTCGGCAATATAAAGATTTTTAATATGGATAAAAAATACAATATATTTATAAAAATCAAATAATTAAATAACTCAACAATATGATAGAAAGTACAAAAGGGTGCCCTAATTTGAAATTAAAAAAACATGAAATGTTGTGAATAATACTTATAAGTGGATTTCGATTGTGGAGATGCGTGATATCTAATATTTTATACAAGCACAATGTGACATCAATTATTTTCCATAGCTCATGATGATCTAAGAAAGACGTGTGATTCTTAGGGTGACGCCAATATGCTAGAGTTAATATTGTGTACAAGTTGGTAAACATAAATCAATTCATGAGTCCTTAGTGTTATATGTTATATGAGGTGTGCTAACCAAGTGAAATATTTAATAAAGGAATATGGTGGTGATGTTGTTAATTCAATATAAACCATTTGGATTGCATGAGATAAATTTAAGTATGTGGTACCTTTCTATATATTATTTTATAGTGGGCTATAATACAACTCCAATAAGCTAAAATCATAATCTAAAATTTCAAATAGTTAAGGTTGATATTCTTCACGTCTCTTATTAAAACATAATAATAATACTTTTGTTTCTCTTTATCCTCCCGACCTAAAGCAAGAAGATATAAAGCAAAGTAGAAAATTCTGATCTACTGAGAGACAAATCCTTTTAATAGAATTCATTTGATGGGCATTCTGGTGGTCTCAAAGACTTCAACAAAACTACTAACATCATCATTCCCATCCCCTGTGCCAAAATCAATGTCATTTTCACTCTTCCAAATAAAATTAAATGGTTTATTCCAAAAACATTCTAAATAATTTCAATAGCCTAAAAAAAATTAATTGATAATTTATTATATATATATATATATATATATATATATATATATATATATATATATTTCTAAAAAAGGTCGCAAGATCATCCAAAATCAGCCCAAATATGTATCCACAATGTGTGCACTAAGAAAATCAGAAACATGTAGTACAAACCAAACATTAGAAGAGGAGACAATACCTTCATGAATCTTGGTGGTCAAATACACCACTAATTTTTACATATGCAAGCGAAAGCTAAATTGTGAAAAAATTCATAAAATGTAAATAAAGATTAAACTATAAAATTTACATGTGTGAGTTGTTATAAAGAAGATAGGTAGAGATTTTCATAGTGAAATTAATTAATTATTACAATAAAGATGAATTATACTCAATGAAATAACACCTTATCTAAAGTCTTTTTATAGTGTTTTAGTTTCTAACCAAATGTCATTATTTGATGTTGAAAATGTTTTATTGATCATACACAAAACAATACATTTTATTACATAGAAAAGTATATTCTTTAGATCTAATATCTAACCATTGGTGCCTGCATACAAGGCTGCACATTAACACACAAAAAGGCTTAGAATCGAATAAACATTTATAATACATATGCCCATTCCTTTTTTAAACCCAAATGTAATAAAGTAAATCATCTTATATAATTGTTGTTCACTTTGCAAGATTTGGACCACCAAACATGGCCTCTTCCATCTATTTTTCCCCCACCATCTATAGTGAGGCCTGAGATGCTTAGGAATTGAATCCATAGAGTTCTTTCATTCTTATTCCATGCAAATGGTGCCATTGGAGCCACTATGTTTCCTGCAATCTGTGAAAAAATCTATATGAAAAAAATGTGCTTTCATTTTTGTTACACTATTTTGACAAAATAAAAAATCAGCATGCATCCATCTCTTCTTACATGTACCAAAATGTGGGACTTGCAAGGGCCTGAAAATGTTATAGGATTCACTAAAAATTGGTTTCTAGATGGCACTATCAACATCGCATTGTAAGGTGTCTTGCATGCTCATTTACGTCCCTCTAAGAAGGCCTACATAGCCATGTGTGAGCACGAAAAATTCCTAGAAATGGAGAGATGAGCATGAATATCATACCTACTCCCTCCATGTCCTCCTTGCAAACCTAGATGATAATTTTTAGAATCTTTAATTTTATGGAACCACATTAAATGAATGATTGTGTGTGCTCTTGAAAGTGACCTCCAAATAGGGATTTGACAATGCTACGATTATAAAGTTGGCTTTGATATAGCTTCCAATATGTAGATATTGGAGAGAAAATTAGCATAAGTTTATTTCTTTAATCCATGAGGATTTGTAAAGGGGTAGGATTTCTCTTTTATAGAGGTTGAGTAGTGGTCAAGAGTAGTTGCAGGAATTGAATGCACATGTTACAAATATCAGTTGAGGAGGTTGAGAATTTCGGGTGAATTTATTCCCATTGAGGGTAGTAAATAAATCAAATTCTACAGAAGCTTGTATCCGGAAAGGTGGTTATGCGTGTAATTTAATTGCCCCCACATTTCTAGGATTCTATAACGCATTTTACTAATCTAGTGAAGTGGATTCCAAGTGGAACCGAGTGGAAGTTGACTAGAAAATACGCATATTTTACCAATTAAGTAACTAATTTTATTAGCTACAAAGTGTGATACTGATTAATTAAAAATTTATTTAATAAATGTTAATTAACTTTGTTAAATTGGTTTAGGAACTACTTTAATTAATCAATCATAAGGAGATGAATAACATGATGTGAATCTGGGATAATTATGAGAACTAGTATGTGATTTTGGGGTGTCTACACCATGTATGGATTATCATCGAGAGATTTGCATCGTTAAACGCTATATGTAAATGTCAAAGTGATGAAAATTATTAATTTATAGGATTGTAATCTTGAATACCATCACCAACTACACCATATTCCTTAACATTGAAATTTAGTGAATTTCTCTAATAATTGTGCTTCATTTTCTTAAAGTATGACAATACTATTCAACCAGGATAAATTATATGGATAGCCTAGAATGAATCCATAGATAGAAGTTAAAAAAATTTGGGACTATGCACACATTATACAAATATATTATTTTTACTTCGAATACATGAATAAATTAGAAGTAAAAATTTGGAAAAAAGTGATGAATCCATAATTAAATTAGAAACAATGTTGTTCATTACCATCTTTTATCTCGTGTTTTTTCTCCTCCACTATTATATTATTGTGGCGCATAACTTAAATATTATTTTCCTAGAACAATGTATTGAATATTGAACTCATAAAATATAAACATGAATTCTCAACACAAAATAGTTAACAAAAACCTCTAAACATAAATAACATAATGAAGAAAATATAAATGATAATATAATTCCTTAAACACATTTTAAACAAATTAAAAACTTCTCAAATGCCCTATATGTAAAAGAATCACCATTCAATAACACCACTTATACGAATTATTAAACCATATGACTTAAGTATTGGAGACTTGAACCCAAATTCTAAACTCTAAACCCTAAACCATAACATGACATTAGGGTTTTAAACACTAATTTCTCACATTGAATAACAATGTAAACATTTATATGACATCATAAACTATATATCGTAACCATAAAAATAAAACCTTACCCACTATATCATAAAACATAAAGACTCATCATAAATTCTCAACACAAACCACGTGGTGAAATAATTTGTCGTATGGAAAACTAGTTGATTTCCACCAACGCTCACGGAGCTACGCCCCTCCTTCTTGTGTATGGGGAGGCTCCCATTATTGAATTTAAACTAATCTTCTCCTATCTAAATGTTGTGGGGTGTCCAAAAGGATAGGGATCACACAAGTGCACTTCACTTAACCGTGGCAAGGGTTTGTCTGAGTACAAGGATGAAATTACAACAATGAGGGGTGAAGGAGATAAATTAGGAAAGGGAAGGTTATTTTTGTGAGTAGGAAATCACATATTTCACACCCAATAACTGGAGTAGTTCAACATTCAATTAGATTAAAGTGATAATGAATCCATTAGTGATACTAAAAACCAGAGACACACAATTATTTAGATTCATTCATTAAGGATAACAAGTTCATTCTTGATCATTGTTGTCTAAAATTACCACCAGGTTATTTAGACAAATTATAGTTCCATTCTTTCTAACATCAATTTTATAGGTTGTGTGTGTCTTCGAGTTTTATTCTTTAGCACATTTACTTAGATGTAGTTCTTTGCATGCTCCCGTGCATTCCCTTCATGTATCTTCATTGTCCTTTCCCTTCCCTTCACTTCCTTTCGTGTAACCTCTGTGTACTTCCTCCTTTCTCCTTTATTATTTTGTCTCCTTACATTTCTCCTTTTGCACACTCCTTGCACATTCACTTTCTTTCCAATAGTTTTGCACATCCTTTTACATACACCTGTTGACTTACATTATATTTTACTAATTCCTTTTCCTTCCTTCCCGGTTCCTATGCATCTCTCATGCACACTCATTCTCTTTATATCTTTTCCTCGCACTATCCTTACACATCTATCCATGTGCATCCGACTTGCACTCTTCCCCTTCTTCACATGCTTGCATAATTCTATAGATATGCACATTTTCTTCCCATCATCCACACACCCCCTTACGTGTGCTCATAGACCTCCTGCATTATTCACTATTGTGCCTTTTGTTTCCATGCATGCACTAAGTGTGAAATCCTTCTATGTCATTCATTGAGTGCCACATGTCACTTCTATGAACTTATCAGATGAAGTGTGCAACACACAACCTATCAAAACATGCTATTTGTGCACCAAATATTCATGTCAAATGAATGAATGAAATATGGCATAAAATAAAAATAAACATATAGTCATCTGATCCTAGTGATCAATTAGATCCTTGCATGTGTCTTGTGTGTTCCTCCTACATTGTGAAATTCAAATCACCATAACTTCTTCTACATAGCTCAAATTCTGGTGCTCATGGTCTTTTTGGAAATCACTGCTGGACAATTCAAAATTAGGTGTTGAGTGGATTTTATAGGAAAATAGGGAAACATTACTTAAGCCATTAATGCAC
The DNA here is from genome assembly GCA_018340775.1 of Taxus wallichiana var. yunnanensis. Lineage (NCBI taxonomy): Eukaryota > Viridiplantae > Streptophyta > Pinopsida > Cupressales > Taxaceae > Taxus > Taxus wallichiana. Next base: position 547,788,327 of record CM031239.1, read on the forward strand.
ACATTTAGTTGACTCAACTACCCATATTTTATTAGATCTTGCCTCTTTCCTTCTTCCATAAATCAACATAACATGGGGAGGTGGATATCATGTGCTGGACAGGCATATTTGTAGGCATTCAATGCAAGTTATTAGTGGTTGGATTTTAATATATGAATTTCCCTCCTCTTATCTCCTTCTTCTATATAATGTTATATAATGTTCATTTGTAAAGGTTAGACCCTCTTGGTTTTGTAAGAGCATTATCCCTTGTCATTTTGAGTTGTAAGCCTCGGATATGACTCTTTCCATGTGGATACTTTCCTTTTCCAACATTGTAATTGGTTATGTATCTCTTGGAAGCAATAAAAGTCTCTTATTTTGTGGCTATCCTCTACCCTAGTTTGTATTTTTATTGCATCTTCTTTCCTTTCCCTTACATTGATCATTTTTGTGCAGGTTTCTTTTCTATTTTTCTCCACAAAAGTGAGTGCATGGGTGTTGTTTCATCTTGTAGCACATTTATCTACCCTCCTTGTGTGCATTTTCCCTCATTTTCACTCATCTAAGAGTGTTCATCCCCTTCTTTTTGGTGTTATCACCTCCCCTTAGTTTAGGTTTAATTTCATGTATCTCCTTCTCACCTGGTCCCTTGGAATCATAGACTAGTGGTAGGACGATGCATTTCCCTTCTTATGAGTAGTTTAGCAGTAGAAATAGGTAGAGGAAGTCATCCTTCTTTGCAGATCTATCTCAAGAGCAAGTCCCACAACTTTGAGACAGTCTCATGTTTCCTCAAGGCCCTAATTCATTCGAGATGGATACGGGTACAATTTTGAGCTCTAACATTTTTTGGCATGCTTGTGGGACAAGCATTGAAAGATTTATATTTCATCGATATTAAGTTTTTATGTGTGGCTTGTTGATTTCCATACTTTGAGGTTTATTTCAACACATCCGGCGAATCCAAACATCCAAATCTACTAATTTTCGTAGTTTATATGCATGTTTCATGAGAAGGATTCATACCATGTAGAGTATGGAAGTTGAATAATCCTTTCAATATGTTCATTTCTCTCCCAGAAGAAGAATTTGCAAAGTCACATCACTTGCATCTCTATCTTCCATGTTCAAGATGTAATTTACCCCTCATATTGGTATTCCTTCCACACAATCTATTAGGGTACTCAGACCCTTAATATTCATGGCACAATATAGATATATATCCTTTGTTGGCTTTAATGGTGGGAGTCCTCTAGAACTTCCCATGTAGCATGATATATCGAGTAGCTACACTCAAGATTATTTCATTCTTTACTGATGAGAATCAAGTACCCTCTGCTAAGAAAATTCAAGATATTTAAAATGTATGCATTTTTCATCTAGTTACAGAAGATGATATAGCTATAAAATTGCTTACTTCTTCACTCAAAGGAAACACACTTCAATGGTATAGAATCTTAAGACCTTCCTCTATTACCAACTAAGATGGACTTGACATTGCACTTTTCAATCAATTTAAGGAGAAGGTGTGACAATATCTCCTTGTTAAAACAATTCACAATGATTAAGAGAGCTCTTAATGAGCTTCGGCTGATTTCAACTTCAGATTTCAAAAGACATGGGACAAAATTCCAGCCCTCGTAATACCAACACCACAATTTTATTTCCTTTACTTTGTAAGATCACTAAATTTTGACATCGCAATGATGATACATTCTAAGGGTGGTGCATAACTTTTCGATGCCTATCCTCTAGCCATTATGGAAGAAAAATTGTCTAATCAAAGATGGAAAATCAACCACAGAGTACCCATGCCCTTATTTCCTGAAATTCTTCATGCACCTCATCCTTTCATTGTTCCCACTCCCATACATAATTCCCAACCCATTTCCTCCACATCATATTCTCCCCAAAAGTAAAAGGAGGATGAATAAATGAAGGCCTTGATTATAAATTTGTCCAATAAATTCATATCCTTAGAAAAGTAAAGAAGCGCAAGCCTTCAAAAATAACTCTAATCAAGGATTTAATCAAAGTCATCAACCCTTTAGAAATCAATATCCAAATCAAAGATATGGGTAGAACTAGAAAAATGATAGATGGCATGTTAATGTGCACCTTCCTCTTTAGATAGTTTCCCTTAGTTAGAATCCCTTGTAGTGCTTGATTCAAGAAAAGCACTAGTCCCAATATAAAACAACATGGTCAAGAGACAGAATGGTGCTTTCCTTACAACTCGCCACATAGCCAATATAATTGCATAAATTCCCTATGCTCTTAAGACTTCATGATATCGAATGCTTTAATTTATGAGTCTTCCACTAGCATGTATGGACTGGAAAATGAAGAAGTGCCATAAATTATCCCATAGACCAACCTTATGTTCTTTGGGGTTGAGTACTTTTTGCAATAAAACTAAGTTATGAACATCTCAAATAGACAACCATATTCTATTCAGTTGTTGATAATAAAAGGTATAAGAAAATAATGCTAGAAAATAGCACACAAACTTCTACTCATGTCAACCAAACTAATCATTAGATGCAAAATGGTGGTGCTAATCATCCCAAAATATTTGGCACACATGTTCCCATGTACGAGGCTCCACGTAACATTCCAATGGAAGTGGTGCACTCTCCTCCTCTAGTAGTTCAAGCCTTAACACCACCCAAGGAACCCTCTCCATTTATTTAGAGATCAAGAAAAGAGATTGTTGTGCCTCAAATGCACAAGTTCCTGGGCCTTCCATTCAATATTGTGAACTAGATGAAGAATAAAAATGTGAATGTAACAATGTGGGATGCCCTAGCCATTCCATCTCAGTGGGATCTGTTACATTAAGCTCGGTTGCAACTCCCGCACCGATCAATTTATCAAAAGACCTCATGTTGGTGTAAATTTAATTCAAGTAGAGGAGAATAAAGTAAGAAAAGTTTTCAAAACCCCGCCCTTCTATATGTTCTTGATAGTAGGAAAACATCTTTTTCATAATTGTATGATTGACTCAGGGGCTAGTACTTTTGTCATGCCTAAGAAAATTGTTGATGTCTTAGGTCTTAAGTACATCCATATGTCTAAAGGAGTCTTGCAACTTGATGGATCAACTGTTACCACTCTAGGAGTCATCAAGGATCTTGATTTAAACCTTCTTTCATGTCTAAGCATAAAAATAACTCAAGATGTGTCAATCATTGATTTACCTCCTTTTTTCCATTTTCCTATCAAGATATTTCACTGCCAAAGTGGGTGGCTACTTTTCTTTTGATTGGTCTCATATATTACTAAGAACAAGGTATGGTACAATATTTTCAATACAGGATGAACCTATATTTTCCTATAATGTTGGGCTTATATGATTCATCCCCTCTCTAAGCTAATTTCCTCATCAAGAAGGCCAAGAAAAAGACTCATTTTTAGATGAGTAACCCATTCCTCCCTCCATACCTGATCTATTATTAGATGAATGGGAAAAAGAGCACTATGAATTTGATCCCTATGATACAACTATTGAAACTGGTCTTGGAACTTATTACATCCTTGAAGAAGAAGAACTATTTCCTACCTCGATGAAGAAAAGATATAGAACTTTAGGACTATGGAAGATGTATTTTGATGGCTCTAGATGATGAAATGGCGCAAGCATGGGTGTTGTTTTCATTTCTCACAAGAGTGAGAAATTATTCTTTGTGCATAAGATGTATTTTCCATGCTCTAAAAATGTAGCAGAATATGAAGTGTTGGTGCATGGCCTTCTTATTGCTGAGAGGAGGCAGATCAAGGCATTGGAGATCTTTAGGGACACTAAATTGGTCATCCACTAGGTCACAAATAAGTACACAATAGAGAATAATATTTTGAAATATTATAAACATAGATTTTGGGACCTCTTGGAGATATTTTAATCCCTTAATATGTACGTGGCTCCAATGAAATTAAATAAATAAGCATATCCAATGGAATCCCTTGGTTCATAGTTCTTAGGTATTGAGGACTTTTTCCAAGGCAATATGAATCACATCAAGATGGTAGTCATACCATCTATTCTAGTTAATAAAATAAGCTTGAAAGTTTTTGATGATGCGTAGATTGTCAATTCATTTAGATTGAGGTTGAGTTTTCTTCAAATATGTAAGATGACTTACAAAAACTATAGTGACCAAGTGATTCAACTCAAGACAAACAAGTTGCCTAAAGGGCTGGTCACCTTAGAGCACATATTCAACCCTGATGATGATTTCAAGGGTGAAGAAAAGAACATTCACGTAGTGTAAGAATACTAGACCCCAGTCACTAATGCACATGGTAGAGAGTTACTTCTCATAAAATCATGCGCGTAAGAAGAGAAACGGATCTTTATCTCTTTGTGTCATAAATACAATGACATCTTCTCATGGGAGTATAAAGAACTCAATTTTTTTGATTCAAGTGTGGATCAACACTCTATTGACCTTGATTCTATTATCAAGCCCATCAGACAAAAGAAAAGGCTCATTAATCCCAAGTTAAATAACCTTATGGGGAAAGATATATCCAAAATCAGCAAGGTAAACAATATTTTTTATAAAATACTCTACTTGGGTGGTGCAAATCTTATTCCAAAGTGTGAAAGAAAAATGGGAAAATCAGACTTTGCATTGATTTTAGAGATTTCAATAAGGCACCTTTAAAGGATCATTATCCTTTTCCTTCCATGGAGTAAATTCTACATATTGTGGTTGGTGCGCAAAGGTTTTCCATGTTGGATGGATACTTTGGTTTCAATCAGATCATGTTCAAGGAAGAAGATTAATTTAAAACACCATTTACAACCAAATGGGGAACCTATGCTTATCAGAAAATTCCTTTTGGTTTGTCAAATGCATGAGCAACATTCTAGAAAGCAATCGACGTTGCATTCAAAGTGTACATCAATGAGTTCATCCTATTTTACTTGGATGACATAATTGTCTTCTCAAGATAGATCACATATCACATGATGCATTTGGAGAAAGTATTTGAGAGATGTAGAGAGTTTGGGGTACCTCTTAACCCTAAGAAGTGAAGCTTAACTATTGCACAAGGCAATATTTTTGGGCCATGTGGTCTCAAAGGATGGAATTTCCATTGATCTTAAGAACATCTCATCCATCCTTTCTCTCTATTTTCCAACACACAAGAAGGCCTTACAATAATTCCTTGGCAAGATCAACTTTTTTAGGACATTCATTCCTAACTTTGTAGGATTGGTTAGGCTTGTCACCCTTATGCTTGCTTAAGGACATAGTCTTCAACTGGAAAACAGAAGGAAAATAAATCTTCAACAAGATCAAGCAAGAAATTTATTATGCCTCAACACTCATCAATTTGGATTACTCTAAGTATTTTATCCTTTATGATTATGGAGTTAATGCTAGTGTTGATGTTGTCTTGACTCAAAAAAATGAACAAGGACTGGAAGTAGCTAGTGGCTTTCTTTGATCAAACACGGAAGCATTATGAGTTGAAATACAGTCACATGGAGAAAAAGTGTTTTTCATCATGCATGATCTTAATAAATTTAATATTATGCTCACCAAAAATCATGTCAAGGTGCTAGTTTCACACTCAGGTATGAGAAAATTCATTATGGGAGTAGAAATCAGCAAGAAAAGAGATATATGGGTGACAAAAATCATGGAGTATTATGTGGCTATCAAATCTCATAATCTTGTTAGAGGCAATGTGCCATGCAGGAACATGGTGAAGATGCACAAAATGATCATGAGACTTCTTTGTTTCTGCAAGAATATATCTTGCGTGTTGAAGTTGAGAAAAATGAATATCCTAGAGTGCATAGTTAAGGTGAAGTCATGGTGACGTTCCTTTCCTCTTGTGCATACCCTCTTGGTTTGAAAAAAGAAAAGAGAATAAATCTAAGGCTGTAGTTTATTCCATATGCATTGATTAATGGGGTGGGTTCTCTTCAAAAGAAATATTGACAAGCAGTGTTGTTGAGATGCATTGATGGCATGCGGGTGAAAAAAGTGTTAGCGAGAATTTCATGATGGATTCTTTGGTGGACACTTATCTTCTAAAGAAACAACATCAAAGATCAATAAGGTGGGATAATTTTAGCCTACCCTTCTTGCGAGATGAGCAAAAATGGGTATGAAATGGAAATAATGCACTTTATTTATAGGAAAAAGGAAATTGGTAGCATTTCCACTATCACCAATCCAAGTGAATCATCCTTTTATGAAATGGGATCTAGACTTCATTGGGATAATCAACCCTCGTTTGATCATTGGTCATAAGTGGGTGTTGATAGATACATCTGATTACTTCACCAGATGGAAAGAAAATATCATGCTAAGGAAGCAACCGAGTTAGTCATCCTTGACTTTCGTGAAGGTATTATAACAAGGTTTCGTGTTACTCAAACCATTATCTCGATCTTGAAAAATACTTCCTTATTACTAAATTTTTAACTGGGCTCTTAGTCTTGATTTTTTTTTTTTTAAGACTTCTTATAACTACTACCCTCAAGGTAATTTCTAGTTGATTCTACCAACAAAACCCGATCGGAATAATGAAGAGGATAATGAATATCAACCCAAGGTAGTGGCATACAAAGGTATTACACAGTGATCTAGGTAGAAAAAATAAAAGTGAAGAAGGAAATAAGTACTTCACCTTAAAGACTTGTCCATGGTAAAGAAGCAAGGCTTCCTTTATCACTTAAATTTTGTTCACAAGAGCTATCTCAAAGTAGTTAGAGTTTGAGGGCATGCAGACAAAGAGAAATCAGAATGGTAGAGCTAGTTCAATTTGAATTAATTGAGGAACTCGCCATGATCAAGTTATAAAAACATCGGTGGTCGGTAAATTTGTGGTTTGATAGAGAGGCTAGACCTCGAGACCTTCCATGTGGGTGATCTGGTCTTAAAATGGGATGTTGAAAGAGCTAAACCTAGGCACCATTCAAATTTTGATGCACCTTGGAGTGGCCCATATATCATCGAGTTATTGTAAAGATGTTAACTCTTTTGATTTATCTTAACTTGATTGAGATACACTACCAATCCCAGTCAATGGGATTTATATTAAACATTTTCATTCAATTTTTGTATCATGTACATATTAGAATAGTTCAATTCCTCCAAGTGAGCACTTGCACATAATGTTTGTTTATACATATTTATTTCCTTTAGTGCACTCTCGTGCATGCTCTTTTTGCTTCGGGTTTTCGGTCCATGTTCTCATGATTTTAGAGAGGTTTTGCAACTTACTGGAACTTTCCAATAGTTTTTCATATAGTTTCTAATAAGAGTCTAGAAAGTGCTTTAAGTAGCTTCAACAAAGTGTTACTTCAAGTGTAGATTGAAATTTCATAAATTTAGGAAAATTCCATGCCCAAATGGATGGATCTCCTTCATCTTAAGATGGATAAAATTCACCAAAGTGTTGTCCAAAATAACCACTCACGTTATCTAGACAACTTACAGTTCCATTCTAGCTTTGACATCAATTTTATAGGTTACACGCACCTTTGGTTTTATTATTTCACACAGTTACTTCATTGTAGTTCTTCACATGTACCCTTGCACACCCTTCCTATATATTCCTTTTTATTTCCCCTCCCTTCACTTCCTTCTACCTAAATTATGTGTGCTTTGCAGCTTTCTCCTTTGTTATTTTTTCTCCTTTAATTTCCCATTTGTGTGCACTCCTTGCGCATTCTCTTTCTTTCCAACAGTTTTGTGCACCATTTACGTGCACCGCTTGACTTGCATTACATTTTCTAATTCCCTTGCATGTTTTCATTTTGTGCATGCCTTCCTTCCTAGATCCTACACATCTCTCGTGTGTACTTAATCTCCTTGTATATTTTCCTCGTGTTATCCTTGTGCATCCTCTCCTGCGCATCCTTGTCTTGGACACTTCCCCTTCTTTGCATGCTTATATAAATCTATAGATATGTGCCTTTTCATCCCATATTCCATGCACCCCCTCATGCACTCTCGCTGACCTCCTATATTCTTCCTCGTATGCCTCATGGTTCCACACATGAGATAAGCATGCAATCCTTTTGTGTCATTCATCGAGTTCCACTTATCACTTCTAGGAACTTAACAAATGAAGTGTGCAACACATAACCTTTCATATCAATGTCACCTATGCACCAAATGTTCACATCAAATAAATGCATGACATGTGGAAGCAAAGACAAAATGAATAAACAGTTCACCGATCCTCGTGATCAATCAGATTGTGCCATGTTTCTTGTGTGTTCCCCCTGCACCGTGAACTTCAAATAACAATAAATTCTACTACATAGCTCAAATTATGTGCACATAGAATTTTTGGAAAGTTGTATTCAAAATCAATTTTTAGGTGGGATTTGGTAGGAAAATAAGGAAATGTAACTAAGGCCATTAATGCACACATCCATTTGAATCAACCACCCAAATTTGATTAGATCTTTCCTCTTTCCTTCTTCCACAAGTTAACCTAACATAACATGATAGTGTTATGGGTGGATTTGCAAGAATTCAATATGGTTTGTTGGTGGTTAGATTTGAAAATCCAAGTTTCACTCTCTCTTTTCCCTCATCTTCTCTCCTTATTATTTTGTATAATTGTTGATGATGATCCTTGCGTATGAACTTTTGGATTCATAGGAAACCTTAGGTTCTTGGACGTGTGTCCTAAGGTGACCTCTAGATTTTAAAGAAATTGGGTCTTCTATGTGGTATGAGATGAGGGTCAGAAAAAATGACATAAAACTTTAAACTTAACAGGCGATACGCTAAAAGTGAAGGAGTTAACTCGTAACAAAACCACGGAATAGAGAAAAGGTGAGCAATAAAAAGGGTGGAAAAGATGCACCACAGACCAGAGGAAAATCACACAGAACACTACTCCAAACTACTCAAGCACAACTTTTGAAGATAGTAATAGCATAAAAACATGCACAGTTATCACGTCGAAATAAAGGCTATTAGAGATAATACAGATTATGCAAAGGATGGAAGAATTACACCACAGGGAATATTATATTACTCCAAATAATGTGCACAATATTACAATAGATAAGAGGAAAATTTCCATTACAAAGCTCAAAATAAGGCTAGAGCTCTAGCCCCCTGCCTTTTACAGAAGAAGAACTAAGACAGAGGAATAAACTAACTCCAAATTTTTATTTTTTATTTTCTTTTTTTTACTTCTATCTTCTCGGGAAGCCTTTGATTTCAATATATAGGAGGAGAAGGACGTGAGAGACCATTCTCAAACTCTTTTCAAAATTCTTTTTCAATTATGATAAATGGTGTGAAGTGACAGAAATAGATTTTTGATATCTTTGTCACACTTTCCCATTATCTGTTCTTTTAAAGAGTGAGAGCCATGCCTATTTAATGCATCTCTTAACTATCTTCAGAACTGACTCCCTTGGAGCGGACTTATTCTTCCAAATCATTATTACATATTTGGATCTTTTAATTGCTTATGCATTGGGTCCTGTGCTCATGATTCAAGTGATGCCTATTTATGTCATTCTTATGAGAATGACCTTTTGAATGCAGGTGAACAAATTAAGTATTCTCAGGTTCACACTCTTCGCATAGAACTATGCATTAACTTCATCCTTGAAAATATCCATCGAATGAACCTTTGCCTTTGATCTTTTCAAAAGATCTGAACATTTAAATATTTTTAGATAGGCTTCATAATTGCCCTTACGTGGTTTTTGGATTATCGCCAATCTTTAGCAATTTGCTCGAACTCAGAATCGATTTATTGTGAAATCCACATGGAGGCCAAGTGCTTCTCTAGGGTCTCTACTTCATTGTAGCTTTTGGAGCCGTTGGGTTGACACCTGACATCATTTGCGATCGGGCCACTTTCCTTTGGGTAAGTAATGAGCCTCATTGCATATTACTATGAAGACTTTTGTCTTGGATGGGTCACTTATAGTTGAATCCACGTGTAAGTCCCATGGGGCTTTGAGGCTTCCACTCCTTTTTCTTTCTGGAACTCATGTTAGGTTGACACTTGGAACTATCTCATGAGATCGTTGCTTCCTTTTGAGTTGGATTGTCCCGACTTAGCTTTAATTGTGGATTCGGATAAGTATTCTTTCTATATTGCCGAAGGCTTGACTCCTAGTGGGATTCAAAATTTTAGGAGCCTTAAATATTACTTGGTTAATTCAAGTAGGAATCTACTTGTTATCTAATCTTAGTGGGTAACAGAATTTAGATAACAGTTTGGTGACTCACGAGGACCATTAGCCGCACTAAATGGAAAGAACCCACAATCTCCCACTATCCATTGGGTCTAGGGCCATGTTATGAGCTAATCTGAACTTAGTCCATAGTATCTAAAGGGTTTCCAAGCCTCTGCAGTCGCTAGTTGATCCTTGCGCTTTCCTACTCTCATAAAGAAAACTCTGCAACTTGTTTTTGTGAGAGTAGAAAATTGAAGAATCCACAAGGTCACTCCTTTGACTTATTTTAGTTGCTTTGTATTTTCTTGGAGTGAATATTACAACCACCACAAACAACTATGAATTCTTCCACTACACTAAGGTCTCCTAGGGGAATTTGGTTCCTTTCAATGGAGTAATAAAACCGTGGGCCTATATAAAGAGACAAAACATACATGCCTCAAATGATTCATGCAGAGTGTGCATACGCACTTATTTTATTGAAAGAAATCTACTCCTACTCCTAAGCTAACTGGTTTTGGAAAATCTAAACAAAACCTAAAACAGGCAGGGAGAAATAACTTCCCTTCCTTATAAAGTGCAGCTATACAATTAATTTAGCAATAGGCATGGCCTGTAATAAGAGTGAAAAATTACCTTTCACTCTTCCACCCATGGTATCAGCAAATAGAATGAATACCTCCTCAAGATGCTCATCTTTTGGTTGGAGGTGTCGTAGCTAACCCTTGGGGTCTTGAAAATTATCCTCATGCTCTGAAGTGCTCATGACTAGTGTTGGCGTTCTCCTTAGTCCTGATGAGGACCACCCTCTAGTGGGGGTCGGTACGACCTTTTGTTCCTACCCATCGTTCTAAATTACATCTTTTGGAACAAGGATATTTTGCAGGTTTCCATGAATGGTGTCATCCTTATCTCCTCCTTCCTTTTTTTAGCATCTTTTTCAGAAAATCCAGGCTCTTGGATTGAAAGCAAAAATATTTCAATGATACTTTTTTCTAGAGCCCTGGATTAGTTCCAGGGGAATTGTCATGAGCAGAAGGTTAATTTTGTTGTAGGGTTGATGAAGCAGCAAAGGTTGTAACTTCCATGAGCTCTTCTTCAACGAGGTATCCCCCAAATATTATAAGCAATCCAACTTATCTTCTTCCTCCTCTGTCAAAGTCTCCCCCTCTTATATGATGGATTTTGAGTCTATAAATTTTCCATCATGTGTGGCTTCATCTTGCAATATGAAGCCCATTGGCCCAAACTCTTCCAAGGAATTTTCTTTGTGGGGAGGAAAAATGGAGGCAACATCTATAGCTTCTTCTATGCTTAGATCATGATACGAACCTCTTGAGTTCATATCACTTCTCACCATATGCTCCTCTTCTTTTGGATTTGGAGTTATTACTTGTTGGTGCAAGGGGTATAACTACTCGAAGAAAGGGGAAGGGTGGAATGGATGGCTTAGAGATGGAGAAGGGGACTCGGAATTTGGAGTAGTATGGTATGGTGAAGCTTGAGGTGGGATGGGAGATGAATAAAGAGTTGGTGATTGAATCTCCCATTGACAAGGTTGTCTCATGCTTTACCCATATATTTCAATACCCTCGATCCACTACAGAAGTGGAGGCAAAGTGTTTCTTCTAAAAACTAAGCTTCTCCTGCGAGCTATAGTGTCAGGAACAGGGCCAACCCATGGACAAGGTGCTCTGCATCCTATTTTGAATGCCTCCATTTGTGCCATAGCCCGAGATTGAACCATGCTTACCTCTATTTGTGTTATCTTCTCAAGCAGACCAACCTCTTCCAATTGTTCATAGTCATCAAATGTGTGCCTGTGTCCTTGATTGGTTTCATAGTCAAACTAGTTTTGACTTTGCTCATCTGGGTCGCCATGGTGACTTTGAAACCTGGTTATGCAGCTTGGTTTGGGGAAGACGTGCCACTCATTTGATACTAAAGATACTGCTGAAAATGTGGATCCCATAGTGGTAATGAATTCATGATTTCTCAACTTCATAGGATGAAGAGAAATGGAAGACGTGGAAAGAAAGATGAGTGGAGATGGATGAAAGGAAATTCTGCGAGCTTCTATAATGATTTTTTCAGACCATGCGAGGTCACTAGATGTGTTCTAAAAATATCTCCATTAAATCTTGAACTTTACCAGAATGCAGGACCGAATTGATGCAATGATAAAATACTACTATGATTTGTCCCACAGGCATGCCAGGAAAACTATTGAAAATGATCCTTGGATGAACCGTCAGATTCGTAGGAAACCTTAGGTTAGTGGGACGTGTACCCTAAGGTGACCTCAAAATTTTAAATAAGTTGGCTCTTCTCTGTGGTATGAGATGAGGGTTAGAGAAAATGAAATAAAACTTTAAACTTAATGGGGGCAATACGCCGAAAAGTGAAGGAGTTAACTCGTAACGCAACTACCTGGAATAGAGAAAAGGTGAGCAATAAAAAGGGTGGACAAGATGCACCACATACCAGAGGTAAATCACACATAACACTACTCCAAACTACTTAAGCAAAACTTCAAGATAGTAATAGCATAAAAACATGCACAATTATCCACGTCGAAATAAAGGCTATCAGATAAAATATGATTACGCAAAGGGTGGAAGAATTACACCATAGGGCATATTATATTAATCCAAACAATGTGCATAATATTACAATAGATAAGAGGAAAAGTTCCATTACAAAGCTCAAAAAGAAGGCTAGAGCTCCAGCCCCCTACCTTTTACAGAAGAAGAACTGAGACAGAGGAAAAAACTAACTCCGATTTATTTTTCTTTTTTCTTTTTTTTACTTTTATCTTCTCGAAAGACTTTGATTTCAATATATAGGAGGAGAAGGATGTGAGAGAAAATTCTCGAACTCTTTTCAAAATTATTTTTCAATTATGATAAATGGTGCGAAGTGATAGAAATAGATTTTTCGAGATCTTTGTCACACTTTCCCATTATCTATTCTTTTAAAGAGTGAGAGCCATGCCTATTTAATGCATCTCTTAACTATTTGCAATCGAATCCCTTGGAGCAGACTTATTCTTCCAAATCATTATTACATATTTGGATATTTTAATTGCTTATGCATTGGGTCCTATGCTCATGATTCAAGTGACGCCTATTTATGTCATTCTTATGAGAATGACCTTTTGAATGCAGGTGAACAAATTAAGTATTCCTGAGGTTCGCACTCTTCACATGGAACTATGCATTAAATTCATCCTTGAAAAGACCATCCAAATGACCTTTGCTTTGATCTTTTCAAAAGATCTAAAAATTTAAAATTTTTAGATAGGCTTCATAATTTCCCTTACGTGGTTTTTGGCTTATCGCCAATCTTTTAGCAATCTACCTCGAACTCGATCCGATTTATTATGAAATCCACCTAGAGGCCAAGCGCTTATCTAGGGTCTCTACTTCCGTTGTATCTTTTGGGAGTGCATTGGGTTGTCACCTAGCATCATTTGTGATTCGGCCATTATCCTTTGGGTAAGAAATGATCTATCGTATATTACTGCGAAGAATTTTGTCTTGGGCAAGTCATTTCAGTTGACTCTACGTGTAAGTCTCGCAGTGCTTTGAGGCTTTTGCTCCTTTTACTTTCTAGAACTCGTGCCAGGTTAACACTTGGCACTATTCATGAGATCACTACTTCCTTTTGAGTTGGCTTGTCCTAACTTAGCTTTAATCGTGGATCGGCTAAGTCTTATTTCTATTTTCGAAGTCTTGACTCTAGTGGGATTCAAAACTACAATATCCTTAAAGCTTACTTGGTCAATTCAACAAGAATCTGTTTGTCATCTAATCTTAGTGGACAATGGAATTTAGATAACAATAAAGTTTAATAATGCTCATTTGTAAAGGTTGAACCCTCGTGGTTTGCTAAGAGCATTGTTCCTTAGTATTTTGAGTTACAAGCCTCATATTTAACTCTTTTCATGTGTATACTTTACTCTTCAACCATTGTAATCAATTGTGCATCTCTTAAAAGCAATAAAATTATCTTATTTTGTGGCTATCATATTCCCTAGTTTGTATTTTTATTACATATTTATTGCCTTTCCCTTGCATTTTTGTTTTCTTGCATGCTTCATGTCCCTTACAAGTTTCTATTTTGTTATGCTCCACAAAAATTGAGTGTTTGAGTGTTATTTCATATAATGGCACATTTGTTTACCCTCCCTATGTACATTTTCCCTCATTTTTACTCATCTGAGAGTATTCATCCCCCTCTTTCTAGTGCTATCACCTCCCCTTGGATTAGGTTTAATTTCATGCATCTCCTTCTCACCCTGGTCCCTTAGAATCGTAGAGTAGTGGTAGGTAGTTGCATTTCCCTTCTTAAGAGTAGTTTTAGCAGTATAAATAGGTAAAGGAAGACAAACTTCTTCAAAGATCTATCTCAAGTGAAATTCCCACAAATTGGAGATAGTCCCATGTTTCCTCAAAGCCCTAGTTCATTATGAGTTGTGATAGGTGCAATTTTGAGCTCTAAAAATCACCATACTTACAAAGTTACATAAAAGAGAGAGTAGAGGAAAACATGATAAAATAAATGGGAGAATTTATATTTTATTCCTTGTGTTGGTGATACAAATGTTCAACATCCAAACCATAATTCACAATTTCTACCAAGTGGAAATTATAAAAATATAGGATCCTTTGGAATGGAGAAGCCATCCCAATTTATAGCCTTGTGAATTGACCTTTCATCTCCCCCATATGACTCTTCATGTTCCTATTCTACTTGTGACCTTTTAATTTCCCCTAAAAAGACAAATTAAGTATCTCTCTTATAATTTTGAGAGAATACTTTTAAAAATTACAAATATTGTCACTTAAGTAAATAGGAAAAATACAATGATTGTGTACAACAAAGAATTAGAAGAAAGGGAGAGAAGAGGAGAGGGGAAAATGATTTACTGATCCATTGAAGAATATTCTTTTTCTTATTTGAAGCATGATGATCATCATCTTCTCTTTCTACAAGATGCACAGACACTTTGAACCACTAAAATACTGTTGAGAAACACTGTTGCAAGACCTCCCAAGGTGAGATCATAAAGGAAGAAGGATGAGATATTTCATGGATCACTTCACTTAACCAACTCACCCATCTCTCTTAGATCACCAAACTCAACTCAACTCATTGATCGATCTCAATTCAACCAACTCACTTCAACCCACCCAACTCAATTCACTCGCTCATTGAACTTATTTCAACCATCACACTAAGATATGATGATGGACCCAAATTTAACAATGAGCTATGATGACACATTATGATGAATCTATAGATTCCTTGACACCCTTTTAATCTTCTCCAGTGACTTGGTGATCCATAATTTCCTTTGTTATGCTTCGTCATGATCCCAGATACAATTGAGATCAAAATGATGCTTTGGGTTCAGTGTGAAGAGCGAGTTTCCTTGTTTGAGATATAAAACCATATGAAAACTCATTTAGGACATAAAAAAGTAGCGAGATGAGTGAAAATGGGGCCAATTGTAACTTTTTGCACAAAAACTTGAGACTTTCTATTTTTAGCAAGTCCTAGCTAGGACTACTATTTTTTGAAATTTTGTCTTATTTTCATTCCCTGATACATTTTACATGTCTAGAGGATCATAAAACTTGAGAACTAACCTTATTTAAACATTTATTATTTTTAGGCATGCCCCGCCATGGAAACATACTATTTTTAGCAAGTACACTATATGTGTCGGTTTGCAACGAAAAAGGTTTTGAAATTCTAGGTTTTATTCCAAGATTCCCTGTTTTTTTTTTGGATGATTTCTTCATCTAAAAAAGTGGGAAAATGGATTTTTCATCAAAGAGGGAATAATACTAAGAAAAAATTAGTCCTCTATATCCCTAAAAATAGGGGCTTCATGGAACAAAAACTAGTTCACGTGAAACTATAGTTTTTAAGGATCATTTTCTCTAATATTCGTACAATTCCGCCTATCGAATCCCTGAGAAGTGAAGAGGTTCCTTTCTATCCTTTCATTGCTACATCATGACAGCCATTAATGGAGGATTAAATATTTTTAGTTACAACAATGGAAATGAATGAATAATTCTAAGCAGTTAGTCGAAAATGAGTTTTCATGACTTTTTTTCTTCCCAGTTAACTACAACTTAACTATAGGTGAGAGAAATCAAATTGGGTTAAAACTAGGTGTTTCATTTCATCCTTTGGGAAAAAAAATTCCTACTATACCCTTTGGGATTGGGAGAGAGGGTGCAACAAAATTTTCCCTCACCTCAACTTAACAAGTGATAGGTTTTGATTTATTGATGAAAAGGAGGAAAACAAACTATTAGCTCCTAGGTGCCGAAACTGGGTCATATGGTGAGCTTGAGAAGGGGGCAAGGGTGGGTGAATTTTTAGTTCCCCACTTTCCCCAATGTCTCAGGGATAATTTGGAAAGTTGAGACGGTAAATCCTGCCACGTATCCAAATGAAAAAATGACTAAGTATGGGAAACTTTAGAATGCATTTCCTGGAGCTCCAGATGGTCTTTTTTGGTGAATTTTTATATGATTTTGACTCCAAACAATGGAAGGTGTAGAATCCTTCTATTCTTCCTAAAACTCCCTGAAATGGATCCTTTTATCTTGGGATGGTAAGGTGTGTCTA
Source organism: Taxus wallichiana var. yunnanensis (assembly GCA_018340775.1). NCBI lineage: Eukaryota > Viridiplantae > Streptophyta > Pinopsida > Cupressales > Taxaceae > Taxus > Taxus wallichiana. Next base: position 547,805,146 of record CM031239.1, read on the forward strand.
CACAAATTGAGCTACCCTGAGAGATACTTGAGTCTTATGAAATATTTTAATATTCCATCATGTGGAGGGTTCTTCAATATTTCTAATGAGTATTTATTTACTCTAAATCCTTACGGATCTCATGAAATCATTTGTAGAAGATTAGGTACCATATTTAGCTCTACATACTCCTTGCACCTTAGAAACTCACGGTTTCACAACTTATTCTGAACCTCCAAAACCTTACCAAATATTCCTAAACCATTTAAAAATATTTTCTCATCTTCTTCACACCACTCTTGATTTATTTTTAACTTTCAACCCTGATCTAGAGGATGCACACTTATCCCAGGAAGGCTAAAAATAGCCTTTTTATACTTACCGAAGAATTATCCTTTATAAGAATTATACTAAATGGAATGAGTTAGCTTGTTTTGACATTTCAAACATCGGGAAAGCATATACAACACATATGTAGACTTGAAAGGATAGTATAGAAACCAAAAAGAGGGTAGTCTGATCGGAGAAGATTTGGGAAGGCTTAGGAGTAAAATTTTGACACTTGGGTATGTTTTCATGCTTGAAATTTTTAAATTTTCATGGTGCACATTTTCATGACAACACCAAAAACCTAAATTTCAAAATGAATTAAATGAAAATGATAACACAATGCTTCAAATTTTCTTAGTGTTGTGTTTACTAAGTAACATTGGTGATTTGTGTTTATGATATGAATTCATGTTAACATTTAGGTTATGGTCATCAAGGTTTAATTTGATTTTCAGGACGTGAATACTTATGTGAGATCATGTGCCAAAAAATATAAACGCCAAACACATAAGTTTTTTTATTATTGGCAAATACATAAGTTCACTGAATACATGATGAGGATATGAGAAACAAAGAGAATATTAAGATCCAAGAGAAATGAACCAAAGTAGCTTGAACAAACGCATGAGAAAAACAACGGCAAAAAAAAGAAAAACACTAATAATCATGTTATCCTACCCTTGAACATTTATGGGTTACCCACCCCGATGGATGGAGAAGAAGACAAAGGAGGATATTATTAAAGAGAAATAACTTGAACACGCAAAACACTCATTCAAAATCATGAATAATCATTAATTGTAAACCATAAATAATAAATAGAATTTACACTATAATGTTAAAATCCTCACAATGGGATGAATGATTTACATCAATTCTCAATAGTGAAAACAAGGTGTGTTTTTGTAGAAATTAGATGAAACATTAAACTCTTAACGTAAAATATGAACCATAAATGTGAATATACAATTTGGGGTTTGTGTTTAAGGTCTAAAGTTTAGGGTGTAAGGTATAAATCTAGCATATAGGGTTTTCGCTAACATGTTTTATTTAGGATGTAATGTCACACTACACAACTCATTGAAAACACTTTATATGACAACATCACATGTGGAATGCTCATTTGAAAAATAATAATTCACCACCTTAGTCATTTATAGGACATCTTGAACCATATATGATTTTATTATAAATTCTACATAAAATGATATTATAATTAAAAATATTATTATAATAGTGGTGGTTGTGGTGATGACAATAGTGATTGATGACAACAACAACACCGTTGATGAAAATGATAATAACAAGGACAAAATGATGATAATGACAATGATAACAACGAGGACGACAAGGAAAATAAGGATGATAATGATAATTTAGATGAAACTTAACTATACATACTAAACCACAAACTGTAAACAAAAACCCTAAATAGTAACGGATAATTGTGAGTAATGATGAGACTTAAAGCACATTTTACACCACAAACAAAAATACTCATCATGAAGATAACCATGAGGATAACGATGACATTTTTTACGATGATATTATTATATTAATGTTAATAAAAATCTAATAATAATAATAATTTGTATTTTTATAAATATAATAATAATATTAATATTAGCAATAATATTAATGATGAAGATAATGACGATGACAATTATCATCGGTGGTAGTGACTATGGTGACTATGATGATGAAAAATATGATGACAATCACGATGCAAAAAAATGATGAAAATGAAAATGAGGACACTAACAATGATGATAAAAATAATGATGGTGATAATGATGATGATGAAAATGATGACGATGATGATGATGAAGGTATTCAAAGAAGAGAATTTTGTACGAAATTTTAAACATCTTTAAACATGAGACATATCAAGCTTAGAACATTGTATTGAATATGCAACTCATAAAAGCTAAACATGAATGCTCAACACTAAACACCTAACAACGATAAATCATAAATAATAAACCATAAATCCTAAATACAAAATCTAAACATTATACATTTAATCTTTGCCATAGACACTAAATGTAAACATGAAATTAGGTTTTTGAACACTAATCTCTCGAATTGAATAACGATGAAAAAATTTATATGACATCGTAAACTATAAATTGCAAACAATAAAACACAACCCTACACATTATATCATAAACCCTAAACACTCAACATAAAATTTCAAAACTAACATTTCACACAAACCTTGAAACCTATATAATGCAATGAGGGAAGTGTAAAATTCATAACACAAAGTCTTAAACAAGCTTAGTGTTTTATTTACAACTTGTTACATTGGTCATTAAGGTTTACAGATTCATTCATGTTAATTTTTTGTTTATGGTGGTGTTAGCATATGGATTTGAACACATGCAAATAACATGCAACACTAAGGGAACAAAGTCCCTCCTCATTGAAGGTGAGGTTGCCTTTATTGAAAAGGAAAAAAAGTATTTACACTTGTACATTCAAAATTGTATGTGGGGGTATTTTAGAACATCAAATGGAAAGAAGTGTGGATGAGGGGAATGGAAAGGAATGAAGGAAATTAATGGAAGGGAACGAATGGAGTAAGTTTAACAATAACCCACTTAAAATACCATTTAAACAAATGAAAAAAACCATTGCCTTATCCATTGGGTTGAGGTATGACTATCTCAAATGTATGAGAAATGGACTCTTCCCAGAGAAAAATACCCGAGAAAAACTATTTCTTTCATCCATCGGTGAAATTAGGATCTTCGCTTCTCCGATTGAAAGGATTTGAACCATCCCAATGCTTCATACATATTTTATTCTAGGGAACTTGAAAAGCACACAATAATTAGTTAAAGACAGAGCCTATTATTAATAAGATCCAAGACAATAGAGAAATGATTTGATCTAGATATGCTTTAATATCCTCATGAATCTTAACGGTTGTTTTGATCATCTTTCCACCAAAATGAGAATATCTTAAATCCAAGATTTAGTGACATGGCACAATGTGTTTATTTATTTTGACAAATTGAGAGTTTCTTCATCAAGTAGGAAATCACTTAACCATCCAAATTGTCCAAAAGTAAGTTTAACAATAACCCATGCGAAAGTGGATGATATGGGATTTATCATATGTTGAACATAATCCACCAATTGATTATTTTCAGCCTTGAGATGAGAGTTCGAGATTTATATTTCTCAATCCTTTTTAGCACAATATCCATTGAATATTGAGTCATCGCCATGTCACTTTCAATGTGGAATTCCCTTTGAAGCCCAAGTTTGGAAATTCATAATCATCAAATGTCATGGCATCACATTTCTTGTCAACTTGTGGGATATTTTCAGCCTTGAGATGAGAGTTCGTAGATTTATATTTCTCAATCCTCTTTAGCACAATATCCATTGAATATTGGGTCATTTCCATGTCACTTTCCAATGTGGAATTCCCAAGTCCAAGTTTGGAAACTTCATAATCATCAAATGTCAATCACATTTCTTGTCAACTCCGTGGGATAGAAGCATCCACAAATATGTTTCCATCATCATCCACCATTATCCAGAGAGAACTTTAGGCTTCTTGGGAATGACATCATTCAAAATCTTAAAAGGGCATCGAAGTCAATGTCAATTTCCTTGACAACCCTCTTCCTTTTCTTGATCTCACAATCAACCCAAAAAGGAGTATCCTTCACCACTTCCGCATATAGAAGCCTGGAGTCCAAAGCAACATTCCCATTGTTCTCAACATCATTAGATTCTACAAGAATCCTTTCCACGACCTCAATCTCTAGAGAAATAACCTCGATATCAACCTCTTGAACATCAGGGAGACTTTGAGAAATATCATGAACTATAGGTTTAAAAGCATTTGATATCTGGACTACTTACACTTGAGTGGACTCTTGTGCAAGGCACGGATGAGGAGTGTTTGTTATGAGCTTCTTTGAACTATCAACAATATGAGTAGAAGAATCTCTACTTGAAGTGGAAATTCCCGATACACACTCTCTTCCTTCACTAGGGCTAGGACCCTTGGATGTTTCACCTTGTGACACCTTCTTTGAAGAAGTGGATTTGGGCAACCACTCTTTTCTTACTTGATGCATATGGGTAGATGACACGAGAGGTTGACTGAGAAGAAGCTTTGGTCAACTGGATACCTCCTCGAGTTGGAAATTTTTGTAATCCTGAGGTATGAACTTGGATTGATGGTAACTTTGCAAGTTCTCTTTCATACCAGGATATGCTTCTTTCAAGGATCGGTTGATTCTTGTTATCAAGAGAAAAATCATCTCTTTTGGTCCAATCAATTGGGGCAACAGAGTAAAGGAAATGGCATCATATGAGGGATCAATAACATCTTCATCATCATCCACCAATGAATCTAGAGGGTTTCTGATGCGAAATGCCTTGATCTGAGCAAGGGTTAGGCGAGAAAAATATTACCTTCTCACTTCATGTTCATCTGAATAGGCAGCCCAAAAATATTCTATGGTAGGGTTGTGTTGATACTTTGCTCCAAGAATATTCTTCATATATCCGTTGATATCAAACTGGAATCTCTTCACATACGGATGAATAGTGATGAGGGAAAACTCTTTCTCCATGAGTTATGCACTGAGAGATTTAGGCATTGGTATTCCCCAATTTGGATTGGGAAATGAATTCCTAAACAATGCTCATCACTGAGAAGATAGTGAACTTGGAATAGCTTTTGCTCAAGTTCCATTAATGCCCACTTATCACTGATGTACTTAGGAAGCTTCCATGGAGTACCCACAAATCCGCTCACGCATATGTAGGAAAAGGACAAAAATTGAATAAACCATGTTCCCCAATGGAAAATGACATCCATGGCATATGTGGAGAATATTTCCTCTGTATTCTAATTCAAGTTTCAAATCACATAGAAGGTGAATGCATCGTTAACCCTCTTAAAATGATGACATCTATTTTTGAAGCTCATTTACGGATAATAATGGAACACATTATTTGATGGTCCTATGACTCCTTTCATTTCTAGCCCCGAAAATAGCTTCCTCCTGGCCACTTCATAAGTCAAGTATGATGTCATGTAGAAGCACCCCATCATCTTCACTTCAATTAATTATTTGTGAAGAGTATCACTAATGATAGTGGCCCAATCCACAAACTCTCTCTTGGAAAGGATGATATAGATAAACTGATACATCCATGGGTGGAAAATCCTAACATAACGTAGACCAAAGACTCAACTTAGGAGAGTGATCATGTCCCTGGTTTCCTCCATGAACTCCATGTGGTACATTTCCTTTGGAAACCGATCAACTCTAGGCATCTTGGTCACTAACCATTGTTATTAATCATCTTGCTCCATTTCGAGGAGTTCTTCATCCAAAAATATTGTGCTTTGACTTTCGAGTGATGTCAGAATTCTTAAGGAAGTCAAGTATTCTGAGAAATTCCTTAATGTGCTCTAGTGTGATTAAGAGGAAAGGCTCGCGATTATCTTTATAAATCCATCACCTCTCGAGATCATAATGCTCGGCAGCGATGACCAGCTCCGGGAATTACACCAAGACAGAAATGTTGATGCTTGGGGTAGAACGCTATGGTAAATCCTATCCAAGAATATGGTCTTGCCTTCAGCTTTCACCCGATCACAAAATTGTTACACATTAATGTGGCCAAGATTAGTGTCGGTGATATTTTCATATGCAGACTTGATGGAAGTGGGAGGAATGATTCCTTGGAATTCATACTTGAGCATGGAATTATTTGATTTCTCCATTGGCTTCCTCAATTTTCCTATAGATTTATTGGATTTTTCAGCCATTATGAATTTTACAGAAAAATGACTCAAGCACGCAAAATAATGTAAATGGTGTCGGGTCTTAGTCTTCGAACCACTATCAACACAAGAAAAATATGGCTCATTTAATTTTTTTATTATTATTATTATTATTTTATTATTAATATTATAATTATTATTATTATTATTATTAAAATTATTTTAAAAATAATAATAATAATTGATCCTAAATTACAAATTTTTAAAATTTCAATACAAACAAAAATATCGATTGTAATGGCTTCACGCAGGATCAATTTTAATATTTTTAATTCACTATTTCTTCTCCTCACCTAATTCAAGTTGCTTTGGTGTGGGAACTAATCTGATCTTCTGACAAATACTTTGAACTTGTAATTTTTCTTATGCTAGTGTTTAAATGTGTGATGTTATTTAATAGCCCTGAATTACCCGGAGAGCTCTTGGTTTATGCAAATGCATGAATAATTATTTTGCCTCAATGCATGAATAATTATTCTACTTAAATACTTCTCACCAATGCATGATTTCATTCTCTTTTTCCTTAGCGTGGATTTTACCTCGCTGGAATGTGGATTCTCTCAGTGGCTTGGCATGGATCTCAGCCTACCACTTTGGCATGCGTCGATATTGCTTCTTTACTGAAACATGGCTCTTTTCCTTTTTTTTATATTATTCTCGAACTGCATGGAAATTCTCTTTTTTTATTTTTCTTATGCATGCATTGTAATTCTTTCTCCCTTGTTTCATGCATGGAAATGGTTTCCGTTTTATTTCTTCCTAGGCACGTGAGCATCTATTTTATTTCTTCCTAGCATGGAAACCCGCTTTCTTTACTATGGCATGCATGTACATTCTTTTCAATTTGTGTGGGAGCTCTCTTATTACTACACATGTGGCCTACTACAAAAATGCATGGATTTCACTTCACATATGGAATTTTGTGTGGAAACTTGTCTTACTTATTGCCAAGAAAACCAGCGTGAAATTTCTATTTTGGCTTTGCCTAAGCTCCTACCCGAATGCGCGGGTATCGTGACCAATGAATGTGAGCTATTGATCTTTCTTGCAGTTAATTCTTATTGCAAATGTGAACAACTTATTTTCGCATTGCATGGTAAATATATTTGTTGCCTTGTCCTTCTTCCTTCTACATGTGGGTTGTATCCTTTCTTTGTTAGATTGTTTTGATGTTTTTACCAATGAATTCACAAATGCATGGAAATGTGTTCTAGCTATTTAAAAACTCCTAGTAAATGCATGGAATCCTCCCTCAACGTGGACTTCCACCAATGTGTGGAGAAATGTGTTTGAAAACTATTCTCCTTCAAAACCTGTGATGAATATGAATCTTTGGAAAAAATATTTCTCTGCAAACATTCAGGGAAATAAGAAGAGTTTGGAAATAACAAAAAAATTAGAAATAAAGAGTCTCAACTTCTTACACGTGAATTCTTACACAAATTTTCACGGAGGATTTGTTGCAAAGATTAAATAAGTTTCTCTATAACTCTTTATTTGTCTCGGTTGAACTAATGAATTTCCTTTTCACCGGGTAGTGGGAATTAATTGTCAGGGAAATATGGGAAAAAATCAATCCTTTTCCCATGGCAATGGAAAGCATGCTAGAAATTCCCATTTATTTCCCATGTGGGAAATTGGGAGATCTTTTTCAAGTTTTCCATTAGCAATCAAGCAGGAGAAATTCCACAAGTGGGGAAAAAATATTTTTCCAGAAAGGGAAACTGGGTGTGGAAAGCCAATTTGGCATTCCCAAAGAATTGGACGTGGAATTTTAATATCCCGTGGAAATTAAATAAAACTTGTCGACTGATTTTAATAAATATTATATTAATATTTATTTAATTAAAAACCCCAAAAATTAATAAAATTAATTTTATTAAATAAAAGGGTAGTAAATTAATTAAATATTAATTAATACATTATTTACGCGGTTCATGCGATCTAATGGGAGGAGTTTTCACTCGAAATGGAAGAAACAAAAACCAAAATGATCATGAGAATGAGGCAATCAAGGCGAGGGTGATAAATCATGCAAAATAACACTTTTGAAAAAAAAAATCATGTTTATTAATTTTGTGAAGTCAAAATTAGCTGATAATAGCTAGCTCTAATTGGGGACAATAGACAAATAGACCTAGACCCAACAATTTAATGAACATGATCCCAAATACGACGGTACACAAAAATGGGATGACAAAAGAGAGGAAACCGAAAAATAGGGAAACAAAACAAACCAAAAACCTAATTACCTATGTACATACGGGGAACAACCCATTTTCAATTTTGATAGCGCTTGAGATATTGCCCGATGTAGGGCAAAGGAAAATGAGTTCCATCAGGATATGCCAAGTAATATGTGTTATCTCCATATAAATTGCTTATTTTGAAAGGGCCCAGCCATAGTGAATCAAACTTCCCATGCTTTCCTTTCGGTTCACGTCTCTTGTCCCAGAGAAGAACTAAGTCATTGATTTGAAATTGTCTCTCCTTAGTTTTTTGTCAAACAATTTCTTCACTTTTGATTGGTGTTCTTTGATCCTATTTACCACTTGACTTTTTGTTCTTCAAGCTTGCTTAGGAACATGATCCTTTTATCCAATGCATTAGTGAAGCATTCATCGTCAATTGCTTGAACAAATTGTAATGTTGGTAACTCCAAAGTGATGGGAATTTGAGCATCAGTTCCATACAAGAGTTGGAATGGAGACATCCTGATTTCCCTTTTGGGAGTTATGCGGTCATCCCATCAATGCATCATATAACTTCTTATGCCAAGTTCTTTGATTTTCTTCGACTAACTTATGCACGATAGTAATGATGTTTTTGTTACTGGATTTTTCTTGACCATTTCCCTAAGGGTAGTAATATGATGAATGAGATAAAGATATCCCATATCCATAACAAAAACCTATCATCTGCAGAAGAAAAAATGGTGGCATTGTCTGTCACGATATTTTGTGGAATTCCATAATGAATCAATATATTCTCTTTGATGAAGTCACAAGATTACCGTAGTAGATGTTTTTTTCACCAATATAGCTTCTACCCACTTTGTAAAGTAGTCGGGCAGTAGTGAGCACATGAGTATGACCAGCACTAGAATTGGATTTAGAACCCCGATGGAATCCAACCTCCATTATTGAAAGGGTTCTTCAATGACTACTGGTTTTAAAGGAAAAGTCAATTTAGGTCTTCCAATAAATTTTTGACAAGATTCACATTTGGCTACCCATTTTTAGAATCAAAAACACAATGGGCTAGTACTAGTGTGATCACAAAATTTTATGAGTTGTCACTCATTCTAGATAAATAACCACCACAAGCATGATTGAGAAAATCTTCAAGCAACCTGGGTTGTTGTTCTTTATCAACACATCTGAGGAACATACCATCAATTCCTTTCTTGAACAATGTGTTGTCCCAAATAACGTACCTGATAGCTCTTAATTTGATATCTCTTTTTTTTACTTGGCTGTCAAATTCCTAGGACATTCACCATATGTGAGAAAATAAGTGATATTAGAATACCATTCATCATCGTGGTAACCGATGAAAACTACCAATGGTAAAATTTCTTCGACTGGTTCTTCTTCAGATTCATCTCGTGGCTCATTCTTCGTGATGAGTTGGCAAAGTCCTCTTCCTCGAACCAACTTGGTAGGCTTGATATCCAAGTCATATTCCTAGATCTTGGAGACCCAAGAACTTATTTTATATCTCAATTCTTGTTATTTCAACATTGATTTAACTACGGTGTCCATAAATAACAATTTGGTGTGAGAATTCAATACATATTATCTGAAATGTTTCAAGGCTCTAACCATCACGTACGTATGCCTCTCAAAGGGAGTGTAATTCATTTCATGTTTCTTGAATCCAAAACTCATGAATGCAATAGGATATTTGATTGTGTTGAGTCAAGATTACAGAGATCGTGTGGGACATCATTGCAATAGATTATGAAATCCTTTTTAAAATCGGGACACACCAATGTAGGATATTTTACAATAGCATCCTTGATTTGTTCAAATGCTCCCCTACCTTCCTTCGACCATTTGAAGGATTCTTTTCCTTTCATCATGTCAGTGATTTATTTTGTTAGCTTGGAAAAATATGGCACAAACCTTCTCAAAATGTTCACCTTCCCAAAGAATGAGTGGACTCCAGGCTTACTTGTAGGTAAGGAAAGATTCTTGATAGCTTGAACGCATTCAGGATCGATCTTGGTTCCTTCTTTAGAAACAATATGACCTAGGAGTTTCCCTTATGTAACTTCAAACATAGACTTCTTTGGATTCAAGGAGATCTTATGAAGTCTACACCTTTGCAATATTTTCTCCAAATATCTTAGGTGATCTTCTCACTTCTTTGAGAAAACTGTCAAGTCATCTAGATATATTATGATGATCTTTTCTTTATAATCTGTGAATGCCATATCCATATCCCTTTAAAAATTTGCATCGGCATTGATCAAACCAAAAGGCATTCTTTTATACGTGAACGTACCCTAGGGAGTGGTGAATGCATTTTTATGTTGGTCTTCTCTAGCCACTTCAATTTGATTATAACCATAGAAACCGTCTAGTATAAATAGCATTTCTGATCCAGTTATTGCCTATATGATATGGTCTATGACCGGAAGTGGGTAGTTATCCTCAAGGAAGCTTGATTAAGATTGCAGAAATCCACGCAAATCCTAATTTCTCCATTTTTCTTGTGAAATGGTATAATATTAGCTATCCAAGTTGAATGTCAAATAGGAAACATTATTCATGCATTTAACATCTTTTGAATGTTATCCAATTTCGCTACCCTAGAAAAATTGGACAATGGAAATGTAGGCTTGCCTTGTCACAATCAGTTAGAAGGGACACTTGGTAAGAAATGGAAAATCCAATGCACAACCCCTGACACCTTCATACATCCCACTCAGCCTTGGCACAGTTGGAGAATCCAAGAAATAGCACAAAATGTTCAAGTGAGTGTGTAGACTTCAAGGGAATAGTCTCCGGCCTTGGATGCAACTCAACGAGCTCACAAGTGAGCTACCTCCTAGCACCAAGTTATTTCCACTATGCACTGAGTCATTCCAATGACATGTGAGGGGTATGAGATCAAGTTGCATTATGCACTGATATATCGAGTTAGCTAAGCCAAACTTGAACTAAGGGTAAGTGTAGCAAGTTTGGAGATCAAAAAGTGGACATCAAATCCTAAATTTTACATCAAAAACAACAAAACATCAAATTTTCTCTTCCACGGACTTGAACCATGCCGAAAAATCAAAAACATGTCATAAAAATGGTACCATCGCATAGGGGAGATTGTTAGCTTTGTAGAAATATTGATTTTAAAGTGAATAGAATATGATAAATATCATTTTATAATTTTTTACTAATAATAAGTCTTTAAGACACTTTTTCCCATGAATGTTCATGTTTATGTTTAAGACTATAACTTTTGTTTCACTTGTCATAATGTGATAAAACCTATACCATCCCAACCATGGAAAAATTCTATACACGTTAAAAAAAAAAAGTTATTTGATTTCAATATTTTTTATGAAGTTATGGTGGAAAATGGAAAGTGCTCCATTTTCTTTATGTTTTCATACCACTTTCACGGAAAAAATTTAAAAAAAAAATTCTCAAAAAATACAAAATAAAATCTATCCCAAGATAGACAATGGCATCTAACTTTTCACCAAAGGAAAAATATATATATCAAGTTTTGGTCATCCAAATCATGGGAAAATGGACTACAATCTTATAGGCTTTTTCAAAATAAAATACCAAGTCATTGAATTTTGAGTGTTTAATATAGCTAAAATTTTCCATTTTTTAAAAAAATAGTTTAGAAACTAGATTTTGGATGCTATGATTCATATTTATATAAGTTTTTCTAATTTTGAGTGCATGCATTGCTAATAATCCCTACAAGTTGAGATTTTGTTATTATTTACAATATGACGTCCACTTATGACCCATTTTTCACCCCCAACTTAGTGCACTCACCCCTAATTTCATCCCCATGTACATTCGAGCTAGTTTTATGGTTGACCGAGCATTAGAAATGTGGGCGAGCTCTGCAAAAAAATCACCAATGAAGTTGTCCCAATCATCATACCACACTTGTCATAGGTCATCAAGTTGGAACATAACCCAAGAACTCAAGTACATGGTAAATGAGATTTGAAAGAGAGACAGACGCTTAGAATCTAATAGGTTAGGTCAAGTTCAATGGATGCAAGCATTAAAATTGTAGGTGAGCTCGAATGGTCGTGGACTCGGTGAGTCGAAAGTCAAGCCATCAAGTGAGTCATAGACCTTTGTGGAAATTTTGGGGGTAAAAACCCTCATGGCCTAGTCAAATAGAGGTCAGGAACCCGAGTTTTGGGTGATGCAGATAAAAGAGGCCGAGTGGCCCATGGGACGCACGCACACCAAAACAACAATCAGCAGTATGAAAGTTGTGAAGAGATGTCAGGGGTCAACGACCCAACTAGCCCTATCAATAGCAAAGCGTGGAGAGTGTATGTGGGTAGAGTGGAGTTTGGATGCCTAGGAGGCCCGAGTGAAGTGGGACATACATACATGAAAGACCCAAAATCACCACACTCAAAGCATCGCGGGAATGTCAGATGAAAGAGGATCGAGCCACACTAAGGACAAATGGAACATCGAAGTTTGACATCGCCGATGCGTAGGGGAGTGTAGGTATGTCGGTGGTCAATGGCCCTCATGGCCTGGTCAATAGTAGATGCACAAGGATAGAAGATCCGAATCAAATTATGTAGAGAAAGAAGGCCTATACGGTCCAAGTACCGCGGGGATGTGAGTTCCCCGCAAACCCGAAATCGTCGCATATCAAAGGAATCACAATGTGTCATTGCGGATAAGGTTTACTTGATGTGCAACATGAGGCCCTTGTGCCACATGGACATGAGTTATCCAAAACCCACAATACCTGCATGTCAAAGTAAAAAGGAGTAAAAAGATAGTGTATTGTGGATCGTGAGAGCCCGCATGGAACATCCCGACTCGATCTTAAAATAGTCATAACTTTTGATCCAAAGCTCCGATTTTGACAAAATTAGACTTTTGGAAAGGGCTCGACATCCTCTACACCAAAAAATTAGATTTTTTATTTTTAATGAGGGTAGGTGTTTGAAAATAAATAAACATATCTAGATCCGAATATTGAATTTCCAAATCCTATAAAATACAAGAAATCCTTGGCAAATTCAAAATAACTGCTCACACTCATAGGACCATAAATTTTGTAATTCTCAATGATTTTTGAAAAATTAGTCTTGTTGGAATCATGACTCCAAGACCAATGCACAACAATCAAGAAATGTAGAAATTGATGAAGTTTTTATGATGATTTTAAGGAAAACATGCCAGGTTTTGAACAATGATTTTATTAGTGGTTGGAGAGGCATTTAATGAGCATGGGTTGTCATTCCTTCTCTATTGTAGGTTATGGGACACCTTGAGATTTCTTTTGTAGGTCTAAAATCACCAACCACACTCATTTATTATGACTTACAATTGGTTGAAAAGTGAATTTTGGGATTTACATCTCTCTCTCTCTCTCTCTCTCTCTCTCTCTCTCTCTCTCTCTCTCTCTCTCTCTCTCTCTCTCTCTCTTCCAAAACTCTATAAATTGGAATATTGGGCTCATTGTAAAAGGGGGAGGATAGTTTGAGTAGAAAAATATATCATTTTGGTTTTGAAGCCAATGTGTTGTAGGCCCTTGTAGTGGACTCCTTGCATGGTGATCCAGGCCTTTATTTTGTAATATATTGAATTGTGCATATCAATGAAGCAATAGATGCAAGTTTGTGGATGTATCTTCCTTGATGTGTTTGTTTGCATTCTTCTTTCCTCTTCAATCTTATTGAAAATATATTGTTATGCCCTTGCAGGGATTCATTATCATTGTGTGTGTATGAAATATTGTTGTGAATGCAAAGGGCTAGACTATGGAGAACTGTTATCACCCTCTCTAATATGTATTTTGCTTCCATTTTTCACACATTGGAAAGTTATTCTCATTCCCTCCTTTTCTAGTGTATCACCGTTGTTAGTGTAGGCTTTACTTTCATGCACTCTCTCTCCCTAGTCCCTTGGAAAGTTAGATTAGGATTAGATAGTTTTTCCTACATTAGGAGTAGATTGTGGTAGGTAGTTTAGGAGCAAGAACTAGCTTTCTTTGGAGGTCTATCTCAAGTAACAAGTCCCACAACTTGGAGATAGTACCCATGTTACCCAGTCACACCATGATCTCAAGCACACACACTTGTGTAAATTTAAGGGTGTTGTGATTCGGTGATAACATGAACCTCATGGAATATTGTCCCTACTATCTTGGGATTATATTGTCTTTGATTTTTCCTAAATGGAGTTGTACCAAGTTTCAAGGGTATGGCATTCTCCATTTACGTAGGTTGGAAAGACTTCAAGTCTTCATATGAGTAAGCCAAAATGTCGAATATTTGGTAAGGAATCTTACAAATTTCTTGCACTCCCCAAGTGAGTAACACTTACCAATGTTGACTAGGAAATATTTGACTTTGGTACCAATGTTAACTTGCTCATTGTCGTAGAATTTGCAGGTCCCGCCTACTCTTTCTCTTTGATAAACCTATCATGTTTATCAAAAATTCTTCAAGCGAAACCAATTCTTTTGGAATTTTATTTTCTTTTATTTGAATGAGGCTATCGCAAGAATCCTCATTCTCAACTCCTTGAATGGGCAAGGTCATCAATTCAAAAAATGTAGAATCACTTCCTTCAAAGTATAATTGTTCAAAATTATCTCTCTTTTCCAAGAAGGCAATAATTTTTTATCATCATTAAATACTTGCCAATTTTCTCCATTGTCAGAACACTTGACCTAAAAATAATTTCAATGGGGTATTTGTCTTGATCAAACTATGAATGATGGATCATAATGAAGCTAAGACTGCTAGAGAATATTCTTTGGCATTCTTTTCATGAGGGACGAATTCTATGGAAAAACATCGAATACTTCTATCATGTCCCACACTTTATTTTTGTAGTATCTCAAACGATCATTCTTTACTTGAAACTGATTTTTAACTTGTTTCACGATCAACTCTACATCTTCAAAAACTTTCAAAAAATTTATCCCTTTCTCTTCTGCAACTTGGAGGCCAAGGATTAATGCCTCGTATTCTGTAGTTTTGTTAGTATTTGAAAATTGGAGTTTGTAAGAAAAAGGAAACATTTTACCATTTGGAGATATAAGCACCACTCTTGCGTCGAAACCTGTTGAGAAACAACTTCCATCAAATCAAGAGTCCATATCTCATTGGGATCTTGGCAAGTGACCTTAGGTGCATGAACCTTTGTAGTCATCATATAATTACCCATACTTGAGTTTTGAAATAGGACCTATGCACGAGGATTGTCAATTTTTGTTACCATGAATTTTTCCTGAGTCTTGGCATTATCTTTTCATTTCTCCATTGATAGGGATCATAGCATGAATCCAATCCATTTGAATCTCGCCACCAAAATATCTACAAAATTTCCTTCTTAACAACATACCATATGAAGTGGGAATTTAAGCAACTAGAATGGTTACCTTAACTCGCTTTTGAGGAAATTGAGCTAAAACCATTTGAGTGTCTTTAATATTACCAAATCGGATGAACTTGCTTTATTTCCATGGAGTAACAAGATCCAAATTTTCTAGTACAAGTCAAACCAAGAGCATGTGCTACATTTTGGAACATCACATTATCTAAGGCTCCATAATCTATAATGCAATTACTTAATTTGCACCCGTTGATCGAAAGGACAAAGAAAGGTTTAATTTTTTCGTTTGAAGGTGTAGTGGCTGCCATAATATTTTGAGTCTTCCCTTCTTTGGGAGTTTTTAGAATTCCTTTGGAGGCATGAACAGTAGATTCACCTTTGATAAAATGGACCAATTTCTTGAGTTGATTCTTATTAGAATTTAAGTACTCTTCTGTGACAGGAAAAATTTTGTTTTATTGATATGATTAATGATATTAAATTTGGGCAAAATTATCGTACTTGATGTCTTAGATACTAGTTCTTTCAAACTTGATGATGGCTCACTTTTGACCCTTGATTCGGGCTTGGTTGATACTGATGTGGAAGAAGAAACTTTCTTCATAGATGATTTATCAACTGATTGACTTGACAAAGATCCTCCTTTCTTTAAGATAGTTTTGACCTTGGGAACCTCATTCGTCTTGGACTCTTTAGGATTATCACCTATCTTGGATTATTTTGAAGTGTCTTTAGTTTTAGATTCTTTAGGAATTTCCTTGGGGATATTTTTATCTTCCACCTTAGTGGTACTTTGTTCCTTTTTTGAGAGCATGTGAAGACCGCAAAGGATTGACTATTCATATCTTCTATGATTTCTTCATATTCATCTTCTTCAACGACATCACCTTTGAGTTAGTTGTGAGAGTCTCTTCATAAAGCAAGCGTCGTCTGAGCACCCGCAATTCTAGATTTGTTGGGAATGTATCCTTTTCTTGGGATATATTTTTAAGGAGTAGGTTTACTATTTTGAGTAACTTCCATTTTCAAAGATAGCACAATTATCCCAAAACTTAGTGAATATAGCCTCATAAGCATTGGGGTTTTCTTGACTCTTTCCCTTGAGGGAAGTTTTCTTGAATTTTCCTTATATGATTAAGTCATCCTCAATTTATATGGCCAAGTATTGAGCAAGTTCTAAAGTAGCCACTCTAGTCCTTCTCACCGGTGATAGCACACTTTTTTTTGTTGTGCATTAATAAAGAAACATTTTTGTCCATCAGGGATCAGGAGAATCTTGATAAGAACTTTGTTCACTATTTTGTTGAACTTGGCCACAAAATTACTCATGGGTTATGTTGGCTCTTTCTTCACCTAAGATAGTTGGGAAAGAAGGGCATGTTCATATTTTTCATCTTGAATTGGTATTTAAACTTAGTTTTCATATCATTCCATTTTTAATGCATCCATTTGGCATATGATGAAACCAATCTACAACAATGTCAAGCAATGTTTCAACGAAGAGGTGAAAAACAACATATTCATATTCTACTAAAAAAATTGCACATGTAGCAAAGAAGGTGGAAATGTGGTCATTAGGTGAAGTCTTCCATATCCATTGAATATAGGAAGAATATTCCTCAATCCTCATGGGAGGTCATATCAAGCTGGTAAGGCCAATGGGCCTACAACATTTCCCCATGGTACATTAACTGTCATCTTGGGAAAGGTGGTATGTGAAGGTAAAACAACGGGTGCAAGAACAAGTGCTTGAATTGTAGTGATTCCTTCCTTACTTTCTCTTTCAGAAATTGATTCAAGGCTTACAAATTTACAAGGAGTGTTCCTCCTTGGAGGAGATAAGTTGAAACCAAATTTTCCTTGAATATCAAAAATGGGATCAGATCGACCTTTAGCTTTTTCTCCTCGTGTAAACATCTTTCCTGCCATTTTGAAGTCTTTACTATGAAGGGATCATTGGCATGTTTCAATCATCACTAGCCTTCTCTCTTTGCTCTCTTTCTTGATCTCTTTGTGCCTAAATGACTCTAGCAACTCTCGCAACTTGATTTTCTTCATTATCCAATACTGATGCGGTGAGATGAAAATGATATTCATTTGTGCACTTTTCCCAAATAGCTTGCCTCAAATCTAATGATATGTCTTCTTGAGTATCTGTAAAAATAATATTTGGTTGCAAGATAGGTGAGTTACCTATAATAGTCATACAGATTATTGCCTTGGTGGAAGAGGGCCACATTAGTGAACAACGATCAACACATGTCTAGGAGGTCTTCTGGCCATAAGTGCGGGTGCTCTTCTTCTAAGGTCTTCAATGTAGATTTCTCTGTTAATGGCTCTATCAATAGTCAAAAAAATTGCTGCAAGATTTCATGTTATTCCCAAGTAACTATTATAAAGAAAGAATTAATGTCTCCTTGAAAATATTCGTTAGGCCAAAGATTCGGTTGAATAAATAGATTTTGTGCAGAGGGGATAGTCATAAATATTTAACAAGCACTGGTTAATGATTCTTGATTCCCTAGTGGAGTTTCCAAAAACTATTAGCATATAGATTTGTATGTATGCAATCGATATACAACAAGAAGGGAACAAAGTCCTCCTCAATGAAGGTGAGGCTACCTTTATTAAAAACCAAAACAGCATTTACATTTGTACATTCAAAATTTTATGTGGGGATGTTTTCAAACATCAAATGGAAAGAAGTATGAATGAGGGGAATGGAACGAAATGAATGAAAGAAATGGAAGGGAATGGATGAAATGGATACACAATAGTTAGGTAACTACATAGCCTAATATTGTATAAAGAAGAACAATAAATAACTAACTCAAATAAATCGAGTTTGAATAAACTAAACAAGAAAAAGTAAAAGGAAATCACATGAGCAAGTAAATATCAAACTTGATCACTGTGAACAAGAACAACAGATTAATAGCATTGACAATAAGACCCAAAACAATATTCGCATGCAAGAGCTAAAACACTAACATCTAATGAACATAAGAACATCAAATGCTGCAATAGATAATGAATGGGACACAAAGTTCATATTGCATTAACTCCAAAATGTCTTCACAAAATAACACAAAGTTTCTTTCTTGAAATAAAGATTGCACATAAAATTATTTTCTTCTCCTCTCTCAAATTCACCCATTACAAATGAGCCCCTGACTTACTTTTATAACCCAAAATTTGGTTACAAAGTAGTTAGGGTTTACATGAACATTAAATAGGGCATCTTAAATGAATTTGAATTTTTCAACCAACTTATAAAAAGCAACTAAAAATAGAAATCACTTAAGTTATCCAAAGTTTTCCAAAAGTAAGTTTAAAAATAACCCACTTAAAATACCATTTAAACATATGACAAAAACTGGTGCCTTATCCATTGGGGTCAGGTCTGCTTATCTCAAACGTATGAGAAATGGGCTCTTCTCACTCTACTAAATACTAGAAAAACTATCTCTTCGTCTCATCAGTGAAATTAGGATCTTTCGCCTTTGCCAATTGAAAGGATCTGAACCTTCCCAATGCTTCAAAAAAAAAATCTTCCTCAAGAGGTTCACTTGGTCAAAGCATGACCTCATAAAACACCGCAATTCCAAGATCCTACCTCGCATAACATTCAATTCCACCATCTTTGATTGAACATTTTCAAACAAGTTCCTTAATTTGATGCAACATTCCATTGAAGTTGAAGAGAAATTGATGGCAGGAATATACATGTCTTTGAACAATCGCGAGAATTGTTCCTCAACATGTTCTGATGAATGCCTCTAATTTTCTCATTTACAAGATCACAAGGGATCTCATCTATGAACTCCTGAATCAAGGAAAGTGAAGTGAAGGCTTCATTGCATATGCTCTCATAATGAATCATAGAATCTTTGAGAAGTGTCTTCTTTGACTTGAGATGTAGATACCAAATAAATCGTGTCCCTCGACATTTGAATTTGAGATTCCTTCAATGGCTAAAGTTGAAGATTCCATACTTGTCATCTCTTATAGACTAGGCAATACCTCATCCAAATTTGAAATGTTAGAAACAAAAGATTCCTTAAAATAAAGGATTGGATCCAGATATGCACTAATATCCTAATGGAGCTTAACACATACTTTGATTGTCTCTCCACCAAATACGAGAATCTCTAAAATCCAATATTTAGTGACATGGCCCGATGTGTTTATTTCTTTTGAAAATTGAGAGTTTCTTCATCAAGGGAAGCCATTGCATCGGGTACTAGGAAAGTGGATGATATGGGATTTATCAGATGTTGAACATAATCCACCAATTGATTCTTTTTGGCCTTGAGCTGAGAGTTGTAAGATTTATATTTCTCAAGTTTTTTTGGCATAAGATCCATTGAATCTCGAGCCATTGCCATGTCACTTTCCAATGTGAATTTCCTAAGCCTAAGTCTGGAAACTTCATAATCAGCACATGTCATTGTCATGGCATCACATTCCTTGACAACTTATGGGATGGAAAAATCCACAAATATGTTTCGTCATCATCCACCATTATCCGCGAGAAAACTTTAGGCTTCTTGGGAATGACCTCATTCGAAAGCTTGAAAAGGGCATTGAAGTCAATGTCAATTGCCTTGACAACCCTCTTTCTTTTCTTGATCTCACAATCAACCCAAAAGGATTATCCTTCACCACTTCCGCACACGAAGCCGGGAGTCTCAAGCAACACTCTCATTCTTCTCAACATCATTAGATTCTATAAGAATCCTTTCCACGACCTCAAAATATGGAGAAGTAATGTCGATATCAACCCCTTGAAAGTCAAGGATACTTTTATAAATCTCTTCGTAAGTTTGTAGGTTCGAAGTGTTTGAGATCAGTACTACTTGTACTTGAGTGGACTCTTGTGCAAGGTGTTGGTACAAAAATTTATTCTCCTTCAAAGTCTAAGCAACATCACAAGTTTGGCAGGAAGCTTAGAGACAGATAGATCATAGTGAGTCATTTTGTAGTCGGGGATGGGATCTAATTGGCCCT
Organism: Taxus wallichiana var. yunnanensis; assembly: GCA_018340775.1. Classification (NCBI taxonomy): domain Eukaryota; kingdom Viridiplantae; phylum Streptophyta; class Pinopsida; order Cupressales; family Taxaceae; genus Taxus; species Taxus wallichiana. The sequence goes on from CM031239.1 coordinate 547,825,861, forward strand.
CTGTCACTCAAATGTGGAGAAATGGATAACACCCTCAAGAGGATTTGATCTATCCTCACTACTTTATGGTTATGCCTTTCAACCAAGGTGAGAGAACCCTTTTATAGCCTGTTGTTTATGGAGGAGATGGGGAATTCCTTCCTTGTGAAGTGTTTAAGAAGACCTTGAAGAAAATATGATCAATACAACAAAACCTAACTCTCACGAGTTGTCACTCTAGATAATGGAGATATTTTCTAAGAAAGGTTCAGGCCACTAAAGACAATGAAAACCTGAGTGTTTCTACATGTTTTGGTAATAGAAATTGTGCATTTGTATACACACAAGACAAACAGGGGTAGTATGGGTAGGATTAATTGTTTTTGAATGATTTGGGTGGGAGGTGAAGCAAGATAAAGTTGATTATACCAAATCTTTGAGAACTTTTACAAAAATGGAGAGCTTGAATAGTAAAATGCTTCAGAGTAGCTAGGATGTTCCTTTAACCAGAATATGTGCTTCAATGGAGGCCCAGATCAGCACTTTTCACACAAAATTCAAGGATCCAAAATGAAGGCTCAAATTGGAAAACTTAACTGAACATTATCAATATCTATTTCATCACACCTAAGATACCCTCAAAGGCTAGCAAACAATCTTATAGCCATGCTAGGAGTCACAGTGATTTTAAATTTGTTTATTTCACTATCAAATGAAAGATCTTCTGATAAATGAAATTGAAAATGCCACCAAACTATCACAAGGATAAGATCTTGTGTGATTCACATAGATTTCAATGTAAGAATGCAATGGGAACAAGAAAAACTACTTGTAGACATTCAAAAACAAAGCAAACACAAATTTTTCCCAAAAATAACACAGATTAACTCAAGTTTGATTAAATTTATCAGCAGGGGAAAGTTTCTCAAACAATCTCAGAGCTTTTCAATGGTTGTACACTTACAACCACCTTGACATGATCAAATTTAACACAAAGGAGATAAACAGGTTTCTTCAGATAGCTTCTCAAAAAGATGGGTTCTATCAATATTTTTCTTAGAAAATCAGTTCTGACCTCTAACACTCTAACCTTCCAACCTCCAACCCCTTTCACAAAAAAAATCATGCCATTTATAACATTTTACAATAGAGTTTTCCCCAAAAACCCAAACATTGAGTGCACCAGTGCTCACCATGATCTCGATCGTGATTCCCAGAATCAAATCTGTAAAACGTTGTCAGTGCTCAGGGGGTAGATCTTTTCGAACATCTCTCGCATTCAACTCCTTCCTCTAGTAGATCACTCTTCCTTTTACTCGCCAACCACTTCCACCCCTAATCTATCCAATCTGGTTCTTTGCATGCCGGGAAGGAAAAATGGAAGATCAGATCGAGCCCAGAGATCAGATCTCATCTTAATGGTAAAATACGTCCCCATTTTCCTCACCAAACCAAGATATCAACAAGTCTTTCACGTGCCAAGGAAAGAAAAATCAGGTTGAATCCAACAGTTAGATTGCATATTTAATGGTGAGATATGTTTACAGACCTTCCCCACCAAACCAAGCTACCAGATTAATGTTCCTCTTCATTTGGCATGCAGGAGACTCCAAGAAATGATAAAAAACCACAAGAATACGCATCCCTAGGAGCTCTGGAGTGAAAATGGTAGAAAAATTAGATACATATGCACAGCTTCCGTTGATTTCTATTTTGAATTTGGACCGTCCACATGGGAGATCTACTTTTAAGATGGGCCTGCGGGTTCCCCTTTTCCTTTTGCAACTTTTGGAAAAATGTAAAATTTTCACATTTTTCTCCACACCTCTACCTTTGAAAAATGATCCTGACACGTGTCCTAAAGTAGGTCCCATAAAACCTTAGCTAAATTCTAATATTTCACCTCTTTTTTAGAAAAAGGAAAATTTTCCAAGTTTCCCCGCAGCTCCTGCCGTTGACCAGGGAAAATTTGACTATTCTCTGTCGGATCTACAGGCCATTTTGATGTTTTAATCCTTTTGGTGACAAGAGGCAAAAATCCAAGTTTCCTACGATGGTCTACTTCCTCGCCTTATGACTTTTCAAACTGCCATGTGTCACAATGGCACATCTTGAGATGGTCCCCAAAATTTGAGACCTTGAATGAGCACGGGCTCACCATGTGTCTTGGGCCCTTTAAGAAGTTGCTAAAAAGTCTAAGGAAAGAAGACCGGTGGAGACCTCCACGTGTCATTATGGCGTAACTTCAAAAACCTCAAGGCTTCAAAATGACTCGGTGGGGCGCACTTCCATTTTAGAATTTTACTCCATTTTTCCAAAAGGGAAAAACATCCAACTTGCCTCGAAGGCCCGCATCTCCACCTTTAACCTTGCCACGTGTCCTTCTGCGGGGTCAAAGTAAGACTTTTTCCTGCCACTAAAATTTTTCCTTAATCAAATCCTAGCGGGGGCAGGCGGTTCAAACATTTTTTCCAAAGTATCCAAAAAGAACAAGTTCAAAAAAAAAAAACCCACCATGCCCCATTCAATCAGAAGAAGCCATGTAAGCACCAAAAGAACCAATCAAAATTGAGCGGAGCTACAGGACCAAATTTTCCCTTTTGCCAAAAAGTAAAAAGTGACAAGTTAAAGCATTTTCCCATCGTCCCCTAGCCAACCAAAAGAAGCCACATTTCCTGTTGATGCAAGGATGTAAATTTGACTAAGAGAAATGCCCGTCAAACCATAAAATGTAGAAGAATGACCATTTGAGCTTGGAGATGAAATTTTCTCCAAGGACAGAGAATTTAGAAATGTTACAAGGCTCAAATACATTCCTCCAAACTACATCCATTCATTTTTCCTCAAGTATTTAGGGAAAAACAACAAGGACATAAAATCTCGGCTGTGGAAAATGGAAAACACGGGACAACCCGAGTTTTACCCCCAAATATAGACCTTTTCCAAACAAACAGAGAAACAAGGAAACAACCATGGATCCATACATGATCCTCGACCCATGAATAGATTGATTATGGCAAAAAAAAGAATGCAAGGACCTCTTAGGCACGACACGAGGAGATACAATATGGTAGAGGTCGTAAATTGACATATTTTCAATGGAAAAATGGGGTGAAACTATTTTGAGCACCAACATTGGCTCCGACTCAAGGATGGGCACTCCCTGCGAGTGCCACAAGAACAAAGGTAGACCAAGTGCCAAAAATATCCATTGGGAAAAGGATTCAACTTACAGAGCAAAGAAACAGAGCCATCTCCCCAAAAATGAATAGAGAAACCAGCAAAAATAGGTCACCAAGGACCAAAATGAGCAAAAACACAAAAGATAGAAACAAACCAACAAACTATACATTGTAAAAATGATGCTCACCTTGATTCTGGGGAATCAATCCAAGAAATGCTTCAAATTCCTGCCATTAACAAGCAGTTCGAGCAATTCCCCATCTAAGTCCTTCAAGAAGAAAGTATGTTCACCAATTCTAATATCAATGGAGTAAGGGCCCATCCATAATGCGTCAAATTTTCCATGCTTGCCCTTATCTTCATGCCCACTATCCCATAGCAGCATGAGATCTCCAACATTGAAAGCTCTGGGAGTGACCTTCTTATCAAACAACTTCTTCAGATTTTCTTTGAACCTTACATGCCTTTGGTGGGATGCCCTCCTTTCTTCATCAAGTTTAACAATCTGGTTAATGCAAGCATCATATGGACTTACTTTGATTTCAGCTTCGGTTGTTGCATGAACTGATATGAGGATAATTGCATATGTAGGGGCAAGCAGGGCCTGAGTTCCATACACCAACTCAAATGGACTCTTCCCAGTGGCTCTTTTAATAGTAATTCGGTTAGCCCAGATAACAAACTTTAATTACTCACCCCATTTTCTCTTGTTCATCTCCAAGTTTCTTGATAATCTTTCAAATTTTTATTATCTTTGGACTCAGCTTGTCCATTTCCTTGGGGATTATAATTAGAGGCATATGTCAAATTTATCCCATATTCTCTACACATTATCACCAAGGGTTTAGCTATGAAGCTCATGGCATTTTCAGCAATAATTTTGACTGGCACCCCAAACCTACAGATGATATGGTTCAAGCATGAAGTCGATAACAATTTGGTGTGTTGCTCTCTTGGTGGGGATGGCCTCCACCCACTTGGTGAGGGTAATTAGTGGCTATAAGAATCCACTTATGGCAGAGTGGTTGAAGGGTCTAAAATCTCACCAATGAAATCCATTCCCCATTGCTTGAATGGGGCTTCAATTGATACATGTTGCAAAGGCAAGGGAGCTTGAAGCTTTCAGTCTTCCAGAGAAGTGTTGGCAACTCTCACATCTTCTAACCAAAAGAGTTGCATCCTTGAAGAGATTTGGCCACCAATAACCAGCCCTTAGGATCTTGTGTGTCGTGACTTTTCCAGCAAAATTCCCCCACAAACTCCTCCATGGAGATCAACAATTATCTTGGGGGCTTCATCTTCAAGTGATGCACCTTAAGAGGACTCCCTCAGGGTTCTTCCAAGCTAACCCATAATCGTAATGACATATTTCGAGAAGCCAACTTAAGGGCCCTTTTCTAGTTCTTACTCAAATACTCAGGGCAGTATAAATGTCTAAGATAAAAAATCACATCCTTGTACCACTCAAAACTCATCAATTTTTCAAAGACATCTACCCTTCCTTCTTCTACCTCATTCACCTCAATAGTTTGCAAGTTTCTCTCAGCCATAAGCTTAGCCAAGCTCAAACCTCTCACCAATTTCATGGTTTGGATATCCATGTCATATTCTTACAACTTTTTCACCCATCTACATCTCTTGCTTGAGACCTCCATCTCGATAAGATGTCTTTGACCATGGTGTGGGGAACATAAGAAACAATTTTGGAACTCAGAATATAAGGTCACGAAAACCAAACTAAGGAAAATGCTTGTTTCTCCATAATAGTGTATTTCAGCTCAACCCCCTACAATGCCTTACTAAAAAAGGCAATTGGCCTCTCAGCCCCTTCATCATCCTTCTACAATAGAACAGATGCAATAGTGTTTTCTGAAGCAAAGGAAAACATTTGGAAAGGCTTCTTATAATCTGGAGCTACTAAAATAGGGGCATGCTTTAATGCCTCCTTGATCCCATTGAAATATTGAATGGCATCCTCCTCCCATTTAATAACTTGGTCCTTCTTTAGCATGGAAGTAATTGGAATGGTCAACTCAGCAAAGTTTGATATGAACCTTCTGATGAAGTTTATCTACCCAAAGAAAGACTGAATTCCTTTCTTGGTTCTTGGAATTGGGACCTTGCTGATGGCCTCTACCCTTTCTAGATCAATCATTACCCCCTCTTGTGACACAATGTGACCAAGAAACTTTTCCTTCTACACTCCAAAATGGCACTTCTTTGGATTGAGTGAAATGCCATACTCTCTACATCTCATCAGCATCTTCTCTAAGTGCAGCAAGTGATCACCTCGCTTTCTGGAGAACACAGTCACATCATCCTGGTAGACAGCAATAAAATCATTGATGTAACCGGAAAAAGCAACATCCATTTCTCTTTGAAAGGTTTCTCCAGCATTCATTAGACCAAAGGGCATCCTGACATACACATAAGTCCCCCAAGGAGTGGTAAAGGTTGTTTTAATTCTTTCTGATTCCTTCACCACAACTTGGTTATAACCAGAGAAACCATCCAGGGTAGAAAGTAACTCAAAACTAGTCACTAGCTATAGCATGTTTTCCATGTTTGGTAAAGGATAATTATCCTTCATTGATGCTCTATTCAAATTTCTAAAATCCACACACAGCCTGATGTCACCATTCTTCTTTCTGACTGGTACTAGATTTGCAACCTAGGAAGAATATCTTGTGGGCTGAATAATCCCTCCATCTCTCAGTTTCTTCAGTTCTTCTTGCATTTTGAGAGATAAGAGTGGATTGATTGGTCTTTGTTTCTTCCTGAATGGTTTTACATTAGATTCCAAGGGAATCTCATGTTGAAATAGATCCTCTCTATATGCCTTTAGTTCAAAATAAGTCTAAGCCATGCAATCTTGATACTTTTTCAGCAATTGGACATAGGATTGTTTTTCCTCCTTGCTGAGATTGCTTCCTAACCAGATCTTCCTTGGCTTTTCCTTTGTGCCAAGATCATGCTCCTCAATATCCTTTGAGGTTGTTATGCTTCTATTAATAATGCGATCAGCATTATCAAAGTTAGACTCAAGAGCAACCAGCCCTCTAGGAATGGTATTAGTCTTCAGTTGGATAATGCCTTTGCCAAACAAGGTTTCTTTTCCTTCTGCTATACACACCATTGGCTCCCAATCAATACATTGATCAGCAAACTTTCCTTTATTCGTAGAAATCTTGACACGAGCATCATCATCAAAAACTTGCCAATGCTTAATGTTGTTAGGATAGATGGCCTTGTCAATACTTCAACATCATATTCACAATATGGGGACACTACACAATTATCAAACCGAGATCCCAACACAGCAAGCTTGTCTGCCAAATCATTGAACCTCCTATCATGATGCACAATGTTGAATGAATCAAACATCTCAATGAAATCCCAAACTGCATGCTTGTATTGTTTCATTCACTGATTTTTTGTGGCATACAATTTTCTGACTTGCTTGACAATTAATTTGAATCTCCTTTGACAATGATGTCTTTAACACCATATTTCCAAGCAATCCTAGACCTAACAACAATGCCTCATACTCAGCAATGTTATTAGTACACTCAAAGTTGAGTTTGAAGGAAAAGACAAACTTTTCCTGGCCTAGAGAGATCAGAACAACACCAACACCATTTCCAAACTTGGAGCAAGCTCCATCAAACAATAAATTCCAAGGAGAGCCTCCCTTTCAAGATACTTTCATTCTTCAATTTTGTGCTCTTTTCCATCAGCATATCCTATGAAGTTATCAACATCAACACTTGTGTACAATACCTCATAGGATGCATTGTTGGGATCCTCAATAAGGTGCAACATCTTCTTTTCCCCATACAACTTGACAAGGCTGCCCTCAATTGGGATAGTGGCATAGGACATATCCATTTGAACACTCCCACCAACACTTGCAGCCCATTTTCTAGACAACAGCATACCCCACTTGGTTGGGTAGTCAACAATAACTACATCAAGCTTCAGGTCCCTGTCCTGGATAGGTTGCAAGTTGTACCACCAGACCTTTCACACATCCCACCACTGGCACCTCTCTGGAGTCCATAGCAGTACACTTCCCATATGTTTTTGTTACCTTAATATTCAGCTCATTCATGACTTCCAAAGGCATGACATTGCATGATGCCCCTGAGTCAAACATGCAGTTGTGCAGCAGTCTGTCCTTAATGATTAGAGTGGTGAAGAATGGATCCACATTTAGCTGAGATTCCACCAAGGATGTCCCTAGATAAACCTCAAGTGGTTCACCTAGTTCCTCCAACACTGGTGGTGTTTCTAACTCTTCAATGACTAGGGGAGTTTCCACAATGTTTATATTTCTACCCAAGGTAGTCTTCTCCTCTTTCAGCCCCAAATATTCAAAATCCCTTTTCTTGTGCTCAAGAATCCTAAGCAACTCAACAATTGGAACTGAGATCTTGATCTGACTCAAGACTTGGGAAATATCATAAGGGGAAGAATTTGGCAAGGCAACATTGGAAGGAAGGCTAACACACTCATTAGATGGCATAGGACTTTTGATAGCTTGGGCATGAGGAGGGGTATGAGTTTTGTTTGGGACAGCAAGGCCTTTGGCAGATGCATCTTTCTTAGGAGCCTCTTTAGGAATATTTGAAAGCAATGGAGTTTTTGGCTTGGCCTGAGGCCATGTCCCTTTGACAACCCTGATTTTTGTGTTGTGTTCTTTTTCTTGAGCCACAACAACATTCATCAAGAACTACATGTCCTCCTTTGATGGGATTCCTACATCATACTTCTTTATCATTAAAGATCTTAGATATTCAAATTCATTATCGGGCAGTTCAAAAGCTTGTACAGCTTCTACTTCTAAAGTATGAGAGGGAGGAAGAATAGGTACCTAGTGGATGCAATCCCAAAAGACAACAATAGTCCTAGTACTTATTACCTCAGTTGAAGTTGTCCTCCCTTGTTGCAAGCTTGTGGAGCAACCCACCATGCGAGACATCATCATCATTATCATCATCGCCTTCTTCTTCTTCTTGTTGATCTTCCTCACACGGAGCATGGGGCATGAAATATATGCACACCAATCAATGACATTTCTCTCCACAACAACAACTCGGTATCCAAAGGATCAGGTACCATTCTATTTTCCCTGGCTTGGGACTATCTATTTCCAAATCCAACAGGTCCCTTGCCTCTGTCATCAGATCTTTGGTGATTTGTAAACTTGTCTTGGCCTTGTTTCTTGTGTTGACCTTGTGAACTCTACCCAATTCCTTTTTCTACCGGGCTAACTTGTATGATATTTCTTTGACATCCCCAACCAAAGTTTTCACAACTTCCTCCAAATCAGCAACCTTACTTGTCTAAGGCTTTTCTAGGTTAATTAGTTTTACACCCTCCCTTTTTGGAGGCTTTCCAATTGCTTTGATGTTGTTTTCAATTTGCAGAGCCATGGTGAAGGCCTGCCTCAAATTAGTAGGGTTTTTGTCCCTCAAGTAGTAAGAAACTTTTTTATCAAATGCATCTCTATTGGTAAAGAATATTGTCGCATAGGAAAATAATTATCTGATATTGTATACAACATTATTACAATCAATACTAAGGCTAATAAATAGCCATGGAAATAGAAACTGACTTCCTACAAACCAGAAGTCACATTAACAAAACAACCGTTAATATCATTACGGGTACAACAAAATTATATTGTTGAAACAATATAACAAACATATATTATTAATAATGAGTTATAATATAACTCATATTAATAATATTACAATATAATAATGAGAGCACTATGATATTAAATCCTAACATTCCCCCCCTTAGTGCGAACACGGGGAAAACACCATCTTCAACCAAGCAAAGATCGCTCCGTAGCTTGCACATGGTCTCGATCCTCAACACTGACTGTGGGAACTACATCATCCAGGGACCGTTCAACCTATTAGATGAATACATGAATTGGGACCATTCAACCAATTCACATCAACCATCAAATCAGTCTGATCAAGAACACTTCCTGCAATAGTATCAATGGTACAAATTATCATCATGGGGACACACAAGCACTGCACTACACACATGAACAAGGATGCTCATCTGTTCTTATTCATCACACAAGACACAAAGATGTCAAGCTTTGCGGCCTCTGAGGTAGTGACGAACTCGAGGACGCTGATTGTCCTCCTGCCTCCGTTGCCTCCATCCTCCAATTGACATACCGCTTAGGTCAGAGAAATGTGCTCAGACTTCTTTTCCGAACTTCTCATTTTTCGTAAAAGATGGTCTTTGTATTCTTTAGCTGTCAACCTTTTTCTTTTTAGAGATCTAGGTGGTTCAAATTCACTGTCACCTTCATATCCTTCTTCTAAATTTAGCATAGCTGAATTTTCTTGATCTTGTATATTTTTTATGTCTCTCTCCATGGTAATTGGTTCCATGAGAATACATTGTTTTCTTCTTTTCTTGACCATAGTGAGATAGGTGTCGGATACAACCGAAGATGCACCTTTTTTTTTTTACAAAATTATTTGACAATTTTCCTAATAATCACCTAAATGACGATAAAAAACTGACACAAATATATTTTTGACACTTTGACTCTGACTATTTTGACAGACTAATGAATCAATTTTTGACTAGATTTTTATAAAAACAATAATTGACTCAACAATACTTGTCTTACAAATATTTGACATTGAATCTCAAAATGACTAATTACAAAGACAACTTTGACTTTATTGAGAACATACAAAATCTTCAAACTTTTACTCCACAAAAATAAAATACAAGACTCTTTTACAAAACACAACATAGACAATGGAAATAACTTAGGATGACTCTAATACTATGAAACCTATATTAAAACACTAAACCATATTTTTGAATATGTACGGCATGGACAGAATTACCGAATTAAATTATTCCAGACCGTTATGTAGAGGAGATGTGTCGATGAGGTCGAAGCACCATGCAAGGCGATTTATCCGTTGGCGAGACCAATTTTTGATCTGATTTGCAGATAAATACGGAGCAGAGGAGCAACTCTCGTTGAAATCTAATATACACGTTTTGTGTATAAGCTTCAACTTTGCATGTACAGTGCCACGATCCCTTCTTGTCACTGTTCCACGTGATGTCCCTCCAAACAACTCGTCAAATGTCAAGATATATTTGATGTGGGTCTGACACGACTTTGCATGGATCGAGCCTTTGCATGGAATCCACAGACTTTGTGAATATTAAAGCAAATCAACAACAATTTTTGTGGCAGATACTACTGTAACATTCAGTGTCTGGATTATGGAACATTATAGCATGCCTCTTTCAAAATAAATCCTCAGAAGAAAGGTGCAGATGGAAAGCAATTCAAACAGAATGTAGATGAGGTATTGGGCAGTCACGTGTTGCAGACGGTCTGATAGAACATTTGACAAATAGTTCACTCACCACAGCCTCTACCAAGCCGTATTCATCTAACAGCAGGTGTAAATAATGATTCCTCAAATCCTCTGCTGAATATAAATCCAACTACAAAACATTGTTACAGGCGGTGGGCAAACTACAATGTGGCACGATGTGGATGAAGATTGTAAAAAATAAGCACAGGCTACAGGTAGAAGAATGCACAAAGGACAGATCACAATTTTCTAGAAAGATCAGGTTGCAACGAATAGAGATGTACAAGAGAACATAATCAGGCTAAGAAATATGAATACATACTAAGTATTTACCATCAAAAGCACCAAGAACACCATGTTCGGCTGGATGGAAATTTGTCCATAATTTCCTCCAATGCATATAGTCACATGATCTCTTTCGCTCTGATACCAAATATTGGTACAGCAATATTGTCACACAGGAAAATAATTATCTGATATTGTATTCAGCATGATTACAATCAATACTAAGGCTAATAAATAGCCATGGAAATAGAAAACTGACTTCCTACAAACCAGGAAGTCACACAACAAAACAACCCGTTAATATCATTACGGGTATAACAAAATTATATTGTTGAAACAATATAACAAACCTGTATTATTAATAATGAGTTATAATATAACTCATATTAATAATATTACAATATAATAATGAGAGCACTATGATATTAAATCCTAACAATCTCAATATTTGATCAAACATGATTCATCACATGGCCTTAAGCTTGAAAATCTTCTCAAGGTCTTGTTAAACCTTGTGTTGAAATCATGTTTTGACTCATTAGGATTCTTCTTGATATTTTCAAATTCGATAGAAGAAACCTAGGGTCAATTCTATCACCATAAAGTTTAAATGCATTGTTCATCTCTGTCCAGAATCAATAGAATTATCTAGAAAAGCTTTATAAGTCCTCCTTGCATCCTCTTCTAGAGTATGGATAAACAACTTGATATATACATCTTCATGTTCAATCTCAAATTCTTCCATCATATTGATAAAAAGCTTTAAATGTTGATCACCAGTTATAGTGTTGTTTCCTTGGAACTTTGGTAATCTATTTCTTACATCCTGGGGAACTACATTTGGATAACCACTATCCCTATAAAATTTATAGGACCAAAGGTGTTTACAACAAAAGGAGGTCTAGGTGGGGACAGGCCATGTTGTTTTGAGGAGGTGACCCTGGAGGGGAGACAAATTGATAAGGGATAGAGGGTCTTTAAAACACATGAGTATAACTTCCAAAATGGATATCCCCTAAAGGCCTTGTTTCTTGGAAAACCCTATCAACTTTTGAAAAGACAGGGGCAGAATGAGAAGCAAAATTTTCAAAATCAAATGAAGGCCCCTCTCCAGATGGAGAATTCAATTCCATAAAGAGGCTCCCGATTCGAAGCACTTGACTAGCAGTCTTCAATGATAGGCTGGTCACTTTCATCAATGGAGATCCATTTTCTTATCTGCTAATCTCCAACAACTCTCCAGGCTTTTCTTCCTTCGAATTTGTTTTTCCTAGCTCTCGAAATAGTATCTAAACAGGTCTCTAGCAGAAATATCTTCTTCCTTCTAGCTTTGCAAATATTAGTAACAAAACTTACTTGATGGGGTTAAGACACTAGTACTCATCAAGAATAAGATCAACAGGGAGTCGCCACTAAGGATTTCCACCTTAGTTGTGCAAATGCACTAAAATATGATCTGTCAAATGTCTGTCAATACTAGAAACCTGGAACTAGCAATCTTCAATGATAGGACGGGCACTTTCATCAGTGGAGATCCCTTTTCTTGTCCACTGATCTCCAACAACTCTCCAAGCTTTTCTTCCTTCTGACTTTGTTTTTCCTAGCTCTGGAAATAGTGTCCTAGCAGGATCTCTAGCAAAGAAAGATCTTCTTCCTTCCAGCTTTACAAATATTAGTAACAAAACTCACTTGATAGAGGTTAAGACACTAGTACTCATCAAGAATAAGATCAACAGGGAGTCGCCACTAAGGATTTCCACCTTAGTTGTGCAAATGCACTAAAATATGATTTGTCAAATGTCTGTCAATACTAGAAATTGGAAATGGAAAGATCGACTTTTCTTTACCTAGATTTATCAATGAAACTTAGTGCTATAATATTAGAAAATGTAAATATTACACATAGCACTTGTAACTTTTAACACTTCTTACAGGCCTGAACATAAGAAGATACTTGAAAATATGTATTAGAACTTTGAGCATACAAGAAGTGTTTACCAAGGTTTGAATATGAATTGCAATCACTTTCATTCCGGAAATGACACCAATAAGGTGTTGGTACCCAAATTGATTCTCCTTCAAAGTCTTAAAGCAAGATCATAGGTTTGGCGGGAAGCTTATAGGAAAATATATCATAGTGAGTCATTTTGTAGCCAGGATGCGATCTAACCGCCCTCTATCACCGGATGTGGAGAAATGGATAGCACACTCAAGAGGATTCGATCTATCCTCACTACTTTATGGTTGTGCCCTTCAACCAGGGGTGAGAGAACACTTTTTGTACCACTGTTGTTTATGGAGGAGATGGGGAATTCCTTCCTTGTGAAGTGTTTAAGAAGACCTTGAGGAAAATATGATCAATACAAAAAACCTAACTCTCACGAGTTGTCACTCTAGATAATGGAGATATTTTCTAAGCAAGGTTTAGGCCACTAAAGACAATGAAAAATGAGTGTTTCTGCATGTTTTGGTATTAGAAATTGTCCATCTGTATACACACAGGACAAACAGGGGTAGTTTAGGTAGGATTAATTATTTTTGAATGATTGTGGGTGGGAGGTGAAGCAGGATAAAGTTGATTATAACAAATATTTGAGAACTTTTTAAAAAATAGAGAGCTTGAACAACATAATCCTTCAGAGTAACTAGGATGTTCCTTTAACCAGAATATGTGCTTCAATGGAGGCCCAGATCAGCACTTTTCACAAAAACTTCAAGGATCCAAAATGAAGGATCAAATTGGAAAACTTAACTGAACATTATCAATCTCTATTTCTTCATGCCTAAGATACCCTCAAAGGCTAACAAACAATCTTATAGTCATGATAGGAGTCACAAAGTGATTTTAAATTTGTTTATTTCACTATCAAATGAAAGCTCTTCTGATAAATGAAATTGAAAATGCCACCAAACTATCACAAGGATAAGATATTATGTGATTCACACAAATTTCAATGTAAGAATGCAATGGGAACAAGAAAAACTACTTGCACATATTGAAGCAAAGCAAAAAAAATTTGCCCAAAAATAACAGATTAACTCAAGTTTGATTAAATTTATCAGCAGGGGAAAGTTTCTCGAACAATCTCAGAGCTTGTCAATGGTTGTACACTCATAACCACCTTGACATGATCAAATTTAACACAAAGGAGATAAATAAGTTTCTTCAGATAGTTTCTCAAAAAGACGGGTTCTATCAAGATTTTTCTTAGAAAATTAGTTCTGACCTCTAACACTCCAACCTTCCAACCTCCAACCCCTTTCACGGAAAAAATCATGCCATTTATAACATTTTACAACAGAGTTTTCCCCAAAAAACCCAAACATTGAGTGCACCAGTGCTCACCATGATCCCGATCATGATTCCCAAAATCAAATCTGTAAAAATTTGTCAGGTGCTCAGGGGGTAGATCTCTTCGAACATCTCTCGCATTCAACTCCTTCCTCTAGTAGATCATTCTTCCTTTTACTCGCCAACCACTTCCACCCCTAATTTGTCCAATTTGGTTCTTTGCGTGCCCGAGAAGGAAAAATGGAAGATCAGATCGAGCCCAGAGATCAAATCTCATCTTAATGGTAAAAGATGTCCCGGATTTTCCTCACCAAACCAAGATATCAATAAGTCTTTCGTGTGCCAAGGAAAGAAAAATTGGGTCGAATCCAATAGTTAAATTGCATATTTAATGGTGAGGTATGTTTACAGACCTTCCCCACCAAACCAGGCTACCAAATTAATGTTCCTCTTCATTTGGTGTGCAGGAGACTCCAAGAAATGATAAAAAAACCATAAGAATACGCATCCCCAGGAGCTCTAGAGTGAAAATGGCGAAAAATCAGATATAGATGCACAATTGTCGTTGATTTCTATTTTGAATTTGGATCATCCACATGGGAGATCTACTTTTAAGATGGGCCTGCAGGTTCCCCTTTTCCTTTTGCAACTTTTGGAAAAATGTAAAATTTTCACATTTTTCTCCACACCTCCGCCTTTGAGAAATGAGCCTAACATGTGTCCTAAAGTGGGTCCCAAAGGAACCGCAGCCAAATTTTGCTATTTCACCTCTTTTTGGAAAAAGAAAATTTTCCAAGTTTCCCCACATGCTCCATCATTGACAGGGAAAAATTTTGACTATTCTCTGTCAGATTATGGGCCATTTTGATGTTTTAATCCTTTTGGTGATAAGAGGCAAAAATCCAAGTTACCTCTGATGGTTTGCTTCCCTACCTTATGAATTTTCAAACTACCACGTGTCACAATGGCACATCTTGAGACGGTCCCAAAAATTTAGACCTTGAATGAGCACGGGCTCACCACATGTCTCGGGCCCTTTAAGAAGTTGTTGAAAAGTCTAAGGAAAGAAGACCTGGTGGAGACCTCCACGTGTCGTTATGGCACAACTTCAAAAACCTCAAGGCTTAAAAATGACTCGGCAGGGGCACGCTTCCATTTTAGAATTTTACTCCATTTTTCTAGAAGGGAAAACATCCAACTTGCCTCTCAAAGGCCCGCATCTCTACCTTTAACCTTACCACATGTCCTTCTCACGGGGTCAAAGTAAGACTTTTTCCCTGCCACTAAAATTTTCTTTAATCAAAACTGGCGAAGGCCACGGGGCAGGTTCAAACCTTTTTCCAAAGTATTCGAAAAGAAAAAGTTCAAAAAACAAACCCGTCATGTCCCATTTAATAGAAGAAGCCACGTAAGCACCAAAAGAACCAATCAGAATTGAATGAAGGTACGGGACCAAATTTTCCCTTTTTCCAAAAAGGAAAAAGCAACAAGTTAAAGTATTTTCCTACCATCCCTTGGCCAACCAAAAGAAGCCACGTTTCCTGTTGATGCAAGGATGTAAATTTGACCGGGAGAAACACCCGTCAAACCGTAAAATGTAGAAGAACGACCATTTGAGCCTAGAGATGAAATTTTCTCCAAGGATAGAGAATTTAGAAATTTTACAAGGCTCAAATACATTCCTCCGAACTACATCCATTCATTTTTCCTCAAGTATTTAGGGGAAAAATAACAAGGACAACAAATCCCGGCTGTGGAAAATAGAAAACACGGGACAGCCCGAGTTTTACACCCAAATATAGACCTTTTCTAGACAAACAGAGAAACAAGGAAACAACCATGGATCCATACATGATCCTCGACCCATGAACGGATTGATTATAGAAACAAAAGGAATGCAGGGACCTCTTAGGCACAAAACGAGGAGATACATAGAGGCACGAGAGGTTGAATAAGAAGAATTTTTGGTTAGGTGGAGACCTCCTCAAGTTGGAAATTTTTGTAATCTTGAGGTATGAATTTGGATTGATGGTTACTGTGCAAGTTCTCTTTCATACCAGGATATGCTTCTTTCGAGGATCGGTTGATTCTTCTTTTAAGAGAAAATTCCTCTCTTTTGGTCCAATCAATTCGGGGCAACGGAGTAAAGGAAATGGCATCATATGAGATATCAATAGCATCTTCATCATCATCCACCAATGAATATAGAGGGTTTCTGATGTGAAATGCCTCGATCTGAGCAAGGGTTAGGAAGGAAAAATATCACCTTCTCAGTTCATGTTCATCTAAACAGAAGCCCAGAAATATTCTATGATAGGGTTGTGATGATACTTTTCTCCAAGAATCTTCTGCATATATCTAATGATATCAAACTGGAATCTCTTCACATATGGATGAATAGTGATGAGGGAAAACTATTTCTCCATGAGTTATGCACTAAAGATATTTAGGCATTGGTATTCCCCAATTTGGATTGGGAAATGAATTCTAAACGATGCT
Organism: Taxus wallichiana var. yunnanensis; assembly: GCA_018340775.1. Classification (NCBI taxonomy): domain Eukaryota; kingdom Viridiplantae; phylum Streptophyta; class Pinopsida; order Cupressales; family Taxaceae; genus Taxus; species Taxus wallichiana. The sequence goes on from CM031239.1 coordinate 547,842,481, forward strand.
TATCACTGAGAAGATAGTGAACTTGGAATAGTTGTTGCACAAGTTCCATTAATGCCCACTTATCATTGACGTACTTAGGAAGCTTCCATGGAGTACCCACAAATCTGCTCACACAAATGTAGGAAAAGGACAGAAATTGAATAAACCATGTTCCCCACTAGGAAATGACATCCATGGCCTCTTTGGAGAATATTTCCTCTATATTCGATTCAAGTTTTGAATCACGCAGAAGGTGAATGCATCGTTAACCCTCCTGAAATGATGAGAGCTATTTTTGAAGCTCAGTTGTGGATAATGATGGAAGACATTATTTGATGGTCCCATGACTCCTTTCATTTCTAGCCCCGAAAATAGATTCCTCCTGGCCACTGCATAAGTTAGGTATGATGTCATGTATAAGCACCCTGTCATCTTCACTTCAATTAATTGTTTGTGAAGAGTATCATTGATGATAGTGGCCCAATCCACAAACTCTCTCTTTGCAAGGATCATACAGATAAACTGATACATCAATGGGTGGAAAATCTTGACAAAGGGTAGACTGAAGACTCGACTCAGGAGAGTGCTCATGTCCCCAATTTCCTCCACGAACTCAATGCAAAGTACGGTTCCTTAGGAATTTGGTCAACTCGAGGACTCTTGGTCACTACCCCGCTTATTATTAACCATCTTTGATGTGCCAAAATTAGGAGGACCTTGAAAAGGTCATAACTTGTGCTCCGGTTGTCGTTTGAGTCCATTTGTTTTTGAAACCACCTATTTTGATGAGACAAATGCACTAGTTAACTAGCCCTATCGGTTGGAGCATGTTTGGCACATTTTCGGGCCTAAAATCTGCCATCTTGAGGCCAAATATAGGATTTAAGTTGTAGTTTGGTTTTTTCCTATTTTAGGGCATTAGTTAATTTTAGTCTCTTAGTTGCATTATGAGTTGGAAATTTGGAAATTCCTCTAATTTAGGCATGTAGAAGATGCATGGAAATTTATGTGCCTGTACGAATAAGCATGCGAACTTACTAAGAATAGCAGGTTCTAGTAAACTACTAAAAATAGTAATTTCTCGCCACCTATAGTAGATTTAGTCAAAGTTAGTTAGATTTTTCTTGAAACTCAAGTTGGGAGTTGTTTTCCTATTTAGGAAACATTGTAATTCATGATTCAATAATGAAGAAGGAGATCTATTTTCTTTTGGAGTTCATATTATTTTCAGTATATTGAGTTTGTTTAGAATTTGGAAACATTGTAATTCATGATTCAATAATGAAGAAGGAGATCTATTTTCTTTTGGAGTTCATAATATTTTAAGTATATTGAGTTTGTTTAAAATTTGGCTACATTAATCTTGCTCCATCTGAGGGGTTCTTCATCCCAAAAATCTTGTGCTTACTTTTGATTGATGTCGGCATTCTCAGGGAATTTAGGTATGAGGAGTAATTCCTCAATGTGATCTGGTGTGATTAAGAGGAAAGGATCGTGATTATCCTTATAAATCCCTCACCTCTCGGGATCATAATGCTCTATGCAAGCGATGACTAGCTCTGGGCATTGCACCGAGACAAGAAATGTTATTGCTTGGGGTAGACCACTATGGTAGAGCCTATCCGAGAATATGGTCTTGCCTTCAGCTTTCACCCGATCACAAAATTGTTGCATGTTAACGTGGCCAAGATTAGTGTCGGTGATATTGTCATATGCAGACTTGATGGAAGTGGGAGGAATGAATCCTTGGAGTTCATACTTAAGTGTAGACTTATTTGATTTCTAAGGTGACTTCTCGATTTTCCTATAGATTTATTGGATTTTTCGGCCATTATGAATTTTACAGAAAAATGACTCATGCACGTAAAACAATGTAAACGGTGTCGGGTCTTAGTCTCGAACCACCATTAACACAAGAAAAATATGGCTCATTTAATTTTTATTATTATTATTATTATTATTTTAAAATAATAATAATAATAATTGATCCCAAATTACAAATTTTTAAAATGTCAATACAAACAAAAATATCGAGACTAAGCTCGAATTCCAGATCGGGCAACAATAATAATATTTATTTTTAATTAAATTCTCCTAATTGTAATGGCTTCGCGCAGGATCAATTTTAATATTTTTAATTCACTATTTCTTCACCTCGCCTGATTCAAGTTGCTTCGGCATGGGAACTACTCTGATCTTCTAACAAATACTTTGAACTTGTAATTTTTCTTGCATTGGCGTTTGAATGCGTGATATTATTTAATAGCCTGAATTTCTGAAGAGCTCTTGGTTTATGCAAATGTGTGAATTATTATTTTTCCTTAATACATCTCACCAATGCATGCTTTCCTTCACTTTTTCCTTGGCATGGATTTTACCTACTAGAATGTGGATTCTCTCACTGGCTTGGCGTGGATCTCAGCTACCACTTTGGCCTGCGTGGATATTGCTTCTTTGCTGAAACGTGGCGCTTTTTTCTTTTTTAAATTATTCTCCAACTGCATGGAAATTCTCTTTTTTATGTCTTATGCATGCATTTTAATTCTTTCTCCCTTGTTGCATGCGTGGAAATGGGTCCCTTTTTATTTATTCCTAGGCACATGAGCAGTTGTTTTATTTCTAGTGTGGAAACCTGTTTTCTTTATTGTGTCATATATGTACATTCTTTCCAACTACGTGGGAACTTTATTATTGTTGCACGTGTGGATGCTACAAAAATGTGTGGATTTCACTTTACATATGGACTTTGGCGTAGAAACTTGTCTTACTTGTTGTCAAAGAAAACCTGCAGGAAATTTCTATTTTGGTTTTTTCTGAGCTCCTCCCTAAATGCGTGGGTATCGTGACCAATGCATGTGAGCTATTGATCTTTTTTGCAGTTCCTTCTTATTGAAAACGTGAACAGCTTCCTTTCCTTGCATGGTAAATCTATCTATTGCCTTGGCCTTCTTCCTTCCACATGTGGGTTGTCTCCTTTCTTTGCTGGACTATTTTGTTGTTTTTACCAATGAATTTACAAATGTGTGGAAATGTGTTCTGGCTGTTTAAAAACTCCTCATAAATGTGTGGAATCCTCCCTCAACGTGGACTTCCTCCAATGTGTGGAGAAATGCGTTTGAAAACTATTCTCCTTCAAAACCTGTGATGAATATGAATCTTTGGAAAAAATATTTCTCTGCAAACGTTCGGGGAAATAAGAAGAATTTGGAAATAACAAAAAAGTTAGAAATAAAGAGCCTCAACTTCTTATGCACAACTTCTTCCACAGAGTTTCACAGAGGATTTGTTGCGAAGATTAAAGAAGTTTCCCTATAACCGTTTATTTGTTTCCATTGAAATAACCAATTTCCCTTTCTTCGGGTAGTGGGAATTAATTGCCAAGGAAATATGGGAAAAAACTCAATCGTTTTCCCGTGGCAATGGCAAAGCAGGCTGGCAATTCCCATTTATTTCCCCATGTGGGAAATTGGGAGATATTTTGTCAGTTTGCCATCCGGTTGGGTTGGTAGTTAGTAGGAGAAATTCCATAAGCGGGGGGGGAAATTGCCGGGAAGGGAAATCCAGGACTATGGAAAGTCAATTTGGCATTCCGGCAATTGGAAGCGGAATTTTATTTTCCCCCAACAATTAAAAAAACTTGTCGATTGATTTTTAATAAATATTATATTAATATTTATTTAATTAAAAACCCCAAAAATTAATAAAATTAATTTTATTAAATAAAAGGGTAATAAATTATTTACGCGGTTTGCGACCTGGCAGGAGGAGTTTTCACTCAAAATGGACAAAACGAAAACCAAAATGATCACGAGAATAAGACAATCGTGAAGAGGGTGATAAATCACGTAAAAGAACACTTTTGAAATTTTTTTAAATTTTCACATTTATTATTTTACAAAGTCAAAATTAGCGATAATTGGTGATTAGGGTTTAATTTCCTCTCAAACATGCATGCTTATATGATATTACAAAACAAAAATCTGAACACCAAACACATAGCTCTGTACACAATGAGGAAATCATTATGGAAAAATTAACCACCTTGAACACTCATTTGACATGATAAGAACTCATATCATCCTTGAACATAGATGGGTTGCGTTGAATAAACAAATGCTCATATGAAATCATTAACAATAAATCATAGATAATAAATATACTACAGATGATGAGAACACCATTAAATAAATAAACCACCGTAAACTCCTCAGCATTGCCGTGAGAATACAATAAAGTCATTTTGGCCACAGGATTCCGCACGTACATCGCCACTATTTCTTGTCGGCAGCTTCAATACTTCCACATTATTCCTCTACTGCACATCCGACATACTTAGCACACCGCTAACTTCGTCCTTGATTATCTTATACGAGGCTGGATTTGGCGGAAAGAAGGCGAATTCAGCAGCCACGGTAGACGTAACCCCTCCCATGATTCCCCAATTTTATAAAAACTTTAAAATCCACTAACACAAAACCTACAACTATAACAAGCTCCATGAAGACCTCATTAAACTGTCCATCTGCTGTCAATTTTGAGTTTCTACAACATTATGTGAAATAATTGTAACTTATCTGACAAATAAATTACAGCGGCAGAAATTTTACAGCAAATAAATTATGGCGGAAGAGATTTTGTATCCAATCAATAAAATTTTCAGCGACAGGAAACGCTACTTACTTTGAGTTTGCAGGCAAAGCAGCCCAAATAACGACAGAATACACAAATCCAGCACGCAGATTCCATTGACAATGACAGAGTTGGATATAACATTGGACATCTCTACACCTTTGTTGCTTGTTAAATTATTTTATTATGCTTTTCTACTTTCTCTATAATATTCACGTCCCACAGGCCTTCAACTACTTAAGTATGTATGCATGTAATGACCAGTTACGGGTAAATAAGTAACTCCCATCGACGTGAAAGAACCACGTCTATCTCACTTCTCTATACACACAATACTACCTAAACACAAATGATTTTTCAAGTCATTTTAAGGATTTCTTTCTTGCATCTTATAGCGGGGTTTTGGAAATCTTGACTAACTAATGGCTTATTTAGGGCTTATATGAATACCTTGTTTCAGGCATGCCTCAAATGATCAATTTCAATGGTTGGAGTTGTTCACGACATATGAGTTATTGAAGAACAATATCAGAACGAGCTTTTACCTGTTGCAACTGAATTCTTGTCACATTTTAGCCAAAATAAATTATCTCCTTTGAAAAACAAGGCAAAATCCTTTTAATCCAAGTTAAAATGCCATCTTCTCCTACCCTTAGCCGTAAGCTTTTAGGGAACCGACAGCCATGGGGTTCTTACAGTGCGAGACTTTTGTTTGCTTTCTGTTGTCTTGCATGTGGTCTATTGGGTACCATTTTGTCAATTTCTATCACATGGGGACCAATCTCGGCATACCGGTGTGAGAAGAGGGGAGATGCAATGAATGCATTAAATGCTTATTCTGCCAATCAAAAGAGTGATTTTCAAAATAGGCCTAAGGTTTTGGGATTTGTTGGAATTCAAACTGGGTTTGATTTTGTGGACAGGCATAGAGCTTTGAGGAAAACTTGGGTGTCATCTGGTCGTGATGGGCTAGTGAGATAAGCATTCTTATATTCATATTTTGATTCTTCCAAAATTTATGAATGTTTTGTTCTTCAACATATACTATCACATGCTATTTTTGACTTCCCTTGTCTTATAGATGTAATTAATGAATATTAGGTTTTTTTTAATTACCTAAATTAGGTCTACAATTTCAGGTCCTACATGGACCAGACCTTGCTCAAGGGATAAACCACCTCCCGGTTTGGCTCAAATGAAAACTTAGGAAGAGTTTCCATCAATGATACGGATAAACCTATAGCAAACAAGCTATGACTCAAAACTATAGGAGCCAAGCCTTAACTCAAACCTATGTCACCATGATGTCATAATTCATTCTATTTTCATAAAACACTTCCCTATTTTCATAAATCACTTAATTATTTTCATAAAATACTTCCCTTTATTTCTTATGGATCACTTACTTAAAAATACAACACTTCCTTTCCAATTTCTTTAAAGATCAATACAAAAAAGCTTAAGCCTAATTTCCATTTCTTTATTACACAAAAACATGAAAAGTCCAATTCAAATATCACCATTGGCCTTCTTTCACACAAAACTATCTTGATATACCTCCAATGCAAGTTCTACCTAGTCATTTTGTACAAAGGTACTCACCAGAAGGTAATAAGTCACCAGTATCTCTTTACAACCTCTCTGTTTCAATTTTATCCAAAGTTGATGAACTTCATTCCATTTGTGTGCTTTACCACATGTTGATATCAGTGTGTTGTATATAATTATATCCGGTGTTAAATCATCACGTGATTCCATTTCCTGGAATAGGAAAACAACATGTTCATGACTCTTACAATTTGCAACTCCTTTCATAAGCAAACTATAAGTATGTTTTGAAGGCTTGATCATCTTCTTCATGCTCTCAAAAATTCTCAACACAATGTCAATGGAGCCCTTTCTCAGTAATGCAACAATAAGTGAATTGTAAGCATGCAAATTTGGTCAAAGACTGAATTCCCCATCCTTTTGTACACGTTGTAAGCATTGGCAACCTTGTTCGATCTACTATGCACTATAATCATTCTTCACAATCTTACTTCATCTCCTTGAATTGTAAGACAACTAGGACTCCCTTCAACAGGTTCATTGTCAACAGAGGCCTTCGATTTTGTAGGCAATAATTAGTGTGGTTTTTTGGCAGATTCAGTACAAATATTAAGAGATATTGATGCAATCCCTAATGGTGCTACACTTTCATTTTCATTAACAAAACTATTGATCTCTTTTGTAATTCCGTCCAAAACCATTAGGTTATGTCTCCCTGGAACATGGTTATTTTCAGTTTGTTTATCTCCTTCTAATGAGGTGTTAATCTCCATGTGACTCACTCCAAGCCCTTGCAATGTAAACCATGTATCCTTGTCTACCCCAGATTCTTCACAATCCAAAACACCACCATTCACTTTCACATTTCCTTCTGCCAATTCAACCATGTTATCTTTAACCATATATTTCAAATCCCCTGCATTTAATCTGGTTTTTTTAACAATTTGGGTGTTCTTGTAACATTCTTTTTTGGGATTGAAAGTAAAATTTTGACAGAAAAATTCCACTAATTTACAGCTTTCACATTGCACAAATCCTCCTTTCCCAACAAAACATTGTGCTTTGATGTTCACTGAAGAAAAAGGCATCAAACTCAACGCCATAAATATTAAACTTATGAATTCTCATTGAAGTATTGCATCAACACCTAATATAGAAATCAAATCTGTAATAATAGAACTAATCATACGAGAACATGTTTTAGCCCGCCACAACAATGGATGTCTTAAATTAATGTTTGCATGTTGAGTAGGGCAATGAGAATGACAACTTCAAGAATTTGTAAATGCAAATTCTACATGAAAATGACATCGAAATTAACAGTGGTAATTGCAACATTGATTTCAATGAGAATGGCGTGTAAATTCAAAGTCGATGAAAATTATTATCACCATCTCCTGGCAATCACATTTGCTTGTATGTTTTTAAAACAATAAATAATTCACCGTAAAGGCAAGGACTAGTTGCATTGTGAATCTTGTTATTATACTATTATTAAATTTAAATTTTCTAATAACAGATGTAATTACCATTATATATTTTATAAATTTTAATTATAAAGCTTTTATATTTAATATTTTATATTAAATTTAATTTTTTAACAATAATTTAATTACTATTCTATATTTTATAAATTTTAAATATAAAGCTTATTATATTTTATATTTTATAAACAAACCTATTATTTAATTAATTATAAATCTAATTTTTTTATGAAAAGGATCTTATATTATATTAAATCCAATACGATACTGAGATAGCTTTCAACAAAAAAGTGGGAAGTATGAGAGCACGCCCAAAAGCACAAAAACGTTAGGAAAGCCTAGAGCAATAAGATTCAAACTAGGTCGAGCCTAGGAGAGTACAAAACAAAAATAAGGATCATCTAAGAGAAGATAAACAACACAATCAAGAAGCAAGAAGAAACATGCCCGAGGCAGATAGATCCCGATCATCCGACCATCGAAAACTAGGAAGGTCATTATCATCATCTAGAAGTCCCCGACTAGCAGTGAGTTTCTTTCTCCATTCCGCTTCCCGTGAGTAGGAATGGCAACACCGAGGCAAGGGAATTTGTTCTAATGGTGGCAAGGGTGGCAGCAAGTTCCAAGCCGTCTCGAGGTGTAGCAAAGTAGTAGGAGGAGAACCTCGGAACTATTGATGAGGTGGCAAGCCCCAACCCTGTGACGAGCAGCAAACAAATACGATGGCGAGCCCCAGCTACTACGGTGAGTGGTGAGTAATCGCTTGGCTGATGGAAAGGCCCCCGGGAGTGGTAAGTACGATTGAAGGCACGACATTGGGACCGGTTGCACGAAGCCACCATGAAGCGAGAATGTGAGGTTGTGGAGCCTTTTTCATGTGTGAAAGTGTTGAAAACTGTACACTAAGAGTACTGCACACTTTCCATAATTGTCTCACCGAGGTTCGGGGGCATAGCCCCGAGAAAAAAAATCCTTGAAAAAACATGCCCAATATACCGAGAAATGTGTTTTTCTAATATGGGTAGGATTTTGACCCATAGGTTTATGGGACAGTTTTGACCCATAGTTTTAATACCCACGGTTTTGTAAAACTGCTTAAGCAGTTGTCTACTTATGTGGTTTTGTGCATATGGTAGGTATTATGTAATATTGTGGATGTGTCTGAATTCATGAGTGAATTTTGTAGAGTTGTTTAGCATAGCTCCAAAAGATCTAGATATTGTATTGAGAGAGCAGTGGCTTGTAATAAAATATGAGCAAGTGATTCTTGGTGGACGTAGCCCAAATTGGATGAACCACGTTAAATATTGTCTCTTTGTGTTGTGTTATTTTATTCTACACTTTTATTTGAGATCTATAATATTTTCTGCATATTAGTTTCTACTTTGTTGTGATTCTCGTGAGGGATTGTTCCACATATTTTATCCCTTATTTCCTAACATGGAAGGTGAGGAGTGTCTGGTGGGAGATGAAGGCACTATGGCAACATTGCATGGGGCTTCTCCCCAATGGTGCAACAGGGTGTGAAGGTGATCTACCTCCAACGCCACCTTGTTGGCCTGAACTTGTATTTGTAGAAGCACGAAGAAAGAAAATAAAAAAGAAAGATTGATCAACTATAGAATTAGCAAAGAAAAAAGCATTTCTTTCTTTCCATATCCAAAAAAATCTCCCCTCTGAAAACATGCCAAATCTGGGTGAACATAGGAAAAATTTTGGGATTATCTCCCAAAAGGATATGATGCCAAGTGAAGCAAACAGGGCATGAAGGAAAGAAAAAAGAATGAATCCAACTCCAGGCATTTTGAGCTTTGGGACATAACCAAAAATATGTAAGATCGTTTCCAGATGTCCACAAAAAGGGCATTTGGGAGCTGGGATCCCAATTTGAACAAGACGAGCCCCGATAGGAAGGCCTTGGTGTAGAATACACCAAAGGAAATGAGCAATCTTGGGCTCCACACATAGATTCCAAACAATTTCAAATTGCCTCCCAGGTGGACAAAGTGGAATGAATTCCCCAACGTGTATTAAGTTTTTCCACCATGGGAAAATGGGGCAAGAGCCAACGATAACCTTTGTTGGCTTTGTAATTATATAATGGAGTATCGGCATGCCACTTCCAATCTGTCCACCATGGGCGAGAGGAATGCACAAAAATCTTATGCAACATGTGATCAGGAACTGAATTGATCACCATAGTAAAAGTATCTTGATCCTAGTTAGAAAGCCAAAATAGAGCTTTAAAATCTTGCCAAGAGAACCAAGATTGAACATTTTTATAGAAGAAGTCCTCGATGGTGTGAATTTCACGTTTGAAGAATTTGAGCATGGAGATTCTTGGACTTCTACTAAGCATTTATCTTGAGATTGAAAAATTGGCTACCACCAAAGAGATTCTTGGTTGACAGAGAGCCCATTACAAAATCCATCACCCTTCCACAAAATCCAGGGTTTAACACATTCCCATGCTTTCCAAATACTCTTAAGCACAAAGGTGCCAACAATTTTAATAGCACAAGGGTGATGAGAAAATTTACAAACCCTAAGCCTTTCCACGCATGGCAGCCATAAGGAGAACCTTCCACAATACCATGTCGTATATGCTAACTTTCCAAGCTTATTGGCCAATAATGCTTGTGATGATCCATTTAGTGCAAAGATCTTGTCCTTGGCGTTGAATGTGAATAAGACCTAAGGCCTCCAAAATTGTGAGGTAAACAACATATGTTCCTAGGCTACCCGATGAAAACCTTTTCCTATAGAAGTATTAGCCCACAAGAAAGCTTTGAGAAATTTTTCTAGATTCTGAATGGAGGCTTTGGAAGGAACCCAACACGATGAGTAGTAAACATGTGTGGCTACAAGAACTTTGGATCAGATTTGGAACTTGTCAGCCAGGGATAAAGGCCTATGATGTAATATTCTGGCTTTTTTGTCACTCGTTGAATGACATATTGCCAAATCTCAACCAGGGAGGCTTGAAAAGAAAAAGGAATACCCAAGAATTTTAAAATTTCACCATGTGTCAGGATTTTCCAATCAAAAGTGGCAAGCCAGTCTAGTGCGAGAAGGAAAGCTTTTTGATAACACTAGATTTTTGCCATTGAATGGATGAGCCAGAAGCTAGGAAAAAAATATCCAAACATTGCATAGCATTACAAATGTTGGTTTCATCTTCAATGAGCATAAGAAAAGAATTGTCTACAAAATTCCAATTAAGAAGATGAGCGTTGGGCTCAAGAAGATAGTGAGATTCCTCGAATAAGACCCTATTTTTCGAATGAGCTAAGAGATAACCAAAACCTTCGGCCATGAGCACATAAAGTGCAGGGGAAAGAGGACAACCTTTCCGAATAGAAAAAAAAATCCCAAAAGGCTTTGAGCTGAGGCCATTAATAGATATTTTAGTAGAGGCATCTACAAAAAGCACATTGACATATTGAATGAAAGTGGGACCAAATCCAAGGGCTTGAAGCATGGAGAGAATGAATGGCCATTCAATCCGATCATAAGCCTTCTCAAAATCAATTTTGATAAACATGGCAGCCTGATTAGACCTACGATCCCATTCCATGCCTTCCCACACCACGATGATGTTATCCAGGATCTAATGTCCATATAAATCCTTTTTGCTCGGGTTTGAATGATAATATGAAGAAGAGTGCTTAGTCGCAGAGCTAATGCTTTGGCAATGATTTTATAGGAGACATTCAATAGTGTAATCGGCCACCAATAGGTGAATTTCTCGGGGTCTCCTTGCTTAGGGATAAATTTTATGTTTCCCTTATTGATGTGTGGCCCTAGGGATTGATTCTGAAATCATTCAAGATAAACTTGAAGTAAGTCTTGTCTAACAAAATCCCAAAGGGCTTTATAGAATTCACAAGGGAACCCATCGCATTAGCGTTTTATCATTAGCCATTTGCATAGTGGCTTCATGGAGGTCTTCAATGGTGAGCATTCTCTCACAGATCACCTTCTGAGCCTCTGATAGTTTGCATGAAACAACACCCAAACATTGATCAAGAGAAGCTTGGCGAGTTGCAGAGGGTGGTTGAGCTTGAAAAATGAGCTTGTAATGGTGCACAAAGGCTTGCAACATAAGTTATGGGTCTAAAATTTGAGCTCCTTTGTCCATGATATCCCGGATCTGTTGGGAAGGCTTTCTACTTTAAGTGAAAGAAAGAATTTTTCAAGACCCGATCTCCAATTTTGAGCAAATGCATCCAATCCCGGATTTGAGCACCCATTGCACATATAGTTATCCGCATTTTTGGATTTGTTGTCAAGCATTGTAACTCACAGATTCAAGGTTTCGAGAGAAAGGATCACCTTGAAATTCCACCTGCCACCCGACCGAGAGCCGATGTGTTAGCGGAGTACGAGAGGCACCGATATTTTTCTAGTTGTCAGATGTAGATTCTAAGAAATCTAGTAGTCAAGTCAGTGCATCTTCCCACCACTGGATCTAGCTGGCTTGCATAGGTGGATGGAATCATTGATAGGATGGGTCTTATGAATTAAATTCCAAATCCATTTGATATGATTGAATATGGTGCCATGTTCCATTAAGGTAGTATTAAGAAATAATTGGCCTTTATGACAAAAGGGGTGCATCATGCCAACAAATATGAAATCATATTGGAGAATGGTCGAAAGGACAAAGTCAAGCATGACCTCCACTGAGCATAGAATAAATGTTATCAAACTCAAAAAAATCTTGACCTGACAGCATAGCCCTGTCAAGCCACTTAAGAAAAAAAATTGTCCCTCCATGTAGATTGGTCCACGTATACCAAGCTTCAGAGGTGGGAAAGCGAGAAGCGTTAGGATCAAAAATCCAAATTTATTACGCATGAAGTACCATGCTTCCCTTTCACCAGGTGTCCACCTCATGGGCGGTGGCCACATTTATCATTAGGTGACTCAACCATATTAAAATCACCACTTATAACCCAATAAGCATCGGGAATGGAGTTGGTTATCCATCGCCACAGATCGGCCCTTTCGGCTGCATCATTCGAGGCGTAAATATTTATGAGCCCAAAAGGGTGGCCATCAATATTAAATAAGACCCATATGAAATAGTTGGTGGGGTCGATACCATGGTCAATTAATAAAGGCCACCATTTGGGAGCAAAAAGTGAAATTAATCCCCCATGCCCTACTTCATGATTGCTATAGAAAGAGCCAAGTTGCATGCCGAGATGGATTTTATACCGAGATGGATTTGCAAACCACCTGTAATTTTTACTTCCTAAAATAAAACATCCAAATTTGCACATCATTGTCGAGTTTCATGCACAACATACTTACGACAGGAGTTTGTAAGACCCCGAACATTCCAAGATAAACAATTCATGGGAAACGTTGGTCCAGAGCCATATCCCCATCCTCCAAGCCATCAAGGGCATCATATTGATTGTGTAAGAAACAAGCAACATTGTGCTATGAAAATCCTACAAATCAACTTATTTCTAGTTGGTGTACTCAATGTTGTATTCTACTTTGGTGGAATCCACATTGCATGTTAGGTTATGGTCCGAGAGATGCGGGAAGGACTTCGGGGTCATTTGGATGACCCTTGTGAGTTGCTTGGTAGCAGCAAGTGGTACTAAGTGTGGGATGGGAATGTGAGAAACAAAATTTGTCTGGTCCATGAGAACCGACACCGCAAGGGGTGTGCTGGAATACTTTGACAACAGAGTAACCGAGATGGCAGCAGTAGTTGGTTATTTAGCAGCAACTATAGGCTCCTTAGTGGGGATACTGAGAGATTTTTCCTTAACAACTAGTTCTCGATGGCCATGGGAGCTAGAGGCTTTGGATTGCTGGGCTTTGTTCTTGTTTCTTCGGGCCCCTAACAACTTGCCAACCTTCCTCTTGTTGGGGTTTGACTGGCTTGAGAGTAACTTTGGCCACAGGGCGATTACGAGGTACATAAAGCGAACAATCCTTGATCTTGTGATCAGACACCTAGAAAGCGGAAGCAAGTGTTAGGTAGATTGATATACATGACCCGCTAGGAATAGCGCTTATCGCCCATTTGGATATCCACAAATTCTTTGAGATCCTATATAAGGAATCAATCTCAACACATACTCACTTGTGGATGAGCATGGTAAAACTTATCAGCTTCCAGAAAACTACCTGCCCAAGTGAGGCAACAATTTGCAGCAAAAAAAGGCACACATGGCAGAGGAAGACTAGGAAATTCAACCCAAACATGCACTTTAAGGGTGGTATATTCAGATACCACAAATTCCTTGTGTTAGGGTGTTAACACAAGCAGCGAGTTGCGGACATACCAAGTGGCTTTCTTAGCTAGAATATTGGGCGCATTAGTAGGGTCAGAAAAATGAAAAAGAAAGAAACCCTTGGTCATGTTTTGAACGCACTCGAGACAGACTCCATTAAGTCCAAGATTTCGAGATTTGAGCATGCTTTCATAGGGGATTCGACCCACAAAATACCCAATGAGGCAAAATTGCTCTAACCATTGACAAGCAACATTAAATTCAAGAATGGGTAAAACCACATCAGGAGGAGAAAGATTACCTCGTGGAAGACTTTGGGATGAATTTCCTAGTCGCTTCGTTGGCGGTGCCATCGCTCGCTCCACTATCTCCTGCCATGGTTGAAACAACCGGGTTTGAAGATGGCGAGGACATTATATAAGGGACGCCCAGAGGGTAAGAAACCCTAGGAGAAACTATAGCAATAAATTCCCACAAAACCCGAAAAAACCATTATATGGTCATTCTAAATGATAAACCCTAGAAAAGTCGACTCTAATTTTGCACCAGAATTGCAGAGCATTTTTCTTTAATATGATCATTGAAACCGAAACCTAACTTTTTAATTCTCAAAGCTCACCCTAAATCTAAATATTAAAATTTATAATAATAATAATAATAATAAATTGAACAAACCTATTATTTAGTTTATTATAATCTAAATATTAAGATTTATTTAACTATTATAATAAATCAATCATAAAAATAATAATGAGGATGATAATTTCACACATAATACTAATATTAACGATAAGTCTTATAAATATATTTATATTAATATTATCATTAACAGTATTTATGATTTTTATTAATTATAATAATAAAGAATAAAGTATTGAATAAATATATATGAGGTTAATAAAAATTTATATTTTCTTTAAATTTAAATGTTCATGATAAATTTTATAGAAATTATTAAAAATTATAATTTTCATATAATTTAGTTATAAAGTTTGTTATATTTAATATTTTAAATAAATCTATTATTTATTTAATTTAAAAGTTTGTTATATTTAAGTTTAATAATTATAACAAAATATTATTAATATTATAATTAAAACAAATAAATAATATAAAATTTAATATTATTATTATTTATATTTTTCCATTAATTATAATTATAATAATAAAAAATAAAAAATTTTGAATTAAATTTATATATTTGAATTATAATATTTTAAACATAATTTTTAATTTGTATTATTTTTTCATTTTTATTTATTTTATTTTGTAATTTTACTATTTTTATTTTTATTTTATTTTTAAATTTCAAATGTAAATTAATTTCTATTTATTATTTTTATTAATTTTTTTTTAGCTTTTACCAATTTTTAATTTTTATTAATTTTAATTATTAATTATTAATTTTATATGATTTTATTAATTTTTTATATTTTATTATTTTAATTAATTTTTATTTTTATTAATTTTTTAATTTCATTTTAAATTTTATTAATTTTATTAATTTTCAATTTTTAGTTTTCATTTTTAAATTTTAATTTTTTATTAATTAATTTTTTTAATAATTGGTAAATGGTTTTAAAAGAGACCATACCTGTAGTACAAAAGGGCTCAAAAGTCGAATAGACAAAGTAAGAGCAATGTTTTTTGACCAGTGGGGACCACACCCCATAAACAAAAGCCTAAGAAAGCTAGATAAAATAGTAAAGTCCAAGGCATGACGGATTGCCAATATGGAGCCAAAACATAAGCCAAAGAACAACAATACAACTGGGGTACAATCATAGGAGAACAAAAGCGAGACAAAAATGATCCAAAAAATAAGGGCCGCAAGACAACTACTTGAGGAATTTGTGGAAGACCTTTGTGCATCCTCCATAGCCCTAGAAAATGCTTTGAGAGATGTTTGTTGTGTAGGATCTTGGTTGCTCGAAGCTATATCCCTCTTTTTAGACTTGCCTTCCTTCCAAATATCTTCATAAATGCCATTGATTTCACATATTTGTTTAACATGTATCGAATGGACTCAAGAAGATCCTTATGAAATAGAGTTGGTTGATCTAATTATTGTCAATTTGTTACATTTTTTCCTCCATGGTCGATGCTTCTTAGCAAGATCCTCAATTTTATCCACTAGTTTAGAGTAAGAAGCATGGTCAATGTCTTCTTTGTAGCCCTCATTGAGAATAAATTCCACATCCTCCCCAATACCCTTAATTACATCTACTCAGAACTTAAGTTGTGCATTAGAGTCATTGTTGCCTTGGGGTTCCTAAGAAGTTTGGCTAAAGTTAAGAAGGCTTTCTACAATGGCCAAATCCTTACCCTTCTCACAACTACGAAGTACCCTTTTGGTTAAAGGATGGGTTAGAGAGGGAGGATGGAATCTCAGGTTCTTAGCCCTCAATTTGTATTACAAAGGTGGTTGGGGAGGGGCTATCAGGGTGAGAGGGGGTATTTGTAATTAAACACATCATGACAATACTTGTGCGCAAGATGAAAAATGGCCCCCTGGTGGAGGGGAAGGCCTCTAAGGTGTGCCCGAACATCAAAATAGATTTTTCCAGAGAATGGACGATGTAGTAAGAGAGGCTAACCTTGGGGGTACAACGGAAGTGGTTTAATAAAACCAGATGGTGGAGAGGCAATGTAGAGAAGCGACCCTCCAAGGTTATGTATTTAACTACCATCTTAGCTACTTCATCATACGGAGAAGGAATGGATGAACAAAACATACTCTGCCTTACCAATCTTTGAGGGTTTCATCCCCTTCTACAAACTTTTTCTCTTTTGCATCCTTGTCGAATTTATTCCTATAGAATTTTATTCCATCCATGCCCAAACCAGTGATAAAGGAAATAAAGTTTTAGTTATAGTGAATTCCTTACCTTTGTAAGTAATAACCTTGTTCTTCCATTTCTGAGCAAAGGTAATATATATGTGTATGTCATGGATTTGTATTCTCCTTATGAAGATTGTGAACCCTATCCACATCGAGGGCCTTCCAAAGAGCTTCGATTTGTTGCCAAGAGGGTCAGATCGGCTGAAACGATAGGGAGGACCTGAATTTTTATCAATTAATAGTCTATATTAATTTTAATTATTAAATTATAAATTATATAAATTTTTAATTTTTATTAATTTTTTATTTTTTATTTTTTTATTATTTTCATTTTTCATTTTTATTTATGTAATTTTATTTTTAATTATTTTAAAAAGATTTACTAATTTAAATGTTATTTTTAATTCTTTATTAATTTTTTATTTATAATTAATTTTTTATTCTTTTTTTTTTAATTATTTTTTCGTTTTCTAAACTTTTTTATTTATAATTAATTTATTTTTTCAATTTTTATTTTTGTCAATTTTTAATATTTAATGAATTTTAAATTTTAATTTTTTTTAATTTTAATTTTACTAAAAAAATTATTAATTATTAATTTCTAATTTTTATTAATTTTTATTTTTATTTTTTTAATTAATTTTAAGTTTTTTATATTTTATATTTTATCTAATTTTTTAATTTTTATGTTTTTAAATTTTTTATTATTTTTTAATTTTTACTAATTTCAATTTGTATTTTTAATTTATGTTAATTTTTAATTTTTATTAATTATAATTTTGAATTTTTATTAATTTTTTAATTTTTCATTTTTATTAATTTTGTATATTTCATTAATTTTAACTTTTAATTTTTTAAATTTTTTTTTTTTTAATTATTACTTTTTATTTATTTCAATTTTTTTTTAATAATTTTAAATTTTTAAGTTTTATTAAATTTAATTCTTAATGTTTATTAATTTATAACTTTTTACTATTTTTAAATTTTAAATTTGATTAATTTGTGTTTTTATTATTTGTAATTTTAGTATTGGAACCACCTTTATATTAAATTATAGACAAAATAATACAAAGTGTTACATAGTAAGGGGGCGTTGATAGTGTTCACAACCTCGTAAAAAGAGAGCAAATGCCACGTGGGCGATACAAGCACAAGCCACGAGGGAGAACAAAAGCATGCTACTTAGGGCTACAAACAACGGTCAACATGGGTGAAAAGAGGGCACCAAAAACTATATCATAACAAAACAGAATCAGGTACAAGGAGCCGTGGCACCGGAGGAGGAGCGGATCATCCACGGCGAAAGAAAGCCGAGAGAGTGTGGCTCGTCGAAGGCAAATTGAGTAGGCATCCATCCTAGTCGGGCATCTGAATACTCAGCGGAACCATTATTCCCCACCGGGGTGGCAAGCCACCAAATTGGGAAGCCCTGCCAAGTAGAGAGCCCCGGTTGGAAGATTCGGCCACCACCTTTCCATGCGCTAGTGGGCTCCATCCAGACCAAAAGAAGAGGGCCAGGCGAGCTAGCGCGAAGATGGCCAAGTGCTTCGGAATGACTACAAGATCGTCCACGATCTACATGAGGTGGTAGAGGTGGCGGGGGCATCGATCATCATCATCCGGAGGAACCCGACTCATGGTGCAAGGTGCATTGCCCTAATGATCTAGCAGTTGTTGGAGGTGAGAAAAATCTAGTGCTACCTTTTGTGCTTGTCTTGAATCTGCATATGAACAGAAGACAATATTACCATCTTTTTGTTAATGGTTAGCTCATCAAAAAGAGTACAATGTTGAAATAAGGCAATATTCCTAGCTTTCCAGAGTTGGAACAAAATAAAAACGAAAGAAATGCCAAAGGGAAGTAATGTAGGAGGGCCAAGTAGCATGGTCACCAAATAAAGCAACTTTCTAATCAAAAAATCAGGGTGAAATGGCCGAAAAAGGGAGTGAATCTAATGCCAACCATGTTGAGCATGGGGGCAAAACCAAAAGACATGCTTAAGGAATTTGGGTGACCACAACAATACTGAGACAGGATTAGGAATGTCGATATGACTTAATCTTTCCCCTAATGGAAGCCCCTAATAAATCAAACACCAAAGAAATAAATTGAGCTTTAGGTCAAAAAGGGGTTCCATGCTTGTTGGAGATGCTTTAACCAGGTGACATGAGAGGAATGCAATGACCATCTAGTATTGAGCTTATCTGTCAACAAGGTAGGAGATAACAAGGAGTAAATAACTCTAAAGTTGTATTGTAGTAGTGGGATGTCCACATTCCATCGCAAATCTTTCCACCAAGCCCCGAGTGGTTAAAGGCCCAATTTGTGTAGCATAACATCAGGCAGAAAGGACTGAATAGATAAAATTGAAGGTAGATCAGAATTAGCAAGGTTGTATTTATGTTTCAACACCGGCTAGGGAAGCCAGTCCCGGGAGGAGACCAGATCCCAGATAGTGGAGATTCCTTTGTGAGCTAACCTCACCACTTTAATGTTGGGCTTTTCTACAGCGGGAGATCATCATAGGAGAAAATGGGTGACCACCATAGATTGTGCTCGTTGAAAGAGAGACCTGTTCTAAATCCATCACCAACCCACCACATTAAGGGTTTAACCATCTCAAATGCTTTCCAAATGCTTTTAACCACAAAGGTGCCAAGTATTTTAACTAGAACTAATTAGTAATTAGCAAGTTATGAAACCCTATGATTTTCCAACATTTTTACCATGTTGTGCTCCTTAAGAAATACAATGTCATAATAGAACCCTGCTAAGCTTGGTTACCCTGGATACAATGAGCAACCCACTTAGCACATAGAGAAATACTCTCTACGTAGATATCAATAACACACATACCACACTATTCCCTAGTAAGGGTGCAAACCTCCCAAGAAACTCTATAAAACCCACCATGTTTATATTTAGACCAAAGAAAATCCCGCAAGAGCTTAGCCATATTTTCAAAGGAAGCAAGAGACTAGAGTTGGAACATAGATTTGTCCCATATGCGAGAGGAGGTTATCTTGTAGATATAAATTAGGGACACGCTCCCCCCACCCCGTAGATCCGGATATGTATTTGAAATTTCAAGATTCGTATAATATAAAGTGCACCCTCTAGAAGTATCATGTCCACAGAGGTTAAGGATTGTTTTGAGGGATGCAACGGTGGGCGGATCAAGAAATATGCTACAAAATTTGCACTTCCCTTATGTTTTATTATCAGGTGGAATTTTTATAGGTATGTGGCCCACTTTTGGTGTGTCTCTCATTTGTTATCTTTCTCTACGTCTTAAGGAACTCCAATGGCCTATGGTTTGTGTGGATGATTGAATCCTTCCCAAGAATGTAGTTTTTCATTACTTATAGGCTTATACGATGGCATAGAGATCCTTATCATATATTGGGTACTTCATGACCATGTCATTGAATGTTTCACTATGATATACAATAGGGTGGCTATGTTTCATGATAACATCTCTCATGACATTCTCATATGCATTTATCAACAATGCAAAAGGTTGATGTAGGTCGGGTAAGGAGAGAACAAGGGTCGAGCATAATATCCCTTTAAAATTTTGAATTCTCTTTGTTTCACCTCCCCCATTAGAATGTAGTCTTGTTTCTTCCTTTATTCACTTGGTAAAATGGCCAAGAAATATGTGAAAATCCCAAGACAAAGGATCAATAGAATGTGGTGATAGCGGACTTGAAATCAATTTTGGTGAATAATTTTGCACCACAAAATTGGTCCAACAAATCATTGATCCTTAGAAGGGGGTAGCGATTCTTCAAAGTAATTTTTCCAAGGCTTTATATTCAATTCAAACTCTATGTGTTCCATTTTTCTTTGGTTCCAAGACAATTAAGCTTCCATAAGGTGAAGATCTGGCCTAATGTGTCCCTTTTGAATCAACTCTTAGATTTTCCTCTTGATCTCATCATTTTCAAGGACTGGCCTTTAATACATAGGGTTGTTAGGTAAATGAGAGCCCAAGAAAAAATCAATAACATGTTTTACCTCACACTAAAGTGGCACCCATGTGGGTGACTAGAATAGATCATCATACTCAACTATGATTTGGTCTATCTACTTCTTTATTTGCATTGAATGTATGGTCAAGGTGGCCATAACTTCCTTGGTTGTTTTTGGCTTGATCATCGGGATGAAAAATTACTTTTTTTTCTCCACCTGATATTATATGGTTGGGGATGTGACTTTAATGTAGGTTTATATTTTTAACAATAGCAACAGAAAATAAATTATTTTAGCTTCCACTATCAATAATAAAATGTATACTTACCCTTTACCTAAAGCTTAGAGTGAAATATCCTTTCCTTCTCATCCACCTTGAATTGTGAGCTGGAAATGATCACATCTGGTTCAACATCTAAAAATTCCATCTTCTTCATCTATGGCCTCATGGTATGTCCTTTGGTGAGAGTGTGGATGTTTAATATTGTGACTTAGATAGCAAGGGCTTGATGACTCAACATTCTTCCTTAGAATGATGATTAGTCTTGTGGAGGTTGCACCACTTCCATGTCTTCTCCTTCTATGTTTTATTTCTTTGCGACTCCTTCTATTTTTAACCCGGCCTTGGGTTTGACCTTTCTTTCCCCTCATAGGTTGGTTCTTTGTATTTCTCTTTCTAATGATTTTATTTAATCTTGATCATGAACTTATATGCCTCATCGAGGGTATGAAATAGAAATGTGTCCATGTCCTTTAGTATGTACCATTATATGACACTATGATATTTTAGGATCTTGTACTTCTCTATGTCTTGAATTCTCAATCTTACATAGTGATCATGCAAATTACTAGTATAATCTTGAAGTGACGGGTCCTTACCGTGGTGAAATTTACTACCACTTTGTATGTATAGATCATCATAGGTTCTAATAGGGTAATATTCTTCCTTTATGGAATCCACATCCTTTGTGGAATCCACAAAATCATCCCATGTGGGTTCCTCTACGATTTCTAATTCTTTGTTATTGAGTCCATTTTTACACCCCCCACTAATTTCTAACAAAAAGTGACAATATCAAGAGAGAAAATGTTATCTTCTCTATATCAGTGAATTTATTGATAGAAAAGTAGGAGGATGATTAGTCCAACCAATTTTCTACTTCATCATAATTTATTTTACCCTCAAAAATAGGAATATAAAAATATAATTGAAACTTTAGGGTGTTGAGGCACTAAAAGGATAGCTCACAGTTGAAGAGGTAGGATTTCCCATTTGTAGTTGTTGAAGGATCTAGGTGAATTGTTGTAACATATGCTCATTTTGCTTCATGAGAGCTTAATTCACCATTTTCTTAAGAGGATCATTTTTCCCAATGTTTTGCTCCATTTAAGGTCTCTGTAATCAAAATTAAAGTATTCTAAAGGATCTTGCATCAACCACCAAAGCTTCTTATATTCTGACCTCGTTCTAGGAATTATACACTCTCAATAAAACTTCGCAATGATACCATTAATCCAAAACTTAGGGTTTTGGATTAAAGGACATAATAACAATTGTATAAAATATAAACAATAAAACTATCTCTGAAAAGAGATGTATATTTCTCAAAAGACTATGATTACAATAGTTATCTCTACAAGGAGATGTGTGTCCTTCCCTTATGGGTTACATATACTTATATACTAATTTTAGAAATATGAAGAGATATCTAGAATAATGTGGAAGGTCACCAATCTCGAGGAGGCGAGGTGGTTCTTATTCCATGAATTACATATGCAAAAATTTCACAAAATTACTATTTTAAAAGGGTAAAATCATATAAGTGTGTCCCACTTGGTGGCCAAAAATATTTTAAAATATGACATATAAATAAATATTTAAAAATACTATAAAACTTTAAAAATTCACATAAATTCGGGATGCCCTACGCCTTGGTATGTTTAGGTTCTAAAAATATAGGTTTGATCATTTTATATGTGTTTGGTCATGTTATGGTTTTGGACATATTTTCTGAAGGTACAAAAAGTACAAAAAATTAGGACACAATTATATACTTTGACCCAAAAATTACTATTTTTAGACAACACTACAAATATTGAATTTTAAGGCCTTCGAAGAAAATCTAAAAGGTCAAAATTAGCCTGAAAATGTTGAACCCTTTCTCCATAATATACGCATTCCAATCTTTCAACGCATTTTGAATGAAGTCAATCAAGCTACATTGTAAAATCTATGACTCCTAGAAATTTTCCCACTAGAATTGTGTTTTGGGTTGTTGTCTGGTTCAGTTTCCTATTTTATAAGAATATTTCTCCTTATATATTTGTATAGCCCCATATGAATGAATCTATGGATTTATTTATGTTATGAAACTTTCTCCCAAAGTATATTTGACCAAATATAACACAAGTTTTTTTTTTGGGAGAAGTTATGATGCAATAGCATTTGATTTCACCTTTAATATACATCATTTATAGTAAAATAAACTAAGTCTATAAGTAAGAAATGTTTATCATATGCAAGGTTTTTTACATAGTAAAGGGAAATGTGTGGGTGCTTTGTGTTTGTAAATATTATTGTGTGGAATTTTAACAATGCTCCATATAGATATTTGATAGTTCATTATTTCCATAATAGTCTTTAGAGGTCTTTACAACCTATATCTTAAATGTACAAAAGGTGATTGAAGCATAAGAATGTTCAAATGGAATCACGATAGCTTTATGGTTTGTTTGCATATTCCAAATACTAGTACAAATCTTGTAAGGTTTGATGCTTTATAAAAAGAGTTTGCAAATGAATGGAATTATATTATAGAACTAGGAAACCTTTAAAACATATATGATAGCATACTAGGAATTTTTATAATCTCATCTTAGAAGGGGATGCTTACCTTGAGACATGCATTTATGTGAAAAGGCATTGGACTAACACCTAGGAACTTATTAAAACAAGGGTGTGTGGACTTACCATGTGGTAACGTGTAAGGACTCAAATAGTACAATGGAAAGATCACTTAATTATAGCCTTAGATAGTATAATGGAAAGTTCACTTTATTTATAGCCTTGATATCCTAAATGGTATCCAATTATGATCTACTTACTTTTAAATTAGGTTTTCTTGAGAGAGTTTTTTTACATCAAGCTTATCTATGACATGTGACATAAAGGACCTTATTTATCATTTAATGTTTGCAATATAGCTAATATGGTTATAGGCCAAATGTAGTTGAGAAAACTATTATATCTAGTTGATTGTGTGTTTATATAAACACTTCATTTTTCCTCTAAAATGGCATTTATATTCTAAAGAGGATTAGAGTCTAGGTTACAGCTTATAAGGAGTAATACATGTATAGATCTATGTGCAGTTCATGAGGACTTAATCATCTAGGAAAAATATAGTGTGAGTTTGTAAAACTAAGACAAAATTATAGTGTTGCGTTAGGTCAGTCGAGAGAGTGTTAGTGTAAGAATGTATCATTGGTTATTAGTCTCGAGTTAGTGTAATTCAATTGATGAATAAAATATATGATTTTTAAATATCGAGTAATTTCATTTTGTAATTCTAAACACATATCACTTGAAGGAATACGTTATTAAAATACATCAATTTCATTATATCATATGGTATCAAAGAAAAGAACAACTCTACGGTGAGAAGTGAAGTTCTACATCTTTGTAAGCTAGGTAGAGAATGCAAAAAGAAATAAAATGAGAATTTTCTTATTTATGTAAATTTGTTTTTGGTATGGAATAAAATTTTGAGGTGTAAAATTGGATATCCTACATAGGTTTTCAAGAGGAACAATAAGGGGTTAGAGGTGTGTGTAAGGATAACTTTATAGAGATGAAAAAATAGTTTTGATCCTTATTTGTTGAAGTGAAGATTTTGTTACAATATGGATTGGTTGCTAGATGTGATTGATTGCATGGATAACATTACAAATTGAGAGGATGAAGATGAATATTTTTGATAAAAAGAACAATTCAGTTGATTGAGGAATAATTTTCTAAGGCCATAATAGAGGAAATAATACCATCATTTCTTTAAAATACATGGAGATAGAGATAAAAGGCATGTGAGTAAGCACACATGATATGGATAAATTTGAAGAAGATGTCACATTTATGAAATAATATGGTTTTGTAAAGTGTGGATGTAATTACTATATTATTCATTTATGGAGATCCCTTGTTCTAGTAGAGAGAAGAAGAAGAAAACCATCTCTTAATTATAGAAGAGAGAAAATTGTTGGAAATATTGTCATTGATGTCAAAGGAATGATTATGTAAAATAAAGTTACATGTCTCATATATTGGAAATAATTGCCATTGGTGTCTAAGAAATGAATCAATCAAGAGGAATTTAATACTGTTTGAATTTTACATGTTGTGCAACAAATAAATTCATCTTATAGCCTTAGTGGGTTTCAATAGTGTATCATGGAGCCGAGTAATGAAGGAATTCACTTTGCAATATTTTGGGGTTTCTAAATTTACATAACAAATAAATGTATAATTTAGTCTTTAACCGGTTTCAATCATATATGGAGTCATGTAATGAAGGAATTCACTTTGCAGTATTATGCAAGTCTCTAAAGCCACACAACAAAGAGCAAAATTTACAGTATCCCATGGAATTTTGAGGTGAATATGCCACGAATAAAGGAAGTGTTTTGTGGGTAGTAACAAGTTTTCAAATGTCATATAATAAAGGAATTTATCATAAATAGATTGCAAAGGTCAAAGATGGGCCGCAAAGGTCTAGAAATGCCATGGAACAAGGTGGAAGACAAAATGGGGCTGAAGGTCTAAAAATATCCAAACCAGCGTAGAAGTCAAAAATAGACCATGAAGGTCAATGAAATCCATGAAAGACATGAAATTTCACAACACAAAGGAATGTCATGAAGGTCAGAGAAAGGTAGCGGAAATCTACAGAATACCGTGAAGATCAAGAAAAATTATGTGGAAGTAAAGGAATGTCACACATGCCAAAAAATTCTATGAAGGTCATGAAAATCCATGGAAGCAAGAGAAAATAGGGGAAGTCCAAGGAAGCTTGAAATAATATCATAAATTCAAATATCATTTTACAAAATCCAGCTTAAGCTAAGTATCCAAAATAATTTTATTTTGGTTGATCCTTAATGAAATAGTCACATCGTTTCAAGAGATGAACATGATATATAAAGTATTTAATTTAAAAATCATAGCAGTGCTCAAGGTATTATGATGATGAATTTCTAAGGAAGAGAGAGAAAATAGAGGAGAAGAGAGGAGCAAATAATGAAGAGATATCAAGAAATTTTATGAAGAGGAAGGAAGAGAAAACTCAAGCAAACTGAAATGCCAAATTGTTGAAGAAGGAAGAGTGAGAAGTGCATAGAATAAGTAAATTATGAGTAGTGTGGGTGTATGAAGCTTGAGTAAAGAATGAATGGGTGAGAGTGGAGTGAATGAATGAGAGCGGGATAATTGGGAGAGATATTTTGGAACAACAATAAAGAGTAAGAAGGAAGAACATAATTACCACTCATCATGTTGAAGAAGCAACTACACAAGGTGGAAGTTTATATTATTGGGGATTGGTGTCTCCAATGAGTTGGTGCTCACAAATGGCTGAGTTGGTGCTCGGCATTGGGGATTGGTGTCTCAAGTGAGTTGGTTCTCGCATATTATTTAAGTTAGTGCTTGTATTGGGGATTTATGTCTCCAATGAGTTGGTGCTCATGAATTAGTTGAGTTGGTTCTCAGCATTGGGATTGGTGTCTCTAGTAGTTTGGTGCCTATAAACATTTATAAAGTAATTAATTTTGTGACTAGATTTGGACATTAGATCCAAACATTATTTCTATTTGTGGTTTTTTTCTGAAAGTGTTTCCACATAAATCATGTGTTTCATAATTGTTGGATATTGTATGATTGTTGTTGTTATGGATATTAAAGTTTTTAAATAATAAAAATTATAATTATACCGATTCACCCACCCTCTCAAAGCATAAGTTTGTGCTCTTAAATTGGTATCATAGTGGGTTCCTTCAAGAATATTTTAATAGCTATAAGGTTGATCTCAGAAGCACACATGGCGAGTCAAGAAGGATTTTCCTCAAATAGAGATCCATTGTTTGATGGAACTAATTATGTTTTTGGCGTATAATGCGCTCCTATCTAATAGATATTTTGTTTGAAATTTTTCAATTAATTGTTTAAGTGGTTATACAGTTCTAACAAATCCTCCAAAATATCAATATGGTAAGAAGGAAAGTGAGAGAAATGCAAAGGATATGTTAGTGTAGGATTTATTTTTCCTCGCTTTATCCTTTGGATATTTTACCTCACTTGGAGTTTCCCTACACTTATGGAATATTATTTCTTAGTGTACACTTGACTACACTATTCTAGGTGTTGGTTACAACTTGACTACACCATTCTAGGTGTAAGTCACCACTTGACTACACCATTCTAGTTGTTGGTTTCATTTATTCTAGGTGGAGATCGCCATGATTCTAAGAGGAGGTTACACACTCACCTCATATATTTACATCGCTTGCATTATTCTATTTAATTATATCGAGTTGGAGCTATTTCTATGTTATTGCAATTATATCTCTTGTATTTTCATATTTTGTAGTCTTGTATGCTTGCATTGTTTTTCTTGGAACAATTCATGTCTCACATCATTCACATGTTCAATCTTCAAACCAATAGATCCATAGTGCTTCTCCAATATGGTATTAGAGTCGAGTTAGTATTGAGATTGTCTGGTTATTATTCTGCAAATTTATATTTCATTTGAGATCATTATTTGCAAGTATTTGGGTGTTATTTTGTGTTGGTTTTTCCTAGTTTATGGGTATATAGCCTATTTTCAAGCTTCTGAGGTTTATAGGCCCGCATAGTGCATATACAATTCTGGAGATTGCTTTTTTGTAGGCCTAAATCATTGTTGCAAGATCCCTAGAAGATTTATCCAGATCTAGGCATTTTTAGACCTGTGAAGGTGTTTTCACCTATGGTAGTGTTTTTAAACCAATAGAATCCGGTTCTAACCCCATTATGAAGGGTGTTTTCACATGTGGTAGTGTATCACAATGGGATTAGAACCAGATCCTAGTACAAATGTAGAAAATTTATGTGGTATAATAAGTGTGATAAATAATTTGGTATTTTTGTCTTGCTTTCTCCGAACTCATTTATCACATAGAGTCACCAAATCTCCCAATGAGGTGTGGAAAACCTTAGAAAAATTATTTGGAAAAGTTGACACTGTGAGGGGTTATGAGCTAGAAATATAACTTATTAGATTAAGACCTAGCGATTTTAACACCTTGGAATATTTCTTTACCAAGCTCAAGTCCTTATGATTGCATTTAAAATAATGTGGAATAGAAAAGAAGGATGAACAACTTGTTATTTTTGTGCTTTCCAAACTAGGTCTTGACTACTTTGTCATTGTTTCTACTTTTTATACTACCAAGAGAAATCTTGGAACCACATGGTCTATGCCATCCTTAGATGATTTCATTCCTGATTTGACTAAGGAGCAAGAAAATTTAATTCAAATGGGTACCTTAAATTCATCCAAACCTCAAGCCCTCATTGTCGGGAATGGGAAACAAAAATATTCTAGCAACCAAGAGAAGAAGCAAAAGAGTAAGGATCTAGAAAAGAAGAAAGAACAAAAATCCACTACCTCTTCCAAGTCTACCATTGAAACCTCCAGTTCAAATGGGAAACCTAAAAAGGAAAAGGTTAAGTGTGCCTATTGCAAGAAACTTGGGCATGATGAGCAAAAATGTATGAAGAAGTAGATTGACCACCTCAATCATCTCCTTGAGAATAACAACATAGGGGTCCCTGAATCTATCAAACAATCTTCATCAACCCAATAATCTACTAAGGAAAAGGAAAAAGATAAAGAGAAACATAAGGGAAAGGCACTAGTTGCAGTTGCATCCTCATCTACTCCTTCGTGGGTTATCGACTCGGTGCTTCACACCACATGGGTTCATCACAAGTTGATTTTTCTTCCTTAGAGCCCTCTGTAGCATGTCCTCCATCACTTTGGGTGATGATACTCTAGCCACAGATTTTAGGGAGAGGGTTTGTTGAAGTTGAAGGTGGAACATTCACAAATGTTCTTAGTGTACCTTCACTTTTAACTAATCTCTTGTCATTGTATCAAATGACTCATATAGGGAAGGGCATGAGAGTCCTATTTGATCTAGATTTAGTTGAGATTAGGGAGTTGCATAGTGACACTACAGTAGCAATGGGAAGGGTAGATCACCATGTTAGGTTATATACCTTCTCACACTTTGCACCTGATGTTTCCCCTACTACATTTCTCACACACTCAAATGGAGTTAGAAAATTATGGCATGAGCGGTTTGGCCATATTAACTACCACTACCTTGAGTAGCTTAGTCAGCATAACATGGTTACAAGATTTCCTAGAGTTCATTTCTAAAAGGGACTTTGAGGGTTGTGCTCTTGGAAAACACCTTAAAGAGAAATTTGATAAGGGAAAAGCTTGGAGATCTTCAACACCTTTAGAGTTGATTCATAGTGATGTCACATGGGCTTTCCCACATCCTTCTTTCACTAGGGAAAAATATGCTCTCACCTTCATAGATGAATTTTATAGATATACATGGGTCTACTTCCTTAGGAAAAAATCTAAATTTTTCAATTACTTTCGGGACTTCAAGGCACTCGCTGAGAATCAATCTAGGAAAATCATCAAAGTTCTTTGAACATATAATGGGGGAGTATGTTAACAACATATTTGAGTAGTTTTGCACCACTGAGGGTATTGATCTACAATGGATAGTGCCTTACACTCCTCAGCAGAATGGCGTGGTAGAACACAAAAATTGGTCCTTGAAAGATATGGAAAACTATATGATCCACTCTAAATCTTTGACTCCACAATTTTGGGTAGAAGCCATCAATTGTGTTTGTTATATATAGAACCGAGTTCCCCATAAAGCTTTAAAAGGTATAACTCTATTAAAATCCCGACACAACAAGAAACCATAATTTAATCACTTCAGGATCTTTAGATCACCAGCAATGGCATGTATTCCCAAAAATAAATGCAAGGTAATGGAGCCTCAATCAAACCTTGCATCTTTTTTGGGTATCAGAGGGGTTCAATGGCTATAGGCTTATCCATCCTACTACTCATGAGTTGTTCATTGAGAGAAGTGTTAAGTTTTATGAGATTCCATTGACTCTTTACTTGACACTTCTACATCTACTTTGGCTTCACTCAGTTTTGATGAGAAGTTTGAGGATTTAGATCATCCACAACAAGGTTCCTGAGGCAGATTCTTCTACTTCTTCTAGTTTTGACAATGAGCATAGTAATGAGGATTCATCCTCATCTACTTCTATTCATACTTCAAGAGGATGAGGATTCGGCACATGACTCACCCACTTCATGCCCTCTTTGGGCTAGGCAGACACTTTAGAGTGCAGGAACTTAGGCAGGGATCCAGAGGATGACAGACGTACTTAGGAAGACTATCAAAGTAGGCCACATGCCTTCTATGCTTTAGTGATAGATCCATAGACATTCCAAGAGGCATCAGGCATACCTGAGTGGGATAGTGTTATGCATGAGGAATATAATTCCTTAATCAGTAATCACACTTGGTATTTGACTTCAATTCCTAAGGGAAGGAAGATGGTTCGATGTTGATGGATATATCGAACCAAATTTACAAACAAATGGGTCAGTTGATAAGTACAAGGCTCGGTTAGTAGCCAAGGGTTTTTCATAGGTAACTCAGCATAGACTACTCAAAGACCTTTTCACCCATAACCAAGATGACTTTGATTAGACTCACACTTTTTTTAGCTACAACACATGGTTGGAGTGTGCACCAGATGGATGTGAAGAGTGATTTTCTTCACGGAGACCTATAGGAGGAGATCTACATGGAGCAGCCACTAGGGTTTGTTCAGGATTCATCCTTAGTTTATAGACTTAGGAAATCTATCTATGGCCTCAAGCAGGCCCCTCAAGCTTGGTATGCCAAGATGGATTCCTTCCTCCTAGCTTCTGGTTTTACATGGTGCCATTCAAATTCCAATGTATATCTATTGCGGTAGGATGATTCATTACTGATATTGGTACTTTATGTTGATGACCTTTTGATCACTAGGAGTACTTCATCAATTATCTTAGTAGTGAAGACATCTCTTTAGGATAGATTTTCCATGACTAACTTGGGTCTACTACACTACTTCCTTGGCATTGAGATCATATAGTCCAATTCAAGGATTTCACTTACACAACCCAAGTACTCTCTCAATATTTTGGCTTGGTTTCACATGGCTAACTATAAGCCATCTCCAACTCCTTTCTTATCTAGAGTCAAGCTTGAGGTTGATTGTTCCACACCCTTGGTTGATGCTACTTTGTATCGACAACTTGTTGGCAGCCTTATTTACTTGACTCACATGAGACCTGATATCTCTTATGTCATCAATATTATTTTGAGGTACATGTAGGAACCTCATGAGCTACATTGGAAAGTAGAAGATGATTTTCACTACATTTAAGGATCACATAGATATGGGATTCACTACAGTATTGGTTCAGACATTAACTTGGTCGGTTACATAGACTCAGATTGGGCTTGTGACACCGAGTTTCATAAGTCCACTTCAAGTTACAATTTTTCATCGGGTTTTGGTCCTATCAGTTGGTCGAGAAAGAAGCATAATGTTATTTCTCTATCATCCATAGAGGTAGAGTACATGGGAGTTGTTAACATAGCTACTAAGGCTATTTGGCTTCAAGGGATTATTTTTGAGCTTGAGTATCCAAATCAAGAAACCTATAGTCATTTTTGTGACAACCAAAGCACCATCCAGATATGTAGGAATCTAGTTCTTCATCAAAGGACCAAACATTGAGATTCACATGCACTTCATTTGGGAGCTCATTCATGAACAGGTCATCGATTTGATATTCTACCAGTCTTTAGAGTAGGTTGTTGACATCTTCACCAAACCTTTCACTGAGAGAAATTTCATTCATCTATGAGCTCTTCTTGGGGTGCGGTCTACATCAACAACTTCATCATCTTTAGGGGGCCTTCTAGCCTCTTCACTTCTTCATGTATCTCTTTTGGGGGAGTTTTTCCCTTGGTTTTTCTCCTTTTACTCTATCTTATGAGAGATTACATTGTACGTGGGTACCTCATCAGGCCTTGTTTTTGGGACCCAATTTCATTTTCATTATCACCTAAGTTGTGCTTATGGGGGTGTTAGTGTAGGATTTATTTTCCTCACTTTATTTGTATTATCCTACTCAGGATATTCCACCTCACTTGGAGTTTCCCTACACTTATGGGATATGATTTCTTAGGTGTACACTTGACTACACTATTCTAGGTGTTGGTTACCACTTGACTACACTATTCTAGGTGTTAGTCACCACTTGACTACACCATTCTAGTTGTTGGTTACCACTATTCTAGGTGGAGATTGCCATGATTCTAGGAGGAGGTTACACATTCACCTCCTATATGTACATCTCTTACATTATTCTATTTGATTGTATTGAGTTGGAGCTATTTATGTGTTATTGTAATTATCTCTCTTGCATTTTTATATTTTTTCATCTTGTATGCTTTCATTGTTCTAGCTTGAAACAATTCATGTCTTGCATCATTCACCTATGCAATATTCAAACCAGAAGATCCAAATTGCTTCTCTAATATGATATGAATGAAATATTGTGTGGTTTTTCTAAATCAAAGTTTTTAATGTGATGTATTGTATTTATGTCAAGGAAATCTAGGATAAACTCAAGAACATATATGAAGGAGATGAAAAATTTAAGAAAGAAAATCTTCAAAGTCATAGAAGTAAATTTTAGTGTTTGAAAATGAAGGATGAGGAAAACATATTTTACCTAGGTTAATTTAGCATAGGTAATATAATTATTAAATTTTGGTAAGTTTTTATAAACCATATTTTAATTTTATTTGGGAATAGTATTCCCATAGCATGTTGTTTGTCATTATTTGAGTTGTTATATGGTTCAAACCATATATTTGTAATTATATTTGCACGTATATGTTTATTGTTGCATTTTTGCAACATCTCATTTGTCTGCACATGGATGTTTAATTCCTATAATAATTGCAGCACATTCATTGTAATGTTGATTTTCCTAAACATTAATAAAAGTATCAAGCTTCCACCCCTGTTTGCTACTTTCATTTAGTACTGAGTGGTTGATCCGGACTATGAGCAAAGAAGGTTGAGAGGAGGTTGTAGAAGGAAAAATAATTTTTTTAGAGAAGATATTGTGTCACAAGAGAGCTGATTCTGCCTCCAGCAGACTTCCCATAATTCTCTCTGCATCCCAAAATGCTTCCCATAATTCTGCATCCACCAACCTCCTACCATTCTCTAGGTAAAAGCAAAGCAATTTGTTTTTTTGCCTTGGTGTCTCCTACACCAGAAAATCTACTTCTGGAGCTAATAAATATTCAAGAATTAAAAAAAATTATTCCCTAATAGGGGTTTCACCGGAATTTAGAGGAGGAATTGTTATTTACATAGCTCCCATGAGTTTTTAGAGCTCCCCACCGAGCCCCCGACCTGACCTCTGTTGTGTCGTTGCACCGAGTCCCCGAGTTTCAAGACCAAGTGAGTCATTGGTTGCATTGGTCAAGCCCAACACCAAATGACAAGTTGTTTATAGGCCGAGACATTATTTTATACAGAGCCCCTTCCCCAAATTTCACCAAGTTGATAGGTGCATTGGGAGACTTATGCATTTAGGTGAGTCGGGAGGCATAGGAGACAAATTAAGCTTGAGGCCGAGTGGTCATATTAACACCGCATTCGAGCCCCTCCACATTGGTCGAGCCATTGGTGAGTTGAAACAGTTCCTCTTTAAATTGAGCCAACGTCATTCAATCCAAACATTGGTTGATCAATTGACAACCCTACAAACACACAAGAGTCGAGATCTCCATATAAGTTCGAGCTCTTGTTTTTAGACATGTTAACACTGAGCCACTTTTAATAGAAGCGGTGGCAAAGAAAAGAGAAATAACAAAATAAGAGTGATAGAGATAAAGGAAAAAAATTTATTAAGAAAAATCCTTAGGTGATAGCAAAGGAATAAAAATGCTCGAGATCCATTTTAAGAGGAAGCCCTAATTCTCCCCTTCACCAAAAGCAGAGCCACGTCGATCGCCACCAGATCGCCACGTTGCTATTTTAAAATGTCATTCATTTTTAACATATTTTAAATACTTGTTTCTTCATTACATATGACAAGCGCTATAAGTGTTTAGTTGGATAGAAAGCAAAGGTTTTGGGGTAGCGAGGTGTGGGGTTCGACCCCCACCTCATAACACTAGTTTTTCTAATATTGAGTTTAGCGGATAAGTTGGCCAAACCACTATCTTTGGAGGTGCAAATAGTGGGAAAACCCCACCAAACTCATTAGTCATACCTTAACCACCTAGCTATTTTTAGTGAGGAAAACCCTAAAAAGGTTAAAAAAAATTCTCCCACATAGCCTATTTTTTATTTCAACATTTTCCAAAGAAGGGGTGGTTTAAAAATGATTTTGAGCTATTTTTTACCGATTTTTGCTTAGAGAGATGTATTGAGCTCTAGAGACCACCAGGCCCCAAAAAACAAAAAACATTGCCTTTCATTCAATTTTTTCAAAATTTTGATGTAATTGCATATTTCAGTGTATTATACTAATTTACAGGTTATCATATTCAACTGCAAAACATTATAATCGCTTAAAATTTTGGAAGATATTTGTAATCAAAAATAATAATAATAATTGGTTATGTATCACTCACGAGATCTTCAAATCTCATTCACAACATTTAGTATAAAAAGTGCCTCTAGGAAGTGCTTACGGGTAAAGTTGTCGTGACTACTATTACACTTAACGCCTAATATAGCTGCAACAACGTTGTCTAGGTATTGACCCTTTAAATAAATGGGGAGTAATAAGGACACATTGCACACACTTTGAGCCCTCACATCCATCTATGAATGATTTCTTGACATAAATATGAACATTGAAATTATTTGAGTATATAGTGAAGTTATGCACGCGTATGAGGTTATTTCTTTGAGCCGGTGTCAATAATCACATATACCCCTTTCAGTAATATCTTGGTACCACGTATCGATTATTTCACATACATTAATGCCTCTTTCACATATTGCCGAGTATATAGAAAGGGTGAGCTTCTTCCACATACCGATGGGTATATCGGAAGGGCACATATATAGAAAGGTTCAATATATCGGAATGATGGTATATATATTGGGAGACCATATACCTAGAGTGATAAGAGCCTTACCCTTTATCAGTTGATTCTACAAAATGGGCACAAATGCCCCCAAGTTCTTTCTTCTAGATTCTCAACTTCTAAGAGGAAATAACTATGCAAAGATGGAAGACAAAAATCAAGACACAACTTGAGTTTGAAGAGATTTGGAATGTTTTAAATGGTACTGTAACTAGATTAGCAAGAATCGATACAACACAACAAAAAAGTTTGATAGATCCGATCAGAAGGTCAGCTAATAATCTTGTTTGCAGTGTCGACGATGTGCAACCCCACATTCAAGATGCCAAAAATCCAAAGAAGTGTGGATAATTTACGCATAGTATACGAGGCCAAAAAAAAGAATGTCATATTAAATTTGAAGAGTCATTACACACACACCGAAGTTTAAACAAAATGATAAAATAGAATCTTTCTTGAGAAGAGTTGCAGAGTTGGGGGCTTCACTTCTATCCCTTGGGAGAAGTTTTCACTGATGAAGCTCTCATTCCCATTGTTATGAGAGCCCTCCCTCCTTCATACCACATTTTTGTGACAACACTCAACTTGTCAGATCACAGGAATATGTGTTTTGACAAGTGGTAAATCTACTACAACAAGAGGAAGCCATGTAAAATAAGGATGATGAAGAGGAGCAAGAACTTTATTCTCATCATAAATGGAAAGGAAAAGGAAACAGAAAATCTCATCAAAAACCCCAAAATCAAAATCAGCATCAATAAGGGGACAAGAAAAAGAAGAAGAATTGTCCTATCTGCAAAAGAGGACATGACTTAAAAGATTATTAGTATAATACATACAATAAAATTTCATCAAGTAATTCTAGACCTCAACACCAAAAATATGACAAGGGAAATTCTAACTATAATCAAGGGTAGAAAAAGGGGAACTAGAAAAGAAAACCCCATCAGCAAGAAAATATTGTTGAGCAAGAAGAACAGATTAGATAATGAAGACTTCTTGTACACTACTCAATCAAGTGAACCTTCCACATCATCTAGTGATGTTTGGTATGTTGATTTAGGAGCCACTCGACACATAACATGCCATATATAGTGGTTTACCACTATGAGGGAAACACCTTTGAAAAACCATGTTTCGTTAGGTGATGATTATTCATACACAATACAGAGGGATTGGGAGCATTTCTCTACCCCTTGGTTCACGAAATTGTAGATTATTAGATGTACTATATATCCCTGGGTTGACAAGGAATATGCTATCATTCAGTCAAATCCTAGATCATAACTTGAAAATTGACTTTGATACACATTCCAGTAAGAAAAAAAATTTAATTTGAGACAAATCACGAGGCTCAAAAATAGTTGCAAAAGCCTCTAATGTGGGACATATGTTCCAACTTGATTTTTCCATAGAGATGATCAGGCACTTGTGGCTAAGAAATCTACCTCTACACAATTGTGGCATTGGAGACCATGTCACATTAGTTTCAAGTATCTTGAAACACTTCACCCGTACAACATGGTAAAATGATTTCCATCTCTCCATAAGGATAGAGATAAGTGTCCTCACTGCCTAGTAGGATAAAAACACAGAGATTCATTTAGAATAGTACTTATCGAGCTCATAGAAGCTTGATCTGGTTCATGTCGATATTTTCAGAGCAATGCAACCAAGTCATTCTGGATTCCAATACTTCATGCTTTGTGTTGATGATTACTCACGAAAAATGTGGATTTTTTCTCTTCACATGAAAAGTGAAGCTTCTGAAAACTTTAAGAAGTTCAAAATGGCAGTTGAAAATGAAATTGTTTGTCACATCATAACTCTCTACTCAAATCAAGGGGTGGAATTCACCAGTGATGAGTTCAAATCCTACCTACAAGCTCATGGGATTTTCAAAAAAATCCTCCTACACACACACCGCAGCAAAATGGTGTTTTTGAGAGAAGAAATCCTACTATCATGGAAATGGTGTGATGCATGATCTATGATTCTGGACTAGCGAGGACATTCCGGGAAGAAGTAGTAAAAATAGTAGTGTATTTTTTGAACAAAGTGCCCATAGTTGCTCTTGATAGAGTAACACCATAAGAAGCATGGTCAAAAAGGAAGCCATCTATTACACATCTCAGAGTATTTGGGTGCAAAGCAAGTATGCACATACCCAAGCAGAACAGAAATAAATTGGATATGAAATCACAAAAACTAATCTTCATTAGCTACAGTGAAGAGACTCTTGGGTATAGATTGATGGATCAAAGACAGGAAAGTCTACACCAAAGAAAGACATTGAGTTCTTTGAGAAGAAGGAAGAAAAGACTCCTCCTCTAGACTCACCTGATGTAGATTTTTCACTAGTTGTAAAAATAGAAGTTGATGTTCCCTGCAGATGATGAAAGTGATGATGGGGATGATGGGGATTATGGTGATGATGGTGATGATCAGATAGAACAACAACCGATGGGAGAAATTTAGTGTATCCCCAAGTGGTATACTAGCATGCTACGAGATGAAAAATTAGATGCTCCACCGGATACATCCACCACTGGACCACGGACTCATAGTAAATCACGAGAAGAAGTAAACTTTGCTTTGATGAGTAGAGTTATTGAATCTGATGAGCCCTCTACAATCTAGGAATCCCTACAGTCAAAAGCTTGGAAAAATGCCATGGATGTTGAGTATAACTCAGTGATGAAAAATAACACTTTAAACTTGTCGATCTTCCACCAAGGAAGAAACCCATTAGATGCAGATGGATATTCAAAACAAAGTACAAAGTAGATGGGACCATAGACAAGTACAAAGTGAGACTAGTAGTAAAGGGGTATGCACAAAAAGAAGGCATTGACTACAAGGAGACATTTTCTCCCACAGCTAAGATCAAAATGATCAAGATGATCTTTGCTCTAGTTGCACAATTTGGTTGGAAATTCCATCAGATGGACGTAAAAAGTGCCTTTCTAAATGGATATCTACAAGAGTAAGTATACATGAATCAACCTAAGGGATATGTTGTACCTGGTCAAGAAGCAAAGGTATGCAGACTCAAGAAATCTCTGTATGGCCTTAAACAGGCACCCCGGGCTTGGTACATCAAAATTGATGAGCATCTCATACAACATGGATTTGTTATAAATCCATACGATCCCAATCTCTACCTCAAAAAGCAAGGGGGAGATTTGATTATTGTTGTATATGTCAACAATCTAGTCATCACTGGAAGTTCAGTGAAGATGATTGATGCAACAAAGAAAGATCTTAAATGATCATTTGACATGACGAACTCGGTGATGCATTACTATCTTAGATTGGAAGTATGGAAAAAGGAGAATCACATTTTGTTTCTCATTTGAAATATACCAAGAAAATGCTTGAGAAATTTAGAATGATGGATTTCACACCTATTTCTACACCTATGGAGATGAGACTGCAGTTATCTCATTCAGATCCATTTCCTACAGTAAATGCCACTCTTTATCGGTAGTTGATCGGGAGTCTCGATTACCTTACATACACTAGACCAGATATCAGCTTTGCAGTGAGCTATCTTTCTAGGTTCATGCAGAACCTTGGGTTTGGCATTAGAATGCAGCAAGATAGATCTTGAGATATCTCAAGGGAATAGTGGATCTTGGTCTAGAATACAAGAATAATGATCAATTCTTCTTGATTGGATATTGGATTCAAATCATGCAAGCAATATTGATGATAGAAAATCCACTTTAGGATTTGTATTCTTTTTGGGATCTGGACCGATATCATGGGGAAGCAAGAAACAACACTTTGTTTCTCGCTCTTCTACAGAATTTGAGTATCGTTCTACATGTGAATTTGTATGTGAATTGATATGGCTACGTCACATACTTGAAGGACTTATAATACCATAGGACAAACCAACCACCTTGTATGTTGACAATTAAGGTGTTCTCTAACTTGTTTGCAATCCATATTTTCATGAAATAAAAAACATTAAGGTACAAGTACATTTCATACACGAGCATGTCTTGAAACACAATATACAAATTCATTTTTTCCCAACAACTGAACAATGAGAAGATATCTTCACAAAGTCACTTACACGTGAAAATTTTGAGTTTTTCAGAGAATTTCTCTCTTCATCCCTTGAGGAAATGCAAAATTAAGGAGGGAATGTTAGGGTAAACATATTTTACCTAGGTTAATTTAGCATATGTAAGTTAATTATTAAATTGTGGTAAGTTATAAACCATATTTTAATTGTATTTGGGAATAGTATTCCCATAACATGTTGTTTGTCATTATTTGAGTTGTTATATGGTTGAAACCATATATTTGTAATTATATGTGCATGGGTATGTTTATTGTTGCATTATTGCAACATCCCATTTGTCTGCACATGGTTGTTTAATTCCTATAAGAATTGCAGCACATTCATTGTAATGTTGATTTTCCTAAACATTAATAAAAGTATTAGGCTTCCGCCTCTATTTTATTACTTTCATTGTTTCCTACCTTCTTTATGTGGATAAAGTTTTCAACACCATTAGAGGTCTTTCCATATTTATGGGGTGAGGGTCTCATTTTTCTTGCACATGTTCATCTTTCCATAGCTATGGGGTGAGGGTGGAAGGTTTTCTATATGGAAGGAATTTTGAATTTTGTATTCACCAATTACAATATTGATGATTTTAACACGAGTATTTTGTGGGTGATTAGAGGTGGAAGGAAGTTCATGAAGGTGAATTTGAGAGTGTGATGTAGATGGAAAGGCTTGAGCCATTTCAGAGAGTGGACATGAGCGTGTTTGTGGAGATGGGGTGTGTAACAAACTATAGTATTGTAAAGGGTGAGGATCGATCTGTACCATGACCTATTTCCCATCATCTTGTAATTTGATACACTAATGGTAGGTGGATAGAATGACCTACATGACATGGATCCATGGGAATCCAATGAGTATATTATAAGGTAGGTCAAGATTAATGACATGGAATTGAGTTAAGCGTGTGATAGGCCCAATTGTGAGAGATGAGGAGATTGTTCCTTTTTCTATCTTTTTGCATTTTCATACACCTTTATAATGATGGTGTTTGTTGTTTGTGACTCTTAAGAGTGTCTCAAATGCTTAATGAGTTATAAACTATAAATATTCAAACTAGAACTATTGTCTATGAGCACCCACTTAATTTTGGAGTTAGTGACAATTGCTTCAGTATGTAAAGGGAATTGTCGGAAGAATGGAAAGATGGGATGTCGGCGGGGCTAAAGGAAATGTGATGATTCGAAGATAAGATTCATATCATGGTCTTTAACTATACAGGGTTAATAGTATTTGGTACACGTGAGTCTTTTAGGACACGATGAAGGATATATTTATATAGGGTGGATGTTTTAAGAAGGTCTAAAATGGAGATTTGTGCAAGGGTTTTATCAAGTTACTTTAGAAGGTTGTATTGGCCTTCTATGGTAGGTCATGGAGTTGGTATGACACTAACCAAGTTTCACCGAGTTGGGATAGCACAATTGGTTATTTTAATTTTTATTGTGGCAATATGGTTGTTAGGGGGTAGAATATAACTAGTAAGGTTAGAAAAATCTACATGTTTGATAGTATTTGATTGAGAGATTTAACCCTTGTCAGGTAGTGGATTAGCTTCATCATGTTTAGGAAAAGGGTTATGGTAGATCTCAAGGTTTTGTATGGGGATTTAGGAGGATTATTACCTCTTAATCTTGATATCTCTATGATCGATCAAATTATAGACATATTTTTTTAATCTTTAACATATATCTATTGAGTGACCCTTGATGCAATGGAAATCATAGTATTAATTTTCTCAATCTTGAGTAGGTTTTGCAAAGTTTCACAAGTGGTTTTGTGATGGGAAACACAAAACCGTTTTTCTAAGTAACATAATACAAAAGATATAGATCAGGTGTGTATCATCATTGCGAGAAACCTTGTTCGGATGGTCTAGCTGGCAATTTGATTTGGGAGGTGGTTGGATGCCTTGAACATTTTGGAATTGTTAACACCATCCCCAACTACATTCTTATTTTTGTTGAGAAATTTCATCCTCTCAAAGGCTTTGCATTCTTGGTGATGATCATGGGGGTAGAACTTGATGAGGCCTTTAGCAATAATGGATTTTTTTGATATGTGTGTATTTTTCAATGACATCCTTAAGGGACCTGACACAATACATTTTTATGTGAAACACATTTTCTACATTTAGGTTAGAAAAAAATATTCTAAAAAATTATTTTTCAAGGAGGGTGTAAGGGAAATGACTTGCAAGTCCTCGCCATATTTGGAGAAATGTAGAAAAGGTTTCATTGTTTTTCTATTGTGTTGTAGAGATCCATCATATTGAATTTAGAGTTAACGTTGAAGGATAAATGTTGCACAAATATTTCACACAATTCCCAAAATTTTGTGACTGATCCTTTGGGTAGGTGTAGGAACCATTCCAAATCTTTCCCACCTAAATTTCATGGAAAGAGTCAAGTCAAGTAGTTTTCATTGTAAGATACTTCATGGAAGGCTATATAAAACTATTTAACATGTTCACATGGGTCACCCTTTCCCTTATACTTTTGGAACTTGGGTGATTTTAAGTATGGTGTGAAGGGGACTCCCAACATGTTAGGATCAAGAGGGTATAGATATAACTTGTCAAATTTGTAGCATTTGTGTTAGCTACGTGTTTCAGCTTGTATTCCTTGAAAGGGTATTGTATGCACCCAAAATTACACAGTGCTATATTGTTGGAATGGTAAAATATCTAATGATGAAAAAAATTATTTAAAGGTTTTGGACCATTTTCATATGTCATATATGTTGTCATTGAAATCAAGATGAATTAGTTGAAGTTAAGTTGCATTGATGGAAAAAGGAATGAATTGATAAAGTGGTCATGTGAAGAAGATGAAGGTTGATTAGTAGTGTTAGCTCAAAAAGGCTTTAAGATGATAAAGGATAAATGCTAAGGGACTTAGTCAATGTTTGTGCATGTCACGAGAGACAAGGAGATATCCATTGAAGACAGGAGACATCCTTTGAAAAGTAGATATTTCCACGAGAGGTTAAGAGATATCCATCAAAGTCTTTAAACATAGCCACAAAATTATAGAAGAGGCCATGGAGAAGAGTTTAAAACCACAAGAAAAATTACAATCAAAAAGGAAAGTCGTGGGCATGAGGACTTAGCCACAAAACTCAAAGAAGAATTGTTAAAGACTTGAAGTATTTGTTGATGACTTTGTAGAACGATGCGGAACTATAGAAGAAGTCGTGGAAGGTATGTGAAGGCCGTGGGTAAAGGAATGAATCCACCAAAGAAAAAGGAGCCAAAATAAAAGTAGAAAGAAGAAGGATTGAAATCCGTGTAAGACCAAAGAAACCATGAGTAAGAAAGGTAAAACCGTGGGTGTGAGGGAAGAGTTATGGATATAAAGGATAAGTCATGAAGAAAGGATAGAAAAAGGAGAAGTTTCTTAGTAAAGGAAGTTAGGAGTTGAGCCGTGAGGAAGTTGTGCATAAAGGGAAAGGCCACAAAGAACCAAGAAAGTGGCTAAGGACTAGAAGACAACTTTGAGAGAACTAAATAAGCTATAGATGGAAGGATGGAGTTGCAAACATGAAAAAAAATCACAAGAAAGTGGCACCAATAAGAAGAAAGAGCAAAAAAAGGAATAAGTCACGGAAAGGAAAAGGATAAGAACGAAAGATGTGAGACACAAATAAATCCGTGAGAAGCATAGAAGATTTGTGGATAACTGGAAAGCCACCAAGTAAGGAGAAATGCCATTGAGAAGGAAGAAATGTCATAGGACAAATAAAAGAGTCACGATACAAGGGAAAATGTCCAAGAAGTCAAGAGAAGTTGTGGATCGAGCAAATATGAACTAGATATGAATCAAGGACAATCAAATAGAGTTAAATTGGAATAAGTAAGAGTTTGCATGTGAATCAATGGTGATTCAATTGTCTAAAGATTGTGGCTGCATGTACAACTGGAACTCCACATTGAGCGATGAAATCTACTATTTCAACTACTAGCATTTAATGATCTTTGACTTGTTGAAGTCAATTTACATTTTCAATATAAACACCTAATTCCAAGGGACAAATTAAATATGAGAGAAAAAGGGGCTCGTCTATTCCAGATCACAAGGAAATCCTAAAAATACAAGAAATATATTTTTAGGAGTCGACTCATAAATAATTTTTGGCAAATGTATAAAAAGGATAAATCAAGCCAAACATAGTAAGGGAAAAATATGGAATAAGTTGCATGCATTTAATGCACTAGATTCTCAAGTGACAAGGCAAGAGAGATTACACGACACACAAAAGGAAGTGTGAATGGGTTGATTGGCTATATAGAGGAAATTTGATGTCATTGCAAAGTGTTGCTCAAGGATGAAATAAGAAAATATAGTTAAAGGAG
Organism: Taxus wallichiana var. yunnanensis; assembly: GCA_018340775.1. Taxonomy (NCBI): domain Eukaryota; kingdom Viridiplantae; phylum Streptophyta; class Pinopsida; order Cupressales; family Taxaceae; genus Taxus; species Taxus wallichiana. The sequence goes on from CM031239.1 coordinate 547,885,962, forward strand.
TGACGGAAGGAAGGGCTACTCAAAAGATAAAATGATGCATTCAAGTTGAAGAAGAAACTAGAGAAAAAGGTGGAAGAAGTAAAGCATTCATGAGAAGAGAGTCTGAAAGTTTGATCAAATGCATTGCAGATTGATAGATGCAACAACAACACTTTCATGAGCTGAAGAAATGAAGAAATGAAGATCTAAAAAGAGAGAGAATTATAGTCGAGACAAATGTGGATTCACTCAAGAGAAGAGCAAAGAGGGGCTGAGATAAATTTATTACAGAGAAGAAGAAAGGAGATGTGAAAAGAAGAATAAGGATCTAGTGCAAAGAGAAATAGAAGAGGTGTGTGCGAAGGAGATAGAACTATTAGATGAAGAACTAATGAGTAGAGAAAAGAAGAAAATATGATACATTGGATGTGAGAGAGGAGAGACCAGAAAAGAGGTAAAGAAAACATTGCATATCTAACTTTGTAGAGTGATTGTATATGATTGAAAAAATAAGGTGATCATAATATGTTGTATGTGCAACATGGAATCTAGATGATCAAAATGTATGTAAAACAAGTCTAAGTTGTAGCTTATCATTTTAGGGGGTTATAGCCTCCTTGTGGGTTGGTGCTGAGAAGATCAATTGTAGCTGATTAAATTAGGGGTTGGTGCTCCTTGTGAGGTTGGTGCCTTGCTAAACAAATCTCTTGTGATGCATTATATTCACTTGAGTCCTTTTTTGTGTGTAATATCAGCAGAGGTGTAAGGGGTTGGTGCTCCTTGTGGGATTGGTGTCTCACTAAACAAATCTTGTAAGATGTGTTATATTCTTATGAGTCCTTGCTTTGTGTAATATAAGCAACGGTTTTAGTGGGTTTTGTCCCAAAAGGGTTTCCCACATTATATCTAGTCTCCTCATGTGAATGTGTGTGTATGTTTCTTATTCCTATAGTCACTTGATTAATATTGCATGTTTATAACAATAAATAATAGTTAATGTACCACAAATACAGAGAGGAAAGAGGAAATTGATTACAAGTTTTAATTTGTATTGATTCACCACCCAATACCTAAAATCTCTAACACAAGGTAAAAATAAGGTCCATAACCTTCCCCATATTCTTTGCATCCCTCCTTTGACTCAAATGAACCCTTTTGTTTTGTCTGCAAACTTTAATTTTTCTTGTAAGACCACTTTTTTTCTTTGTCCTAAGTGGCATTTACGTAACCATCCCTTTGCATTCACCAGCGGTCCTATCACTTAAAATCAGAGACATTAAATGCACATGTTTTTCGACACACATTTAGATTTTGGGAGTGATTTTCTCACTCGTTTCTCAACCGTTTTTCCTATTTTTGGACTCATTAGAATCATGTTGATTTTCTCTTCCTCTTTGGCTATGTTTATAATGTTGACTACCTCTCCTTTTTTGATTTGTCACTTCTTCATCAACACATGTAATTGACTTCTTCTTTCCCATATTTTATAAAATCCAAACTTTTACCCATATGATGGGTTGGATTTTTCATATTCTTGAGGTTAAGTTATGCTATCTGAAATTTTGAGAGGAACCACACAGACAACCAACTCTTTGCTTTGTTCTTTCCTACCATTTACTTTCATTTGTTTCTTGCACCAAGCCAGCCACAACCAATATTTTGTTTTCTTTGCTACCAGCCAACATCTGTGCATTCCTGGATCAATTGGACTTCATCTTTGGAAGAAGATACAAAGATGAGGAGATAAAAAGCACATCTCATCTTTGGGAAGCCACCCATGAGTAAGTAGTAACCAAGTTGGGGTTATACTTGAATTCTTTGAAGCTTTAATTAATTTTTATTTGTTAGAATAGAAATAATGCATTTGTTTTGAGTTGGTAGAATTGTAGAAGTGAGAAGATTTCATCACTTCCCAAATGTATTTATCTTATTTCTAGTATTCCTTTTCAAAATATTTCTTATATCTTCCCTTGATAACTTCTTCCTAGCTTATCCCTATGGATATTCTCGGGAAATTAGTTGGAGGAAGAAGTGAAGAAATCCTTGCACATCTTTTATTTCTTTTAATTAGTTTAGATTTACTTTTGCTGGGGAAAGTTCATACGAAAAGAGGAAATTATTTAAGAAGCTTTTCCTTTCCAAAAACTTGAGGCAAAAGCTTTTCCAGAAGAATTTTATTTTATTTTATTTAGATTAATACTTTTTAATACATTCTTTTAGAATAGAATTGTCAAACAACCTACAATAGAGGAATAGCCACATCCGGCTATTCTCTATTTTTAGTTTATTTTATTAGAAGTAGTAGTATTTTATTTTAATTAATTTCATGTGTCTATAGAATAGTTTATTTATTTGTTTTATCTAAATTCTGAAAAATACAAAAATATGTTAGTCGTTTAATTAGTTTTCTTTTAATTCATTTCTTGTTCAAAACAAATAGAATAGATGGTATTTCATTTCATTTTATTTAATTAATTGGGAATGAATTTGGTTAATTAAAAGATTAAACACACTTGTCTTTTATTTATGTTGAATTTAATTTCTTTATTTATTTAAAACAAACTTTTAACATAGTTTAGCAAACAAATCAAACTTAAAATTAAACAATAGGGAACTTACACTACTCGTACATAGCCTCTAATTCCCTTTGGCCAATTCAACTACTAGGAACTCACACTACCCGATCTTAGTCATGATTCTCCTATAGTTTTCCATGTATATTCCACAATCTTGCATATCCTTGATGTCATGACATGACCCTGAGGAGGTCATGTGCATCTAGGAATCACGTGTTGATTCTCAGGTGTATAAAATTGGTGAACCCGATGTGAAGGACTAGTTCCTTCTTTTTCTTTTTTATTTCATTGTTATTACCTCACCTTCCCATTTATTCCCCTATTTGGTAGGTATTTTTTACTTCATAAAATATGTATGGTAGAGAGTTTGGTGGGCCATTTGGCTTTGATAGATATTACACCAACGTTTATCCACAACAATCCCCTTCCCTTTTTGGATGGGCTGACAACTACACCAAACAACATGCAAACCTCCCCTAGTTATGTCTCAAACCCCACTAGTTATGTGAGAATAGAGGAGGTTGATCAACCTTTGAACATACAATACAATCAACCCATTTCAAACAACATGGTTTTTATGAGTGGGACAAATTCCTTACCCTAGAGTCTTGTCAAGACCTCACATTGTCATGCAATCAACAGAAGATGACATTTTTACACATATTTCTAATCCTCTTTGCCAAATAGATAATTCCTTAGATAGGATGAAGATTCATGCTTCAGAATGTTCAATAACAATGTATCGACAACCTATCCGAGACTCCTAATTTTAAGGAAAACAAGAATGACAATGTTGAACAATTCATAAGAGGATATCATGTGTCCTCTCAACCAAACCCTACACCACAAGCACCCAAACAAGAGACTCAATCCTCTCCTCATGATGTTATTTCCACCTTAGTAGGGAGGATTAGAGAACTAGAGAGTGCCCAACCTTCACAACCAACCTATGCAAAGTAGGGAAGAACATGGGGTATCCCATTGACAACAAAGGGATACACCCCTATCAATGCACAACCAATGCAACATCCTGTGCAACAAGGTTATCTATCAATCAAATCTGGGTGATCTTCTCACGAGGAGCGATACCCTAGGAATGGGTCCTCACCCTTCTCATGCTTACCCTATGTAAGGGCTGGTGGAAGTGTGTTCTTGAATGCCACTCCATCAAGATAATGTGATGTTCCCTAGTTTCACGCCCACTAGCCCATTTCCTAGTGTTGTTCCACCTTACTTGTATATGTATGCAAAGTCCCCCCAGATGGACCCATATACCTTCCCTAATCCTTATACATTTATCAAAGAGCTTCATATGTTCCATCTAATGCCTACACTGCAAGCCTATCCAACTCCTCCTCCTCCACCTCCTCATCAAGGAGCTTCAATGGTGGAATCTATGCAATGGGTAAGTATTTGAAAGAACCCTTGAATTTACCATACGGGGTGTCATGCTCCCATGCCCATTTCCCGATCTTCCTAAATTTAAGGGAGAAGGAGATCCGAACACTCATATTAAGGCATATGTTACTACTATTAGGGAATTTCTTCCATGGGATGTTGTAGTAGCTAAAAAATTCAAAGACCCTTGAAGGGGTTTCCTAGATTGGTCTATTAGATTTATGAGGCTTTATACATTCCTTTAAACAACTTGTTTCAAAATTCATTAGAGAATTTGATATGAAAAAGTTTCTTGAATGGGGATTAGAGATTTTTACGCATATTAGGCGGAGAGAAAAATGAATTTACCACCCATTTCATTTAGAGATGGCATCAAGTTCTTTACTCCTCTATAAGTGCACCTAACATGGAACAAATGGAACTTTTGTGATATTTTCCTTCACTCTCTCAATCGAGAGACCAAGGAAGAAGTCAGAAGTTTCCCTTTCACGTAGTTATGAGGAAGTGTTGGAAGGTGCACTTTAAATCGACCAAGCTGCTATCGATAGTGGGCATAAGACTTATGGTCTTAATGGGAAATTGGTGTCCCCTAATCAAAACAATGCAAATCATCAAAACAATGAAGCCAAACAACCAAGGACCTAAGGTATTGAATCGCAATCATGGTGTTACCACAGACGGTGTTATTGATCAAAAAAAGAATGTTGGTTTTAAAAAAATGTAACACTAATAATAATAATAACAATAATAACATGGGAAATCAAAGAGGCCCTAATTATGTTTCCTCTATCAACATGGTTGATGTCAATCATCCCCTCCTCCTTGTGCTCAAACCCAAGGCCCGAACAATACCAAAACTCTGGCCAAGGGGCAACAAACCATGGTTATAACAACCAATTTCAAAACTACAATCGAGGTTATAATCAACAACAAAAACTCAAACCAAAGGCCAAGATACTACGATCCCAATTTATTGTGTTTTTCATCATGTTATTATTCATAACACTAGAAATTTTAGGGATTGTAACAAGTTCATATAAAGACTCCCGAGAATCAAAGGAAACTCTTTGTGGACATGTTCTTAGAAAATCCTGAAGGAACCTCACAACCTAGTCATATAGGACCCATTGCACCTTAGAATGAAAACCTAGGCATCTATCGGGACCCATTCCCTAAGCATCCTAAAGATGTTAAAGTGAATCCTCAAAACATAAACAAGGGTATTCTTGTAGGGAATAACAACCATGAGGCCTCAACTTTTGATAACTCTCGAGTTGCTCCTAACCTTGGCTCAAACAACAATACAAATATTTTGGGATTAGTTGAGCTAGAGGTTGAACCAGAAATTAATGCAACAACTCGAATAAGGGAATACATTTCACAACCCCTCCCTACTCATTATTTCTCATAAGATGACATTCCTACATTCTCAAAACCGGTGAGAGCCTATGATTTGATATCGGATTTGAACAAGACCTTTTCTCACATATCATTTCTATATTTATTGAATAATTCCCCTATGCATCATTTTGTATTTATTGATGCATTGGGTCTTGGTCATTAATCCATGTTACAGCCTCCTCCTAGAGCTCAAATAAATCATATTGACTTTGACATACATCCTCTGGGATAGAGTGATAGGGATACTGGGTTTGTTTTTATATAAACAAGATGTCTTCTGCGTTGAAATAGCCCAAAGAGGAGATCCTTGAATTATATCTGCAAGTCTGAGTCTATAACAATTACATCAAGAGATCCATGATCAATGATGGGGTTGTTGTGAATGTGGTTCCCTTCTCTTTCTTGTAAAAGTTGGGATATGGGGAGACTAATTGCTCCTCTACAAGAAACACATTGCAAGGGTATGATAGTCTTAAGGCTACCTTAATTGGAACTATAGTTCTTCATATCTCCCTTGGGCCAAAAACTATCTTAATGGATTTTTACATCATTGACAAGGAGATGAATTATAACATGATCCTTGGTAGACCTTGGATTCACCGGATGAAGGATATTCCCTCCACTTTATTCCAAGAGGTTAGATTTCTCCATTTAGGAAAGGTATTCATTGCTCAAGGGGATCCTAATCCCTTTGACATACATTTGCAAAACCTAAAAAAGAAACTAGGGTCCATTTGGAATATGATCTCCCTGTAAATCAATTAAACAAACCACTTCCATCAAAAGAATTTTTGTGACCACCACCATTCGTAAAATGTTGAGGCTAATAACCCAAAAACATTTGAGGTAGTAAAAACAGATAAGGTAAAGTAATATCATGTAAAAACCATGTCCACAAAACCACAACAAAGATTATGAAACTCTTAGAGAGTGATGAACCGATCCTTCTCCCCTTCAAACCATAAGGAATGGGTAACCTCCTTGGTATAGATTCTCTTCCTGCCGATGATCTCGGCCTAGGCATAAACATGATAGAAATAATGAAGGAAGGAGAGGATTTTGAGAATAAAGAGATACCCATTAAATCCATCTCTAGGGATTCCTCCATTCCTAGCCTTGGTCTAGACACAAATATGTCAAAAACCAAGCTCATTGTGTCCACGAGACATAATCCCATAGCGTGAAAAACGTTAAATGTAACCACTACTCCCTACGTGGGGAATAGATTTGACTAGCGTAGTCATGCTCACATGAACATGATATATCAAATCCATGAAAAAGAGGTTCACAAAGACCTCTTTCAAATGGAAAGATTCACATCAAGGTTAGAAGTTTAGATATATACAATTGTAGGCAAGGGTTGTAATTTTAAACCCAAGATAGTAGGCCCTTGTCAAGAGAACAAAAAATTTAAAGATCATGTGTATCATTTGTGTACCTTGGGAGGTGAGGAGTTTGACATCCATCAACTCAACTGTAACCTAAACAATTTTATACATGTTAATTTACATTTCACTCTATACATTATTGCATCCATATTGTTTATCATTTGCATTATCATCTTGTGAAATTGTAAACTAAAACTTACTTTTCAAGCAACTTTTAAAAACTTTCAAATATTGGCAAAAGCATTTAATCATACCTCTTCAAGTATCCATCATATCATCACCAAATTGTTCTAATCTCTTCATCATTTCAGCATTTAAGATGGAATTTTGACATTGATCCTACCAATACTTGCACACTTAGTTCTATTCATGGTTTCTTCTAACTCAAGTGTCTTTTTTCCTATAGTCTATTCTATAAATTTCTTGATGTCACATCTTTCCCTAAAAACCTCTCTAATAATAGAAGCAATCTAAACATTTCACCTAGAGTTCTTACCTTCGGTGGTGAGCCCTCACATCTTACTGGTTGTGTGGGGTTAATACTAGGGAAATTTTCCTTCCCAAAAGCACAAGTCTAAAACCAATAAACAAAAAAAGATAAATCAACAATAAACACAAAAATGCTTTCATTTCAAAATAAAACTACACTTATTTTCCCTACCAACCTTTGGTGATGAGCCCATGCTTCTCACTGGTGGCATGAGGTTGGGAAAGGAGGGAAGTGCCCTTACTCACCTATGTCTTGTCCTTGGTGATGAGCCCATGCTTCTTACTAGTAGCATGGGGAAAGATGTAAGGGGTCCCATCAAATAAGTCAATAAGTTGTAAATAAGTCAATGAATAAAAAGTGCTTTACAATTTCAAAAATACCATGAAAAATGAATTAGATGTGCATGTTACAAGAGATTTAATCCCTAAAACCAGATTTTTTCAATCAAAAGGCCATCTTCAGATCTAATTCTAGATAAAATTGCAAGAAAATTACATTCTAAATTGGTTAGTTGACCTTGCTTAGGGTTGAGTTGTAGGTTCCTAATTAGATATTTATCAAAATCTTGTCTTCTTGTCACCATCCTCATTCATCAAATTCATACAACTTGCATCCTTCTTGTCTCTCGGTGATGAGCCCTCGCATCTTACTAGTTGTGTGGAGTTAAGAATGGAGTGAGTTCATCTTCTTATCATATCACATTCATCATATTTTTCAATAAAATAGAAGTGCTAAATATTTCTTGAAAATCAAAGAATTTCATACAATTTTCTCATGTGCATTATCATATATATATATATAAGAGTTCATTCAGTTTATCACATTTTCATCATTATCATCCATAGCATGCATCCATAAAATAAAAAAGGGTATAAAAAATTCCTAACCATCTAAGAGTACATGATTAATCAAAACTACAATGAAGTCAACTCTTGCAAGGAATGTTGAACTAAAAAAATGTCTATATGTATATATTTAATGTCGATTTTCTCATGTGTAGTGTTGTAAAACCATAGATTAAGTGTGGTAAAAATTCTCACCATGAGCCAAAAATACAAAAAAACAATAAAATACACAAAAATGAGACTAAGCAATAAAGGTACTTTTCCTATCCACCTCTTTGAGGCCCCCTTACAACCGCTCCAGTTACAAATTTCCTAGAAGTTCTTCTCAAGTGCATTCAAAGAGAAAAAGCCAAAGCCTAGTACAAAAATACCAAATCTCTCATATCTAACCCATTCATGAGCCCCATCCACTTTTTTGGGTCTGACACCATTGTTTCTAAATCCTTTCCAATTTAACCATACTCATGAATGAAACAGTCACAAGAAAACAGGAGCTCTAAATTCAACAAACTTGAAAAACATAAATGATTTCTAAAAATAGTGAAAATGACATATATAACATATATTTGGATTTTCTAACATTGTGTGTGTAGGGAGGCTTGCATGCATTGGAGCAGGTATATTTCTCACCCTCGAGATACTGATACATAATCTTGTCATTTTATTTCAAATTATTTTGCTAATCATGTTTTATATCTGCACTTGATTCTCGTATTTCTTTTGTAGGTGGCGGGAAGGATGGATTGGTGTGGTTTCAACACACTGGTGAATAAGGTATAATTTCTAACTTTCCCATTTGGGAGCGCCATACTCGGACTTCACATTTTATGCCTCTTCATGGCTAAAATAATTCTCCGAGGGGGCAATATGTATGCACCCAAAATTACACGGTGTTATATTGTTAGAATGGTAAAATCTCCAATGATGATAAAAACTTATTCCAAGGTAAAAATGAGGTCCAGATCCTTCCCCCTATTCTTTGCATCCCTCCTTTAACTCAAATCAACCCTTCTGTTTTATCTGGCAAATTTTATTTTTCTTGTAAGACTAGTTTTTAGATTTTTATTTTTTCGAGCATTGGTTACACAACCACCCCGGGAAGTTATGTAACCACCCCTCTGTGTTCACCGGTGTCCTATCACTTAAAATCATAGACCTAAAATGCACATGTTTTCAATGCACGTTTAGATTTTAAGAGTGATTTTCTCACTCGTTTCTCAACTATTTTGTATATTTTTGGACTCGTTGAAATTATGTTAATTTTCTCTTCCTCTTTGGATATGATTAGAATGTTGGCTACCTCTCCTTTTGTTGATTTATCACTTCTTCATCGACACATGTAATTGACTTCTTCTTTCCCATATTTTATAAAAATCCAAACTTTTACCTGTATGATGGGTTGGATTTTTCATATTCTTGAGGTTAAAGTTATGTTGCTGAAATTTTAAGAGGAACCACACAGACAACCAGATCTTTGCTTTATTCTTTCCTATCATTTACTTTCAATTATTTCTTTCACCAAGGCAGCCACAACTAGTATTTCATTTTTTCTTTGTTGTCAACTAGCATTTGTGCATTCTTGGATCAATTGGACTTCATCTTTGGAAGATGATATAAAGATGAGGTGATAAAAATAACATCTCATCTTTGGAAAGTTACCATAGTACAATAGTAACCGAGGTTGGGGTTTTTAATTTTTGAGGATTTAATTAATTTTTATTTGCTAGAATAGAAATAATGCATTTGTTTTGAGTTGGTAGAATTATAGAAGAAGAATATTTCATCACTTCCGAATGTATTTATCTTATTTCTAGTATTCCTTTTCAAAATATTTCTTATATATTCCCTTGATAACTTCTTCCTAGCTTATCTCTATGGATTTTCTAGGGAAGTTTAGTTGGAAGAAGAAGTGAAGAATCCCTTACACATCTTTTATTTCTTTTAATTAGTTCAGATTTACTTTTGTCAAGGAGATTTCATATGGAAAGAGGAATTTTTTTCTAAAAGCTTTTCCTTTCTAGAAAACTTGAGGTAGAAGCTTTTCCAAAAGAATTTTATTTTATTTTATTTAGATTAATAATTTTCGAATACATTCTTTTAGAATATAATTGTCAGACAACTTGTAATGGAGGAATAGCCACATCCGGTTATTCTCTATTTTTAATTTATTTTATTATGAGTAGTAGTAATTTTTTAATTAATTTAATGTGTTTGTAGAATAGTTTATTTATTTGTTTTATCTAAATTCTGAAAAATACAAAAAGATGTTAGTCATTTAATTAGTTTTCTTTTAATTCATTTCTTGTTCAGACAAATAGAATAGATGGTATTTCATTTCATTTTATTTAATTAATTAGGAATGAATTTGGTTAATTAAAAGATTAAACACACTTGTCTTTTATTTATATTGAATTTACTTTCTTTATTTATTTAAAAATAACTTTCAACGTAGTTTAGAAAACAAATCAAACCAAAAATCAAACAATAGGGAACTTACACTACCCATACATAGCCTCTAATTCCCCTTTGACCAATTCAACTACTAGGAACTCACACTACCCAATCTTAGTCCTGATTCTCATATAGTTGTCCATCAATATTATTACCGCAATCTTGCATATCTCGGTTGTCTCGACATGACCTTGGGAGGTCACGTGTGTCTAAGAATCACGTGTTAATTCTTAGTGTACATGCTTCCTTCATGGTTTGCCATTCTTGGGCAGAAGGGATACCATGAATCAAGGATTGAGGGTGTGGATAAAATTTGAGTTTGGTGACTTCATGGACTTGTGCAAACATTGATGGATCATTGGGAAAGGTTTTAGACATTTCAAGTCCAACTTGTGAAGCAAGATTAGCTAACTATGCACTTAAATATTGGATTTGGTTATGCAATGTATAATTATGATTGTGTTGGGGTTCTTTCATGTTAGAATTCTTAGGGATGTGTGGATTTTCACTAGTTGATTCAGGAGGTGGTTGACTTGTGGTAGGTGTTTGTTTGGTGTATCCAATGATATATGAATTTTTTCGTGGTTGGAATTTGAAGGAGTTTTACCCCTAATTCTATAAGTTTACAAAGAATATCATCATGATTCGGTAAAGGAAGTGATTTGACGTACATGGTCTAAACATGTGAGTATTTTAGGGTTTTTGTAGTCACTTTGATCATGATATCATCATTTTCATTATGGTTTTTTCATTCAAGTAGGTGACCCAAACGTCATCTTGTCTTAAGCGAAGTCTAGTCTTTGATGATTTATATCATTTTTCTTGGTTTGTGTTGTGTGTTTTTGGGATTTTTAATAAAATGAAAAGGTGTACGCAACACAAATAATTAATTAGTTACACTATAATGCAAATTCAACATGTTGTGGAGGTGGATGAGAAGGATCTTATCACTCCAAAAAGATGTGCCTTTTTATATACCTAAACTAATATATTATACCTCTCTATATATGTTCCCTTTTGATATAATTTTTAGTACTTTGAAGAATCTTGTCCTCCCGATATATGCATCCGTACGTGAGAGAATTATTGACGTATGTGAGAGTAGAATGGTATGTGGAACCTAGAAATATGTGAAAGGGACTTATGATTGAGGTCGAAGGGTAATGGAGGGAATTGTATTTGTGTCCTTATAACTCCCAATGGTTTATGGAGATGATACCTAGATGTCATTGTGTAAGTTTGTGATTGTGCACAAAAATAAGGGTAAAAGCACTATTAAATGTCTCACTTTTTGGTATGTTTTGTACCTTTATAAACATGAATTTTTTAGTTTCATTGGTTTTTAAAAATACTAAAAAATTCATAAAATTCCACAAACTAACGAAATGTTGTGCCTAGAGTGTAGAATACATGTAAATGTTTTATTAAAAAATTGGCAAAAATATGGTCTTTTACTTAATTTTATTCATACATTGTTTCTTATGTTATAAAAGAGGAATGAATTTCCCTGGAGGTTTTTTTAAATGAAATTTTATTTTTCACCATGATATTTTAGATTTATGTTCAAAGTTTGAATTTTGAGGTCTGTCAAATTTTCATATTTGTTTGACTTATATATTTTATTAATTAATTATTTAGTAAAAATATTTTCAAATAAATGGCGTACAAATGTATATCCAATAACTTTTAAGATTTATATCGAATTTGAATTTTTTCACAAGCAAGAAGAAGACTTAACAAATAGTAAGTTAATTTTTTTCCAAATTTTTTGATGTATTTTGCTATTTTCAAATTGGGTTGATTGTGTATGATTGATTGTCCTAAAATACCATATGTTAGAAAAATAAAAAAAAAAAATAGTAAAATAGATTTTTTAAAATGAAAATTATATTTTAGAAAGCTAATAAAATTCTATATTTTGTGTTAAAATTTGTAATTTATTCATTGCGTTAACCCTAATTACGTGGCACCCAAGTGGAACATTTTGGCATAAAATTATCCTATAAATGGATTTGGTGCCAAAATGTGCCACATAGGGGGGTTCGTGCGAGGGTTTATGAATGGGGGTGAACCCCCTTTGCTCAAACCCCCTAAACCCTAAATATTCCACCCAAAAGTATATAAATATCTATATATAATCCACCAAAATGATGTGAGGTCGAAAGGGTAAAGGGATGTTCATACGAACCCCATTCGCGTGAACCACTCTCTTTGGCCTACGTGGAACTCGGATAAAGGGGTTTTGAAATGGTGATGCAAACACCCTCAGATTTGTCAACCTCTTACTTGCATTTTTGGGACACGAAGTGGGACACAAAATTGTGCTTTGACCCATAAATTAAAGTGTAGAATTGGAAATCTAACTACATAATTGAAAATCTAACTTATCATCAAAAATTTAAAAACTACAATGCATAAAATAAACAACATATACCCGGTGCTTACAAAGCGAGGTTGTATGTTTTTGTTTTGTTTTTCTTTAAGAATCTTGGACACATAAAATTATGGAAACTCATCAAATCGTAGTTTGAAAAAGGTGCTGCTCAAAGAAGTTGCAAAAATGTGAGTTAGAGAAAATAAAATACCTGCAACACCAAGATGGATTAGCAATAAAAGGTTAATCACAACTAATGTAAAAGAAACACAAATGTACATTAAAATTTTATATACACAGAATGGGTATCATAATTCAAGCTTGTCATCTAGGTTTTCTAGGAAACCCAATAATTATGATTAGTGTCTAGATTCTCATTGAGGACATTTAATTGTGTGACAATGACTGAGACAATATTGATGGAGTCAAATACCAAGTAGTGTAATTTGAGATCAATATCACCTTGATAAGGCTCAAGATGGGGTTGGGCTACTACATATTCAAATGGTAATATGTGTGGATAGTTTGCACCTAGAATGGCCGTGAGAGAGATGTAGTTTAAGGTGATCAAAACAAACTAAACCAGAAGAAAGGATGTGCTCTTAGTTATGGAAGGAAAAAAATAAGCAATAAATCTAAGACAATATTTATACAATGATCATAGGTTGTCTTGTTTGGGAGGTGTGTATAGTTACGCCAATATTGATCAGCCAAGTCAATTTTCTTGGTTAAAGTGGACATTTGGGTGATGATAATCGGGATTGTAGGAGCGGATTGATAAGATAAAATGCACAAAGTCCAAAAGAGACATCATGGAATTGCAAACCAATATCGGGTTGAGGGATGATTGGCTCAAAAGTTTTTTTGGGTGTGTAGCATCCAAGACTTTTCATGCAAGATAATTAATGATCCTTGGAGCTTTGGTGAGGAACATATGGTGATTTGGAAACAATGAAATTCAATTTTTTTAAATTTAAGTGAAGTGATCCTACATGAAAATGATTAGTAATTTTTTGGTAAAATTTTGAATTAGCAATCTGCAAGACAAATGCAAAAAAAGTATGCATAGGATCTCGGTCGCTTCGATTCTCAAGATCACCCAAAGGTGTAATAGAAGAACATACATGGTTTTGACCATGAAAGTACAAAATGAAAATTACATGTAGAAATGAAAAGAGACAATTATTAAAATAAGCGATAAAAGGATCTCAACCACTTTTGATTCTCAAGATCACCCATAGGGTACGAGAGAAAAATATACGTGGTTTTTTTAATCACGAAAGTGAACAATAGGAAATGAGAAACTAGAAATGTTATATTTTTTTCTATGTATTATGCTGCAAGGAAGTGTCAGAAATTTAAAGAAAACAATAGGGAAGCAAGTTTCAATATTTTGTAAATTTGTAGAAAAATAGATCTTTTACACATAATGCTACCAAAGATAATAAGCATAAAATTGCACTTTGGAATCACGTAAACACACTTGATATACCACACAAATGCACTTGGAGAAATGCTAGCAAGCAGAAAGAAACACAAAAAACACAATGAGATTGATAGAAACCCATATAATGTAAATGCACTTTGGAGAAATGTTAGGATATATGGTAGAAACGAAGCGGAGTGATTTGACATAAATACATATGATGATGCAAATGCATGAGTTACTAAAAAACACACATAGTAGAATGATAACACAAGGACTTTAATGTTGATGCATTCCTACAAAGGATTAGATTACAAAGCACGTTAGTGCATCTTATAAGCTACACTAGCACAAGAAGAGCTACGGAAACATACATTAACCTATAACTACAAAAATGTCACAAAACGGCTGAAAATGTATGATTTTAAAAAATTACTCTCAATTTATCTCACATAATGACTTAAAATTTTGCCATTAACCTCCAAACACCAAGAAGAACATAAAAATGATATTATTTTTATGAAATATGACTTAAAAATTTGTGGGTATCCGTCGGGCATGTTAGAATGTGTACAATAAAAATATGGAAATAATACAAAGGAAATGCTTATAGTGTAAACATGACGATATTACCTCCAAACCTTCACTATACACCTTGGATCGATCAAATAAAGTGGACGAGCCTAAGGATGGAGATGATGTAGGTACTCTAATGTAGTAAACCTTAAATGCACGATCAATCGAATAAGATAACTTTGTACTTTGCTTGATATAGTAAGGCGATGATTTGAGAAACAAAATGGGATTATGAACTCATACAAGCATTATAAGGGCTCTAAATTGGGGAAGAACAAAGGGGCATAATGAAAGTTAACTCGTAAATTCATTCCTTGGGGGTAAGGTTTCATTTATAGTTTTTTGGGATGAAATTAATTAAGGTAGCTTAATTAATTAAGATTTGAAAATAATGGACTTTGAAAATGAGGATTAAATTAGAATGTTTTAATTTGATAATAGGGGACATGGAAAATGAATACGAAGACTTGGAAAATGGATAATAATATTTAATTAGATAATGGAAGACTTATAAAATAGATAATAATATTTAATTCGGAAGTGGAGACATGGAAAATGAATACAAAGACTTGGAAAATGGATAATAATATTTAATTTGGAAGTGGGAGACATGGAAAATTCATACGAAGACTTGGAAAATGGATAATAATATTTAATTTGGAAGTGGGAGACATGGAAAATGAATATGAATATTTAATTCGATAGTGGAGAATTGATGTGGATGATGATATGAAGAGTGATGTGGATGGTGATGTGGAAAGGTGAGGTGTAGGATTCAATTAGGTGATAATGGAGGTTAATTAATTGATTAACATCAATTAATTTTTCATGGATTTTGTGGGAATGATGTAAGAATTAGGTGTCTACAATTTTAAACACCCTCACTACAAGGTTACTTCTCATATTTCAAGGATGAAACATGTCAAGGAGGGAGGGCATGTTATGTAACTTGGGATATGAAATAATAATGTATATGAGTTGATGGATATGTTGACATGTGGCACACATCCCCCTTAGTTAGTTATATGTTTATAATATACAAAGTTACATATAAATTAATTATATTGGGTAATGAGTCATCCTACATTAGGATTAGGTGTTGCCCATGGTAATGCATACCTATATAAAGGAGATGAATATCATTATGAGGGAGGTCATGTATGAGTTGAGTCTTATACTTAGTAAAAGGATATTGTAGGTATCCCCCTCGAAGTGGAATTCCCATATTAAGAAATCGTAGAGTTATTCCTTCTTTAAGGAACATTGTATGGTGTTAATACATTAAGGGTATTCTTCTATTATGAATATATTGAATATTAGGGCATCTTGGCCCACAAATATCTCTTATGTTGTATTGATCTTCATTATATTCTACATATTGTTTGAATTATTAATTTATTATATGTGAAGATCTTATCAACAATCTTGCACAAACTTAGCTAGTAACACTTGCAACTTCTAAAATTCCACACATATTATTCACAACTCTTGTAATGCCACATAGTATTCATAGCTCCTACAATTTCAAACATTATATTTGTAGCCCCTACTATGTTGCACACCCTCGCACAATATTCATAACTTCTCATATATTTATGACATGTCAACACATATGCACCTTGCTTCTTCACATGCCAAATGATGTTGCACATCAACATAGCATCTCTACACTTACATTCGCTTGTCAACACTTTGTTGTCATGTAACACACCATGTGGCATACTCCAAACTAGCACCATGTCAAAGCATTTTGTTAGCATATGACTATAGACACAAAATCTATGTACTTGGGTACATTTCTTGGTCCTAGAGCATACTAATATACACATGATTCCTAAGCAAGAAAACTAGTGATTAACAACATCTTTTAGGGCCTTTTGATTTGATTTTAATAATTTTATTGGCCTTACACACTCTACAATCCTATCATTATTTGATTGATTTATCTTTTATGGACTCGTACACTAGCACCCATTTAGGACAGAAACCCACAAGTGCTTATGTACCTTCTAGGCACTCCTAACTTTCTTTACCCTCTTCTTACTCTTTTGGGCCTCTTTTTACTTTTGGTCATCTTTTACAACTTTAGGTCGGCATTTTAGTTGTCAATTATGAAATTCAAACAAGGGAATCATATATACATAGTTATAACTCTCAAATAAAGGTCCAAGCACTAAGAATTACCTATCATCACCTAAGTTTGCATTCAAAGTCACAAGAGCACTTCAAAGAAACTCATCTAGTACACTCATATGAGGAATAAGGGTTGCATCACGTTGCATACATAGTATAGGAGGGGCAAGTTAATTTTATTCCATCACACACATTCTATACATTTGTTACATTCTAGATCCATCATGTTATCATTGTGTAACTTGCGCACAAGGGCATACCATGGCATTATTACACATACACACATAACTATATGGAGTATGAAATGTAGTGCATCGTTCGATACTAAGTTCACTCTTTGGGTGACTACCAAGGTCAATCTAACTCCACATTCTACATCTTCTTATTTTAGGTTTGATGTGGTTTATGTACATATCAAATTAGATATCTCTCTTTGTAGATTATCGGTGAAAGTACATAAAAACCAAAGCAAAAAAGGAAGCTAACAACAAATCTCCTCCTATACAAAAGAAGACATAACCTGAACACCTAACTAGACACTATCACCCAAATCATTCACTAGATCATGTGCACTCCTATCCTCCCATGGATGTCTAGTGCTAGGATCTGTCGTGCTTTTGACAAGCTCTTTTGAAGGCCCTCAAGTGGGTTATGATTCCTTTATAGAAAAATTTTACAAGATTGGTTGATTGAATCGATGTCGTGTTTTTCACGTGTCCAATTTAGGGGAGGATTAGTATCGGTGGAAGTATCCGGTCATGTCCTTGTTTAAGTGGTCAATAATGTAGTAAAGTATTAGTAAATAAATAATAATATTATCAAAAATAAATGGGAATAGAGATATTAAAGCTTAAAATTCAAAATTATGAGTAATCAAATTTAAAATCTATATTTTATATTTGAAAAAGTGGAAGAGTGAATTATGTAAATGACTCAGCAAGCCATATAGTTGCAAAGTGTGAGGATCTTGATGATTTGAAATTAGTAACATTCAAAACAAGGTAACACGAGATAGTATGATTAAATGCAAAATGCAAATAACTCAAAGTCCAACCCTATCACTTGGATTAAAATAAATAAAATGAGTTTCTTATGTTATATATAATTTAAAATAATATATATGATTTAATTAAAATCCCTTGAAAAGGGTGGTTTAGGGAAAATGGGGGCTAGGGTTCTTGTTGTATTATTTTCCTTTTGGTTTGTATGGAGGTAGAGTGGCCGCCGTCCATTTGAATCCAACAGCGTTGAGGAGGGGGAATTCTGTCAAATGTTTGTTGTCTTGTTGGAATTTGACAGGGAACATTGGATTGTTTGGAAAATGTGGAATGCAAATGCAAAATAATGATCTCGGTAATGTTTTGAGTATTTTCAAAGAAATGCGTCAAAGATAGGTGGGTTGACGGTTTTCCACGATTGCAGGATATGCCCAAAATGCAATTGTTTAACAGAACTAGGAAACTTCTAAGAAAATTTTGGAGCATACGACCTGATAGGAGAATTGTTTGATTAAATTCCTTTAGGAAATATGACTCAGGTTTCTCTGTTTCCCACGCTTGCAGGATGTGCAGACTTTGGTTTTGTTAAAAAAATAAAGGGATATTGGAAACCTTCATGTATATGCAATTGACATGTGTAAAGCCAAATCTTGCACTCTCCTCCACATCCTACATGTTTGTACCCAATTGGGGGCTTTGAAAACATGTTATTGCTTCCCTTCAAACCATTTTTGAGAGAGATTTTAATTATTTTTGTTGCATGTGATCTGTTTGAAAAAATGTCAAAATAAAATGTGGTCTTTTGGATAGCAATGATTGCTGGTTGTGCACAAAATGGGTGAGTTTAGATGCCTTGGAAACTTGAAAATACAGTATGGGAATCCATCAATCCATAATGGAGAAGGTACAAGGCTGTGTCAGATGCTTTGTTTGTCACTGTGTTGGTAGATACATATGCAAGTGGAAGCAAGCATAAGACACCCAAACTATTTGAAAAAATGCATGAAATAAATGTGGAATAATAAACTGAAAGCTTCTTAAAGCACAAGCTTTTCAAATATATTGAAAACTTATTAGATCACAATATGCATAGGACGAATGACTTACAAGATACAAACTTAGAAGACTCTGTCTCTTCTTATTTCTCCGTAAGAAATCCCTTCAATTCTATGTTCCTCCTTTCTCGATGTAGTGAATGAACCGAGAATCCCATATTTATAGGAATTTTCGAAGCTTTTCACCGAGAAACTTAGAAACCGGAAGAAAGACAACCGGTGACTGTTGTGAAGATTCCCACTTTAGAAAAAGTAGAGAACCGACAAACACGGACCATGGGTACATGCCACCCACGATAGCACCTTTTTATAGTGGAGCGGTCCACCACGCTTTCAGATAAGACTAAAGAAGAATCTTATCCTACTTTTATTATGACACAATCAAGAATCATGACATAAAAGTAAACATGATAGTGACAAGCCCACTAATTCTATCATATCATGTATGCAATGGGACCACTAGTGTCATCATCTGATGAGGAGGAAGTCTCATCCTCAGTAGTGGCTCTAGATTTCTCGTGATCCTTTCATGCCACGATCTTGATGTAGATGCTTTAAGTATGCAGTTCGAGATGCTTTTGGTTGGAAACATATAATGATCTGGGATACGAAGGGCGTATCCTGGTGCAGGCGGATGTACATTCATCGTATGATGAAGTATGATTCTCCTCCATAGCCTGACCATTCTTGATTAGAATGGTGTCCTTTCAAAGGGTTAGATTTTTACAAACTTGAGAATTTTACATTGAATTAAAATATTCCTTGCTAAATCAGAGCAAGAATGGAGAATCGAAAAGTAGGAAGATACTTAACTAAAATAGAACTGGGAAATGTACCCTCAGTATACTTGGCATGCCACAAAATGCAGAGGATGTTCCTCTGTCCACAACCTTGAGAACTCAAACTTCCATAGAGTATTTGGCCTTGCCTCCCAGTTGATGTCCTTGTGCCAAAATCAAATCCATTTAAGAGTCTGAGAAAACCATGGAGAGAATGGAATTGATGTATGAGGGATCTCAGATCCACGAATGACCGCAACCTCGACATGTTGTACTCATACTGAGAGATATAATCTCTGTATATCAACAAAGACTGAGCTTCTCTTGAGATTCTATTATCATTTCTTTTAATAGAATCAATTTGGCCTTCAATTATTTATATCCCAAATGGGACTGTGAAACTCATGGAAGACTTGTGTAACATTTACATGCTTAACTTGGCAAAAAGAGAATTATCTTTACCTTTAATATGTTCTACATCAAAATCAAAATTATCAAACCAGAGACCCCACCTTTGTAAAAAGGTTGGTTGTTCATACAGGGAATGTCAGTTTGAAAATTAAATAATCATTCGTAGCCAAATTTAACATTTTCCTTGCATTTGTACATAATGCTTTGAAATAAAGAAAGATGAGAGATTTCATGTTAATGCAAATGACTAGAACTATACCTCGGGCCTGACCCTTGTCGGTGGCCTCCCTCATCCAAAATCAAATCTTTGTATGGAAAATTGTTTCCACATTTTGCATTCTTTTGTGCCTCAGTAAGACATGTATGTAAAATATGGAAGCATATGTAGCTCGTGAACTGTTTAAGAGAATGCATTTTAAAAAATGGGTTCATAGAATGTCATGATTATTGGATTTACACAAAAGGATTCATAGAAAAGGAATTGGAAACTTCCCAATGATTTTCAATCGGTCAAGAGCCATAACGAAAATCTCCTAGTTAATGTCTCCAACAAGCGCTTAAAAGGTATGGATTTCCCTTCCTCTTGAATTCAAATTTTGCATTATATCATTTTCCTCTTTGGGTACTAATTTCTTTAGAAAAATAGAGATTGCAACTAGAATGAAAAAAATGAAACTCTTACCCTACTCGAAAACATATAAAAACATTGATCACATACACCGCATGCATGGAGCACCAAAGAAAATCGTTTTACCAAACTAGACATCTCGTATGATTCCTAATTGTTCAAGAGACCATGCATGCCATAAATATAATTGATAAACTCAATTTTATTCCTTGGAGAGACAAGTTTCAATTCCCATTTTGTATTTTAGTCACTTGGGGTGACACTTTCATTTTTAAGAAAATGTGATCGGTTTTGTCTTATAGTTTTCATATCGATTTGGCTAAATCAAAACTACCCCTATGTACCTCTAGAACCCCAATGTGAGAATTGAAACCAACTCTCAGTTTCATGAAAATGATTTCGTAAGATAGATTTTCAAGAGTGTTTTTGGGCCCATGTCACGTATACAATAGTAGTGTTTGACACGCTTATGATAATTAGTCTCAAAGTTACCTTTCTATTTGAGTCATGTTTGTTGTAGTCGACTTCCAATGAATCCGATGAATTCTTTGTATATTAGTAGCATATAGGAATCCTTGAAATTTACTTTGAACTTAATGTTTCACCAATAAGTTTTTCTCTTTCTAGGATGAAATATATAAGGTAAAGATAAGGAGGAATACTTGGGTAATGAAGGTGGAAGGTAGAATGAGCGCGTTGTTGACATTATCCAAGTTGATTGTAGAGAACTCCTTTTTGTCTAGGAAGGACTACATGTAGATGCAAAACAATACCATAAAATAGTATTAAATAGCATATGATAGTGGACTTTATAGAGTATGTTAGATCCGGGGAAGAGTGGCGCTTCCTAGAGTGGATGTCAATCCGATGTTTAATAACAATTTAATCCAAATAAGAAACTGAAATACATAGGCCCTATTATAATGTAATGATTTAGGTTTCTCATACACACTATACACTAGATTCAATGCTAAATACAAAATGCAACACTAAATCTAATTAGAGCTAAGGTTTTTTTAGGTCAAGAATGTCTATAAGAGGTCCGATAAGGGTCGAGGGTTGATTAGTTGAGGTATGTGTTGGCTTTAGGTGAGGGAAAGCTTGTTGGTCCGAGAATGTAAAATAACACAAAGATCGGTATCGGTCGGGTGACCGATACCGATATGGAGACGAAACCGATGGTGGTAAAGGAACCGAGCATCACTAGGGCAATAAGTAATAATCTATTAAAAATGTGTTTTTGGGGTTCTCTATGATTGCACTGAGAGAATGGGAGTAGTGTGGTTTGGGTCGTAATATGGCATTGAGCAGACTCAAGGATGTTGATAAAGATGTTAAGAAGTGTGAAAAGGATTGGGGTGATTAAATAATGGGTTGGTGGGAAGAAGGTGGTATATAGGTAACAAAAGAAATGAAATACCGAGAGAAGTAAGAGATATACAATGGAATAAGTATAGATGATGAAATTAAAATACTTACTTGGTGTCTTGAGCATTGTGATGGTTGATGGTTGATTAGAGAAGATGTGTTTTCTTCGAGTCTGGCAGCAGAAGACAACTTGTGTGCGCTCATGAGTATTCCAATGCTCTTGAAGGATAGTGGTTACTTGTCTTGCATTGTGGTTGTGAATTTTGTTGTCTTGGATGTGGGAAGGCTTGAAGATTCGAGCTTGATTACAATAAAAATCCAATCACTAAATGACCAACCTGGGAGAAGAGTTGTAAGATTGTATATAAAGGAACATATGGCGGTTAGAAAACTAGCATCGGATGAGGATAAACCGGCGTTAGTTAAGGTGAAATAGTCCTTTTTACCAAAAATAGGTAGATCTTCCGAGATTTGGCATGCTTTCTAAGTTGAGTCCACTTAGGAAAGTGGGTTTCACCCTAGAAAAGGTAGGAAGGCCATAAAAGAAGTCCAGTTAGGTTTAGGAAGAAGTCTCAATAAGTTAGGTCAAGTGGTGACTTAGCACTTTGGGATTGATGACTCGAGTCTAAGAGTGATGACTTAGTCACTATGAGTTAAATGCCCCTGGAATGGGTCCAGGTGAGGTGTCATGATGAGGTGGATGTGTGAGGATTAAATCAACTTAATTAAAATAATTATATTAATAAATAATGTGAGGATGAATAGTAATTCAATTGTAAGTGATTAAATTAATATCAATGTGGGCTAAGGGGTCATGGCTAGGTGAATACATTATGTTGATTAATCGAAGGGGAAAAAGGAGACTGTGGCCCAATTTTGGTGTCAACATTTGTCCCTTTTGTTGTGTAGCTTGTATTGATGAGCGACGCTAACAAAAATAGGAGGTCATTGCCCTAGGTAAGGGTGATAGGTAGGTTACCCCAATTATGAGTGGAAGTGATCCCCCTCAAACCACGAACTAATGAGGTGCTAAATGAAATCGGGGAGTGGTTTGATGAATGGTGAAGTGATGAAAATGAGGGTAGGTGAATCGTTGGTAAGGGTGATATCAGTTCGGGTAATATGTAGTGGAATTTGATTACACACAAATGTATATAATGCACTAAGGTACTAGGTTGAGATTCAAAACTCTACATCATCAAAGGTCGATAAATTTATACAAATAAGGTTGGTGTGGTTCAGGTATCCAATATATAGGATACGGTCTTGAAACATAACTAGGAAAAGTGCAGAACGAAAGAGGTGTGTTCCATAACACCAAATGTTTAATCGGGATAAACAACATGGCATTAGGCAAGGTAAGGTCATTAGACTGAACAACATGAGTAGCATCATCGCAAGGTATAGTGAGTAAATGAATTCGAGTGTCACAATGGGTGAGGTTGGGTTGGGTGATTTTGGCAAGGTCGTAGGTAAGGCCACAGGTAGAGGAAAAAACATGCCCTAACTGATAGGGTGGTGGTTGTAGGCCATAAGGAAATTAGGTTGAGTGGTAAGGCTGAGTACAAACATGGGTAAGGTGAAAAGGGTTTTGTAAAATAAAATGTGGTGATAACTAGTAAAGGACTCAAACAGCTAAATGATACAGTTTTGGTTAACCGTTGTGGTCAATATAAACCGACCGTGAAACACTGGTACATGACCAATACCGGTCATGAAAGGAACGATAACGAGATCGGGTTTAAGCCAAGAACACATATGCTAATAAAACATCACGATCAATGAGATGAAAGTAATATGCCGAATAACTTTACATAAACCTTTGCAAACAAATGAGCAAAGAATATCATAGATTATTATGGAACTCAATGCAATACATTGAGAATGGGCCTTGCTTAAATAAGCAAGGAATAACAATCTAAGAACCAAGGTCGTAGATCAAACCATAAATCAAGGTAATAACTAGTCATCAAAGAACTAGTCAAGACCATAGATTTAGGAGAGAACTAGACATCAAGGATCTAGTCAATACCATAGATCAATGAAAGAACTATACCTAGTAACTAGATAATATCTCCTAATATCTAAATAAGATAAAAGAAATATCCACACACATAAGTGGGTGAGGATAAATACAATATAGGTAAATAAAGTACCTAGGTGAACATTAGCTAAGGTAAATACCAACTCTAACAGTCAAGCTAAACCAACCTCATTCAAGTCAAGGGTAGGGTAAAAAGTAAAAATCTATATGTTATGATACATTTTAACTTTCAAATTATAGAAAACAATGAGAGAGAATATTGTTTAGTGTTTTGTTGTGGAGAAAAGGATGAGGCTCTGTACCAAGCTAAGGTGGAGGTATCTGAGTGGCTGGAGGAGCTAGGTGGAGGGGTCCATGAGATCATTCGGAGTGATTTGATTGGCCTGAGGACCGAGAGCTCGATTTGAGGCATGGCTATGGCAAGAGGAGGCACTGGAGGACCACCAGTTCAGAGACCAGAGGTTCCAATGAGGAGGAGGCAAGCGTGTTGAGGTAGGAATTGATCCTTGGTAGTGGTTTGTGATTAAATTTTGAAGTTAAAATGAAGAAATGGGGGTTAAAATTTGAAAGTTTGAAATTTGGTTAAAATGAATGATTTTGGGTGGGGAAGGGTGGAATGTAGCTTAATTAGGTGGAAAAATGAATTGGGGTGGGGATGAGGTGGGTTTGGGGTAGTAAATAGGTTGTTTTTTCAATTTTTTGGAATTTGGGGGCATGGGGGTTTAGCCTTAGGGCCAAACTAGAGACCGACATCATTCGAGCAGTGGGCCGACATCGATTGGCATGTCGGCATCCATGGGTGAGATAGGTGACTCGGGATCGTCAAAGTGACCAACTTGCCTGACACTATGAAAAGTGACCAAGGCCTAATAGGTGAGGTTTAGAAGGCCTAAATGGGCTAAAAATGAGAGGGTAGAAATGGGAAGTGGGTAATGGGGTTAGCCTAGATAGAATAGAGGTAGGTAAAGGTAGAAGTGGGTGGGTGTAGGGTTAATTAGGTAAGGATAAGTGGGTGGTTAGGGAAAATTTAGGTCAAAGAGTGTAGGAAGAATAGTGATCAAATAGAAGAATGGTACTTGGTGAGGTGAGATAGAAGGTATGAGAGTCAGTGAAATAGGTAGGAAAGGAGGTAGGTAGGTAAGTGTAGATGTGGGATAGGAAGAAAGAAATAATATAGGTAAGTATTTGACATTGGTGAATTACATGGATGCATGCACAACATCAGTTGACAATGCAGGACAGGGTCCCACCATTATTGGGGAGATGCAACCCAAAATCACGAAGGATGAGTGGAATCACATGATGAGAGGTTGGATTGGTTGGGATTAGGTGGTATAGGTAGATCCAAAGATCAGTCTTATGGCCGCTCTCATTGATAGATGGGATGCAGTGACCAACACATTCCAGCTACCCACCGGTGAGATGATGATCACGGTAGAGGATGTATACCAGATTCTACGGTTATCGATTATTTGGGATCCCATTTATTCAGTGTCAACAAATGAGGATTTTGAGGTGATGATTATAGTATTTGGAGAGATGGTGAGTGACTATGATGGAGCACAATGCCGTCTCATATATGGAGCGATGTATGTTGCACACCTATAGGAGACTCGATTGGTAGTGTTGATGATGGTAGTGGTGGGTTGCTATGCACTTCTAGATTTAGAGGGTGGATGATTTCCTTGGGATTTTTATGGGAGTCTTAGAGATAAGATATAGGATCGGGTCTATTTTGTGTGGGAACTGCATATCTAGTGAAATTATATAGGGAGTTGTGGGCCTACCAGAGGATGCGGCAATACAACATATGTTATACATACCTACTACATTGTTGGGCATACAAGCACATAGTGATTGTGTACCCATAGGGATTTCCAGTAAGCATATTGGCCTGTGGTGGGTGAGGACTAGATACAGGAGATGGGTGGCAGTAGGTGGACATCCACAAGTGGAGGAGGTAGTGCACGACATGGATTACTACAGACATCAGCTGAAGGGTTTGTATGCCATGGACATAGTTTGGAGACCCTATGTTGGTTTTCCCGCATATAGAGGGATGGCTCGGGAGTTACAAGGGCTACAACTATTGAGGTGGATATAGGTAGGTGTACCAGTGATCACGAGATGATTCTGGTGGATAGAGTATGATAATAGTTCGGGCTACATCAAGATGTGTACCTCCACCATTCCCTCAAAAGATCGCATGACATGAGGAGAAGGCGGTGGATAGGAGGATAGATGACGTCGATGTTATAAATGGTTACATATGCTTGTGGGAATCCAAGTTATATGTATTACCACTACATCTAGGTCATCTAGACTTAAGAAACTATTATAGTGTTGAGGGATGCATTGCAGGATAAGTGATTGCTTTAGGGGTTGAGTTGATAGTGGCGCATGCACAAGTAGCCATCCTGAAAGGACATTTTACATCATTACATAATTAGCTAGCAATATCCTAGGCACAAGAAAGTGATGAGGGTTAGGTGGTAGATTTATAGGCACAGATTGCGACCCTATAGGGTCAGTTATCTCAGACGCTAGCTCAAGCCCCTTCACAGGATGGAACATAGATAAAGCAGACCGTGGCGCAAATTATAGGTTTACAAGGCTAGTTAACAACATTCCAAACATAGATCACGACACTACAGATCGATAGATGCTAACCACCGGGACAGAGTCTCATTATTCAGGACCGATGTAGCAAAGACATGGTCCTTTGATATGCGAGATGATGACATGGGCCACTTATATTGGGGCAAGGGTCTATAGGTTGGATTTAGGCGATGGTGCCATCTTAGATAGTATTAATGGCTAGATTCAGGATGCCCTGAATGAATCTCGGTATTATCGAATGAATCTCGGTATTATCAAGATTATTTGAACGCAACCGGTATTGATATTATGTCATACCTGAGCATAAGGCCCGGTAGGAAGCTAGTGAGAGGACTCGTAGCACTAACACTACAAGTAGTCATCGATCTCAAAGGCATGGCGAGAGGGAGGTGACGATTTCACAAAAGGCCGAGATAATTAGAGGATGGGGATATTTTGAGGGTGGAGGATAGAACCGGATGAGGGGTAGCAAGTGATAACGGAGATGAGGTCCCTATATGGGGGTGATGCAGGATGATATGTGATACTACATTTTATTTTTGATATATATATTGGCCTGTGTGTCCAAAGATGTGAGATTGTACATGAGATTTTTTGAGATACTTGTATTATTTATATCTGTGGATATATGTATTGATACATGACACTCATTTTTATATAATTGATGATGAGTTGGACTAATGATGTACATTGTTTTATTTCCAAGGTTATTATTATGGAAACTAGGTGAGTTAGGTATGGTTGAGTCAGGTCATTTAGGCATGATGGAGTCTAGGTTGTTTAGGCATGATGGATTCGGGTTTCTAGGCAAGATGGAGTCGGGTTGTCTAGGCATGGTGGAGTTAGGTTATCTAGGCATGGTGGAGTTAGAATTGGGTAAGTGTTGTTGTGATGGTATTTAGGTTGTGTTAGGTGTGGTGGGGTCATAGGTGTAGGCATGGTTGAGTCAAAAATTTCCAAAATCACTATTTTGATGGGAATTATGTGTTGTTGATTATGGTGTGGTTTTTAATTTCCAAGTAATTGATGTTATGGAAATATAGATGACTTTGGTATGATGTGATGGATGTTTTTATCATGATAAGTATGATGAAATTATGTATGTTTAGTTTGGTTATACATTAATTTCCTAGTTAATGTGTAGATAGAAACTAACTAGGCTATGATGTATGTGAGAAAAAAGGGGGAAATGTTTAGGAAAAGAGTGGTTGAGCTAACCTCCAAGGGCCCCATGCCCGCAGAGTGTTGCCTACATAGCCCTAGGGAAAAGGACCTCATGCCAATTTATTTATCCCATAGGAGGGAAGAATGTGATGAGATAGTTGAGTAGGTTGGTGATATTAAATATGGGAAGTGGGAAACTTAAGTTAGGCATGGTTGAGTCTAGGTCATTTAGGCATGATCAAGTCTAGGTTATTTTAGGCATGATTTAGGTCATTTAGGCATTTTGAGTCTAGGTCATTTAGGCATGATTGGGTATGAAAAATTGGTTGATGAAAATAGATGAGGAATGTTGAGGTAGGTGAAAGGAGAAGAAATCCCAAAAACTAAATGTTGAATATCTAGTCCCATGTAGGAAAATCAATAAGTTAGAAAAGAGGTGTGATAAAATGGGTGAGTTGTTTTAGAGTGGCAAGGAACCATAATGAGCATATATTAAGGATGGGTTTATAAACTTAAACGCCTAAAGGCATTGCATGATTAAACTTCCTAAGGGTGAACAAAGTTACATGATCACAAAATGTTGCATTTTGGCATGTCCCTTGAGTAGGTAGAAGAAGATAAAGGAAGGGAGGTGAGGTGTAGTAGTTTTTTTAGCGTAACCTTGTTGTGAGATAGCATGCCTCTTCTACAAGATACCCAAAACCAAAATAGGCAAGTCCATGATGAAAACATTGTAGTTTTCTTGATTTTTTTGTTGTGCATAGACTGATCGATGTGGGAAGTCTATATGTGATGAATAGAATATCTCCTTAAGGTCTTCATGAAGTTGATCGATGTGAGAAGCTTCAAAATATTTTATTTTTATTTTTAGAAATAGCCTTCTTTTTGGATAGACTATGTATAATAGGGGAAAAATTTATAGTTTTCCTTCGAGGGAGTAGTCTATTTATAGCAGCATGAAAGAGAGATGGATGTCCTCTTGAGGGAATCATCTATTTGTAGGAATTTTGACTCAAGGAGTTGAATTTTAATATCCCATGATATTTTTCTTTTTATTTAGACTTTTAAGTCATGGACAAGACTATAAGTAAGTCGAGGCCTCTTTTATAAAGTCAAGACCATAGCACGTAAAGGTTAACTATGAGAAAGAGGTTTTAAGTGACGAACGACCATGGGATTCCATCTTGAAAAAAATTAAAAGTATCCATGAGAACTATGCCATGAGTAGAGTTGTGATACTCATATTGAAGATAAGGCTGAAAAATGATGGATAATCACACAATTATTTGTTTAGTCATTGGTCCCTAAAATGGGTAAATGGAAGGAGAAGGTTGTTGAGGGTGAGTGTTTAATAGACATAAGGTGATATATTACTTGAGTCAATAATAGAATGGTCAAGTATGGAAGGAATTGAGGGTTTCAAGTTTGGGTTTACCTTCAAGAGAAGATAAATGATAAGCACCTGATTCATAGGTATGGGTAACGATATAGGGTCCAAGCCAATTAGGAGCAAACTTTCCCGGTTTACTTTTTCAGTTTTTATTACATGTTGATTTTCTTTTAGACAAGGTCACCGACCTTGAAGGTTCATTCATGGACATTTTTTATAGGCACGTTTGATACTTTATTGGTAGATTTGAAGGTGATCAAGAGTATTTAAACAACATTCATCTAATAATTCAAGTTGGGCCAAACGGTCTTGGAAAAATTCATCATCGTTGAGCATATTTTGAGTGAGATATGTAGAGAGAGAATTTGGAATTCAAGAGGTAACACGGCTTTGGTGCCATAAACCAAAGAGAAAGGTGTAGTAGCAGTAGTGAGGTATGAATGTTGGTGCGATAAGCCCATAAGGCGAAAGGAATGTGCGTGTGTCAATCCTTACCAGTATCGTTAACTACTTTCATAAGAATTTTGTTAAGAGTTTTGTTAGTTGATTCAACTTGTCCATTGGTTTGAGGGTAATAAGGTGAAGAAAAACTAAGTTGAATACCAAAGTTATCACAAAGTTTTCATAGGGTTTTGTTTTTGAATTTTTTCCATTGTTAGTGATGAGGTGGTGAGGAAAACTAAAGTGACAAATAATGTGATGGTTGATGAATGCACATATTTTCTCGGCTTTGGTAGAAATGAGAGGTATGGCTTCCACCCATTTAGTATAGTATTTGGTCATGGTGATGATCCATTGATGATGTTGAGAGGATTGAGGGTTAATCTTTCGACGAGATCCAAACCCCATTGAGAGAAAGGCCAAAGGTCCCTAGTGACCTGTAAGGCATGACTAAGGGTATGATGAAGGTTAGCATATTGCTAACATTTCACACAACATTTGACATAGTCACAACATTCTTGATTGAGGTTGGCCAACAGTAGCCAAGGTGAAGGATACACTTAGTGATAATGAGACCACTAAAATGACCACCGTAAATCCCATCGTGAACCTCCTTAATGGTGTATGGGATTTCAGAACTGGTAAGGCATCGTAGGAAGATACCATCAAAATGTGTTTGTAGAGAAGACCACCCATGACAGTATAGTGAAATAAACCTTTGAGGAAGGCTCTTTTTCATTGCATGTAAGATCTGTAGGTAGAACTAAAAGGAAAGGTAATCAACAAACTCCTTATACCAAACATCATGGGGGTTTGTTTCAATTTTTTTCCACAAAGTTAACGTCTCATACTAGATAAGGGGTGATTGTAACTTTTTATTGTGACAAATATTTTCAAATCTAAAGGGGAATCAAGTATTTGAGATGTAAGGCAATCCATGGTATCCAGTGAATTTATTAGTGGATCGTGGAATAGTTTGGATGTCATAGTTATCAAAGGTGGTCAAAAGCATGTCGATGTGATGTTTATACTTTTGAATTATTTCGTTATGACACTAGTATAAACCATTGACTTGGTTGATGACTAGTTGAGAATCACCAAGGATATTAATGGTCTTAACATCTAGGGAAATGGCAGTTTGGAGACCTAACATGAGTGATTTGTATTCGAAACATTATTGGTATAGTTGAAATCAAGTTTGAAAGATAAAGGCATAGGCTCACCGTCAAGAGGAATAAGAATTGACCCTCGCACCACCCCCACATTGACATTTAGAACCATTAAAGAACAGGTTCATCTAATAAACCGTAGGGTCAACATGTAAGTCATCCATGGAAAGGGTAGTGATAGATTCATCAGGGAAATCAAAGTTAGAAGATTGATTTTGGAAAGAGGTGCGTCTGCAAGTTGGTCGGTAATGGTTTGTCCTTTAACAGACTTTTAGTGGATGAATTCGAGATCCAGGTCTATAAGAAGCATGAGCCAACGTGCAACACGTTGGTGTTGGTAAGGTTTAGCATACATGTAATGTAAGGGGTCAATATTGGTGACAACAAAGGTTTTGTGGTTGAGTAGATAATGGAAAATTTTGGTGGCGACGAAAACTAGGGCTAAGCATAGTTTTTCGGCATGGGTATATCTAGTTTCGTAATCTAAAAGAGTATGGATTATGTAATAAACCACTTGCTCCTATGTTCCTCATCAGATGAGTGAGCATGGCACCCAAGGAATGGTTAGTGGCAGAAATGTAAAGGTAGAATGGTTTGGTATCTTGAGGTGGAATGAGTACATGTGGTTAGAGGAGGTATTGTTTTAAGGCATCGAAGGATTTGTGGCATTCATCATCCCATTTGAAGGAGACATCCTTTTTTAGAAGATGATGAAATGGATGGAAATGATTGGAAAGATAAGAAATGAAGCGGCAAAAATAGATTGTAACTTTCCTTGCAAATACAAAGTTGGCAAAGGTTAGTGGGTGGTGTCATCTTGAGAATCACCTTGATTTTAGTAGGATCAACCTAAATGACATGCAAAGAAATGATGAAACTAAGGATCTTTCTAGAGAGAACAAGAGAACAAACACTTCTTTAGTTGAAGGTGAATACAATAGTTGATGAGATAGGAAAAGACAACTTTAAGGATAGCAAGGTGTTATGTCCAATGTTTGGATTTGGCAAGAAAATCATCGACATAATCTTCTAATATGATATACATGATGTCATGAAATATATAAGTCATAACATGCTAGTATGTGGCACTAAAATTTTAAGGCCAAAGGGCATGACACAATAGAAAAAAGTCCCCAAGGGGTGATGAAGATGGTTTTTTTTTGATCTTATAGGGCGAGTAATATTTGGTTGTAACCCGAGAAACCATCCATGAGTGATAACATCTCATGCCCAGTGGTGAGATCAACTAGATGGTCAATACTAGGTAGAGGAAAGTCATCCTTGGGAAAGGCTAGGTTGAGGTCATGGAAATCCATACATATGCGAAGTCCCCCTGTTACTTTGGTGACAAGAATAATGTTAGAGATCCATTGGGGATAATTAATGGATATAATGAAGGAAACAGAGAGGAGGCGATGGAGTTCCTCTTTCACAAGAAGGGTAATGTGAGGATGTATTATTCACATCTTTTGTTTCACGGGTTTTACATCGGGAATGGTTATGATATTGTGGACCATGATATTTGGGTCAATACCGGGCATATCGGCATAAGACCAACCAAAATAATTGTTATGCTCTCGGAGGAAGGTGGTGAAAGCTTCATGTTCAAAGAAGTATCTAAATATTGGCCTATATTTAGAATGTGAGGGTCATCCTAAGTATGAATTTTGATTTCAATGGTCGATTCATTCAACATGGTTTGCGTCTCATAAGGCAACGATTTGGTGAATATAAGACTCTTCCGCACCAAGGTAGATGAGAATAGACTCATCATCCTAACATTGAATGACGTTGATAGAAGGTGTGTCATCATCGATCATATCAGGATGCAAGAATGGAAGGGAAGAGGGAGCCTCGCCATTACGACCGATAGGTTCAGAGGTCCCGGGAAAATGGTTTTTACAAAAAAAAAAGAAGGAATGGATTCGGATCTATAGACTCCATAGGTGAAGGTGGTGAGGTAATTGAATGGGGTGGAGAAGGTTTCCATCCTCAATGAGTTTGAATCTATCCTTCTTGGAAGGTGGTTTAGGAAATCCAATACCATTACGTGGTCTTGGTGATTATGGGTGGTACGATAAATGATGGCATGAGTGCCTTGCTCGTAGAGGCCAAAGTAAAAACCCTTCCAGAACAAGTGGTGAAGGTGTGGGAAAAACAATAGTTGGTGAGCGATTGGAGGTCAAAGGAAAATGGTTGGGTTTGGAAAGGTGGCTCAGGAGAGTAGGTAGAAATATCAAGTCCCCCATATGTGAGGTTGGTGCGAAGGTGGGAAGGACCATAGGGGAGAACTTCACCTACTCGGTGATCATAGCGGGGATGTTGGTGAAGGTCATCATACTCTTGTGGAGTAAGGAATGTGTCGATGTTATAAAGGCGGTACTCCCCCAGATTGAGTCATTAAAAAACACCTACTAAGGGATAGGTAGTTGGTATGTTGGTAGCTGGAATATATTAATCACTAGACAGTTGTAGACCTTAATGACCCTAAACCTCTGAGTCTCATTCACACACCCTCATTAAGGTCCTACAATCAATAGATTGTAGGACCTTAATGAGGGTGTGTTCGATGAGACTCGAGGTTTTAACAAGGTTGTACAAATACATTTTCAAAGGTGATTAGTGAAGTTATTTGATCATGGTACGGTGTGCGACTCCATCAAAAATGGGATATGCGAGTCCATGGACGGTGAATGGAATGTTGGGTAAAGGTGTAGTGGATGAGTTTGTTGTCTTCTCATTACCTTTTTCCTTTTGAGTTGAGTGGAAACTTGAACCATATTAATCTAAGGTGAAGAAGAAGGTGTATCGTTAAAGGTGTAGTGGTAGGATGGGAAAAATAACTGGTGAAGGAAAAGAGTCTTGTGCAATGGAATATGATGCACCGGCACTTGGGAGGAGTTTGGGCTATTTCTCAAATGCAAGCCATGTTGATCTCAAATGTTGGAGGAGGGTAAAAGGGATGTAGAGGAGGAGATGGAGGCCATTGAATAGTTATGGGGTGAGGTTGTGTGGTGATAGGTAAAGTTGGAATAGGTTCCTCTTCTAAAGAGCATCATCATCATAGTTCTCTTCAAGAGGAAATAGTTGGAGAAGAATAGTATTAAGAGCCTTAAAAAAATTTTTACATCATGCCCCGACACACGATGGTAAGCATAAATTTTAGTATCATCAAACCCTCTAGTTTAGGTTTGAGTGGGTCGTAAGGTCTAAGTGATGGTAATGTGATGACATAATTTTCAAGAGGTTAGCGAGAATGTTTGCGTAAGACCTTACCAATGTATCACAATATGAAGTGAGTGTAGATCCGGATGGAATTTTTGTTGATTTCAGTGGGATAGGTGTCACTAGAGGTGGAATTGGAGGTTGAGTAAATTTGACCACTTGTTTAATAGATAGTATGGTTATGGGTTTGGGTTTCACCTTTTTAGGTAAAGGTGTAATTGTTGAATTGGTTATTAGAGACAATGTAGGTTTCACTACCTCTTTAGAAGGTACTAAGGCTTTGGATTTGGGTTTCACCTTCTTGGGAAAAGGTATAGGAGTGTGTGATGTAGAAGGAATGGCGAGATGGTGGATAGGGCGGGTTAACCAAGGCGATAATCAAGGTGTGGTGAAAACGATGGTAGGAGACAATGTGGAAAGGATTGGTTGAAGAGAAGGGAATGGTATGGGTAATGATGAGGATATAGGAAGTGGTGTAGGTATGGGAGGTAGAAAGGATGTAGGTAATAGTGGAGGCGTAGGTCATGTAGGTAATTTGGGTGGAGCATAAGATCATGACAAGGAGGTAGGTTGCGGTGTTTTTGGTTTACTTTGGGTAGGAGGTTGCTTGACCAAGGTTGATGGGTGTGGACCTAGGATAGATGGTAAGTGATGAAGGTGAGAGAGAAGGCTAGTGGTTGAAGTCTATGTATGTGGCCTAAGAGGTTGGGTCTTCCACTTA
Organism: Taxus wallichiana var. yunnanensis; assembly: GCA_018340775.1. NCBI lineage: Eukaryota > Viridiplantae > Streptophyta > Pinopsida > Cupressales > Taxaceae > Taxus > Taxus wallichiana. Next base: position 547,921,011 of record CM031239.1, read on the forward strand.
GGTGGAAGAATAGTCTTTGTGATGGCTTGTGATGATTTGATTGAATCTAGTTTGACATGAGGATGGATTAGGCTTGTTGTCGGCATGACTCCTAATGTGGTAATGAGTTTGGACATGGGAAGAGGTATGTGTGTAAGTAGGGTTTTAGGAATAGGAAAATTTTAGTTGATGGTAATGATGTAAGTGTGGGTGAGGGTGATGAAGAAGAAGAAACTACTATGGGCATGGTGCATTTGGTTATCTTAAACACCTTTGGATAGATCATGCAAGTGTCTTTTGACAACATATGCATTTGAGTTGAGATAAGGAGTGAAAGTGTCCCAAGAGCATGGAATTGTCAACATAATCCAAGTGGGTCATTCAAACGTGAGAATGATGCATAAGTGGAGGAAGATGTTGTTTATTTAGTAGTAATCCTTGTAAAGAATGTCTGTGAAATAGGGAAATAGTTGGCTTTAGACTCTGTGGGTAGAAGAGACAATAGCAAATCGACAGGGTCTTTAAAAGCCAGTGGGGAATTATCACCAATAGGAAGAGATGCCACTAGCGGGTCCTTTGTGGGAAGAGGAGGAGGTAAGGTTAGTTATACAAGCTCTTCCTTTGGTGAAGAAGAGAGTACATTGGGCTCTTCCATAGGTAGAAGAATGGGTAATGTGGGTTGCTCAATAGTGATGAGACGAGAGGTATAGATGCCCTCCAAGATAAGGTAGACTCCTCCATGGGTAAAGAAGAAGATAAGGTATACTACTCCGAGTGTAAAGAAATAGGTAAGGTAGACTCCTCTGTGGGTAGAGAAGTGAATAAAAACATGTACCTCCATGGGTGGAGGAGCTTGTGCAAAAATTTCTTCAATAGATGGGATGGGAGGAAATTGAGCTAAAGTACAGGTATAATAAAAACGATGTAGACTTTGAACGTTGTTTTCATTAGTATAGGTTTCGTCTTCTTGATTGGATTATGGGGTATGATTTGGGAATGGCTTCTTGAAGATATGGAGGTTTTGGTTAATGGTGCATTGGGATTATCTAAGACGAGATCACCATTATCCAACATCTCCTAGATGATGTTTTTAAATGTTATGTAATTACTGTCACTATGACCTCGGACATGGTGATAATTACGATGAGTCATTCTCCTTAAACCATGCAAGAACAAGATGGGAGGGGTTAAAACCAAAGGTGTGCGGATTACGAGTGAAAGAATAATTGCTCCGGTGTTTAGAAGTTTTTCCAAAACATAAGAATAAGGTTCTCCAATGGGAGTATATTTTCGTTGTTCCCGCTTAAACTAGAAATTTTGAATGGGTGAAAGGTTAGAAGAAGGTTTTGATTGGTTGGATGGATGAGAAGGGCCAGCCTTTAAAACCACTGCGTTGGCGGATCCTTTTTCTTTAGAATAATTATTTTGTGGTTTGGAAGAGGAAGAAGAATCATGTGGTTTGAAGGGAGCGCTTTTGTTATGCAATTACAACTTCTTCTCCTCAATAGCATGGATTTCAAGTTTCTTGGCCAACATAAATACCTCGTTGAATTTGAGGAAGGTTTGGACTTGGAGATTTGGCGAGATGTGTCTAGCACAAGCTCTAGTGAACAACTCTATTAACTTGATTTGAGGAAATTGTAACATGAGTTGATTAATCAAAGTCATGCCAACGAGTGAAAAATTATGCGATAGACTCGTCCTCATACTGGCATGTTGCATACAAGTTGGTCATTGTGACCTTCTTGACAATGTTGATAGAAAAGTGGTCTAGAAAATACTGAGCTACCTGATTAAATGAAAATATGGAGTGCCGGGTAGAGCACTATACCAATCTAAAGTGGGTCTCGTCAAGGACATTGGGAATGTTCACAGGAGAAAAGTGTCATCATGAGCGATGAGATAACACACATGTTTAAAAGACTAAAAATGTTGTTGTGGGTCTTCTTTGTTATTGAATCGATTGAATTTTGGAATTCCCCAATGCTTAGGGTATGGACGTATCAAAATGGAAAGTGAATGGGCTCATTGTAAACCTCGTCATATGTCGAGAGAGTTATGCAAGTTCTGAGAAAAATTTTTATAATGTCTACATCTTTTCCATCATCATTTTAATGAGGTCACTTATAGGTTGTGATGATGGAGCACCCCTATGGTATAAGGGGGAAGGTAAGATGGGTATGACATGGATGGCACTCCAGTATGTGGCGATGCCAAGTATGAAGGTTGTGATGAGGGAATATAAGACGGGATGAATGTCACGGGAAAATACCCAGAGATAAGTGGTAGATGAAATAGGTGGTTTTGATGATAGGTGTAACTAGGCAAGGTGGACGTAAAGACTCTTGTGGCGATCGGTGGAAGAGACCGCAGGATGGAGAGGACAAGGTTTTGGAAGGGAGTTTGGGATTTCGACACTAGAGGTGGCTGGGATGCAAAAGGTACTTGGGAAGTGGATTATGGTATGGGCAGACGTCGTAGGGGTGATGGACGTGAGGGCACGATAGTTTTCGTAGGTGTGATAGATACCAATAATGTGGGGTCAAGTTGAGAAACCACATGTGATGAGGTAGGAGCGGGTAATGATGTACTAGTAGTGGCTGATGTGGAAGTGGGGGAAATGTTGGGAGGAATAGATATAGGCATGCCATATATAAGTTGTCTAGATGAGTCACGGGTGGATGAGTGAGCTAGGTAATGTTGTAAGGTGATGGGGTTTTGATCAAGGAGTCTTGTGAACTCCTTATCACCAGTACTGATGGTAATAGGTTGGTTGGGGTCCATAGGTGATAAAATGGAAGGTGGCGATGGGCTACGTAGAAGGGTTGGCTAACATGAAACACAAGAGCGTTGGCTTTTCCATGAGTGATACATGTGATTGATAATATAATGGTAATTTGATCTCTATTGATGATCCAAAAATATAGAACAATAGAGAAAAATGGATGTGAAAGGTGAAATTAGTTGTTGATTTTAAAAACCAAAACATAGATCGACGCGTCGATTAGGTAACCAAGTCGGTATAGGACCGATGAATTGATGTGACTATGGAAAATTAAAAGATTTGAAAACTTCGGAAATAAATGGTGAATATCATGTGAAACTTGGGTTTTTAAGGTGATATCAAATATAGGAATGTTTTGGGGGATAGAGGAAGTTGTTATGGATGTGTGAAAGGTCAAGACTGCGTAATTAAGAGTACTGTACACTTTTCATGTATCGTTGTTGGGTTAAAAAACAAAACATGAGGCCCCAGACGTCGAGTTAGGGCGGGAGTGCCCGATGGGGGTTCGGGGCGCAGGATGGTAGGCGTAAATTTGTTTTGGCCTCAAAAATGCAATGATATCAAGAAACGTGTCTTCTCATATGGGGAAAAGGTTTATGGGAAGATTTGAAAACTTTGAAATAACTATGGTCTATTGATATATCATATGATAGATGTACAAGCAAATGTATTGCAGATGTGTTTTCAATTTGGGGTGAATTTGTAGAGTTTGTTGAGCATAGGAATGGAGTGGGTGATTGAGGAAGTCACAAGCAAGTGATTCTTGGTGGAAGTGCCCAAATTTGAAACATTAAATATTGTCTCCTTGTGTTGTGTTATTTTATTCGCAATTTTATTTGATCTATAAAATTTCTACATATTAGTTTCTACATTGCGAACGTGAGGGATTATTCCACATATTTTATCTCTTATTTCCTATGAAGTCACAACAAGTGATGGAAGTAATTTGAACATTGTTTTACTTAAGTGACTAAAAGATGGCAAAGAAATTGACAATGGTCGATAAACCATGAATGAAAACACGATGGCTAGAGATGTGATGAATGAGCCGATGGTCAGTTGATTGTAGTGAATGAATTAACATTAAAATCTAGAGATTAATATATATGAATGAGATGAATTTGCACTCTATAGGTGATAAGCGAACATAAAAGATGATAAGGTGACAGAACAAGTCACGAAAATAACAAAAAATGTAGATTGGATGTTATTTTGGCATAAATGACCAAAAAGCACAAACTTGGTGGACACGTGATCAACCGAGCGGTGATATGATGATGTAACCGATGGTGGTCACTGGACCGATACCAGTTACTGTGAAATATATGAAAATATGGAAAAGGTGAATTTTGGTGATTTAGATAAAATAAAAGGACCAACCCAAAGACTAAGTTTGGCAATGATAGACCCTAGCACACTCGAAGCTTAGAATACACCAACTATGATTGTGGAGTATGTAGGGAGAGAAAAATGGAGAAAACAAACTCACACCTCAAAACACAAATCAAGAAAAAAGCTAACAAATACGAAATCCTATGTTGTATATTTTATGTTGTGGCTTATGCCATTTATGACTAACTTTAAGTAGAATAGAATTTTTGGTCAATGAAGGTGCCCTATAGAAACTGACAACTATAACTAGTTTTAGGTAAATTTTGGCTTGGGGTCTCTAATATATACTTTCATTACGTGAGGCCCTACTCTGATATGATGATTGGCCTGAACACCAGCTGGCTCCACTATTAATCGATTATTAGTCATTAATGGTAAATACCAGGAGGGAAGATGTTTAAGCAATGAGTTGTTTGTTTCAGTGATTTGGTTTGGGAGTGTGTGCACAAAGTGAACTATGATTCAATTTGTCAACCATCAGCTGGTCATGACTTCCAACATATAGGTTGCCCACAATTTAAATGAGCTAAAATGTAGCAGGCAGAAATGAGATGCAAAGATTTTAAACCCAAATCCATAATGAAATTTGATGAGAGAAATGATGAATAGGCAAGAGTATGTCTTTCACTAATGCAATACAAAATAGAAATAAGTATTCCTTTTAATCCAAAACATGAATTTCACTGAGACAATTAGAAGAAGAAGAATGTTACCCAAGGAGAAAATTTAGTGTGAACACTCTCAAAATGAAATAAACACACTATTATTCCCTAATAATGAATCAATGCAAAAGAAACCCAAAGAAGGGTCCCACTGGGCATGCCAAAATGGTTCACCAATATTTTTCTCTTTGTAGGATGAAATAGAAAAGGTAACAGTAAGGAGGAATATATGGGTGATGAAGGTGGAAGGTAGAATGCATGCATTGTTAACGTTATCCAAGTTGATTGTAGAGAGCTCCTTTTTTCTAAGGACTACCTATAAATGTAAATAAATACCAAAAATAGTATTAAATAACATATGACAATGCCTAGCAATGCGGATCCAAGAAGCGTGGTGCTTCCTAGAGAGGTTGTCAATCCATTGTTTAATAACAATTTAATGTAAATGAGAAATTGAAATAAATAGGTCATATTGTAATGTAATTATTTAGGTTTCTCATACACACAATACACTAGATTCAATGCTAAATATGAAATGCAACACTAAATCTAATTAGAACCAAGGTTTTGTTTAAGTCAGCGGAGGGTTTGTCATAGGTCTAGTAAGGATCTAGGGCTGATTGGTTGAGGTCTGGGTTAGTTTTGGGTGAGGGGAAATCTTGTTGGTTTGAGAATGTAAAATAACACAGAGACCGATATTGGTTGGGTGACCGATGTTAGTATGGAGACAAAACTAACGACATTCAAGGAACCGCGTAGTAGGGGAAATAAGTAATAAACTATTAAAAATGGGTTTTGGGGCTCTCTGTGATTGCACAGAGAATGAGGGTAGTGTGGTTTGGGTTGTAATATGGCTGAGAAGACTCAGGGATGTTGATAAAGAGGTTAAGAAGGGTGAAAAGTCTTGGGGTGGTTAAATAGTGGGTTGGTGGGAAGAAGGTGGTATATAGGTAACATAAGAAATGAAATACTGAGAGAAGCAAGAGATCTACAATGGAATAAGTACATATGATAAAATCACAATACTTACTTGGTGTTTTTAGATCATGTGAGTGGAGATGGTTGATGGTTGATCGGAGAATAGGTGTTTGCATCCAATGTCATGGAAGTACAACCTGTGTGCTCCTGTGAGTATTCTAATGCTCTAGAAGGAGAACTCGGGCTGCTCATCTTGCATTGTGGTTGTGAATGTTTATCGTCTTAGATGTGGAATCCTTGAAGATTTGAGCTTGATTGCAATAAAACTCCAATAAATGAATGACCAACCCGAGTGAAGAGTTGTAAAATTTTATATAAAGGAACCTGATGGTTGTTAGGTAACCGACGCCAGAGGATAAACCAGTGTCAGTTAGGGTGAAATAGTCCTTTTACCAAAAATAGGAAGATCTTCCCAGATTTGGCGTGCTTTCCAAGTTGAGTCTGCTTAGGAAAGTGGAGTTCACGCTAGAAAAGGTAGGAAGGCCATAGAAGAATTCCAGTTAGGTTTGGGAAGAAGTCTCAGTTAGTTAGGTCAAGTGGTGACTCAACACTAGGAGTGATGACTCAGTGCTAAGAGTGATGACTTGGTCACTATGAGTTAAATGCCCCTAGAATGGGTCCAGGTGAGGTGTCATGATGAGGTGGATGTGTGAGGATTAAATTAACTTAATTAAAATAATTAAATTAATTAATAACGTGAGGATGAATATTAATTCAATTGTAAGTGATTAAATTAATATCAATGTGGGGTAAGGGGTCGTGGCTAGGTGAATACGTTATGTTGATTAATAAAAGGGAACAAGGGGAATGCGACCCAATTTTGGTTTCTAGACTTAAAATAAGTTTTTTGAAACCCAAATTGTAAGCACTTTAGTTGTTTTGGGCAATTTTTGTAAACTCGCAACTTGAGCTAGAAATTCCTCCCGAGGCTCCCATTGGATTTGTTAATACTTGTGAACCTTTTCACATATTTACAAGTTTTTGTAGAGTATGCTTTAATCAAATTGATTTTTATGAATGGATTTTGAAATTTATAATTTTTTCTCTCTCCTCCCTCTTCTCTCTCTAGAAATAACTATGAAATATTGGTTTGTCTTGACAACGTAAATGGATAAGAATTGTAGATGGGTTGAAATACATTGAAAATGGATTAGAAATTTAAAGTACTTATGATATTGTGAATAGAAAAAAATGAGGGGTCTTCTAGTTTTCTCTCTCTCTTCCTACTCTCTCTCTTGAAAAAAAAAGTGTAAATGAATGTGGAAGTGTGAATGTGTGTTGAAATTCTCTCTCCTTCTCTCTCTTCCTATCTCTTCCTCTCTCTCTACTTTATTTTGAACTACTAGAAATGATGAACATGTTGTTTGTGTTTGAGTGTAAGGGTTTTCCATACAAGTCCTAGGAATGACACAACGTTGGTTACATGTACTCCGCACAAGAAGGATTAAGATTGTGATATGTTGTAATTAGTGAGATGACGTTGAAATATTGTACATTGAAATAGATTGGAAATGTAAATGAAAGTGGATTAAAGAGAATGCATTATTTAAATGTTATGTCAAAAACCATTGTTTCTCTTGGACTTTTATGTTTCATGTATTATACATCGAAAACTATGTAGTTTGAATCGACTTGTTTTAAACTAACTTTTCTACGTCAATAGGAGTGACATGAAGCAATATATGATCATCTATGTTGATAAAATGTTAATTTGATTAACAAAGCATATAGTTGACAATATAAATTTGAAATATAGGGGGTGTACCATTTACTTTGTGGGTTTCATGACTATATGGATTTAAATGTGGTGTTTAAGGTTTAGATATTTGAAACCATCATTTATTAGGTAATTATTGTGGTTCATTCATAAACTCATAATGTTTGGTAGAAAACTTATCTTATCTTCACCATCGAAATGAAGTGAGTATATAACCTTGGTCATACCCTCCCTCTCAAGAAATCCTCATCCAATTTTGTAACACCATAATGTCCTAAGAAATTATTTAATCCTCCCAATTTGTCTTCTTGTCCTACCCCTAAGAAAATTCTTATAAAATACCTTTCCCTTAAATATTTTGTGAGGTGGTGACTATGTTATGTGAACCTTGTCATATTTGGGTGAGTGAGACCTACATTTCTAGGTGTGGTAGGTCTGATCATATCATGTATAAGTTTAAACCTCATGTGCATAATTTCCCTTGGTACCCTAGTGAGTGGCCAAAACCTTGCAAAGGTAGTTGGTGGTATTCCTATGATTGATCTCATGGTGAGATTTAAATGACATGAGTGGAGTCTACATGTCAAAGTACCTACGCATTAAACTCTTGTATTTGAACCCCTTTTGTCCCTCTTAGATAAAATTATTCCCTTGGTGTGTAGTAGCGGATTACCTCGTGTTGCTTAAAGGTTTTGTGAGTTAAAGATATTGGAACTCTCTTATATTGTATTGTAGTAGGATGTAGTTTCCCCTTGAATGCTTTTGAATTTGATAGATGTGGGACCTCTCTTAAGGTTATTGGTGAAAGAAACTTTGATGCATAATTACCCAATGATTGAAATAGTTCCTTGGAAGGCATTTGAAATGCATAAAATTGTATTAGATGTCTCACTTGTAATATGCATTTAATACTTGAGTGTCTAAGAGCAATGAAATGATTTTCTTGTGCAAGGTCACACTCCTTGTAGTCATGAATCCCTAAGTGTAAATTATGTGTTATTTGAATTACAATTGTTCTAAACAATGCCAATAGTGAGACCAAAGTACGACGTAAGTGTAAAGAGTATAAGAGTAAATGAGATTTTGTTTAGAATAACATCATACCTGAAGTCCTTATAAATTAATTAGGCATTCTCATGTTGTTAAAAATGAATACAAATTTCTCTTGGTGAGATCAAAATTTCAAGAAAACATAAACTCTTAAGTGTGTGTGTGTGTGTGTGTGTGTGTGTGTGTGTGTGTGTGTGTGTGTGTGTGTGTGTGTGTGTGTGTGTGTGTGTGTGTGTGTGTGTGTGTGTGTGTGTGTGTGTGTGTGTGTGTGTGTGTGTGTGTGTGTGTGTGTGTGTGTGTGTGTGTGTGTGTGTGTGTGTGTGTGTGTAATTTTAGGATGTGAAAATGTTGAATTGACTCAAACCAACTAGTGAACTATATCAACTATAATAGGAAAATAAAGGTACTCTTTTGGAGGGAATTTTATAGGAAGAGGTAACTTAAAACTTCATCTCCTTAAACTCATAATATTTATTTTCCCTTGTCTTCATGTTAGTTCCCTTGTGTAATGACAATAAAATTAAACGTTAATTAAACATGTTTTGAGAAACTAAACCCTAGCATAAGAACAGGTATCAGGAGTTTTGTATGTGTTTAAAATGTGTCAAATAAAAATGGAGTTATGGAAAATTATTGTAAAGGAGAAAAAGAGCCAAATTAAGTGTACTTTTATTAAGTTAAATCTTAAATGAAATTAAAAATTTGTTGGTTGAGAATGATAATTTATTCTTGTGCAATAAATGCTCTTGAAATTTTAAATTGTAAAAATATGTAACTAGGGTGATGATGTATTTTGGAACATTCCTATCCTTGAGCTCTTTTGTGGTTGGGTTGTAAGTTGTATATGTTCATTTGGATAAGTGTCACATCAACATGCACCTGATGCTATCATAATGTCTATGTGGGTCCATGCTTGTGTAAGTGTCTTATGTGATGTTGACTTTCTCTATATGATCCCATGTTGTGTCCTCTTACGATCTTACGAGAAATGAAAGATAAAACAATATTCTAGAAAATTTTAATCGTTGTACTTTTGTGTTAAAATTGTAAAGCGTTACGGTTGGTATCAGAGCTAGGTTTATAACACTTGAATCTTTGAGATAACTTGGTAAGGGTGTTGTGTTCATGTTGTCATGTGGGTTGTTTTGTGACGAGGTTTATCGGTGTGTTGTGGGGATCCTATGGGATTGTACTTGGTTCCATTTGTTGTAATATGCATGTGGCTCCTAACGAGCATATTGTAAAGGATTCCCAACCTTGTGTTATAGTTCAACATTATGTCAAACCTATATAGGACATTGTTAGATGGTTTGTGGTTTTCTTGGAGCTACTTTTGGGAATAGTGCTTTGGGTGTCGCTAGGAAAACCATTGTGGAGAATATCCAGAGATTGGTGGATCATTCTTGAGCCTTATATCACTAGTGGTTAGGAAATTTGGTTTTGGTATGTGACACTATATATATATATATGGTCAATTTTTATGCCTGGAGGCTTATTTTTCCACGTGAGAGCACAAATCTCATGTCATATATCGTATAGAATCTATATTACTTATTTATTCTGAGATGTGCATTCGATGATTTCTACCCCTTCCGGCATTAAATGTGTGAAAACTACATGGCATTTTTCATGTGTTATATTCATAAACTTGCAATTTTTAGAATAGTCATTTTATTTATTGAATTAGTAAAAGCTCTAAGACTGTACTTTTTATTTTTGGTTTTGTTGCGAGATTTTTGAACAAATACTTAGCCATTTATTTTTAACTATAGAGATTTCATGGATTTTATCTCTTTTTGGTGACTTGGAGTCTTATATTTGTTTAGGCCACTTGGTTATACTATCGTCAAGACTGTTACATGGTTTTTGGTGTCTAGTTATGAGTTGGTTCTACTTTGTTTATGTTATGTGCTCTTGTCATATGGGGGTATGCCCAAGGTGTCATGACTATATTCTTAGGGCTATATGACATGACATTGGTTTTGACATGATAGGATCTATTATTCTAGGACCATGGAGTGACTTGGCCCCACTCTGATACTGGACACTTTTTCCTCCTTCAAGGTGGAGTGACACTTGTGATATTTGGTCCTCCTTTGGTGGAGAGACATTCTTGATTTGAGTCCTCTTTGGTTGAGATAATCCTATGATTTATTTGGTCTTCTTTGGTTGAGATAACCCCTTGATGCTTTATGTTCTCTTTAGTAGATTGGATCTGATGATATGCAGTATAGATCAGTGGTTTGGCCTTTATGATTATGTAGTATTGATCAATGGATTGGGCAGTGATGCGTGTTTCTCCTTGTTTTCTATTATGATATTTTTCACTAGTGAAATGGATATGGTAATCAATTCAAGATTTTTGGATCATGTGTGGAATGTGTTATGCAATTTTCCCCTCAGGTGAAATTGGATAAACATGAAATTGCACAAGGAGAAAATGGAGGGATTGATTCATTCATGGGAGCTTGCATTTTGGACTCAATCGAGAAATTTGAAGTGGCGAAGCATTGGGAGTCAGAGGGATGCATATTTTGAAGAGACACTTGGAGTCTAAAAATTTGGGTTTGAGACATGGAAGAATTTCAGCTCGAAGATCAAAATTAGAAATGGCGAGCTCAAAAGGCCCATAGGACATCAAAGTCTAAAGTCCAAAATTTAGACTTCGTAAACTCAAGAGTTCGAAGTCTTGGGAGCTCACGATGAAGCAAAGGCTTGAAAAAGGGGAGAAAAGTTATGAATCCCAAAAGTCTAAAATTCGGACTTTGGGCTTTTGGGATTTGGAGGTTTCATGCACCTGGATGGATAAAAATACCCAAAAATTGAAGTCCCGAATCCTCAAACCCGAAATCTTGAAACCCCTTAAAATGCAAAGGTCCAAAACCCAAAGTATGAATTTCAGCATTTTGGAACCTTGTACCCTAGTGCACAAAAATCACAACTTGAAGTCTAAACCTGAAGTCTAAATTTCAGACTTTGAGGTTTCAGAGTTTCGGAGGTTTTGTTAGCCGAGGAAGATGAAGAGTAACCTGAACTCCAAAATCAAAAGGTCCAAGTTCCGAATCTCAAAAGTCTAAAATTTTAGATTTCAGAGGGTGTGATGCAAGTTCGAGTCAAAAAAAAGAGATAACCACTCACATTTATTGCAGAATGGCACCCTCATCTTCAAATGGCCATAACTTTTGATTGGGAGCTCATATTTGCACAAAATAGGAATTTTTGGAAATCTCTTAGTGTCCTCTACACAACAATGAATGGTTTTCATAATTTTAGTGAGACTAAGTATTTAAAAATTAGGAAATACAATCTGCCATTTTAGAGGGTGTTTCCATATTTCTCACCTACCCAAATGATGAGGTATGGGCTTCCTTTCTTCTCCAACAAGGAAAAGTACATGGAGGTATGGGTTTTGCAGTGGCACCCATCATTTTTGTAGGTGATTTTAATGCATTTTAGGGTGGTTGAAGCAAGATTTTGAATTCTTCTCTCCCTTCTCTCATTATTCTTATATATTGTAAGGAGGGGCTCATTTTAAAAGGTTGGACACCTTGTATATGCCCCTCCCTTCTTCTTCTTATTTGTAAGATATTTTGTGGAGATTTCAAACCTTCCTAGTGGACATTGTAATGAAAAATATGTGCCTTTGAGCTTGAATGTGGTGTATTGTATCAATTTCAGAGCAATATAAACAGATTTGTGGATGTTTTAAACACCCTTTTGTGTTTTATTGCAGCTCTTCTGGTCTTTCATCACATGCAAATTATTGTGCATTGTTGTGTTTTCATTACAAGATTCTAGTTGTGTTGTGTTTATTGTGTAGGTTGTTCAACACTCCTTGGTGCATCACCTTCCCTTAGAGTAGGTTTTAATTTTCATGCATTTTCTCTAACTCTTTCTCCTTGGGAAAATTTTAGATTAGGGTTAGATCTACAACTCTTTGCACTTTAGAGTAGTTGGCACTAGGATAGGATAGGAAGTCGGCCTTCTCCGGAGGGTTATCCCGATTGCAAAGTCCCACACTTTGGGATAACTCCATGTTTTACAAATCACTCTGACTACCTCAACCATTCACTTGCGAGAAATTAGGGGTGTTGTGATCTCGCCATAATAGAATATTTCACTCCTTCATAGCTATGGTTTCTTGGAGAATAGTGTACTTATGGGATATGAGGATTCTTTGTTAAAAATACTAGAAGTTTGGATGCGGTGATTTTAGTCTTCTTTTTGGGTTTGAATCATAAGAATTTGTTTGGTAAGTATTGATATACTTAAATTCCTTTGGGCATTGAGCTTAAGGAAATGTGTTTAAGTCATTGGGACCCATCTTTAGAGGGATATAGGTCATACTCTCTTTGTTTAATTTGAATTTTACCATGTTATAAACCCTTGGTGTCAGGTATAGGCATTGACGGTTGTGTTCGAATGAATTGTTATGATCTCCAGACTTGGTATGGAAGTGTTTTCTTGGAAAGAAAGCGTGATATATTTAAAATAATTTAACTATTTCATATTTTAATATTAATCGACAATTATGTTTTGACAATGATAGGGTTGATAACCACTCATCGAGTGATTGCATATTGGGGGTTATTCCATAAATGCTCGTACCTCTCTAGAACTATAACAAAAATCCTTGAACATTTAAAGACTAACTTTTGGATCCTTAATTTATCCCTCATCGAATCTCCCGTAGTGACTTATCAAAAATACTTTGGGATGCATAGGTAATGCATGTAGCTCTTAAGAATTCCTATATAAGCTTGGTATGCTTGTTTTATTTAATGGTCACGTGTGTAATTTAATCAACTTTGGAGTTGTTTTGGGAAGCTCATGGAGGTTTGGGAAGCATTTTGGAATTATATGTATGATCCATGAATTACTCATGTTATGTATTCTGATGTTTAAGGCTTGATGCTCCTACTTGTTGGCATGTGTTATTGGATCTTATCTTGTTATTGTGTGGTTATAAGCATGGTTTTGAATCATGTAAAACTTGTTGAATACATATTCTATGATGACTATTGTATGTTAGGCACGTGTTGTGTATATTGGATCTAAGCTTGGGGCATGTGTGTTGAGTTCTATATTGTGTGGACCGCTATTTTCATTCCCATGGTGGGGTTGGCAGTCTTGTTGTGATGCAGTCATGAAAATTTGTTTAAAAGGTGTTTTGTGGGTCACTAGTGTTATGCTTTGTGCCTTGTGTGATATTTTGATGTCAAGTGTTATGGGAAACCTATTTGAAAATTTAAAATTGAAATTCTTAACATATAGTAACAACGTGAAAATTGAGTAAGTGAATGGTGCAATCGCTAAAATTATAAATTTTAAGTATCTTTATGAGAAAACAAAAGTGAACATGTTTTAAAACAATTATCAAAACTTGGATTTGAATTCACTAGGGATTTGAATTTTTGAACATTGAAATCTTATGAACCATGAAATTAAGAAAAGGTATTGTAGATCCTTTTTATACGAGGTTCTTTTACTAACTTTTATCTTTTTTTGCCCCGGCCCTAGTTCTTTTGTTATTTTTTGTTTTCCCGAGCCTAAATTCAGCCAAGTATGGAGCTATATGCATAATATATCCATGTGTCCCTTTCGCGCACTTGGGGCAAAATACGGAGATTCAAGACCCTTCAAAGTAACAAGCATCATCCATGTGTCTTGTGTGTGATAAAGAAACCCAGGCGGACTGGAAAAGTCAAAGATACAAAGAGAATACGCACATGGTCTCCACGTGTTTCCCAAGCACAATTTGAAATAGAGAGAGAAAAGGAACATTCTCAAATATGCACAAGGTCATCCACGCATCACCTAGGCGCATGATATGAAGATAAAGCCCCAAGAAATGCCCTCGACTAGCGTGTGATCTCCACATGGCAAGGAAGATTCATAAATATCACTGGGACCAACCAAAGGAGTGAAAGGATTGGTAGTTGGGTGAATTGAATATGATCATAAATATCACAAATATGCAGTTGATATTTTGCCCAAAAATAAAATATTTTGTAGGAAAATTGAATGTGGTGGTGGAAGATCTGATTTTAGACATTGAAACGAGGGCCAAGGGATCTATAAAGGAAGGTTTCGATTCAAATGAAAAGGGGGCACAAAAGGATATCAAAATAAAGACACCATAACTATGAGGTAATATTATTTAGGCTTAGATATTGTGTTTGCTAGCCTTAGCAAGGCTCCATTGTATAAGAAAGTTGTAATATGTGCCATTATCGGCCTTATGTATTATTTTCTCTATAAATAAGAGCTCTTGTTCTATGCATTTTTGCTCTCAATAGTTTGTGTCCTTCATCCATTATTTTTGGTAGTTTTTAGATAAATGTTGAATATCTATCATGTTATATGCTCTTGGATCTTTTATATGCATCTATCAATATAAATATAATTATGTTTTGCACCTTCTCAACCTTTGATAGTTCAAGATACTTCTAAGAATAGTAGACCATGTTGAATGATTTTCAACTATTTTAGCAATTATTTTAGAATTTATCTATGTTTCCTTTAAATAATTTTGGGGTATCACCTAAGTTATTTTTGCATGTTGTTTTATTTTTCCTCTAACCCTTATCTTGCACCATAGAAGAGCCAACTTCTATAAAACCTAGAGGTTATGTTAGGGGGCACGTTTCACATCCTTAAGGTATCCCTTGACTTTTATGGTTCATCCGCAAAGATAATCATCAACAATTTTTGGCACACCTAGTGGGACTCGAAAAGGTTTAAATGTCAAAAGAAGTTACATTTTGATATCACAACCCCTGGAGACTCGAGTAACTACACATATGAAGACTCCATTGTCAAAAATATATTGATTTTAGTAGTACTAAGTTTGGTCATCTCTAGTTAATGAGACATATATAAACAAGATCGAGAACAAAAGAAGAAGGTGCATTTGAATATCTACAGTTATCCCCAGTGAGGAATAGAAGAGGTAGATAGATTTAGAGGTCTCTATCTCCTATGAACCGAACTCTCTCAACACCTCCACCAGGTAGGCCTTTCTTATAATCAACTAGAATCCTCAAACCTATCTTAATGGCTCACCAACCACCTCATCCTTCGAGACAGTTTGTTTCATGGAATCAAGGGAGTCCGCTCATCTTACCAATACCCCCAATGGTGTGGAATCCTATCCCGAGAAAATGCACTAAAGGCACTACGCTAAATTCATAAGAGAAGACTTCAGAAAATGACGGAGGAACACCTTCATGACATCGTGGAAATATGTGTGGTACATTATATCAGGGAACAAGATGTCACCTTGTGGTTACTAGTTGTTTCCCTTAAAGGGAAGGCTCTAGATTGGTACCGGTCCCTAACCCCTAATTCTATTGACACTTAGAACCAACTAGAAATGTCTTGGTAGGAAGGTTCAGCAAGAAAGGAGATATATTGGCTCCTACAACATCTCATCAACATCAAGAGGGTTGCAGGAACTTATGACCAATTTTAACACTAGATTTCACAAAACGTGGCAAAGGATTCTTGTTCTAGTAAGGTTTCCTATAGGTATGGATATTTATTTTACTTGAAAGATTTAAATTCAAATATTTATGTGATAATTCAATCATTAGGAGGGGACTCTTTACCACAAGCATATGATATTTCGGTCCAAGCCGAGAACAATTTAATAGATGTCGGTAAGCTTCCCCAAGAGCCCCTTTGCGATGTATCCCGAAATAGCTCCCTTCCACAAGCATAGATCTCGAGCTCTACCCAAGCCCTTGCATCCATATATAATTACACATCAACTCATACAACTCCTATTCCTACTACAAAGATCATCATCATCTTCTTCTCCCGAGATGGAGGAGGTTAAAAATATCCTCAGAAACTTCTCTAACAAGATAATAAATCTTAAAAGGAATTAGAGCACTTACCCAAGAAAAAATTATCAAAGCTATCAAGGTGGCAAGTCCTGCATATCCCCTGCAACATCAGAATACCCAGAGGCCACCACCGGTCCTAGTCATCTAACCTACTCATCCCGGTGGTGACACCACTTTGGATCATCCCACCCAATTGTGGAAGGGAAATTGTACCGGGAAAAAAATTGGTAAAAGATCCCAACACATGGTACTTCCTTGTAATATTCCTCATATGCCAAGAGATTGTCCCCAAGGAGATTTACATAAAAGGTAGCAAAATAAAGAGCAAGGGAAGGCAATGATATTGATGCATCAGGACCTTATCGGAGCACCTGTGGGATTCCAAAGCATGGCCTTTGTTGCATGCATTCAAGGGATATCCCCCGGAGTAAGAAGCGTAGATCGCACCCAAGCACACACTTTTCTCATGGGTAGAAGGAGAGGAATTTGTATTTACAAACAAGGTATATGATTCCAACCCAGTTCAATCTAATTACAACACTCACTTCAAAATAAGGATGATGGAGACGATCATTCCTATCCCAACTACGACTAATGGGGATGCAAAAGGGCCTCCAATCATCACAATCTCATCATTGATGGTTCTAAAATAATCCCCAAGAACTATTCAGAATCGGTGTTCCCTCCATCCCATAGTTGAAAGAATGAAACACCAGTCACCTTCCAAGACATCATCACCCAGACCGATAAACGTGGTCGAGCAACTCAAGAAAGCACCAACTAACACATCCTTATGGGATCTTCTAAGCATTCCAAAGAAAAAGGAGTTTCTTCAAGAAGCACTAAAATCAAATGACAACCCAACCTCCACCAGAAAGAGAAGGATTAGGTAAAGACAATTTGGGAACCAACAGAGGCAAGGTTGTTAAATAAAAAGGAGAAGTAAGTAAACCAAGGCCCAACCCCTTTTTTATGACTCTTATAATAGGTAGGAAATTATTGCATAACTCCATGATAGACTCGCGCAAGCACTACGGTCATGCCCAAAGCAATTACAGATGCCTTGGGAATAAATTATGAGCCCTTAAAGAAAGGAGTCATGCAACTGGATGGAAAATCAGTCCAAACCATAGGAGCTATCAAGGGACTCCCGCTGCATCTTTATTCCTGTCCAAACATCATCATTCCACAAGATATAGTAGTAATTGATGTTCCTCCAATCTTCAAACTATGTCTATCCCGTGATTTCATGGCCAAAATAGGAGGATACATGTCTCTTGATTGGTCTCATCTAATTCTATGGACCAAGTATGGATCTAAGATGAAGGTATTATCGATCCCTCACCAAGGAGAATATAATGATTGAAGCGGTCTCGGGTTTAGAGGCATCCCACGCCATGATCACCTGAGAAGAAGAATCATATATAAAGGATGGTAACCTCCAAAGTGACATTCATTTAGCCAACATACCCCCATGGAGATCCCTTCGAGAACTTTGATTCAACTGGTTTTGGAACTTACGCCATCTTCTATGAACACTCCATGATTCTAAAAGTGGTGGAAGAGGAGGACATAAGAGAAGGGAGTCCTATCAAGGATTCCCATATATGGACCCTACATTTCGATGGATACAAGAAAAATGGCTCAGGAGCTAGGATATGCTTATCGTCCCCAAATGGAAAGAGGATACTCCATGAATTTCACTTCTAGTTCACCTGCACTAGCATTGAAGTAGAATATGAAGCCTTAGTACATGGCTTGGCCATGACACAAAAGGAGGGCATAAAAAGCTCAGATTCCTGGTGACTCGGAGTTGGTGGTCACACAAGTAAGGAGCACCCACACGAAAAATAATTCAAGTATGAGGTCCTATCGACATAGGGTGTGGGATCTCATCAAAGATTTTAAAGCCTTTAATATCGAGGTTATTCCTCGAGACCAAAATATGGAGGCTGATAGGATGAATTTAATCAGGTCACAATTCAACCCGATCTAGGATTTGATAGCAAATGAAAGTATAATAAAATTGATCATCCGCCTGTCTATACTCGATAACATCGATCACTGATAGGTTTTTAACAATGACCAGAAGATTTTACACTTCCTCCAAAGAATCCAACTAGTTTGAGGACCAACTCCAACCCAAAATTGAAGAAGCCTATGGAGATCAGATTATTTAGTTAAAGATGAACAAGCTCCCAAAAGGGTTAATAACAATGGAGAGCCTTTTAATTCTAATAATGCCAACACAAATCGAAAGAATTTCACAAAGTAGTTAAATAGGATTATGTCGACTTAGAAGTGACAAATGGAAGGAAGCTAAAAGTCAAGAGATTAGTCACCCAAAAGGAAAGGGAAATACTTGTGGCTTTATGTCATAAGTATAACAAGGTGATGGCTTGAACGTATGATGACCTACATGGTTATAACAAGGATATCATCCAACACACCATCGACCTTGAAGAAGGAACTAAGCTCTGTAAGCCAAAAGTAGTGGCAGTGAACCCAAAGATAGAATCCCTCATGACCGAAGAACTCAGAAAACTCCTTGAGGCCAAAATAATCTTCCCTATCAATCACACAATGTGGTTTTCTAACCTAGTTCTGGTAAGGAAGAAAAATGATGAAATTCAGCTCTATGTATATTTCAAGAGACCTAAATAGAGTGTCCCTTAAGGATCACTATCCCTTACCCTCCATGGAGTAGATATTACAAACAATTGCAGGCTCAGAAAGGTTCTCTCTACTAGATGGCTTTTCAAGCTATAACCAAATATGGCTCATAGAAGGGGACCAACATAAGACCACTTTCACAACAAAATGGGGAACCTTCACATATGTGAAAAATGCCATTTTGACTCACAAATGTTGGAGTTTTCTTTCAAATAGCCATGGATGTCGTGTTTAGAGCATTGATCAACAAGTTGATTCTTATATACCTAGATGATCTCATAATATTTATCCAAATGGTGGAGGATCATTTTGATGCCTTAGAGGTGTATTCGAAAAGTGCCAAGAATTTGGGATCTCTCTGAACCCAAGGAAATGTGTTTTGAGTATCGTAGGGAAAAATCTGGGACACATTGTTTCAAAGGAAGGAATTTCTATTGATCTAGAAAGAGTTGAAGCCATCCTAGGATTACCCTTACCGGTCAATAAGAAAGCGGTCCAATGTCCAATGTTTCTTTTAGGAAAGATCAATTTCCAATGTTTCTTAGGAAAGATCAATTTGTCGACAAGTTCATTTCAGACTTTGTCGAAATAGTCCACCCAATCAAGCTAATGCTCAAGAATGAATTTAAGTTCAAATGGACCGCTAAAGGTCAGCCTTTAAGGAAATTAAGGGGCTATCGTATTTGTCCCAAAGTGTTGTGCAACCCCAACTTCTCAAAGTATTTCATCATGTATGTATACGGGAGTGAGCATAACATAACATCCATGTTGACACAAAAGGAGAGCCTCAAGGAGAGGAACATCCGGTCACCTTCTCAAAAACTCCCATGACTATGAAACCAGGTATAACTTTGTAGAAAGACAAGCTTATGCTATAGTCAAGGGTCTAAAGAAATTCAGGCACCTTGTCACCCATAGTAGAATCAAGGTTATGGTGGCACACTCTAGCGTCAAGGAATATATAACAGAGGGTGAGATAATAGATAAAAGAGCTAACTGGATCACTAAGATCTTCAAATATGACATTGAGATAAAGCCTACAAAGTTGGTATGGGGAAGAGGCCTATGCCAATATCTTACACAAGACCCCATGCCCCCAACTAATGATGATCCCGAGAAGATACTCTATATCCAAGAAAGTGACTCTAATAGTTTGGTCTTGGACATGATCCGCTTCATGTAGACAAGGAAGTACCCAAGCCATCTTCCCCTTAAAAGAGAAGATACTATAGGCAACAGGGATCCAAGTTCACCATGATTGATGATTTCCTTTTCAAAAGAAACTTTGACGGGATCCTACTCAGGTGCCTAGAGAAAGAAGAAGCTAAAAGGATTTTACGCAAGTTATACCATGGGAGCTCGGGAGGCCATTTTTCTATCCAAACCATCTATAAAAATCCTAAGGTAGGGATACTTTTGGACAAGCTTGTTCACTAACTGTTAGGTGGAAATAAATAGATGCAATATTTTTCAAGTTTATATGAGATTCCAGAGGAATGTGGCATTACCTCTTAACCCCATCCTAATTGAGGAACTATTTGCACAATGGGTTTTGGACTTCATCGGCATGGTCAACACAAACTTCGAAAGTGTCAAACACAAATGGATCCTCACTTTATTGATAAAAACTAAACTATAATAAACAACACCGAATAACAAGAATATAGAAATTAAGAATTCATTCGGGATATCAATTACAATGATAGATGTTACATTTTATAATATTTGATCTCCTACAAAGGTGGAGTCAAACTTCATCTTCAATCCCTCATATCACTCTCCATGAATCTCTCAAACATCCCTAGGATCACTCACACTACAAAAGAGCTATGTGAGTTTTTATTCCACAACTTAACCCACACACAACTAATAACTATATTATTAATATGAGTTGTATTAAATCATTATTAATAATATTACAATTTATTAATAATGTCACAATATATTTGTAACATTCACTCCCTATTTTTTAACATTATTAATTCCCAATATACACTCCCCTAATGTTGACAAGGTAGAAAAAATAATCACACTTCCTTCTGCAGTTTTCCTCCCATGCGTGCTCATGATCTGGATGGTTTTGTAGGACAGCCAACAACCTCAACAAGGATGGTTTTACATGATAACCAACAACCTAAAACAAAGGATGGTTTTACAGGACAACCAACAACCTAAAACAAAGGATGGTTTTACAGGACAACCAATAACCCAAATATACATGTTGTTGCTTTTCATTTGTCCTTTCATTTGCCCACTATGTCTTTCCTTCGAGGAATCATATAGAACCATTACTTTACTGAATATAAACTGAAAAGGGAGAAATTTGAACATTGAGACCATGTTCTAGTCCCCCAATGTGAACATTTCACTTATTCAAACAAAAACTCGAAATCATACTACAATCGAAATAAAAGAAAAACACACACACACATACCCTACCACCATAGCTTCATGCGGCCCCATCGTTAGTGACTAACGAGAGGTCATTGATTGACCTCCAGCCTCCATTGCCTCCGTTCTCCACTAATCATGCCGCTTACTTAGCAAATTGGACGCGGGTAACACCGAAAATGTGTCCTCAAGCAAATTTTTTTAATTTTTATTTTACGGTCCATGAAAAAAAAAATTATTTTTATTTTTTACGGAATTTTACAAAGTGACACAATATTTTGATGACAACTCACAAATTTGAAAATGAAACTTTTGACTCGGGCAAGAGGACTCAACTAGAAATGACTTTTTAAATGAAAATGAATTTATGAAATTTGACACTAAGATAAATTTTGATGACATAATACTACAAATTTCACTATGACATAACAAATTTGACTTACACTGACATTATGACATGATTTTTCACAATACTATTATGACAATAAAGACGTAAATATTGATAAAATGACTCTTGATTTTAGAGTTTTATCTAAAAGTACGAATCGACTTAACTCTGAACTTTGATCTAAACATTAAACCTTAACTCTATTGACTCAGACTTAAACAAAGGAAAACTAAACTTATGATGACATTGCTAATGAATCAAATACCTATTCTATAAAAACAACTTTTAAACAAGACTCATATTATTACAACCAAATAATGAAATCTGATTCATATGACTGGATTTGTGTTGTCTCCTTATATATAGCTCCAAACGATTTCAAGACTCGAGTCAAGTTACAGATAGATGTCAGAACGAGTCTAGATATGCTTGCACGCATTAATGGAAGATCACACGCTGTAATACCCCGCAAGTGCAGTCAAGAATTTAACAAGATCGTCATCTTCAACCGATCTTGACATCAAGTGGAAGAGGAATAAGTGTTTTCAATAAAGGTTAAGAAAACAAGACAAAGGGAATGATATGGTAAGTAAGAACTGATATCGATCTTGTGATTATCTAAACTAAGAGTGTTGTTGCTAATTAATGCCTTAGAACAATATTATTGTTATTGGCTTAAGCTTGTAAGCACTAAGTCAATAAGTCTCATGAAGTATTGTGAACGACTTATGGGTCAAAAGTCTCTTCTTTGTGATATACATCACTACAAATCAATCTTGAGCCATGACATCACATTAGGCCTGGTCTATATATTTCTAAAACTATTATACATATTTGCGAGATAATGTATCATTGTGAAAGCTTTAGAAGGTGATGTGATTTAAACATCAGAGTCGAGTGGAGGGATTCACTTAACCCATATTATTGATTAATCACTTTGTAGATTGGTTGACATGAGCTTGTAAATTTGGGGTCGAGATGTTAATTTTGGGACCTTTGAATTATTGAAAATTTAGTGTGTGTGATTTTAGGTAATCCTTTTGAGATGCCAAAGTTAGTTGAACAACGATTTAATGACCGTAAAACGGTATAACCAAACCACTATGTGTAAGATCATTGATAACGTAAGGTAGGTCATAGACCTTAAGGGACATGCCAACATATTTAAAATTATATAATGTAACTCTAGGGACTTTGGGAGTTATGAGGGCATTTAAATAATAATTTTAAGGCCATGCATGTTTTATAATGTTGGTTTTATACTATATTATAATTCATTCTTTCCAAAGGTTATTCGACCTATGTGATTGAAAGAAATTAAGTGATCTATATTTAGTTAATTTTAGGTGGACGAGTTAAATGAGGATTTAACTATAGAAATCCCGCCAATTTTGGAGGAGCGTAGGAGGACGGTGGTAGTTGGATAAGCCACTGGTACTCAAGATTAATACCATTAATTGCACATTAAAATCATGGAAATCCGTAAAGCTTCCTAAGGAAGCAAATCACATGCAACTTCTCCATTTTGTTTTGTTGATGAAATTTGGGGGAAAAGCTCCACTTCAGGCATCTTGTGCATGGTGAGCAAGCTATGAGTTCATGTAGCTATTTGCAGAAGAGGAAGTTTGTTTTGTGGGCAATTTATAAGGCCGGAGATGTTTTGATGTGACTGAAAGGAGGGTTGAATTGTTGGCTGGTTCGATTTGGATAGTCTTGAAACCATAAACTCTGTCGCTACAACGCTTGCTAGAGATAGATCTTGAGGGATTTTGGAATCGAATTTGCGGAAAAACATTCCTTATCCCCTTTATCTTTTTACTTCATTAGATGTTAGAGTGAATACATATATGTAATTTTATTTGAGCTAAGGAAAAAGGTGGGTATGTGATGGTTGGAAGTTGTTATTTTTATACTCTGCTGTTCTGTGAAAAGAATTGGTAAAATGGTATGACTATTGAACTTGAGTATTAAATATTTTATCTGTAATACTACCCAAATCGTGTTACTTATTAAGACTTGGAATGAACGGTTTTGTTGCATTTTGTCGAAGAGTTTGACCCAGATAATAATGGGTTTTCTGTGCAAATGTTATAATATTGTAAAGTCGATTTTGTGTGCATGGGTCATCCTTTACCTGACCGAGATCATGATATATAGATCTGGGTATAAGATGATTCTAGATACTGGTGTTGTTTCTTTCACTTCTGGTCTATGCATTTCATTTGCAAAAACAAAGATGTATTGGGTATACACCTAGGATGAGTTGGTGTTTTTATCTGATGCTTAGGTTATTATAGTTCTCTTTTTGCTCCATCGATTTGACTATTAAAAGAACAGGCATTTCATTGAGACTTGGAGTTTTCTAGTTACCCAACTTAGCGATTACCCTTATGGGATCTGCAAGAAAGCATTTCCTTGTCACTCCCTCTCTGTAAGATAAACTTGGGTATTAACCTTTCTAACATGGCTCAGTTTGAGTGATTTTATTTTGAACTGGTAACACTTCATGTGTTAACCTTGGCTGATATATTGATCCTTGTAGCTCTTAGAGAGGTTATTGGGCAGTATCTTGGATTACTCCTGGTTCCATTATAAATGAGTAGTGACAGTGACTGAGTTGCAGAATGCATCTTTTGTTGTCACCATTTAGCCTCATGTAGGATGTAAGCTCAACATTAATGTTCCTTTTCTTAGGATATGGAAAGTGCCATAGGTTGTGGTAATGGAATGTTGATTTTTGAGTCTTCGGCTCACTCCATTTATAAGGAATTTAATCAGTTGTTACCTTCTTTAATGGTCAACTAGACCAGTTTGAATTAATACTATTGAACAACAAATGAAATTGGGGTTTAGGATTTAGAGGAATAAGTCTAACTTATCTTATATCGGGTATGGAATACCATTTCTTCTTCTTTCAGGAAGCTATCTGGTTCAAAATATATATATATATATATAACCAGCTATAAACTTTAGAAAAGCTCGGTTGGGACTTGGGTCCTGAAGGATAATGATTGGAAAAATGTTGAATGTTTCATGTTTATAAAAAGGGCTGAAAATCCTTATGTGAAACCAAAGGGTCTTGGTTGGTTGACACCCTGGATATGTTTGTTAAGAAATGGCTGCTCCATTATAAGGTGAATAATGGAACTGAAACTTAGTTTGATTCCATTTCTTTAGATCAAATTTTACTGAAGATCCTTTTATTTGTATTATGTGGTTCTTATGTGGTTAAATGAATTACTGTTGGATGATAAAATCAAGTGTACCAATACCCCATTATAGAGGAATAGTACATACTAGTCATTGTGTCAACCTTGGGAAGTTTAGACTTCTATATATAAGTATAATTAAGATTTGGGGCTGTGTTTTCAGACTCTTATTATAATGGAAAATAGTAAGATATAACTCGAGGGAATGTGTTGTTTAAGAGAATACACAAATCCATGCAAATGAGAAATGATGTCTATAATTAATTTCGTAAGTTATTAGGAGATATAACTTGAGATATATAATTCTCTTTCCTTATTAGAATATTAACGATTATCATAGGGTATGTTGTTCATGAAGTTATGACGCATAAACTTCATAGAATTTAAGTGATAAGAATATGGTGTCTAAGCCTGATTCGTTTGATGGGTAATTTAGTACAGCTGAAACCGGTTGGGTTCAGGTACATAGAATGGATAACCTTGCGTATGCCCAAGGTTATTATTTGTTGAATTATTCGAGCAACCACAATAGTTACAACCACTTCTAGCTGTGAAGAGGATGATATAAATTCATACCGTGTATGATAGTATTTAATACTTCTATTTAATCTCTGTGGACTACAATTGTATTTACTATAATATGTAGTGTTTCTTAGATGATGCTCATTATTGGATTTGAAGATGTGTATCTAGTTTTTCTTAAACTTAATTATGTGAAGTATTATTAAGATACTGTAATTGAGGAATACTCAAAAAGGTAAAAGAAGTTGTACCATTAAGTGCAAACCAAGTTAATGGAGTATGAAGTTTGTTGCATTAATTCATTAAATTGTAATAATGAGATTATTATTGTTGTATATATTCATTTTAACATTTAATGACATAAATTGATAAATGGGATAATGGACTTTTCTTGCTCAGTTCAGTTGAACTGACCTTGTCTAACCATTGTAGGAAAATGAGCGAAGATAACAGGCGTAAAGTAAAGAAACACATTGGTTATCTAATTGAACCATATGCTTACTTTTAAAGGATAAAGATGCGTTCAAATTGTGAATTGATATATATTCTTGTTTATGTTAAGGAAGTTATTTGTTGTCATCAAAGTAAGGGTTTTCTTGTGAAAATCTACTGAGTACTTTTATGATATATTGTAACATGGTAAAGATTCCATGCAATGATTAATAAATACTTTCTTTATGTCGGTGAAAGATTGTTGATGCCTCTCTGCAATCTCTGTAATAAATTCTACTATGTTGTAGTAGTGTCGGTATAAGAATGGCTTTATACTTATGATATTCTATGAAAATTGGATCATTAGACGATTGTAATGGAGGGTTGTTGTAACTCTCTGTTTTAGAAATATAACAACTATCTTATGGACTAGGTGAACCTAGTAAGTTCAATGGATGAATTGTGAAGTTATAAATCAGTAATACAATGGATAGGTTAATGGAAAACACTATGGAGTAGTGTTGATGAATTCTTAATCTAAACTGATTAACTTATGGGAAATTAATATTATTGTTAGCAAGAGGTTGTGATTCCTCACAAGATCAGTTAAAGGTTAAATGCTTGGTAGATGAGAAATCATCTAGGCATGAATCTTGATGGATATGCTTATGTATACATACTTAAGGAATATTCTTCTAACAAAGTTTGAGTAACTATACTAGAGATAAATTAATACGATGAACCTTCTAGATGATAAGGTAAAGTTCAACATATAAGGGTTATGTCTTTAAAACTTGTTGATGTTCCTTTTGGGCAGCACTTAAACCTTTAAGGAAATTAAGCTGAAATACTCTGTAAAACTAATCCAACTCCCGTAACATGACGAGGAGTTCAACATAATACTTCAAGGTGAAATAATAAATAAGAATAGAACATGGATGTTCTTTGATACTTAAAGTGAACTGTCTTTCCATAAAATGGGAAATGAAATATAAGATCTATCAGATTACCATCATTGAAATACGATGTGATGAACGTCTATGATGGAGTTACTCCAACTAACAAGATGTAATGAAGATAATTCATTAATAATCAGGTTGAACATAAATGCTAAAAGGACCCATAGGATATGGGATATAGTTGGCATAGAATTGTATGGGAGATGATTAAATCCTAGAGTACTAAACCTCTATGAAACCGTGGGTATGATGCCCAATGCAAGTGATGAGATTGTTGATAGGAACATGTAGATGTGCTCAACATGAGTACTTGCCATCAAATTCACTATGGAATTTTGGTGTCTATGCTCCTAAAATTTGTGAGTTGAAATCAACCATGATTAAGATATGATGGTGTAGTCATACAAAGGATAGCAATGATCTGATAGCTGGAATTAATAGAATATATCTTTAGATGCCAAGAAATTGGTATAAGGATCCAAGAAAAATGAATATATTGTCCAGGTGATAGTAACTATGCAAATAAACCTAGTCGGGTTTAGGCATTGTTGTAGAAGTCCTCAAGAGAATTGGGATTACTACTGAAACAAGAAACTTAAAATGGATAAGACTCATTTATGGATAAATTAGACCTGGCGAATATATAAATGCTGAAGTAAAACTGAATAACATGATTCTAATAAATAGAATAAGTGTTATTGAAAGGAGGATAATGGGAATGACTCTGTATGTCCCTAATGATGAGTGATTATGTGGCTCACATGATTGCTTATAGGAGTAAGAATAACATTAATGGTTATTACTCCTTGATAATGTTTGGCATTATTTTATTCGGTTGAATTTGAATCTTTAGTAACAACAAGATTGGGAATTTAGATCTAAAGAGTGATCTATCTTATGTCTGGAACAGATAGGTAGAAATGAGTATTATTGGAACTGCATTTAACCTATCATGATATTATGGGATAGGACTCTAGTTTCACTTCACTAAGTAATGAAGACATGGGAACTAGAACAAATTGTCTTGTTTAATTTATTAAGGTACCATGTCTCATTTTTAGACTCTTGATAGGGCAACTCACTACTGCCATTACATGATCATATCCATTTAATGACATTGGTTATTATTTGAATACTACCACATAATAGCTATACTGAGTTTCCTTATCAAGATCTTAAAATGTGGTTTGGTATTGCTTAAGTACAAGCTTGTTAAAGTTACAAGGGCAGATGAAACCCCACGGGTTGGTACCCCGATGCCAACATATGATGGCTATGGGAAGGGAAGCAGTCTAGTAATGATGTGAATTGTTACAAAGACATTTGCTTTCCCATAGGCATCATAGGATGACATCGAGGTACAACTACATGTAGGTTAATCTAGACTTGTACCTTATACAGGACTTGTAGTTGTTTACAACATCAATGACTGCAAATCCATATAATTGAACAAGTGAATAAGGTGAGATGACAAGATTCCAATGGCGAGTGTGTCGTCATGGAATCGAGCATGGCATACATGACTCAGAAACCTTGCATAAGGTAGTGTAACTGCTGATTACATTGTCGAGATTTCACCATTATCTAAGTTGTGAGATGCCTGTGGATTTCATAGGTGGAACCCAGGTACACACTTAGGGGTTATCACTTATATATCATATCTGTTAAAGGAGAACCAAAGGGATACATTTTATGTATGGCTTGTAAAGAGCATTGAGGGAGAATGAGTAAAGTTTAGTATTCTCTCATACTGCACATGGTTCATGATAGTTATCAGAAATGGATTGCATTAAGACTTATGTTGGATTTAAATATATGGGTATTTAAATCAGCTACATGAGGTAAGATAAAAAAAAAATCTAAGATTGAAGTGACAAAAGTGGATGTTACACATTCATCTTGATCTAACCATGTATTTAGCTGGATCCGATAAAGTGGATTTCACTGAGAAACTCCTCTTGGTTTTCCATTTATCTAACTCACCATCAAATAGAGAGATGTTTGGAAAAAAAATCGGTGGGTAGAATTAATAGAAGAGTCTGAGTACTCAGATGCTAGAAAATAGAATGAATAGAGATGCGATAAGCAACAAAATGATGCCACGTGTGTAGGAACAACAATACACTCTAGAAAAATTTGACTTACTCTGAGTACAGATCTGACTGAGTTTCATTGTATGAAAATCTAGACGTGTTGAAGTCAGATCTCATTTGTCGACAGTTAGACAATAACCTAACAAAATAGGTCCAAGAAATGCAAAAACGTACTCAACACATTCAAGATGAAGCCAAATATATTTGAAATCTCTGAATGGAATGAAAATTAATCCATCTTAATTCCAAAATAAGTTGAATGCACTAGAACACCATTCGAGGGATGAGAATTTACATGCAGATGGTGTGGTCGATTAGAGGAATATGGCAGTATTGTAAGTCAAAACCATGATCAATGTAAATCCTCCAAGGGAGCACCGAATGCAAAGACAAGACACATCCATGAAAATCATCAAAACAACATATTGATCTAAGCTCAGAGCCAATATAATACTATACAACGCATATTTGGATGCAAATCCGTGGATCTAAATGGTGATGATTGTAAAACTGAATAGCAGACATGCGAGGAAATTAGACTATATGAGTGGCTGTGCACAAATGAAAGATCATTGATAGTGTTGGACTCTCATTTTCCACATACACATGACCATGAAATGCTCTGATACCAATGATAAAAACGAACTATAATAAACAACACTGAATAACAAGAATATAGAAATTAAGAATTCATTCGGGATATCAATTACAATGATAGAGGTTACATTTTATAATGTTTGATCTCCTACAAAGGTGGAGTCAAACTTCATCTTCAATCCCTCATATCACTCTCCATGAATCTCTCAAACATCCCTAGGATCACTCACACTACAAAATAGCTACGTGAGTTGTTTATTCAACAACTTCACTCACACACAACTATTAACTATATTATTAATATGAGTTGTATTAACTCATTATTAATAATATTACAATTTATTAATAATGTCATAATATATTTAATAACAGAATGGCGATTACTTCACCCGATTGGTTGAAGAAATTCCCTTTGAAAGAGCCCACGAAGAACATGATTACGGAGCTCCTACAAGATATCACTACCCTCTTGAGACCCCCAACACTATTATATCATATAATGTTAAGGCCTTTTTGGGGACAAATTATCTCACTTCATTGTAAGGCATGGGATCTATCTGAAAACATCCTCCAATTAATACCCGAGGAAATGGTTTGGCAGAATCCACTAACAAAAAATCTAATCGAGACTTGTAAAAGGATGGGAAGTGAGCATAAGAGGTTATGGCATGAACAAGTTAAAAATCCTTCCATGGGATGATCGAATCATGCCTAAAAAAATCCTGAAAGCCTCGCCATATGAGATAGTTTCTTGGAAAAGCAACTTTGTAATGTCAATCACCATAGAAATCCCTACATTACAACTACTAAAACAAATTGAGATAAAGGAGAATGGGTCAATACAAGTAAGACTCACCAAGTTAGTAGAGCTCCAAGAGAAGTGAGAGGCCGCTCATGAAGCCATGATCGCATCCAGCAAGTGGTGAAAACCTAGTTTGATCAAAAAATGTCAGAACCAAAATTTTGAGTTGGTACTATGGTTTTGAAATGGGATGCAAGGGCTACCAAACCTGGAAATCACAAAAAAATTGACCCCTTATGGACATGACACTTCAAAATCAGTTCATGTAAGCAGACAACCCTTTCGAACTTGAGCCCATGGAAGGAAAACCCTTGGCAATTTCAAGAACGGGATCCACTTAAAGCCTCTCCATTGATTCTCTTCGTTTGAAGTATTGTATCATATGTATATGTTTTACTTTTCCTCACCTTTTGCCTTGTTTTTTTTCCCCTTTCAATAAGTGTCTCGGACATGTGTCCCTCATGTGACACCCTTATCTCTTTTTGAAGTTTTGAAGGAATTACACATTTCTTATTTTCCCCAAAGTTAATGATCCCACGGGGGTTCATTAGCAAGGCAATATCCTAGCACGTGGGTTCATATTGAGGTAATTAAAATTAATAAAATTAAAGTCAATATACCGGTAGACATGAGGGGTGAAAGGGTTTAATTTATTAATGTTTTGAATCAGGTATTGGGGGTAGGTTGGAGAGGTGAGCCAAAGGAAAGGGGGGTTTGATTTTAATATAAAATTAAAACATTTGAACCCTAGTTTTTAAAAGTAAATACCTTAAAATTGAAAAAGTAGTGTGGTCATAAATTAAATTATACTCTCTTTTTTAATAAAGAAATCTAGATTCTTAACCAAGAAATAATAAGATGGTAGAAAACTAGGATTGAGTATGCTTTTCAACACAAGTGATATTATTTCACCATCTTAATTATTTGAAGAACTATTGATAAATGATTAAATCTTAACATATATAAGGTGATTTGTAATAGGTCTTCAATGGCTTCAAACTATCTTTCGAGAGGAAATGCATATTAAAAACATTGAGTGAAAAATATAATATATTTTTTGTCTAATATATTAGGGTAGAAATAAAAAGGGGTAAATAAAATTGTAATCAAAAAATGGGTAAGTAAGGTACATGGAAAAATAGGGGGTATTTTCATTCTAATAATACAGCAGGAGGGGGTATTAAAAATTGAGTAATTAGAGGTAGAAACTAGAATTAAGGGTATTATTTAATACCCTTCGAACGCACGTGCTATACCTTAATTTTACTAAGTGAACCCCGTGAATGATCCAATGTCTCTCTAAGATATTTAGGGAAAAATATTGAAGAATTGATGCAAAATATCTCAGAAAATGTGAAGTTCGGCACTTAGGGTCATTAAACCAAAAGTGTTGTTATATGATGTTACTCTATATACACGTGAGCCATTACTCTACATAGGTTAGGATGGTTATTTAAGAAAAATCTTGGAGCACCCAAAAATTCATTTCAAACGCTAAGAGTTTTTTCGCCCAACCTCCGAGTCTTGAGTAGAGAAAAATCATAGCCTTCTCCTAATTCTAAAATTTACCATGGTGACCTCAAGCTCCACACCACAAGTGAAGTCTTATGTAGGATAACCTATGACCCCATGCACCATCCACCAAAGATTGAGGTTCCCGATGGGAGACCGTGGTTCAACGACCCTTCCATAGTCACAGACTTTACCGACAATGTCTTTGACCTTATTCTCAGAAAAAAGCCCAAAGCTCGAAGGAGGCAGCCCATGCCAGGTTCCTTAACCTAGGGAATTTTGAGTCTTTTGGCTCAAGAATATGGAGTATAACACTCACTCAATATATGGTGCCTCTTGTGCACCCATACCCATAACTCATACAAATTTATATGATTTGTTTTAATACCAACACCAACATTATTCGGGCGAAACATAAAGGTGGTATTTTCCAGTTTCTATAACATGTCCAAGCTCCAAAGCATTTGGGCTCAATGCCAAAAAAAATTCATTCCTCGATAGGGAGTTGAGACAAACAAATTCAAGGGTCGTGAACCGCATGATTCCCTATTCCTCTGAAGTCACTAATGGTGGATTCTCAAGATGCCTACTCCATATTAACATTCATTTTGGACAAGATTTAGATAGGAATATCCATGATTGGCGAGATGGAGGCCCTTTTTCATAATGAATTCCGTGAAGAAAGAGCAGATGCACCATTCCGACTTTCGAAGTCATTTTGGAGTCTATTTGTGAGCATTTAACCATGTTCCTAGTAATCTCTACCTTCAAGTATTCCTCGTATTTGTTCCACCTCATTTTATATCAGAATTCCCAATACCTCAGCCATTATATGGCTCTAACACTATGGGATGCGGAGGTATACCCCCAAAATATCATTCTAGTGTCTACTTGGACTCATGTGTTGTCCCGCTCATCAAACGTATATGAATTTTTAACTCTTTTGTGGAGCCCCTCCTACACGAATTTGACCTAGAATGGGTCAACAATAGAATAAATAGCTTTGTCCAGTCTCCTTGTAGATCCCATGTACCCTTGCTTATGATTATTTTTTTAGGACAAAACAATCATATGATTCGGATTGCATGGTTTCGGCAACGAATCCTTCATGTTCCGAAGGGTCCTCACAACACGAGTGGTGGGTCTAGAGATAGCAAGCATTTGCTACTCCTAAATGTAAAATTCAGCTCCGGTTGAAAGAAGAAGGTACTCTTTGACCTCCCCTTGAGTAAGGAAGGAATTACTGTAATTAAACGCAAAGTGGAGCATTTACTCACACAAAAGCTAGCTTCCTATGACTTTGTCCTAATTCAGGACTCATGGAGGTATGACCTGGATGATACGATGGCCTCCACTTTAGTTTGAAACAAAGTTTTAGACTCCTGCAGCATGACCAGGAAATTTTTTGAAGATAAGCGGTCCCCTCGGGTCAGAAAAACCTAACATGTTCCATCGAGCTCAGGTGACATTCCAATTCCAAATTGGAAGTCATTCCATCTAGTCCGTCACAAGTATGGCCCCACCCTCACAATGACACGGGGACTTAGAGTGGCCCTACGTAATAAGGAATAAAGCAAGAAAATATTGAAGCCTATTGGAAGTATAGGTAGGATATTGGACAAACCACCCTCAATTTTGAGGGCGTGTCCAATGATGAGAAATGGGAGGAGTTTTGGGATGCGGATCACGAGGTCCAACTTGAAGAGTGAGGATGTAGTGACAATCACCAAGATGTAACCCGCAAGAACTACCTCAAAATCCTTGGGGCCCTCTCAACAACAACTCACGGTCCATCCCATCTCCACCTATCGCCAAGATCCTCCGGCTCGGGCACCCATGCCGCACTCACAAAGCAAATCCTTAGGGCGGGAAACCGGTGGAGGAATCATTTCCTATCCCCTACACAAAAATTGAATTTGGTCAAGACCCTTGCACCTTCTCCCCCGCTCCCTCCTCCTAGGTCTCCCTTTCAATCTCCTCCCCTCTTCCATCATTTTCCCCTTACGAGGAGTGTCCCCTTATTGGTAATCCCATCCTAGACACTCCCTCCTCCTAGATCTTCTCTTTTACCTCAACCACCTTCCACCATCCCATCTTTCTCCCCAAGTGTGGTGACACACCCTTCTTCGCTCTAGTAGACTCAAAGCCTCAACCCCTTTACGATCCCATATGGTCTACACACGGGTTCCCATTCGTAGGTGGGGTTGTCCTTTCACCTTCATATTTTTAAGTCAAGATGAAGCTGTCATCGAGCAGCCCAGAGATAGCAGGAGGGTGAAGTAAAAAAAAAGAAATGTCGGCAGGAGCGATGAAGCGAGATGCATTCATTATATAACCATCAACAAAGCTCTTTGAACATCACATGATTAGTCCCCATGTGTCCAAACTCGTAGATCGATGCATCCCGACGATTATTCTATTAGCATTGTCATAGTTGAACTCACGAGTTTCGGCCTTAGGATAAGGTCGAACTAATGAAAAAAATCTGTTATTATAGTCACGGAAAACTACCTCAAGCTCAACAAACTAGCTCAAAAAGACACAAAATATCCTCCATCGGGATAAAAGCACGTGGCCAACCAACAATCTAAGATTAAAAGAAAGGGCAAAGAGATTGAATAACTCTGTAAGGAGTTAAAGGAAGCACCATCATGAGAATTCCTTGTGGCTTCTCAGATGGAGGCTAAGAATCTAGAGGCTAAACTCGCAACATTCGAAGCCTCAACCGGTTCGCTCTCTCAGGAGAAAGGATTCCTCCAACATGAGGTTGATTCAAGGAAGATGGAGGTGGTTACACTCTAAGAAAATTGTGTGCCATCGAGGTAGAGAAGGGAAACCTCAGACAAGGTTGAAATCATCTGAGGACATGGTCAAGGACTTGACCCGTAAATTGGGCCAACAACCCTAGAAAGGGGGAATTGTAACATTGGTGCAGGAGCTATATGCCTCTTATTGTGACCGAATTGCACCGCAAAATGAATCTTTCCCCCACACTCATATTTATATCTAATGCACAGGGCTATGCTCAAATGTGGAGACCACGGCCTCCACCATCAGCAACGTAGTGTCGTATCCGTCCCCTGAATCACTATTGGTCGTAAACTTTATGAATCCTCCCATCACTATTGTGGATGGTTACTGCAAAATTTAAGATTCTTAACAAAGCATCCATCAAATGCCATAATCTCCTAACCTAGCTCCAACAAGGGATCAAAGAGTGGAAGTAGAGTATCAATGAATTGGTTTAATTAGGATTCCCCTCCCCCTTCCCCAATGACTCCACAGTCTTATCAAAGGACCAAATTTAGTAGCTCTTAACCGCTAAATGACAAGATAATATTATCTTTCAGTCTTTAAAAGAAAGCTCCAATGTCACTAAGGTGGAAACTATCTTAAATCCAATTATGTACGATTGAATTTTGGTTGCGTATGCAATTACGCAGAGTCTACAAAATTTTTCTCATAAGGATATAATCGATCTAGATCGAGCTTTCCAAGCCCCCGCACCGAAGAACCTACCCCACAGAGGCGAATGGCTCGGATATTGGGCTTGCTGCAACATCTTCTAACTTGCGTTTTGTAAGTCACATTTTGATTTTGAGTCGAGAGAGGATTGTTATATCCTTCCATGATGGGCACAGAGTCCCTTGCTGAGTCATCAATAACTGAAGTGTGTTTTTATATGATGTTCTTTTTACTAGCCACTATCGTTTTTCACCCTGGCCCTAGTTCTTTTGTTTTGTTTTGTTTTCTTGAGCCTAAATTCAGCCAAGTATGGAGTTGTATGTGGAAAATATCCACGTGTCCCTTTGGCGAACTTTGGGTAGAATACGGAGATTCGTGACCCTTCAAAGTAGCGAGTGTTGTCCAAGTGTCTCGTGCGTGATAAAGTAACCAGGGCGGATTGGAAAAGTCAAAGATATGGTAAAATAAGCACAGGGTCTCCACGTGTCACCCGAGCACAATTTTAAATAAAGAGAGAAAAGGAACATTCTTAAATATGCATAAGGCCATCCACACATCACCTAGACACATGTATGAAGACAAAGCCCCAAGAAAGGCCCTCTAGACTAGCGTGCGATCTCCACGTGGTAGGGAAGATTCATCAGCACTAGGGACCAACCAAAGGAGCGAAAGGCTTGATAGTTGGGTGAATTAAATACGATCATAAATATCATAGATAGGTAGTTGAGATCTTGCCCAAAAAATAAAAGATTTTGTAGGAAAATTGAATGCGACGGTGGAAGATCGATTCGGACATTGAAATGAGATCCAAGGGATCTATAAAGGAAGGTTCTAATTCGGTAGAAAGGGGGCATAAAATGATATCAAAAGAAATACACCAAAAATGTGAGATAATATTATTTAGGCTTAGATATTGTGTTTGTTAGCCTTAGCAAGGCTCCATTATAGAAGAAAGTTGTAATTTGTGCCATTATTGGCCTTATGTGTTTTTTTTTCTATAAATAAGAGCTCTTTTCGTGTAATTTAGCTTTCAATAGTCTGTGTCTTTCATCCATTATTGTTGGTAGTTTTTAGATAAATTTTGAATATCTATCATGTTATATGCCCTTGGATCTTCTATATGCATCTATCAATCTACATATAATTATGTTTTTCACCTTCTCAACCTTTGATAGTTCAAGATACTTCTAAGAATAGTAGACCATGCTAAACGCTCTTCGACTATTTTAGTGGTTATTTTAATTTATCTTTTGTCCTTTTAAATACATGTTTCAGTGTATCACCTTAGTTAGTTTTGCATGTTATTTTATTTTTCCTCTAACCCTTATCTCACACCATAGAAGAGCCAACTTCTATAAAACTTGGAGGTTATCTTAGGGGGCGCGTCCCACATCCTTAAGGTATCCCATGACTTTGATGGTTCATCCACAAAGATAATCATCAACAAGTATTATAGAACATATTAATTGAGTGATAAAATAAGGATTAATGCCAATCTTCCCAAAACATTAAGAAATTGAGAAAAAAATTAAAATATGTTTAAATTTCTAATGGTCGTGTTGTAAGCAATCGAGCTTTTTCCCTAAACAAAGTTGTTGTTTTTGACCTTCCTAGTATTTGTATGCCTCTTGTTTCCCTTTTCGTTGTGTCGCATCAAGGACGGTGCTTTTATAAGTTTAGGGAGATGTAGTGTTCCTCTCTGCCGTGTTTTATTGATAAGCTCTTTCAAAGGCCCTCAAATGGGTTACGATTCCTTTATGGACAAATTTTGCAAGATTGGATGATTGAATTGATGCAGTGCTTTTCCATGTGTCTAGTTTAGGGCATGCACTGGTCTCGATGGAAGTGACCATTCGTGTCCCTATTTGAGAGGTCAATGATGTAGTAAAGTATTAGTAAATAAATAATAATAATATTATCAAAATAAAGGGGAATAGAGAGCTTAAAGCTTAAAATTCAAAATTATGAGTAATCAAACAAATTTAAATTATCTATTTTATATTTGAAAAAATAAAGGAGTGAATTATGTAAATGGCTCGACAAGCCACGTGGTTACAAAGTGTGAGGATCTCGATGGCTTGAAAGTAGTAACATTCAAAACAAGGTAATGAGAGTTAGTATGATTCAATGCAAAATGTAAATAGCTCGGGAAAGCCCAACCCTATCACTTGTATTAAAATAAAAAAATGAGTTTCATATATATATATATATATAATTTAAAATACTAA
Source organism: Taxus wallichiana var. yunnanensis (assembly GCA_018340775.1). NCBI lineage: Eukaryota > Viridiplantae > Streptophyta > Pinopsida > Cupressales > Taxaceae > Taxus > Taxus wallichiana. Next base: position 547,958,695 of record CM031239.1, read on the forward strand.
TAACAATTATTGAAAAATTGATTTAATTTAAAGCCCGTGAAAAGGGGAGTTTAGGATAAATGGGGGCTAGGGTTTTTCTTGTATTATTTTTATTTTGGTTTGTATGGAGGTAGAGTGGTCACCACCATGGAGGAAGGGGAGCTTTGAACCAGATATGCACATCCATCAAAGTGTTGAGGAGGGGGAATTTTGTCAGATGTTGTAGTTGTTGTTGTGACAAACATGGATGAGCAAGGTGGATTGTTTGAGAAATGGTTCAAAGGGATATAGAGTGAGGGAATGCAAATCCTGTGGGAAATGCACAAAACGATGTTCTTGGTAATGTTTTGAGTATTTTCAAAGATAGGTGTGTTCACGGTTTTCCACGATTACAAGATATTCCCAAAATGCATTTGTTTAACAGGAATAGGAAACTTCTAAGAAAATGATGGAGTATACGACTTGATAGGCGAACTGTTTGATTAATGCCTTTACGAAATACGGCTTAGGTTTCTTCGTTTACCACGCTTGCAGGATGTGCAGACTTTGGTTTTGTTAAAAAAATAAAGGGATCTTGGAAATCTTCAGGTCGATGCAATTGACTGGTGTAAATCCAAATCCTACACCCTAATCCACATCCTACATGTCTGCGTCTAGTCGGGGATTTCGAAAATAGGCTATGGTTTCCCTTTAAACTGTATTGGAGAGAGAGATGTTAATTATTTTTGTTGCAGGTGATCTGTTTGACAAAATGTAAAAAATAAAATGTCGTCTTTTTGACATTAATGATTGTTTGTTGTGCACAAAATGGGTGAGTTGAGACGTTTCGGAAGCTTGAAAATATAGTATGGGAATCCATCAAGCCATAATGGAGAAGGTACAATGTTGTGTCAAATACTTTGTTTGCCAATGTGCTGATAGATACGTATGCAAGTGGAAACAAGCACGAGACACCCAAACTGTTTAACAAAATGTATGAAATAAATGTGGTCTCATAAAATGCAATGATTGCTTTATATGTAGGGAATGGGTTTATTTGAAGGACCTTGAAATGTCAAGAAAATGCAATTATCAAGTGCATCCAAATTCCACCGCCAACATTTTCCTTCCGGTTATACATAATGCTTTGAGATTGCGCTTGTAGATCCATACTTGGGAGATTTCATGTTAATACAAATGAATGGTGCTAGACCTCAAGCCACAACTCTTACCGCTTGCCTCCTAGTGTGCCAAAATCAAATCTTTGTATATGATTGTTTCCACATTTCGCGGACTTGTGTGCCTTATAAGACATGTATGCAAAACGTGGAAGCATATGTAGGTCATAAATTGTTTGCGAATGTGTTTGAAAAAAATGGGTTCATGCAATGCTATGCTTCTTGGATTTATGAAAAATGGATTCATGGAAAAAGAATCAAACTTTCAAAAATGTTTTTGTCGTCAAGAGCCATGAAAAAATCCCCTAACTAATGTCTCCAAAGAAGCGCCGAAATAGGTATGGATTTCCTTTCCTCTTTCATTCAAATTTCACATTTTATCATTTTCCTCTTTGGGTATTAATTGTTTTAGAACAATAGAGGTTCGAAACTAGAATGAAAAAAATTTAAACTCTTACCCTACTCAAAAACATAAAAACACTTTTGATCTCATACACACCGTAGTGCGCATGAAGTGACAAAGAAAATATTTTTACCAACCTAGACATCTAGTATGACTCCTAATGGTTCAGGACACCATGAAGGCCATAAATATAACTCGATAAACTCAATTTAACACCTTGGAGACGAGTTTCGTTTCCCATTTTGTATTTTGACCACTTTCGATGACACTTCCGTTTTTAAGAAAATACGATCGATTTTGGCTTATAGTTGTCGTATCGATTTGGTAAAATTGAAAACTACCCTTCTAGTCTTTGTTTTCACTTAAGTTTTATGTGCATTGACACCTCATTGAGAGAAATTTGAATTCTCACCCGAAGCGCACGTAGCTACCAAGGCCCTCCTTTGTGTTTGCTTGTCAAGAATTTAGTATGCATATTCATAATGATATTTGACCAAGTAATCATTCAAGTATAAAACCATTACATACATATCATCTTAAAAACACATATAATAAGGAAATATAATAACTTAAATAATAATTAAGATCAATTAAATTGTTAGATCACCATACTCAGACATATCAACAATCAAGATCCAACCACAATTATCCATTGATTCTCATAAAAGGAAGTTATCACTTAATCATTACATAATCTTACCGAGTTATGCACGCAATCATAGGCTTAAACCAGAGCAAAGACATAACTCCAAAACATACATGGCACATAATAACAAGTCATTCATCAAGTATTTATAGGGGTGGGGACTTTCCCTTCACCGCCCATGCACTCTCCTAATAATAGGTATGTCCTCTAAATAAACAACATGCATTACATTCAAAAATAGCCATAAAGCATGTATGCTTTTACAAACAACTAATAATATATCTCCTAAGAATATTTTTCTTTAATCCTATTAATATCCAAATCCATGTGTGTGCTTTAACCTTCGATCTGCATGTGCTTTTCCATAATTATCCCTTTACTTGTTCGCAAGTTATCATGTTTTTATTCTTTGCATGATTAGCACTTTAAGTCTATTTTTATCTTGTCCTCGAAAAATGGCCAAGTCCTCAACCTTGTTGTCTTTTATGTGCAATCTTGCACACTACCATGTTCCCATCTACACACGCCCCCGTGTCGGCCTTAACCTTGTGCACATGCTCCTGTGCATTGATTTTGCCAATACGATACTTAGCATTTTCCTTTGACCAACATTACCCCACACTGGGTATGTTTTATTCGCCCTGTCAACACTTAGTAACAAATCCTTCTTCACAAGTGCATGATTCCAAAGAATGCCTTAAAAAATTAACAAATGAAAGAATATGGCTTGCACCAAAGAATCAAAGAATCACAACTCAACCCTCTTTAGTGAAAATATAGCCTTTGTTTTCACTTGAGTGCTTTGACACTGGCACCTCATTCAGAGAGATCTAAATGCTCACCGAAGTGCACACAACTACCAAGTCCCTCCTTTGTGTTTGTTTGTCAAGAAGTTAGCATGCATATCCATAATGATATTTGACCAAGTAATCATTCAAGTATAAAATCATTACATACATATCATCTTAGAAACACATATAATAAGGAAATATAACAACTTAAACAATAATTAAGATCAATTGAACTGTTAGATCACCATACTTAAACATATAAACATTCAAGATCTAACCACAATTATCCATTGGATCTCATAAAAGGAAGTTGTCACTTAATCATTACATAAGCTATTGAGCTATGCATGCAATCATAGGTCTAAACCAGAGTAGTATAACTTCAAAACATACATGGCACATAATAACAACTCATTCATCAAATATTTATAGGGGTGGCGACTTGCCCTTCACCGCCCACACACTCTCCTAATAATAGGCGTGTCCTCAAGATAGACAACATGCATTACATTCAAAAATAGCCATAAAGCGTGCATGCTTTTACAAATAGCTAATAATTGATCTCCTAATAATATTTTTCTTTAATCCTATTAATAATCAAATCCATGTGTGTTCTTTAACCTTTGGTCTACATGTGTTTTTCCATAATTAGCCCTTTGTTTTTCCGTCAAGTTGGCTTGCTTTTATTCTTTTTATGATCAACACTCCAAGTCTATTTTTAGCCTATCCTCGAAAAATGGCTAAGTCCTCAACCCTATTATTTGTTATGCACAGATTGTGCGCCACCCTATACCCATATGCGCATGCCCACCGTGTGTCACCTTAACCTTACGTGTGTGCTCCTGCGCGTTGATTCCGTCGATCCGATACTTAGCATTTTCCTTTGACCAACAACCCCTATGTATCTCTAGACCCCGACATGAGAATTGAAACCAACTCTCAGTTTTTTGAAAATGATTTCATCAACTAGATTTCCAAGAGGTTTTTAGGGCCCACTAGTCATTATACAACAATAGTGTTTGGCACGCTTATAATAACTGGTCTCAAAGTCGCCTTTCTATTTTGAACCATGTTTGTCGTGAATCGATTCCATCGAATATGATAAATTATTTGTATATAAGGAAGTATATAGGCATCGTTGAAATTTATATTTGAACTTAAAACAAGTGTTTTCGGGACCCAGTTGTAAGCACTTTAGTTGTTTTGAGAATTTTTGCAAACTCACAACTTGAGCTAGAAATTCTTCCGAGGCTCCCATTGGACTTGTTAATACTCGTGAACCCTTTTCATATAGTTTCAGTGTTGTGTAGAGTATGATTTAATCAAATTATTTTTTATGAATGGATTTTGTAATTTATAATGTTTTCTCTCTCCTCCCTCTTCTCTCTCTAGAAATAACTATGAAATATTGGTTTCTCTTGACAACGTAAATGGATTAGAACTGTAGATGGGTTGAAATACAATGAAAAGGGATAATAAATGTAAAGTAGCTTCTAGTTTTTTTCTCTTCCTTTCTCTCTTAAATAAAAAAGTGTAAATGAATGTGGAAGTGTGAATGTGTGAGGAAATTCTCTCTCCTTCTCTCTCTCTCTCTCTCTCTCTCTCTCTCTTCCCATCTCTATCTCTTTCTATACTTTGTTTTTAACTACTAGAAATGATGAATGTGTTGTTTGTGCTTGAGTCTAAGGGCTTACCATACTAGTCCTAGGACTGATGCAACGTTGGCTTCAGGTACTCTACACAAGAAGGATTAAGAGTGTGATATGTTGTAATTAGTTAGATGACATTGAAATAGATTGCATATGTTAACTGAAAGTGGATAGAGAATGCATTATTTAAATTTGGTTTTGAAAATTTTTGTTGCTCTTGGACTCTTATGTTTCACGCATTATACATCGAAAATACGTGGTTTGAATTTGAATGATTTTAAACTAACTTTTCTATGCCAATAGGAGTGACACTGAATGAATATAGGATCAACTATGTAGAGAACATGTTAATTTGATTAATAAAGCAGATAATTGACAATGTAAATTGGAAAAATAATGGGTGTACCATTTACTTCATGGGTTTCATGACTATATGGATTTAAATGTGGTGCTTATGGTTTAGATATTTGAAACCATCATTTGTTAGGTAATTATTGGGGTTCATTTATAAACTCATAATGTTTGGTAGAAAACTTATCTTATCTTCACCATCGCAATGAAGTGAGTATATAACCTTGGTTGTACCCTCCCTCTCAAGCAATCCTCGTCCAATTTTGTAACACCATTATGTCCTAAGAAATGATTTAATCCTCCCAATTTGTCTTCTTGTCCTACCCCTAAGACAAGTCTTATAAAATACCTTTACCTTAAATATTTTGTGAGGCGGTGACTATGTTATGTGAACTATGTCAGTTTTGGGTGAGTGAGACCTACATTTCTAGTTCTGGTAGGTATGATCATATCATGTATAAGTTTAGAACTCATGTGTATAATTTCTCTCTGGTACCTTTGTGAGTGGCCAAGACCTTACAAAGGTAGTTGATGGTATTTCCTACGATTGATCTTGTGGTGAGATTTAAATGACATGAGTGGAGTCTATGTGTCAAAGTACCTACGCATTAAACTCTTGTATTTGAACCCCTTTTATCCCTCTTAGAAACATGTGTTCCCTGTGTAGTAGCAAATTACCTCATGTTTCTTAAAGGCTTTACTAATTAAAAATATTGGGACTCTTTGGCATTGTCTTTTAGTATGGTGTAGTTTCCCTTAAATGCTTTTAAAGTTGTGTTGGCAAGAAAATTTGTCGGGGACAAATTGGTGGTTATCTTGCCAACACTTTGGGAGTCTAAGTCCCTCTAATTAACCGGTGTAGTTGTCGTACGTGTGTGCATGCGCGAGTAAAAATTGAGTTTTATCATAGTGGCCTTTCGGTGGGGATCCAATAGAGGCACTCCACTGACCCTGCGGAAAAAGCTTGCATATATCTGCAAGAGAGGAATTTGCTAGGAAAGCGGAAAGGGAGTGAGAAAGTTAGAAAAGAGAAAACTAATGTTGCAAGTAGAAAATCAGAGACTTGCATACATCAGCCAAAAATTTATTACATGCACTTGAATTTAGAAGAAAACAAATCTGCATAACACCAACAAGACCAAATAGTGTCTAATGAACAAAAAGTACCACTAAATTCCTCAATCAAAAAAAGGCTAAAATTCCTTCTTACTTTATTGAAGCTCAAGCACAAATTGTACATAACATAGAAGTAGAAGACCATTTTGAGTAGGGAAAATGGAAGAAATTTTCTATCTCTTTGCTCTTTTCACAAGGATATCTCTCTCATGAATTCACAAAAAGAGCTCCAACATCTAAGAAGTTTCAGAAGTTGTCTAAGAAGAAGCTCAAATGAGGAGCTTGTTACAATTTATAGAAGAGGATGCAACTCTTCATCTTCCGATGACTTTTCAAATACTTTAATGTGACTTTAGACTATTCATATTCCACTTAAATATTTAAGTCCCTTTTATAAAAACAAGGCAACTTAAAGTTTATATTATGTTTCTAAAGTCACTTAAAGTTATATTAAAAGTGCAAACCTCAACGCAAAAATATAACATTGATGAGAGAGAGCATTGGGTGAGAAGAGAAGAGAGAGAAAGAAGAGGAAGAAGAAGAAAGAAGAAGAATTATGTAGAAGGATGAGCCACTGTAGTGGATTTGATCTCGCTCCCTGACTGGTTTCCACTTCATGCTCCTGAGAAGGCCTTTGTTCCTCCAAGTTCTTTGTTGAAACGTGCAGCTGTAGGTTCCACCTTGTTAGCATGAGGAATGCAAACACAGCTCAAGGTATCTGTCCATCCATCGGCCACATTGTTGATGTCTTTGCACTTCCGAACCATGATGAATGTTTCTCTGCGATAAGTGCAATGGAGGCCCGAATCTCTGAGAGGAAGTTGAGGGTATCCTTAGTGAAGGATGATGGGTTGTCTACCTCTTTCTTGACGTATTCTTCAAATGGACCAATCAACTCATCAACAGTTGTATCCTCACCCATTACAGGTACTCCAAGTTTCTGAATTTTCCGATTTACACTATCCTACAATTTGTATGCTTGTTCCTCTTTCTCCTCCAGCTCTGTGATGGCCCGATTGATTGCCTCAAACCTGATTGCCAAGGCCCTCGCCCACACACGTGACAAGTCTTCTGAAGGAGTTTCAAATATTTCTGTCAATCAACTCTTGGCGATGAGTGTTGCTCATTTCATCTACTCTTTGGGCCCAAAGGTTCCCAATAGTCCCTTTATTTCTCCAAGTCCTCCTTGAGTGTTTGTGTCCTATTTTTTCGCACACATATAAGCAAAGAGTTTGACCACTTCTTGGAGCACTGACTTCCCTTTTCGGAAATTGAGTTAATCCATTCATTATTCGCTCACCCCTATATGGTGAACTCGTGTGTCTTCCTGATGGATTCTAGATTGAAGCTATTGATGGGTGCAACTTCCTCAGTGGGAATTGTCATGGCATTAAGATCAACTAGATGTTGCACATAGAATGACGAGTTTCACACCTACTCTTTTAGTTCATCACTCTTCTTCTTATACTCTTTATTCCTTGCCACCATGCTAGGGAAGATTGTTGATACATGTGCAAATCCCCTTCATGAGTTTCGGTCCCAGTTGAATTGTTTTCATTTCATAGTCAGTTGGTGTCATCTCATCCACTTGCTTGATTACTTTGGGCCGAGCACTTGATGTATTAATTACACGTTTCCCCCTTTGTAGAACCGTGAGGTTGTATGTGCAAGCTTCCTTGATCTTTTTCTTTGGCCAATGAGACAATCATTGATATATTGCGGGTTGTTACTTGTTGCATAGTGCGGGTGTCAGGGACAATTGTTTCCTGCATCCAAGGAAACATCTCATCGGACTCAGGTTCAATGATGGGTGCACCGATGGTACCCTTATCGAAGGAGGAGGCAAATCCTGAATGAGAGAGGCATGAGTGTCATCAAGAGGGGAAACCTCTTGTGGTGGCTTGAAGACTGAATCTTAAACCATGTGTTCTTCATCCATTTGTGCCTTTGTTATGGGGTGTACTTCCTACATTTTTGCGATCAAATCTTCCTCTAGCAGTGATGTGAACGAGCCTTCTTCTACTCCGAGTTTATTTGGTGTTTTCTTGTGAGGAGAAGCTTCCAATTATGTGGCCTTCCTTTTCAAACTTGCTCCAGAGTGTTTAGAAATGCAGGTCACCTCTATGACTTTTGAAGATGATGATGCGAGCTTGCTTCGACTTGGAAGAACTCCTCATGACTAGATGATCATGGTTCTCTTCTTCTAAAACCAATTTCTCATTCTCCTCACCACCTTCTCAGTCTGCTCTAATATATCCCCTGATTCACGAACATACCAATTGATTGGAGGTACAGGGACATCTTGACTGCCGCATACTCAGAATCATACATCTCCATCCCATCATCTTGTAAATATCTTCATACAGGAGAACTTGAATTTCTTCATTTCATTGATTATCATCCTCATATGATCCTTTTCACGCACTTCAAATTCATCCATGTAATTGGCCCAGTAATCCTCGACTTGTGGCTCATGTTGTAATTTCTGGGACATGGAAAGAGTCGGGATCTTCTCGGATGTCAAATTTAGGCCTAGCAATGTAGGAATGTAGAGTCAAATGAGTGAAAGCAGCCTCCATATGAGATGCGTCATTTGAGCTCTTGCACGTGAATACCCCAGAGAGATAGGAAATGAAATCAACTTCTTCCTCCTGCTTCTGAGCTTGTTATTCACTTGAATGATCTATCTGCAGAGCTTAAACAATACAATTTGGTCACTAAGGTACTTGGGTAGCCTTAGTGGTGCTTGATCGAAGCCAACAACTCGCAGGTAGGAGAATGTCGAGAATTGTATGAAATAGGAGCCATACTTCTTGATCAAGGACACCACTTGTGACGACATCCTAGCTTCCAAATCTCCTTCCAAGTTTGGACTATGTACATCGTGAATGCATCATTCACATGAGTGAAATGCCTATGGCTTTCCTCCATCACCACCTATGGAAGTTTCTCGAAACGCAGGCACCTTGGCGGAAATGTTTTGTGTGAGAGCCAATCCTTGAATGATCTTGAGCTAGTGAGGAGGTAGACCAAGTAAGAAGTCATGTGGAACTTCTTCGTCATGGGTACTTGGAGTAGTTGTAGATGGAGGTTGTCATTGATGATCTTCCCCCAGTCAATTCTTTGTTTTCCTTCTATCAACATCAAGATGAAAAGGCCCATCCAGTCTTGGAAGTCTCTTGTGCTTGCTTCGCCCATTAATCTATTGAGAAGAGTGATGACATCGAATATCCTTCTCAGAACTCACACCTTGGAAGGTTCTTGGGCATCCTTGAGGGCTTTCTCCATGTTTTCAACCACGACCCAAGCACAACCCCTTGCACGTATGCATCCATCATTTCCCAATTGTGCAAGGCCATGTCTTTTGAGATGACGACCATGTTGGGTGATGTCGGTATCTACAGAGAAAGTGAGATGGTTCTAGGGCTGATGACCGCCATCATTGTACCATTGTCGGCTCAGATGGTTCATGTGTTTCGGGCTCATAGTGGCGAGAGAGGCTAGGATGAACTCATGACTTTGGACAGACATTGAGTGTCTGCGGCAGCGAACAAGCCACTGGTGAATATTTGGTCTTCAATATTCTTTCGGTCTCTGGCTATCATGTGAGTTCTTAGGTCATTCAGGTACATGTACAAGGCATCATTGTCTTCTATCTCGTACTCGCATGTGAAGGGCTATGTCAGCTTTTGTCCCGTCCACTTCTACTTCATGTTTTCCCTAAAATAGCAACTTACTATTTTTAGTAAGTATGAAAAACAACTCCCTCGAACCTCAATTGAATGTTGCAACCTTGATTCCCCTTTCTCCCTACGTTCCTCCCTCCTTCTAGATCAACTTTCTATTTTTAGCAGGTGCTCGTGGGACCACTTACTATTTTTAGTAAGTGCTAAAAATCCTGTTCTAGTGAGTTCTCAACTGCAGTGCACCTCTAATGTCTCTGTCTCCTTCACAAGTTCTTTTGTTGTTGACTTTCCCAAAATAGCAGTCCCTTATGCAAAAGACCTGCTATTTTTAGAAAGTGAGCTTCTGGAGGTCGGATTGACATGGAACAATTTTTTTGATATGGGTTTTTTCCCAATATCACCCCTTTGAAATTTTAGACCTACCCGCTTAATAGTCCAGGAGATTTTAAACTTTCAAATTTTAGACAATGCTTCGGGCAGCAGACCATTAATGGATCTCAAAATTGCAGGTTTGTTTTCTCATCCGTTTTGCAAAAAAAAATTATTTCGATATGGGTTTTCTCTTATGGTGCTTCACGTGAAATTTTACTTCAATCCGACGAACGGTTTGATGGGAAATTCAATTTTTCTTTCGTTGAGCCGAGAAAGGAGATTTCTTCATTGTGAATGATCTATTGCACAAGAGGAGAGTTTGAAAGTATGTTTTTATGGTCTTGGATAGAGGAACAAATAAAAAAATGGTTCATTGCTTTGTGCATTGGTTTGCAATATTTCTTCAAATTTTGATTTTACGGCAGTGAGGATTTTCTATTGTTCTTCTTCGTTGTTCTTTATTTCTCCTTTTAACTTGATGAAAACTCCTTTTAAGACCTGCATATCACCATGGGAAAGGTATTTGAGTATCTTGGTTGATCTGGTCCGAGCATTTGTAATGGGGAGTGATGGTAGAAGGTTGCAGAGGAAGTATGGAGATATGGTTGTGCACGGGAGTGTAAGAAGTTAGAAGCGGGAAACAAGTAAATATTTAAAATTTTAAAATCATGTTGAGAGAGGATTGGGTGCATTTTTCTTGTCCCTAACGTCCCTCACCTCAAAGGTACATGAGGGACATCAATTTCCACATTAAGCAAGAAGACAACACACGGCATCGATCTTACTAAGAAGGAGTGAGTGCTCCAAAATCAACTTTAAAGCACTAAGGGGCTGGAAGCGGGTCACATGGGTGACCAAAAATCTCTCCTAGAGGGATGGGCACATTTTTCAAGGTTTATGTCCCTGACCTGTGAGGGACATAAGGGACATCAAATTCCATTGCGATCTTGGAGCTAACACGTGGGGAGATCGACGCGGAGGGGATTTGAGCTCCAAATTGCACCCGAGGACTAAATTGGAAATCCTGATGGTCGCATGGGGTTCCAGAGGTCACAGGAAGGCTGGGCACATTTTTCCAAGGTTGATGTCCTTAACCCTCAGGGACGTTGGGGTCACGAAATCCCGACAAGCTCCTAGAGCTGACACATGTCCTCCCAAAATTTGGCTAACTCACGAACTCGCTCCAAGAGGACAACTTGTGACGATGATAACTTGAGCTCGTGATGGACATTTTTGGAAAAAATTATATGATCCTAATTGGAAATATCCTTTTGAATCCAATGGTGGGGATATTATGTCTTTACTCTTCCATTTTATCCCTGAAAAAGTAGATTTTTGATTTGGTACTCAACCTGTTCTTGCAAAAAATTGCATACAAATGTAATGCACCAAAGTGTTGTGAAAAATATTATTTCACCATCATGTAGATATTGGATTTCTCTTTCTAGCGATGTTTCGTTTTCTCCTAACTCCATCTGGAGCTCCGAAATCACCTTCGAAGCTTAGCAATTGTTTTGGCCTATGTATTAACTAGGCTTGAACCCTAATTTTGGCGAAACTGCCCCAACTTCTCTGAGCCCTTCCAAAATCTTCTGAATCATTTCCATGATGTCCCAAGACCTTTGAATCACCTCCACATCCACTTAGGCTCTTTTGCTCCGCTCCATGGGGTTGCTCCACCCTAGGAAGGCTAGTGATAGCCCTTCCCACAACTACTTGTAGCTTGCAAATGAACTCCTAAAATCACCTAGGGGGAATGAATGGAATTTCCTAAATCACCTAGGGGATGAGATAACATTAGTCGGGAGGTCACTTGGACTAACTGGATAGACCCGGGTGTCTTGGAATGATAGGACTTGAAAAAATTAACACAGGGGTATAGTTGTCATGGGTAATACATTTTGACAACAAGTTGATGAGACCTCTCTAAGGTTATTGGCGAAATAAACACTATGCATGATTACTCGACAATTGAAATAGTTCCTTGGAAGGCATTTGAAATGCATAAAATTGTATTAGATGTCTCACTTATACATTTAATACTTGAGTGTCTAAGAGCGAAATGAAAAGAGTTGTCTTGTGTAATGCATGATTAGTCATGAATCCCTAAGTGTAAATATGTGTTATTTGAAGGCATTTTCTAGAAAAATCCAATAGTGAGAAAAGTATTAGTAAGTGTCTCAGTATATAATAAATGAGATTTTTGTTTTACATACTTGAAGTCCTTATAACTAATTAGCATCTCATGTTAAAAATTTATATGAATTTCTCTTGGTGAGATCAAAATTTTGAGAAAATATAAATTCTATATATATATATATATATATATATATATATATATATATAATTTTAGGATGTGAAAATGTTGAATTGGCTCAAACCAAAACTATATCAACTATAACATGAAACTAAAGTACTATTTTAGAGGGAATTTTATAGTAAGAGGTAACTTAAAACTTCATTTCCTTAAACTCATAAGATTTCTTCGCCCTTGTCTTCATGTTAGTTCCCTTACATAAGGATAGTAGAATTAAATGTCAATTAAACATGTTTTGAGAAACCAAACCTAATATAAGAATGGGTTAAAAGAGTTTTGTATGTGTTTAAAATGTGTCAAATAAAAATGGAGTTATGTACATTTATTATAAAGGAGAAAAATATAAATTAAGTATACTTTTATTAAGTTAAATCTTAAATGAATTAAAAATCTATTGTTTGAGAATGAGAATTTATGCTTTCACATTAAATTCTATTGGAATTTTAAATTGTAAATAAGATGTAACTAGGGTGATGATGTGTTGTGGAACGTGCCTATCCTTGAGCTCTTTTGTGGTTGGGTCGTAAGTTGTATATGTTCATTTGGATAAGTGTCGATCGATGTGCACTGGTGTTATCATGTTTCCTATATGGCTCCATGCTTTTAAGTGTCTTATGGATATTTTATTTGAGCCCAGGTGTCGTGTTACGAGAAATGAAAGACAAAAAAATTATTCCAAAGCTTTTACTATTGTAATTTTATGATGAGATTGTGGGCATTACATGGTGTTTTTTTCCTATACATTCCCGAGCTCTAGAATCTTCACCGAGCCTTGACGACACTTCGCTTACAATTTGTTTCAATAGTTCTCCTACCCAAATCATCTCCAGATTGTGTAAAATCAGCTAAGTCACCCTCTTTCTTTCTCTTGCTTAAGGTTTCATATTATTGCATGTTTATTGCTTGTCCATTTATTTTATATTATCATTTGTATATCATTAAGTACATACCCTAAAATTAGATTTAATTCAATTTAGATTAAATCATTTGGTGAACTGCGCTCAAATATCCTACATTTTCCTCGAGGCCTTATTTTTATGCTTGTCACCCTTAGTGGTCATTTTGGCCCTCTTACGCATATTGAGCTTCCTCTATCTACTCGTAGGTTCTCTAAATCAATGGCTGAATCTGATAATCCCTTGATCAACTCAACCAACATCCCTCTTGAAAACATTAAAGCTTCGATAGTGAACACTCATACGATGAGGACACCAATGTTGATCAAGAGCAACTTGACAAGATCGCTAACTTTCGTTCTGCTTACGCGAGCACCCCACACATATTCTCGCATGTCCTCAATGCTTTACTCACTACTAAGAGATCTAGATATGTTGCCACTCTCGTGCTTCTAGGTTCTTCCTTGGCTGCCACGCCATCTACCCCACCTTTCACCATGCCCATTTCTATAACTACCATCGCTAATAGGATACACAACATGGATCTTTTCGGGCACTCATGACCTAACCTCCTTACACAATGATTTACAATCCCAAATTCACCGATTCTGATGTAAAGCTACTTCACATTCCTCTCCATCTCTAGACTCCTCACTCCTACTTCATAGTACTTTTTCACCCGTCATTTCTTCTTACCCTTTGCCTCCTAACTTTGTTGTACCTAAACTTCCCACCTTCAATGGCCATAGTGACCCTTAGGAGCACCTTTGATCCTTTCATGTTGCATGTCTAGACTATGCAGATGACCATACATTATTGGCCAAATTATTTCCTGCAGCCTATCGGATTATGTTATGTGTTGGTTTTATGATCTACTTGTCCATTCGATAACTTCTTTTACAGCTCTAGCCGATGCATTTCTCGCTCATTTTTCTATCAATATCGGCACCAAAATATCATATGCTCAACTTGCTAAGATCAAACAAGGATCCAATGAACATTTTTCTAATTATATATTGTGTTATAAGAACAACCTTGCTAAAATGACTAATGTAATTATTGTTTCCAAATTTCGATACTTATTCATTTAAAGTCTCTTATCATCTCTCCAAGAGAGTGTCATCTTTGAGACCTCTTCTTCTTTCAATTAGTTATGCAATACACTTAAATTATGTGAAACCAAATTACTACTCACGGGCAAACTCAATATTATGACCATCCATTTGCTTCCTCTTCTAACAAGTTCCAATCCCGATTTGCATTTAAGTCATCTCCTAATCCTACCGGTGTTCAACCCATCATCAACATTGTTTATCAACCTACCATGCTTCAATTACAACCCATTCAACAAATGTTTACTAAGATTCCTTGTGTACCTCATTTCCTATTACCACAACTCACCAAAAGCAATCTCATTACTCTCCCTCCACCTCTCAACCTAGATCCTTCTCGCCCATGTGGTCGTAACTATGATGAAAATGCACACTATGACTACCATTGATGCAATGGCCACTCTACTAATCATTATTTTAAGCTTAGGCATATCATTCAAGATCTTATCAATAATAATGTAATTGAGCTCCCAACACCATTTGTTTCCAAACCGGTCAATAAAATAAAGCTTAAAATGTTTAACAACCCCTTACAAAAGAATGACAAGCCAACTATTGATTCATTTGCTAACCATACATATCATGTTGTACCTCCTCCTTCATTGGGTTTGCTTGATTTTCTCGTTACTACTACTAACAACTCACCGCCGATTATCATATTCTCATATCATGATCAACATGCTACATTTTCCTCTAATTTGTTGCACATTAATGCTTCTATTGATACCTATACAATCAATAATACTTTTTGTCTATCCTTAGACCCTTACTAATGCATGTTACATTGCACTTCTCCTAGTTATCAAATGTTCAACCTCATTAATTATTTTTCCAATCCCTAATTCTTATAGTCATGTCATCCTTCCTATCACTTTTAGGCCCCTTACCGTACTTATGTTGGCGTGTTGTGGTTTAGGTGTTTGTAAACACAAAATCATGCACTTTAGACATTATTTAGTCCCGGTCTTATACTACTATTCATATGGTTTTTGAGTGAAGAAAGTACTAATTAACCCTCATCTCTTGGTCATTTTTATTTACTTTCTGTCATAACTCGACCTTCACCGCACATATGCCCAGTCTATTTTTGACACTTTCCATCATTTTATCCTTGGTGGGGCACGGGCTAGTACTCGGGTGCCCTTCAGTGCCTTGATCCTTTTACACTTTCCCACCACTTTTTGGGCACTTTCTAGTCATTTGAGCTTCTTATCTTTTTGGTGGTCAACCTTTTCGGGGTTAATTACGAAATTAGAACAAGAGAACCATATAAATATAAAGTTATGAGACCATAATGAGGGACCAAACACTAGGCACTACTATCATCATCTAAGGTTACATCCATCTAGAGCTCATTTACATCCATCTAGCTCCATCACAAAGGCACAAGGTTAGTTCATCTGCATCACACTGCATAGGAGGGAATTTTATTCTATTCCATCCACCATTCTATTACATTTTCTACACAGTTATTTCTCGCTACTTTCACAAAGTGTGATTGCACAAGAGTAACCTAGGGCATGATCACACACACACACACACACACACACACACACAAAACTACATCGGGTCTGAGATGTAGTGCAATGCTCAGTTAGTAAGTCCACCATTAGTCGTTAAGGACAGTC
The DNA here is from genome assembly GCA_018340775.1 of Taxus wallichiana var. yunnanensis. Lineage (NCBI taxonomy): Eukaryota > Viridiplantae > Streptophyta > Pinopsida > Cupressales > Taxaceae > Taxus > Taxus wallichiana. The sequence goes on from CM031239.1 coordinate 547,974,798, forward strand.
TAACCCCTTCATTTGCATTTATATTTTTATGGTTTGATGCTTGTTTTTGGGTCTTGCAGGTATTTCTTTCATCATTGATCATTGGCGATGTCTAACACAAAGCAAAGTGAGTTACATGTGATATGAAGTGAAGGTTTCAAATCATCTTCCGACCCTCTAGAGCTAGTTTTTGGACCTCTATCATAGACCAGGGCACCTATAATGTAGACTAGGGCACCCGCAAGTGCTTTGATCCTCTTTATATGCACCCCGGTCCCTCGGGCATGCTCGAGATCCATCCTTTTCGGCACTCGCTACATGTTCGCTCCTACCTCCGAAATATTTAGTTCATTTTACGACACAATCCATATCATTCTCTAAATCATCTAAGCTCCTTCAAAACATACTTGTCAATTAGGGCTTCACATTTTCATCACCAAGTTACTTGGGTCACTTCCTATATTTATTTCTTGCTTTTATTTATTGTTATTTCTTGTTATTCCTGGTTAGATTAACTACGCATCTTCCTTATTTTAGTTCATTAGTGTTTTCATTGATGTAAAACCCCATTAATGAAAAATTGGATGATGGAGTAGGGTTTTATAATGTTCATAGTGATGATGTCATGGTGATTCGGGTATGTTATTGGTTACATATGTTGATTCGGTGAGAATCGCTTGTTCTTTCAAGCCTATTCAGGTGACCTAGCTAGCCTAGGTGATGGTGCATGATGGTTGAAGTTTATTGATAGCTTGAGGATCATTTTGGAATTATGTATAGCATAATTAGAGATTTTTAGGAACTTACATGAGTTTCAAGGTGCAAATACGATGAATGACCAAGTTTTAGGTGCTCATTTAGAATAGGTATGGTTATTAGAAGGTATAAGGATGATTTGTGGAGCCATGAGAGCTCATGGATGCATGTAGGAATTTTATTCATGATGTGCTAGGTATTTTAGGACATTTTTGAGAGTTTTTATGAATTTTATTCATGATGTGCTAGGTATTTTAGGACATTTTTGAGATTTTTATGATGAGTTATGAGGTTATTTCAATTAATCCTAGCCTGGGGTGTAAAACCCTAAGGGATAGTCATGCAAGTCTTAGTGACTGGAAATATTGAGAGATATTTTTATATGGTGATGATTTTAGATGTTATTAGGATGTGTCATGATGTTGTGAGAAAAATTTAGGTTTCCATGACGTGTATTTTGCAGGATATGTCAGTTTTGGTAAAACAAGGTCAAGAAGAAGGTCATTTCCACTTAAATTGTATCTTCTAATGCTCACCCTGAATTGTGTAGTTTACATGGGAAATATTGTATTGTAGATATTTTTATACATTTATTATATAATGTTTCACAAAAATAATGAGGTCATTTAATTGTCATGTTTTTATAAACAAATTTTAAGAAGGTAAACAACTTCTTATGTGTTTGAAACCCTAGCTCAAAAGTGGTAGGAGAGAAATTACTCCTAAATGGCAAAAAAATATTTTTAGTGTATGTATGATGGTTATATAATGTATATAACTCCTCAAAGTTTCCATAAAGTTATAGAGCTTGTGGTGATTAGTGGACCCCACTCAAATAAACTTATTTATGAAGAAGTTTGGTTTGGGACAAGGTTGTCCAAAGGAGTTACAAACTAAAGGGAAATTATTGTAATTATGTGAGTTGTTATTTATTTGAATGATGGTTTTAGGTCATTTTATGTAGGTTAATGGTCAAGTATGCTTCATTTGTGTTGACTTGTCAAAGGACTTTTGGGGTAGTTTCGGGGAGTTTGTAGAGATTTTTTGGTTCAAAGCCTTCCACTTGAAGTTGGAAGGAGTGATAATATGTTATAGAAACAAGATTCAAAGGGATTTACAGTGGTATAATTTTGGTTTCATGATTAGTTTATTTGATGTGGTTTCCAGGTCAGTTTGTGAGCAAGAAAGTTTCTTGTTTTTCAATATATGATTGTGTTTACTGAAATAATGAGTTGGTTGGAGCATCAAATGGATGAGTTGATACTTGTTATCACCTAGAAAGTGAATATGGGTTAATTTTGAATATATTTAAGGAATTTATAAGTCTTTAACGTATCATAAAGGGTGTTAAGCAGCTGAGTTTGCTAAATTGGTTTTTGGGCAACTTGTTTTGGTAAAGAGTAAAGTTGATGTGGTTTGAACTAGTGGATGTTTAAAGAGGTATAACATTCATATAAGTGTTATAAAGGTTCTTGGATTTCTATAGAGTGGTCACATGCAATATTTAAGATAATCTTGAGGGGTATTGAGGCCCAACGGTAAAGATAGGGTGTTGGAAACACTTATTTTGAGAATGATATGAGCCAATGAGCTCATTTAATGAAATATTTGATTGGTCCAAGAAACTTTAGGACCATGTATGATGTTTTTATGCTATATTAATCATGTGTGGTTATTTTTAGAGCTTAAATTAAAATATTTATTGTTTTAGAGGATTTTTATCATCTTAATGATGGGATTTTGAGGATTTTTGGTGCAAGGTGAGAGGTTTTGGCATGGCCAACCAAAATGGGTCGTATGTGACTATTTTGATTTGATTATTCATATGGGTTTTTTTAATTTGGTATGGACTAAATAAAGGATGTAAATCTATTAGAGTAGGTATTTACCTTAACTCAAGTTCACCTAAGTACTTTATTTACCGTTATTATATTTATCCTCGCCCACTTATGTGTGTGAATATTTATTTTATTTTATTTACATATTAGGGAGATATTATCTATTTGTTAAATATAGTTCTTTCATTGATCTATAGTATTGACTAAATCCTTAATGACTAGTTCTTTCCTAAATCTATGGTCTTGACTAGTTCTTTGATGACTAGTTCTTTCCTTAATTTATGGCTTGATCTATGATCTTGACTGGTTCTTAGATTGTTATTTCTTTCCTATATAAGTGAGGTCCGTTATCATTGTATTTCATTGAGTTCTATAATAATGTATGATATTGTTGCTCATTTGTTTGCAGAAATGTTTTATTAAAGTTATTCTATAATTACTTTTATCTTATTGATTGTGGTATTTGATTAACATCCGAGTTTTGGCTTGGTATAATCGGGTATCGTTCTTTTTATGGTATCGAGAAGGAGATTGTTGTTGACATCTGTTAGTAAGTTTATTTTGCAAGCAATTATTTTTGTATATTCATATATTCGGATTTGGTCGTATTGTGTTGTTACATGTGTTTTTATGCAAAACATAGCCTTCCATTGGATTAGAAGGTGACAAAACCCTAAGATCGATCAGTAAAATTGACTATTTCTTGAGGTAGTCATTTTTCAGGGTTTTTTGTTGTTGCAGAGGTACGTCTTTCAGTTCGCCTTGGAATCCATGTCAACGAGGAACGAAACCCAGAAATTCTTTTCTAGGTTTTTTGAGATCCACACTAGTATTTTTTTTCTTGAAAGGTGCAGCATTTTTGGGTGGTGTGCGATTTTAAACTATTCTCGAAGGGCGTTCTTTCTTTTTTGGCAGGTCGTGTTGGTTATTGTGCACATTTTACCATTTTGGGTGATTTCATCTACTCTGTTATTTTCAAAGACAAAGGTCATTGTCTACCCAGGCCTTGAAATATAAAGTTTTACCAAAACATATAGTATGGTCATATGAGGGCTTAAAGCTTGTGGGTGATTAACTCCAGCCCCCTTTCATTTTATTTGTGTGGTGAAGGCAAGAGTATTTTATTTTATTTTTGTGGCAACTGAAATAAATAGCAGAGCATAAACATGTAAAGTTTGTAACTTTTGATCGACAACTTGGATTTGAGTGCCTTTTTTGCTAAAGTGCTTGTTTTTCGTGTTTTTTCCATTGGAAATATTTATTTTAAGAATTGCACTATAATTATAAATTGTCATATTGTAACACACACTCATAAAGTTCCAAAATCTTGGGGGTCTTGTTGCATTACTTGGGTCTTGCATTTTTTAGTGATTTTTGAAAATAGTTTCTTTATCTACTTCTGCATTAGATCATGTTGAGCTATTAACAACACATAATTACTACACATGGAAACCAAGAATGAAAACAATCTAAGCGAAAAAATTTATGGGCTTTAACTTCTTGTAACAACCAAGTGTTCACTAGAGAATATGAGAAATTTCAGTACCAGTGCAAATTTGATGAGTGTATAGGTTTGATAGGAACTTATGTAAGTGATATTATTTTGTTTTATTTAGAAACATGTGACTCTCCTTTGAAAATATGAAAGAAATTGAAGGATTTATTTGGTAAGGTGGATCATATGAGATCCATGCAACTTGAAATTGAGATCACCTCTCTTAATCCTAAAGATTTTCCATCAATTATAGACTATCTTACCAAGTTCAATCATTTGTTGACACAGTTAAAGGGGAGTGGAAGAGATAAGAAAGATGAAGAGTGTGTTTACTTAATTCTATCCAAGTTAAGAGGACCATTCCAAATATTTGCTTCTAAATTTTTCTCTAGCATGGATGCCTTAGGTGACACATTCAAAATGCCTAACTTAGAAACATTTTGTGAAAGACTTACTAGGGAAGAATCCAAATTGTCTCACCTTGAGTCTTCCACCTCTCAAAAGGCATTAGTTGCATCTAATCCTAAGGGCAAGGAAAAACCAAAAGTAAAACCAAATCCACCCTTCTCCATCTCAAAGTGCTCCTAAACCCAAAGAAAACAACTCTAAACCCAATGAGTCTTCTAAATCTAAGAATAAGTCTAGCCTTTCATGCTCTTTTTGTGGGGGTATTGGTCATGAAGAACATATGTGTTATAAGAGAATGCAAGCCTTAGAGGATGTAATCAAGAAACAAAAAATTTCTATCTCCACTCCACCTCCTTCTAATCAGCATGACAAAGCACTTAATGTTGTTGGGAGATCTCAGTCACCACTTGCAGACAGTTGGGTTATAGATTATGGTGCTTCTCATCACATGAATTATTCTAAGTCTTTTGTTTCTCTAGGTTTGAGTTCTACTTCCAAAATTGAGGTTGGAGATTCTTCATTTCTTTTTGTTAAAGGAAAAGGTGACATACACCTTGATGGTGGAAGTATTCAAGATGCATTGTATGTTTCTAACATCACTATAATTTTTTTATGTATATCAAATTTGTCATTATGGTCAAGGAAAAATAGTGACTTTTACAACACATGGAGCATAAGTACGAACTTTGTTAGAGCCTCATTCACTTGTTGCTCAAGGTATTGTTGATCATGGTTCTAGACTATATCACTTTGAGGGTTTTGATGACACTTACTCTATAGGGACAAGACTGGTTTCTCATGCGTGATTCAAGAGAGTAAGCTTTGGCACAAGAGATTTGGGTATCTCAATTATAGATATTTGAAGGAGTTAAGCACTCATGGTGTAGTAGATTGTCTTCCGGAGTTTCTTGTCTTGAGGGAGTTTGTTCTGGCTATGCATTAGGGAAACAACACCACGATCCATTTTCTAAGAATTTGTCCAAGAGAGCTTCTTCACCATTTGAGCTTGTGCATAATAACTTGATGGTTTTTCTTACCCCCTCTTTCAATAGAGATAAGTATGCACTTACCTTTATTGATAATTTCTTGATGTGTACTTGGGTTTAATTTCTCAAGTAGAAAAGTGATGATTTTTTCACACTTCAAATTATTCAAAGCTTTGGTCGAGAAACAATCTTCTACTTATGTAAAGAACCTTCACATTGATAATGGAGGGGAGTACTTCAACAATGAGTTTTTGAATTATTTACAACTCAAGGTATAATTCACCAACATTTTGTTCTTCATACTCCACAATAGAATGACTTAGTAGAATGGAAGAATAGAACTCTAAAGGAAATGGCTAAATGTATTATGTATTTTAGAGATTTACCTCCTATCTATTGGGCGAAAGCGATTAATTGTGCTAACTACATTCAGAATCACACACCACATAGAGCATTTGAGTCTAGAGGAAGCTTGGTCCAACACTAAGCTAGATGTCTCATTTTTTCAAGTCTTTAGGAGCCATGCTTGGGCCTTTGTGCCAAAGAAGAAAAGGAAAACCTTGGATAAGAAGAGCAAACCCTTGATCTTTATAGGGTATTGTGAGGACATGAGAGCTTATCGCCTTTTAGATACTAAGACTCATGACGTTATTTTTATAACACATGTTCAGTTTGATGAGCGCTTCACTCATGATTCTTCATCTTATTTCATGTCTCTTTCTTCTTTATCTCATCTTGAGGATCCTTTATTTGAGGAGGTTGATGAGGAGGTTATAGATGTCATTGAGGATCCTATGCCCACTGATTTGTTACCATGCCTAAGTGGGCTCATACTACATTTTCTAAGGTAACACCTTTCATACATAATCTTCCACCCACTAGGCACCATCACACACATTCTACGATTCGGACTTTTGTGTCAAGCAGTTTATGAGGATCCATAGTCTTTTTCAAATGCTCATGGGATACATGAGTGGGATTATGTGATGGTAGCTGAGTATTATTCTTTGATAAAGAATCATACTTGAGATTTGGTATCTCTTCCTAAAAGAAGAAATATGGTTAGGTGTAAGTGGGTATATTGAACCAAATACGTAGTTGATGTGTCCATTGACAAATATAAGGCTTATGTTGTTTGAAGAGTTTTTCACAAGTTGAAGGTATTGATTACTCTAAGAATTTTGCACCCATTGCCAAGATGGATTTTGTATGTCTTATACTTGTTATTGTTACATCACAGGGGTGGCCCATATACCAGATGGATGTGAAAAGTGTCTTCTTACATGGAGATTTACAAGAGGAAATATACATAGAGCAACATCCTGGATTTGTTCAGGATTCTTCTCTTTTTGTAGGCTCTGAAGGTCTCTCTATGGTCTCAAATAAGCCCCTCTAGCTTGATATGAGAAGATGAATTCTTTTCTTATATCTCTGGTTTTGTTCATTGCCACTCTAATCATACTGATGTATCTCTAGAATGTTGGTGAGGATATTGTGATACTTGTATTGTATGTTGATGATCGGTTACTTACTAACATTTCTTTTCTCACATTCGAGTATTCAGAGGGATCTTTCTACATAGTTTGACATGACAGATCTTGGGTTATTGCATTATTTCCTTGGTTTGCATATTTCTCTAGACAAATTCAAGGATTCATTTGAGTCAACAAAAATACACCCATGATCTTCTTCAACGCTTTGATATGGCTAATTGCAAGCCAAATCCATCTCCTTTTCAGTCTGGGGTTACTCTTACTTCCACATGTACCACTCCACTTTGTGATCCTACTTTGTATAGGCAATTAGTTGGAAGTCTCATGTATTTGACCCATACTCACCCTGATATTTCATTTGTAATAGGGCTTGTATCTTGGTTTACACATTCTCCTCATAGTAGTCACTGATAGGCTGCTAAAAGGATTTTGCGCTATTTATAGAGCACTTCCCACTTTGGCCTACACCGCACTAGGGTTCTACTCGGTTGGATATACAAATTCAGATTGAGCAAGTTCTATTGATGACAGAGTTCCACTTTTGGCTATCGTTTTTGTCTTGGTTCTTTTCTGATTGCTCGGGCGTGCAAAAAGCAACAAAACTATTGTACCTTCATCTTCAAAGTAATAGTACAAGGCAATAGATTCACAATGAGTCACAGATTCTTTGGCTTCAACAATTATTGATAGAGTTTTGATTCCCATAGGATTCACCGACTATATTTTACTATGATAACCAAAGTGCCATTCATATTTTCGCAATCCGGTTGAGTACAAGTGGACCAAGCATATCGAGATACACATCCACTTCATTCAATAAATTCGGAATGGATTTATTTGCTTGGAGTACATTCTAACTTCAGCAAAGAGGTTGTGAACATCTTTACAAAGCCTTTTGCATCACCTCGCTACTTTTAGTTGTGTGGCATGCTTGGGGTTTCAGAAGTTGTTCTTGGGGGTGTTTATGAGAACATCTTCCTTCTCCTTCTTCTTTCTCTTTCCTTCTAGCAAGATTTTTTCTTTCTTTTGGTTCAATATTTCTTCATGGATATATTATACATGAGTACTTCATCAAGCCTAGTTGTGGGACTCATCTTGTGGATATGCCACTTATTTTGGGCCCCTAGCTTCACTTGAGGGGGTGTTAAAGTAGGTATTTATCTTAGCTCATGTTCACCTAGGTACTTTATTTATCGTTATTGTATTTATCCTCGCCCACTTATGTGTGTGTATATTTATCTTATTTTATTTAGATATTAGGTAGATATTATCTAGTTGTTAGGTATAGTTTTTACCTTGATCTATGGCATTGACTAGATCCTTGATGACTAGTTCTTTCTTAAATCTACGGTCTTGACTAGTTCTTTGATAACTATTTATTTCCATGATTTATGGCTTGATCTATAACCTTGATGGTTCTTATATTGTTATTCCTTGTCTATCTAAGAAAGGCCCATTCTCATTGTATTTCATTGAGTTCCATAATAATATATGATATTCTTCGCTTATTTTTTAAAGGTTTTATTAAAATTATTATGGAGAATTGTTTTTATCTTATTGATTATGGTGTTTGATTAACATTTGAGTTTTTGGCTTAGTACGATCTCGGTTATCGTTCCTTTTAAAACTAACTTATTTTGAATTTGAATCAAGAAGTGCCTATAAAAGTGAAGTTTTGGGTGCAAAGCTGCATTAGTTGTGTGGGTGTGAAAATTGTGACCTAAGTGTGAGAGTTTTACATATCAAAGGCTGTTTTGAGAGGTGATAAAGTGTGTGGCGGGTTAAATAATTACATCAAGTGTGTGTGCAAGAGGTTTGAATCTTTAAGAAGTGAAGATAGTGCAAGTGTGTGCAAGTTTGAAGACTTAGGGTTTAAACAAGGGTTTGAAGAAGTGTGAGTTGAATTTGTGATATCCATCAGTTGTGACAAAAAAATACATCATAAATCTTCATCATAAGTTGGTTGAGTGGGTTCTTAATCATCTTTGGGGTTGTAACCTCCTTGTGGGCTCCTTATGGAGTTAGTGCTTCACAAAATTAGGGGTTGGTGCTCTTTGTAGGGTTGGTGCCTCACTAAATTTGAAACATATCAATATTAATATTGTGTTTCAGTGGTTTTTATTCCCCTTGAGGGTTTCCAACTTATATCTTGTGTTATGGTGTTGATTTTCTTGCTCATGGTTGATTGTGTATATGGTATTTGATATTGTGCACACATTAATGGTTGGATAATTGGTTAATGGTTTATGTAAGTAATCTAAAATTGAATTAATTTTGTAAGGAGTGATTCACCCCCACCCCATCTTATTTCATTATGCTTAAAACAATCGGTATCAAAGAAGGTCCTTTTGGAGAAGTTTGATCACTTGAAAGGAGATCCTTATAAGCACAAAAATAGAGTCAACTAAGTGGTTTCTCTAGAAGAAAAGAACCATTGTTTGATGGAAAACTATGTTTTTGGAGTTTGAGGATGAAGAATCATATCATGTCTCTAGGGTTTGATGTTTGGAAATCTATGAAGATGGTTATACTACTCCTACCACTCCTCCTACTAAATCTGCAGATAATAAGGCATGTGATGACAATTTAAAGGCTTTTAGTCCGAGTTAATGGTTAGAGTAGATGGAAGGGTCTATTGTCTATATTATCTCATGTTGTTTGGTCCTGAGAGACAAAAATGGAGTATCATGAGTTTTTCATAAGCTTCAAGTGCATAAATCGTGTGTGTGTGTGTGTGTGTGTGTGTGTGTGTGTGTGTGTGTGTGTGTGTGTGTGTGTGTGTGTGTGTGTGTGTGTGTGTGTGTGTGTGTGTGTGTGTGTGTGTGAAGCTATGAAATTTCCTTAGAAGGTTGTTGAATGTGATCAAGAGTCATAAAGGATACATTCTCCTTGGGTAGTCTATTTTGGTCATCATGAGTTGTCTAGGTATGAATATTGGTTTGAGTGTTAGTGTGTCTTGTGTCAAGTGTATCAAAGGGTGTATATGCATCATAGAGAGTGTTTGAAGATGTGATGATTCATCAAGTATGATGACTTGATCAAACCATCATGACAAGGATGGTTAATGCAGTGTTCTTAAAGGAATTGTGAATGCAAGATAATGTGGATCCAGGTAAGAATGTGGTGATCATGCTTCCAAATCATGTCGAAGATGCTTAAGACATCAGGAGGTGTTATTTTAGTGTTGGTGGTCAAGTTTGAGCTCTTGAGACCAAATTTTGTGCATTTTTGAAGCATTTACATCTTAAGCGGCTCTGGGTGTTCTCAAATTAGTGGTATGAAGGGAAAGTTGAAATTAAAGGTGCAAATAATGGATTTCAAAGCTTAAATTTGGTACAAATCACCCCAAAAAGTGTATTTGAGGATTAAAGTGGTTTTAATCTAAGAGGGTATTTGTGTTCATGGAATTTGTGATGATCTCCTAATTTGTGGTGAGATTGTAAAAGGCCTAATTTCTTAAAGAATGATTTAAAAATTGGGTAAGTTTTCCTCGGGAGTATGATTCAAGGTTCATGGAGTGTCTATCTAGAAAAAAAGGGTACCGCAATAGGTAATATTTCATCATGAAAGTGTGATTTGTTAAAAGTTAGGCATGAAAAATCCATGAACCCGGGCTAGAATCGGGATTATAGTATGAAGAGATGTAAATGGTTAAAAATGAGTCATGATACTCGTGTTAGTCCCTTTAATGCATGAATAAGGTTATTATATATCCTGTATGAATCCCTTGAAGCTAAGAAAGGTCAATGATCTATGGTGTTTACATCTTTAGAGCATCATGTACAATGTTCAAAGTTGAATGAGTGTATATAGGCCTTTAGGTGGTTACTTGCTCTTATGAAGGATATTATGGAATTCTTGAAAGTGTGGAAGCTTAACTAAGATATGAGATTGTTCTCTATCCAAGAAAATGCGGTTTACACGGTCCATTTCATTCCAATTTAGTGTCTCGGTGAGGGAGTATAGAAGGTTTTATGGGGAAAATTAAATCTCAATGATCTATTTTGAGCATCTACATGTGAGAGGATAGACTTTCACCATTCTTGATTGGTTTGGATCTCAAATAGCATGAGTATACATATGTGAAGAGGTCTAAATGGATTGAAGAGTGCAAAGTGGATGAATTCAGGTGTGGAAAAGACTAGTATGGCTTATCTTTTGCATCATGAGCCAAATGACATGTTATATGTATGTACAATGTGCAAGAGGCAACGTATGATATCTTCTCGGGTATGTAGTGTTTGTTAATTCCATATATGGTGTGTTAGTATGCTCTCAAACTGGTCTATAAGGTCTAGAAAGTGAATGTAATCTCAAAAGGATAAAATGGCATGCCTAGTTGGTTGTGTATGAACATTTTACTCCATAATCATACCCTACATGCCTATAGGTGTTGATCAAGTATGGTGGAAGTTACTTTTGAAGGGTATACAAAGTGTCTTGATTGCCTTATAAGGATGAACAAGATAATGAGATAGTGGATAAATTAATGGCTTGGTCTATTATCCATGTTTGGGTCAAATGGATGGTTCACGGTCTTCATGTGCTCGACATGGTGCTACAATAGTGCATGATGAACAAAATTGAAGCTTCGGGTATGCAAGAGGCTAATGAGTCATGGGGAGTTAGCTATGAGATCTCAAAAGGTGGTTCCCATAATAAAAAAGGTATGGTTCTTAACAAAGTTGAAGCTAAATTTAAAGAAAGGTTGTTTTTATGGTATTTCTTGTACCAATGGTGTGAAATGAGGTAGCTACAAGTGTATATATGGTCCAAATCATGACGGGGGAGCACATTATTCACTTCTAGAAGGTATTATAGATTTCTCCAATGTATATAGGGTATGATTTGGGTGTTCTCTCCAAGAATAAGTGACTAAGCTTTAAATTTGCATTATATCATCCTAATATGACTTTCAAAGTCCGAAAGAATGCTTTAGGACAATGCTAAAGTGTTTATCAACCATCCAAGCCAAGAATGCAAGGTAAGAAGCTTGTTTGTGTGGTTTTCTACTAGAATGGTATAGCATGGGTCCATTGGGAGTAGTGATAGGTTATTCCATGGGGAATGAATGCTTTTTGTGCTTTTAAATTGATTCCAAAACCATTAAAGGGTCTATTTAGGGCTCTGTGTTCTTAAGGTAAGAAGAAGTCAAGAGATACTAGTGTCAAGCCAATATTGTGCCTTGACAAGTTAAGTAAGCTCAAGAATAAAGGTAAAGGGGAATTTTTAGCTCATGTAAATAATTTTGACATGACTCCCATGGTGCATGCTTCATGTATAAGTCTGCTACAGTGGTTTCTTGAAAGCAAATGGAGTTTGGAGGTGAAATGGCAAGTTTTGCATGATTAGAAGGTAGATGATGATGCTTTAGCTCAAGGAAGAGGTAAAATGTTTCTTTCTTCATGATTATTGGCATGTTTAGGTTTTTATGTGTTTTTCCTGTGGGGCATAGTGTTTTCATAATGAAAATGGCTAAAAACCAGTTTTTGAGAAAAATGATGTTTGTGAGCTAAAATGAAATATTTGTTGATGTTTCCAACTAAGAGACAACATTATGAAGCTGAGAAAGATGAATAATATGCATGTACATGTATTCCTTTTGTCATTAATGTAAAAAGGGGAGAAGTTTAGGTGGTTTTCCATTAATGACAAAGGGGAGATTGTTGGCATGTTGTGGTTTAGGTGTTGTCATTGATGTAAAACCCCATTAATGACAAAGTGGATGATGGATTAGGGTCAGATGATGCTCAAAGTGATGATATCATGGAGATTCAAGTATGTTCTTGGTTACATATGTTGATTCAATGAGAATTGTTTGTTCTTGCAAGCCTATTCAGGTGACCTAGCTAGCCTAGGTGATGGTGCATGATGGTTGGAGCTTCTTGGTAGCTTGAGGAGAATTTTGGTAGCATGGATATCATGATTAGAGAGTGTTTAGGCACTCACATGAGTTTCAGGGTGCAAATATAGGTGAATGACCAAGTTTTAGGTGCTCATTTGGACTAGGTATGGTTGTTAGAAGGTATGAGGATGAGTTGTGGAGCCATGTGATCTCATGGATGCATGTAAGTAGTTGATTCATGTTGTACTAGGTATGTTAGGACCTTTTTATAGTTTCTATGATGAGTTATGATGTTGTTTCAGTTAACCCTAGCTTAGATAATGTAAAACCCTAAGGGCTAGTCATGCAAGTCTCAGTGAATGGGAATATTGAGATATATTTGCGACATGGCGATGATTTTATATGTTAGTAGGATGTGTCATCATGTTCGTGGAAAATTTTAGGTTTTCATGATGATTATTTTGTAAGTTATGTCAATTTTGGTGAAACAAGGTCAAGAAGAAGGTCATTTCTAGCTCGAATTGCATCTTTTGATGCTCCCCTGAATTGTGTGCTTTACATGGGACCTTTTGGATTTTAAGGATGTTTTTAAATTGAGTATAGAAGGTTTCACAAAAATAATGAAGTCATTTAATCATCAGGTTTTTATGAACGAATGTTAAGAAGGTAAATAACTTCTTATGTGTTTGAAACCCTAGCTCAAAAGTGGTATGAGAGAAATTGCTCCTAAGTGGCTAGAATTGTTTTCTAGTACATGGATAATTGGATAATGTAGAGGACTCCTCCATATTCCTATAAAAGTATGGTATATCTTGTAGTGATGAGTGGACTCCACTCAAATAAGCCTATTTCGAAGAAGTTTGGTTTAGGACAAGGTTGTCCAAAGGAATTGTAAAATGAATGGAAATTATTGTGTGTGAGTTTTTCTTGATGTCCATGATGTTTTTAGGTCATGGCGATGAAGTTGATTGGTGAAGTATGTTTCATTTGTGTTGATTGGTCAAAGGGCGTTTAGGCATGTTATAGAGATTTGCTTAGTTGAAGGCCTTTCACTTAGATTTGGAAGGAGTTACAATATGTTATGGAAGGAGGATTCAAAGGGATATATATTGGTATAAGCTTGGTTTCATGATGAGTTTATTTGATGTGTTTTCTAGGTCAGTTTGTGAGAAAAATGTTTCTTGATTTTTCGGGACAAGATTGATTTTGTTAAAAGAATGAGTTGGTTGGAACATCAAAAGGATGAGTTGATGTTTGATATCACATGGAAATTTAAGAGGGTGAATTTGGAATCTAGTGAAGAAATTAATAATTCATTAAATTATGAGCAAGGATGTTAATTAGCTGATTTTACTAAACTAGTTTTTAGGTAGCTTGTTTTGGTGAAGAGTAAAGTCGGTGTGGCTTGAACCAGTGGATGTTTTAAGAGGTATAACATGCATATAAGTGTTCTACAGGTTATGAGATTTCCATGTAGTGGTCATAGGCCATAGCTGAGTTCATCTTGATGGATCTTGAGGCCCAAAAGTAAAGACATGGTGTTGGAAACAACTGTTTTGCGAAGGATATGAGTCAGTGGGCTCATTTAATGAAATATTTGATTGGTCCAAGCAAACGTGTGAACATGTATGATGTTTTTATGATATATTAATCAGTTTCATTGATTTTCTAGAGCTTGAATAAAAATAGTTTCGGTGTTAGAGGATTTTTATCATCCTAGTGATGGGATTTTGAGGATTTTTGGTGTAAGGTAGGAGGTTTTGGCATGGCCGACCTACTGGGCCCTAAATGACTATTGTGATGAGTCACATAGGATTATTTTAAGTTTTTATAGTTGAAATAAAGGATGGAAAGCATAATATTTTGAATTTGAATTAAGAAGAGCCTAAAAAAGTCAAGTTTTGGGTGTAAAGTTGCATTAGTTGTGTGGGTGTGAAAAGTGTGACCTAGGTGTGAGAGTTTATAGTACAAAGGAATGTTTTAAGAGTTGATAAATTGTGTGACAAAAGTTAAATAATGACAAAAATCGTGTGTTCAAGGGTTTGAATCTTTAAGAAGTGTAGATAGTGCAAGTGTGTGCAAGATTGAAGACCTAGGGTTTGAACAAGGGTTTAAAGGAGTGTGAGCTGAATTTGTGATCTCCATCGGTTTTGACACAACATACATCATATATATTCATCATAAGGTGGTTAAGTGGGTGTTTAATCATCTTGGAGGGTTGTAGCCTTCTTGTGGATTTGGTGCTTCAAAACATTAGGGTTTGGTGCTCCATATAGGGTTAGTGCTCTACTAAACTAGGGGTTGGTGCTCCTTGTGGGGTTGGTGCCTCAATAAATTTGAAACATATAAATATAAATATTTTGTTTAATGGGTTTTCTTCCCCATTAGGGTTTCCCACTTATATCTTGTGTTATGGTGTTGATTTCCTTGTTTCATGGTTGATTGCATTTATGGTATTTGATATTGTGCACACATTAATGGTTATATAACTAGTGAATGGTTTATGCAAGAAATATTAAATTGACTTAATTTTGTAAGGATTGATTCACCCCCCTTAGTCCATTGTGCGTCCAAAAATTTACACCATTTCTTGTTACATATGAAATACAAGGTTGTGACATGGTCTTAGGTCTTCCTTGGCTCCACGCCACCTAAGTTATCCCTTACATGCTTCACCTTTGTCTTAAGTTCATCCATGATAAATAAGTTGTCACCATCAAAGGTGTCCCACTATGCACACCATTTCCTCAGCCCACTCTTGAAGATATTCTTGCACCAGTTACGATATTTAGTCCTCCTACATGGCTTAAGTCTAGCTCCATCCATACACCTACCTCTCATATTCATACACGACCTCCATCATGACCTTGACGTCCTCGCCGCTCTAATAATCCACCTTGTCGACCTAAGTCCCCTCCTCAAGCCCATCTCTCTCAATGTTCCCCACCTCCTTGAGTGCATCTATCTCCTCCACATACACATAGGTATTCTCCTACATCATCGGTCATCGACCATCGTCACATGCCCTCTCTTTCTTGGATACCAATTAAGGGACCTTCACTCTTCACTATCGTTGGATAACTTTCCATTCCTTTCACACTTGGGGGAATCACACTATTCTCCCCCTTATCTCTATCACCATTTTATATCTTTATGTGTTACTCCTAGTTCACTTGTTACATCACACACCACGCTCACAAGTCAAACTTTTTAGGAGCTACTTTCAAAGTACACATATTTTACCATTCATTACCTGATGACGCACTCTTGTTCTATGGTTCATGCTTGACTGTTGAGGGTACAATTACTCCATGAACCTCACTTGTCACATCCTAGCTACTCACGATTTGTGCTTCATATCTATCTTTTTGAGCTTAACATCACCTCTAGTATACACATTATCTTGTAATTTCCCAATGACACACTCTAGTTCCACGGTTCATAATTGAGTGTTAAGGGATTATTCCTAAATGAAACTCATCACATGCACATATGGTAGGGGAAACACAGACCCTATCATCTACATACATTACATATCACACCTCATCGCATATACACCACATTTACACATCTTGGTTACATTTACTCTTGTTAGCTTATTATATTTACATGTTACACTTTTTTTTCCGTGTTAGTTTGATACTTAGTATGTCATTTATGTTTTTCTCTATACACATGTGCGTTCACTTGGTATCTTGAGGTGAATGCAAGAAATTTCACAATTTCATACACGATGCATGATGCTCAACACTGTTCTTTACTAGTCCTACTGAGGCTCCTATGGGCCTCTACCTTTGTTACTCTCATACCCTACACATCACAGATCCTATTGTTGCATTATTTACTACTAGTTATTATCACTTACCTTTTCACTTATCTATACATGTTTTGGCATACTATTTATCTTTCTAACATGTTAACATGTGTTTCATGTGTAGCATTTGCCTTGTAGGATCAATACATCCATGGTTATTTGTAACCTTTTTCTTACTACTTTCTTACTATTTTTGCTATTATTTGTTGGCTATGCCCTATGTCTTGTTTGATCATTGTTTGCTTATGGCCGTTTCGGCCTTGATTGTCTTGTGACATTTTGAGTGATGTCTCATGTGTATGAAACCTATTTTTCATGATCCATATTGTTTTTTAGTTGCTTATTACATTGTCTTCTATTGCATGCTAGCTCATTTTCACTAACACTTGTTTACTAGCCTATATTATTTGCATGTTCCTTGGTTTCTACCATGCACATCCCCTTACAAGTACCCAATATCAAATATATATAATGTAAGTATCTGGTCCTCTCATTTGGGCCACCTTTCCTACTTTCATCACATGCACCCCAAATGAAGGGGGCATCATTCGAGTGAGTAAATGATCAGGGGATATTTTTAGTGTCAAAAGTTCCCTAAACTTCCCTAAACCATATCATTGCAATAGAGCCTTCAGAGAGCTTTCGACGACTATAAGAACGTAAAAAAAGGACACTCTGAGCTCAAGTTATGTCCGGTCAAAGTTCAATCAATGAGAAAGTCAACTCTGGTCAACAGGGCAATAATGGACCAATAACACTGTGACATGTGGTAAAAGGGTGTTGGAAAAATTAGAGGTTCGAGAGGTTTTCACCGCTAGTCCTTAATGATCGTAAAATGGTATAGCTCGGTGGAACAAGAGGCTCAACTTTTGTTACGGAGGGGAGTCGCCGCCATGAGGACGATTATATTATCACCAACATGGTGGGTCCTCAAACCACCACGTGACTTGCTACCATGAGTTCGATTTGCCTATCGAGGGTCGATAGGTGGTCTTATTTGTCATATTTCATTTGGGTCAAATTTCATATTACTTTGTAATTGTTTGACATTTATTCAAACCCCCACGCATTTGCCTCAAGATAATATTTATCACATATTAATCTTCAAACATTAATACATACCCTTATCCCTCCAAACTCCATGCCCATCATTATCAATGCGCCAAACTTGGGTGAAAAAACCCATGACATTCAAAATGGCTCAATAGCCAATTAAAATATAAACCACCTTACCTTTTTAAAACCTCCTCCACCATATATACAAGGAATATGGGATTAATCCCATAGTAGGCGGCATAGGGAGTGGAACCCGCGACCTCATCTAAAAAAATAAGTGGCCTTACCAACCTGCCACCCTCTTGGAAGTGGTATAAGTCAAGCTCACTTGTATTTGTAAGAAAAAAGTGCCAGGTCTGTGTCAAGGAGGATAAGAGGCAGTTTGCATTCAAGCTAACTTTTGAGGCACTTCCACTCAAAACTAGATCTCGAGTTATAAATGAAATTTTCTCAAAACTTCGAGATGATCCCGATGATGTGATCATTTATCCAATTTTGAGTTTTTTTGATAGATTTATTTTCTATTAAAGTCACACGAAGGCGTAGAACCAAAGGGAGACATTATTGCAAGTGGATCAGGAAGGTGAAGGACAAAGGTTGAGCTCCATTAATGTCCTTCGAAGGTCTGAAACACAGTTTTGCATGTTTTTGATTCATTATTGGTTAATGTAAAGGTTATTGTATTTAAATATTTAACATTATTAATGGATCGGTTCGCCACAAACCCGACGACGTAGGAATTTCGAACCCCGTAAACAATCTGGTGTTGTGTTCTAATTTTTATTTTCAGTTTATGATTATTTGCAATAATTGAAGTTCATAAAAATAATATGGATGCAATGGTAATTAGTATTTGACAACTTTGGAAAATCGATTAAAATCAAGAAACAATGAATTTGGGATTTGATCAAATAGTGAATGTTGAATAAAAAATAATTTAAATTTCAGTTTGAAAACAGTCCTAAATCAGAATTTGATCAATTTTTGGAGTATAAAAGACTTCAAGTTGATTAAAAATTAACAATCCTTGAAAACATTTAAAAGTGGAAAAAATAAAACACCCATTTTCGGATCATTAAATCACCCTTCCATCATCATAGAGTTACAGAACAAATTAGCATAGTACATAATTGCACAAGAACACGAGTTACAAAATGGCTTGGAATTAGACTTGGGTTAAACACACAGAGTAGACACTAGTGCCCAATATAGAAAGTATCTGTGGGCACTTGTATCCTCAGGAGAAAAAATCGATTTCTCAATTCAACATAGTTCACAACACAATTCTATAGTAACAATCACTTGAATCCAGTTTCAGAATGTAGTTTACATATAGTTGCATACAATGACGTGTCATTTGTAGTGGCACTTATTTAGGAAGTGTCATGGAAGGAGAGAAAAACCAGACCTCTCTCCCCAACACTCTTCTCTTGGTGTGAGATCTCCCAAAACTCACCTTTGGTGTGAGATTGTTCAAAAAAACTCATTTTTGGCATGAAATTGCCCAAAAAACTTGCTCTTGGTGTGAGACCACCCAAAAATCTCACCTTCCTAAGAGCAAAATTGAAGCATCTCCAAGAAAATCAGGATAATGCTTTATCTCTTACACTTTTATACATCAAAAAGCACACTTCAACATATTTTTACACTTTTACTTACTTATACACATGTTACTTTGATTTATTATATTCAAAACTTTAACTACTCTCATATTATTATTTTGTAGGTTCATCATTATACGTAACAAGAAGTAGCTCACATCAGCAAGAACAAGCTCCAACAACACACTATTACACATACGCTCCACCCTTAGGGTCTACCTCCCCTTCCTAGTTTTCACGCTTCACATTACAATCACTTCACACTTCACTTGTCCACTCAAGCATGCTATCAGACTACACTCTTCTCTATATGATCATAAGGTACACATCTTCTATCCACTTTATGCTATCAAGTATTCACTCAACAATATAAATTGGGAGGAAATGTAGACATAAAATCTATGCAATTTGATGGACCCCTGTTTTGCCATGTTTTATCCCATGTAAAACCTTGTGTTTCCTTGATATCATTTTACACTATGTATAATATTGATGTTTTATAATTAATACTTTATTATGTTTTGGAAGGAAATGTTGTGCATATTCTTGTTATTTTCATATTTTTATTGCTATTTCAAATACGTGATTGATTGAACCTTTATGAGTATTAATAATGTATTTGGAAAAACATATGTTGAGTCATCACACGAGTTAACTGTAGACTTGTGCATGACTCGTTTATGCACTGACACAAGACTCACCTTATAGCACAAGACTCACCTTTACATTAGCATAGGACTCACCGTTGAGTGCATGACTCGCACAAATAACTAATTCAAACTCACTTGAAATGAGGGACTTGTGCAAAAGAGATAAATGGCTCAAATGGCT
Organism: Taxus wallichiana var. yunnanensis; assembly: GCA_018340775.1. Lineage (NCBI taxonomy): Eukaryota > Viridiplantae > Streptophyta > Pinopsida > Cupressales > Taxaceae > Taxus > Taxus wallichiana. Next base: position 547,994,900 of record CM031239.1, read on the forward strand.
GAACTATGAGTTGATACAACTGGCACATCAGTTAACACAATGACATGAGCATGAAACGTGTGTTACTACCTCAACCTTCATGCAAATTATGAGGTCTAAGAAATCCCAGTTTAACTTTAGTTTCTTGAAGACGTGATGTAGACAAACACTCAAGGATTTATAATCATCATGATTATAAGGAATCAATTCAGATTTTGCAATTCCTTCTGGTGCTAATTGACTATCTCAAAGGATTCAATTACGGACCTCATTTGTAGTTAACATGATTAGTTCAATCCAAACACGACATAGATTAATCCTTCCACGATTGTAATTCTTAAAACAACTAGTTGTTGTTATAGGAATCATCTAGTTAAATAGTTATTATTAATTTCTAATAACTAGTCCTCTCTAGAGAAACTCAGACTACTCTGAATATAAAAGAGTGAATGTAGTAGGAATAAAACTTAGTTGATTATTGTAAAAGTAGTTTTCCAATTCAATAAATTAAAGATTTAGGGGAAATCTTTTCTCGTGTGACTTGCAATGTTGAACTTGATCAAAGGGAATGAGCAAGGGCCACTCGTCCCTAATGAGAAGGGATAATTTAATGTTCATTTAATTTCTGTTATTTCATACTCATTTGATTTTAGCATTGCATTATTTTTAGTACCTTTAATTTTGTATTCAATAGTCTTTTGTTGTCAATCCACTTAATTTCCTAATTACAGTTAGTATAGTATTCAGTTAATTTCATTATTAAGTACTAAGAACAATTTTGAATGTTCCCTTTGTTGCAAACATCCATGGACACCACCTTGGAATGACAAACATAATATAACTAAAGTGCGAGTATCAATGATGCTCGTCACTTTTTGGCGTCATTTCCGAGGAAAATTCTCAAGGTGTTATCAAAGGTTAAGGTGCTAGCTAGAAGTGCTTCTTGGTTTTTTGGTAAGTTTCCATTTAGAAATTTATTTCCATAACTCTTTCTTTTGAAGTAAGAAGACCTTGTAGTGACAACAAGAATCTTTTGTGCTTTGGAGTATGTGGAACACAAACAATCAAGTTAAGCACTGGTAGTTAGGGAATTGTCCTCAGTATGATAGGATTTTATGTTTAGACCTAGAGACCATAGAGGTAGATTCATTAGAGTAAATTTTCAAAACCCCCTCAAAACCAACCTGTGGAACAACTTGTTGACCAAGGAAGGATGGATGATGAAGTACATAACCTCAATGGTGTAGAAAATGGAAACCCTCCACTTGGAAGAATGTTTACCTATCCCATACAATCTGGATCCTAACGATCAAGCTCTTATGAAAAATATATCCCCTTCAATTTTACCAACCTTCAGGATTAGTCTCAGAAGATCCTGACCAGTTTCTTTTTGAATTCAAAGTTCGTGTCAAACCTATGATTATACCTTAGACACACAAAAGCTCAAGTTATTTCCCTCCACTTTAAAAGATACAACTATGAGATGGTTCATGGGCTTAACCCCTAACTCCATCCATAGTTGGCAGGAGATGGAAACAATTTTCTTGGATAAATACCAAGACTATTGTAGAGTCTAGGACAAGAAGGAATAAATTTTTAGAATTTAACAAAAGGAGGATGAGAGTGTGGAAGATTATCTTGATCGGTTCCTCTTCCTTCACAGGAGGTGTGGTACTGGTTTGGATATTAATCTACTCAAAACTTTATTCCTCAAAGGATTGGATGAAAACACACATGAAGCCTTCAATCTTATGGGAGAGGGAGACATCAAAAAATTAGAATTTGCAATCATCATTGATTTCTATAGGAATCACACCTGAACTCACCCCAACCTTTGTAGATAGAAAAGAAAAATGACCAATGACGATATATTCAAACTAAGGGAAGAAATTGGACATTTGAGAAAAACCATCTTAGTTCAAATTAATACAAATATGGATAGGGAGAAAGCCAAGAATACATAGCCTTTGTTCATCTATTGCCCAAGATGTAGGGACAAACATGGGCTTAAGGATTGCCCCTTAGACAAGACAAACATTTGTCTTGTCTATGATTTAAAGCATGCCACAGACCAATGTGGATTGCTTCCCTTGCTAAAGAACCATCTAAAACAAAACACACAAGATGAAGCTGAGTTAAATTATATGGATCAGAGGCAAGGAGGCAATCAAATCAAAATCAATCCTACACACCAAAATCACAATGGGTCCCAAATAAATGGAATGCACCATGGTCATACCCCCAACCTTGGACTCAATAAGTCCCACAAGAGTGGAGTCCATAGTGGAGTGCACCACCAAGTTATTATCAGCAACCCTGGGCTCCACACCCAAACATTCCACCATTTCAATCAGTTTAATCCTCAATACCAACAACAATGGAATGTACCTCAAGGATCCGGGAAACAATATTATAATCAAAGAAGACCCCAAGGAAATTTTTTTTTTTGACTAGAATTACAAATGCTACCCCATCCGATCAACCTACCCAACCATAAATTCCAGCACAAACTGTGGCAAAACCCAAAAATGTGAGGGGTAACCCAACATACACTGTGGAATCAGATAAAAATCCCATAGTAAACTTTGTGGATTATAGGAATATCTTACTACATTCAAGGAAGGTTACCTCAAAACCTTCATCTCCTGTCATAAAATAAATCCCTGAAGATCTGAGAAGAACCAAAAGAAATGCAACCTAGTCATGTTGTTGAAGAAACACCTCAACCAAACATTGATATTCCTTTTCCATCCAGACTCTTGGAAAAACACAACACTATAGTTCCTAAACAACCAAAGTTAGAGTTAATTCAAGGATTGAGGAAATTGAGTATTGGGATTCCCTTATTACAAGCTCTTAAGGAAATTCTTGAATTAAACAAAACCATCAAAGAGCTCTGTTTTAAGACTCAGGAAGAAGAAAGAATCAGCCTAAAACCATCCATGTTGATGGGAAACTTGCTAGTATACTAGAAGGGAATATGACCCCTCTAAATATGGAGACCCTGGAAGTCCTATTGTTATAGTTTGCATAGGAGATGTCTAGATTCCAAATGTCCTAATTGACCTAGGAGCTACTATCAATGTGATGACCACAGATACCTTGTCCACACTATCACTTCTTAAACCACAATCAACCTCCATAGTTTTACAAATGGTAGATCAGTTTGTAAACAAGCCAAAGGGAATTATAGAAGATGTCACCATCACCATTGAATCATGGGATTATTTGGTAGACTTCATGATCATAAAAACGAAGAATAGGAAGATGCTAGGACACCCCTTGGTTAACATCTATTGTTGCCCTCATTGATTGCGAGTAACAAGAAATATAGTGATTATAAACAAACATGATTCCAAAATTTATCAATTTACCTTGTCGCAAAACCTTTGCTACAAAAAAAAAAAGTGGTGTAAGGAAAATTTAAATGAATCAGAGGACATCATCTCTTCTTTGGCCATGGTCATAATTCAAGAACACTAAGATGAAATTCGAATGGTGACCATGAGTCTGCGTTGGGCAAAGTATAAGTCATGTGCCCGAGTCCTACGTTGGGCAAAGTATAAGTCTTGTGCTCGAGTCTGCGTTGGGTTTATTTCTAGTCCTATGCTACAACTAATGGAAACAAGAGATGATTTTATGGATGAAAACAACCAACCTATCATCTACCCTTTTGCATGAAATATAGATTTGACCAGTCTATCTTTCAAAATATCATTGTTGTTCACATATTACTTCCCCATAGGTTATCAATTGAATGCATTGCGAGAGAGTACCTGTTGTAGATTCTATTCATCTAGATACAAACAACTACCTATTTTCCTAGGGAAAACATTGTCAATCAATAGTTGGTTGACTATCTAGGAAGAGAACACCTTGTTTAAACGTATATGCTCTCATCCTCAAGCTTTGCTTTGTAATATAATGATATGAATATTCATCCCAAGTATTTGTACACACCATATTTACAAAGCGATTCTAGACCAAGTAAAATAACCCCAAAGAAGGATAAACCACGGCTTAAGAGACATTATAAAAACTAAAATTGAAAAAATTCTGAAGTTAGGATTCTTTTATCCAATCTCGGATAGCTTGATGGGTTTTCCCATTAGTTATAGTTTCTAAAAAGAATGGGAAATGGAGGGTTTGTGTGGATTATATGGAATTAAATAAGGAAACTCATCGGGATTATTTTCCATTACCTTTTATTGATCAAGTCTTAGACAATTTATCTAGAAAAATGTATTTTTCATTCCTTGATGGGTTTAACGGGTACAACCAAATAATAGTAGCACCTGAGGATCAAGACAAAACCACTTTTACCTTCCCATGGGGAACATTTTCTTACAGGGTGTTACCTTTTGGTTTATGTAATGCTCCTACCACGTTTCAAAGAGCCATGTTGGCAATATTTTTTGATCTCACCCATGATTGTGTAGATATTTACATGGATTAGGTAATTCTTTATGGACCAAAATTCTAAGAGGCAATTGAGAATCTAGAAAAATCATTTCTAGGTGTGAAAAACATCAATTATCCTTAAACCATGAAAAATGTTTATTTATGATGGAACAAGGGATAGTTTTAGGCCATCATATTTCAGCTAAAGGAATCAAGGTAGACCTAGACAAGGTTAGTATCATTGTAAAGATCCCATCTCCCACAAACCAAACAGAGGTAAGAAGTTTTCTTGGCCATGTTAGCTACTATAGAAGGTTTATTTTAGAATTTAGCAAGATAAATTCTCCATTGTTTTTCTCCTAACTAAAGACTCGAATTTGAATGGACAGAGGCATGCCAACAATATTTTGATACTATTAAAGATAAATTGATAAATACACCAGTATTGAGAGGCCCAAATTGGAAGCTTCCCTTCCATATACAAACAAATGCTTCTAATGAAGCAGTAGGGGTTGTCCTTGGACAACAAGAAGAAGGAGAATCTATGCATGTTATTTATTATATCAAGTAAAAACCTCTCCCCTGCTGAAAGGAATTACACCACCATAGAGAAGGAATTTCTTGCAGTTGTATATGCAATCAACAAGTTTCGCCATTATATCATAGGCTATGAAGTGATTGTTCACACTGACCACTTTGTTATTAAGTATCTAATGAATAAACCTTTAGTGCATGACAGGATTATAAGGTGGTTGTTGTTACTGCACGAATTTAATATTAAAGTCATTCACAAGCCAATGAAATAAAATGTGGGAGCTGATTTTCTTTCAAGGTTGACCACTTCAAAAAAAGAAGAGTAGGTCAATGATGATTTTCTAGATGAACATATGTTTGTAATTTCTATTATCTCTCCTTGGTTTGTAGATATGGCTAACTACTTAGCTATAAGGAAGTTCCCAACCTTTTTCACACAAAATAAAATAAAGCAATTGATTAAACAAAATGTGATGTATACATGGTTAAATGGAATTCTTTTTAAATGTGGACTTGACCATGTTTTACACAGGTGTGTAGCTGAAGATGAAGTATTTGACATACTTAGGGCATGTCATGATGAGCCATCAGGAGGACATTATTCAGTTCAAAGAACCATTCACAAAGTCTTAGGAGTTGGTTACTATTGGCCTTCCTTGTTTAAAGATGTCAAAAGTATGTGTGGAGATGTGATCAATGCCAAAGGATGGGGAAACCAACATTTACATCTGAGATGCCACTCCAACCTCAAGTTGTCTTGGAACCATTTGAGAAGTGGGGATTGGATTTCATTGGACCAATTGACCCAACCTCTCAAGGGAAGGAGTAAATTCTGGTTTGTATAGATTATGTCACCAAATGGGCTAAGGTGCAAGCACTACAATATGCAAGAGATGAGAAAGTTGCAGATTTTTTATATGAACATATCTTTCAAAGATTTGGAGCACCAAGATCCATTGTTTCAGATCAAGGACCATAGTTCATGTCAGGTGTAATCAGTTCCTTTGTGGAAACATACCAATTGAAGCATAAGAAGTCATCACCATATCATCCACAATCCAATGGTCAAGTAGAGGTTACTAACAAAGAGTTGGAGAATATCCTAACAAAAATAATGGATATCTCAAGGAAAAATTGGGTTCAAAAATTGCTTGAAGCAAATATGGGCCTACAATACTACTTGGAAAATAACCACATGATTCACTCCTTATGAGTTGGTTTATGGGAAGAAGCCCATTCTTCCCATAGAATTTGAAATTCAAACCTTGAGAACAATTGTTGAAGTGGGAATTGAATTATCAAAGGCACAAAAAGCAAGGATTGTTCAACTAAATGAGTTGGATGAGATGAGACTACAAGCATTGCATCAAACTGAAATCATCCAACATCAGAGGCAAGTATGGCATGACAAACACATTAAGCCAAGAAAGTTCCAAAAAGGAGATTGGGCTTTGTTATTTGATTCAAAATACAAGGATTTCAAGGGAAAGTGCTCTATAGACAAGATGGATGGGCCCATATCAAATTGAAGAAGTATTTAACAATGGGACAATTCAATTGATTCCAATTAATGGTGAGAAGAAAGTGATGTTGGTTAATGGACATAGATTGAGGTTGTACCACAAACCAACATCCAGAGAAGAATTCAAAAATTCTTCAAGAAGATTCAACTCTGAATTATTTGGACAAAGTTTCTTTGTCAACTCAACTTAGAACTAAGCTATTTCTTAGTAAAAATAAAGAGGAGATGGTTGAAAACCATAAATGGTGGCCATCATCCTCTAAGGCATTGGTTGAAAACCAATAATGGTTGTTATTGTTTCTAAAAAGAAACATAATTTGAAAAAAAAGTGCAGGTGGTGAAAACTAGTAATGGTGGTCACCACCCCTGAATCATGTAGGTAATAAATGAAGAACAATATGTGGAGGGAGGATCAAATTAAATGATGGCCAACGATGTGACAAGTGAAATTAATCAGGTATGCACAATTATTCCCTTCTTAAATGTTGTAAGGTTTAATTCATGAAATGTTCATTATTGTACTCGTGCTGAATTGTGACCTTCCTCATTCCCAATGCCTTCTCATGCTTCACATATCCCAAAAAATCTGCCATCCATCTCCATATTAATCACCCACACGTACCCATTACTCCATCCTTTAATTACTATCACCTTGGGATTTGTTAAAACCTTTCCCAATTTGTGTTGTTTTATATATAACCATTTTTTCTCCCCTATCTTTTCCCAATTCCACCATTACACTCTGTATTACCCCCTCCATTTCATGTGCTTATTTCCATCTCCGCAACATTGCATTTCCAATCTTATGCTCTCGTTACTTTCTAATTACTTACTTTATGCACAGTCATGGGGTTCATACTTAGGCATGAACCAATAAATTCATCAAAACTATTAGTTGATGCAAGGTTAGTGACAATATTTGAAAAGGTGGGATGGCTTGATTTGTTACTTGCATATGAATATTTTAACACAAAAATGATAGAGGAGTTCGCTGAAAACATGGATGAGGGATATTCTACTATAAAAGGTAAGAAAATTGCATCCAATCCCACTATAATCAGCCATTTTTCAAGGATACCAGAAGAGGGTCAATCAATTAATAATAAGACACTCTATTATGAAATTATTAAAAGATTTTCAGTGGGCAAAAAGGAAAAATTAGAACTGATTGTGGACAATAAGGGAAAGGCCAAAGGGATAAAAAGAGGTACCCTCCCCGAAATAGTTTGGGGCCTGTTTTGAGAATTCTTATCCACCTTTGACATGGCCAAGTTAAACCCTAGAACAAAGTAAATTTTCCTCGTTCTTGTTTGATTTTGTCTCCTCTACCACTAAGAAATTTTGTTGGGGTGCCTCTTACTTAAAATTCTAGGGCCTAATACATTTGATTTACAAACATCAGTTTGTTAAGAAAAGGCACGACCTTAAGAAGTGGATAAAATTCTAGAAGAAGTATGCCCTAGAGTCTTAATCAATTCTAGATTCGAGCCTTCCACTTCAAAGCGACCTAAGAAATGCCCTATGACATCTAGGCATGCACAAACCCTTAATGAGCCCTCAACATAAACTCTTTGTTCCCAAGAATAATAGGAAACAATAGCTATTATGCAAACCCTACTTTAGACACCACCCATGTCTCCTCCTCAATTTAAATCACCCTTTGTTCTGATTCTGAGAAATAAATTGATCAAACCCTAACCACTGCTACTAATTCCCTCATTGTGGACAAAGGTAAGGCACCCATGATAGAGGGAGAACCTAGTTTCCCTCTAGATCCTGATATAATTTTGCCTCAAGTCTTGTCCCTTTCCAAAATCCAATTTGAACTTCAACATGCCCAAGAGAAAATTACACACCTACAACTCCTCCTTCAAGCCAAAGACTTCAATCTCTCTCAGATGGAGTCTGAAAAAGACCAAAAAAATCAACAACTCCACTAGACCATAAAACAACACGAAGAGGCCACTCTTTAACTCCAACATGCTTTGAGAAAAAGAACAACATATTCATTCCCTTCAAACCAAGACAGAGGAGTTAAATGCATCACTTGCAATTTTTTAAGAAAATAGAAAGGAAACAAAGCTTGTGGCCACCACAAAACAAATAATTCAGACAGATTTTGTGTTTCCTCAAATTATTGTTTTAAGAGGAATGGTTAAGTGGATGCAAGAGTGTTATAGGCTCAAGAGGAGTTGATGATGAAAATAAAGCTTTAAAGGAAGAGAACAAGTTGCTTAAAGAGAATTTGCTTAATGTCTTGTTGGTTATATGATCAAGTCCTCTCATGTAGCCCCCATCTAATTTCTATGCACTATTTTTAAAGGAGCAATTTCTAAAGTGGCATATTTCTAGAGTTCATTCTATGCAAGATATAGAATTTGATGATGATAAGTAGTTTGTTGGTGCATACATAGTAGGAAATGATGTTGATAAGAATCTCCTATGTGAATTTTATGTTCATAAGTTCCTTCTTCCGAGTAGATTGAGATTCCAATAAATTTCTATGTGGGGGAGGTACAACTGAGGGCCTTCATCTCTACTTAAAGGCATCATTCTGAATTGAGAGAAAAAGAGGGACATATGTTCAAACAGAAACTAATATAGGCCTCTTAATGAGGTATGATGTTCTTTCCCCATCTAGTTTTTCACAAGATTTCGGTCTTAGGTATATTGTTTACAGTTGGTGGATAGGTATAAAGAAATTATGAGAACTTGTGTAAAGGATTTCAAGGAGCAAGCACTCCCAATGTTTAATGTTAATTTCCTTTCTTGTCAATTGAGGTATCAACTACTTGCAGAACATTACAAGAAGAAGGAGGTGATTTCACCCACTAACCTCGTTGGTCATTAAAAAGGGCCAAGGATCTTTGTAAGATCATTCTAGAAATGTAGGAGAAGTGGATTGGAATGAGGTATAGGCCTCCCTTAGTCGCCCCGATTGCCACAATGGAATTCCACAACAAATTAGTTGGAGGACAATTATACAAGCCTAGAGAAATTCGGTCATTAAGTTCTTTGGGTTTTGTAACACTGAATTGGATGAGACTTGGAAAACCTTTGCCAATGAGTACAATTGTTTAAGGATAGTTGAACAATTGAATAAATACTAGAAGGACCTACTAGATCTTAAGTGTGGGGGAGTGATGAACCCCTGTTTTGCCATGTTTTATCCCATGTAAAACCCTGTGTTACCTTGATATCATTTTACACTATGTATAATATTGACGTTTTATAATTAATACTTTACTATGTTTTGGAAGGAAATGTTGTGCATATTATGTTATTTTCATCTTGTTATTGCTTCTTCAAATATGGCTTGAATGAACCTTTATGAGTATTAATAATGTATTTGGAAAAGCATATGTTGAGTCATCACAAGAGTTAACTACTGGACTTGCGAGGGACTCATTTATGCACCGACACAAGACTCGCTTTAGGATTCGCCAGCATTAGCACAGGACTCGCCTTTGCATTAGCACATGACTCGTCGTGGAGTGCATGACTCATCCAAATCACTAATTCAAACTCACTTAAAA